>OU823257.1:18301944-19501944 GCA_917490735.1 Dryobotodes eremita
TAAATTAAAAAGATTTGTTCTGAAAACACTTATTCATTATTTATACTGTTTGGTACTTTCTTTATCTGTAGAAGTATTTATTAATACGATCCTTCGGGTTTCATTAGGTTTTAATTTCATGAATGGACCTCGTTTATTCCCAAATCCCACTAATACATCCCCAAACAACCTTTTTATTTAAGAGATTACTGAACAGAGAATATCTACGCCCTTTCCCAATATTCAAACGATGACCTCTCATTGACGCGGCCATTCCGAAAAGAATCCTTTTAGCAGTTTTTAAATAAAATATAAAAAAGTAACTTTAGCGGGTCCCAAACTCACCCCAAGGGCTTCGTTCGTGGGTTCGCTTTAGCAAAGTTATAATGCGTTATCCCTGTCGCCCTTGGCCAAACAATGGCTTCGTAGTCGTACGCATATGTATAGGAAAAGGTCGAAATTATTCAGCTTTAGCAAAGAGCAGAAATTAAGGAAGTATTGAAAAATGAGCTTACTGAAAGTATGATTCCGTTTCTAATACTTTTGTGTTCATTTCACTTAGATTTTAAGAATTCTTCTCAAAATGTAGAAAAAGAGTTCTTATAGTTGCGCAATTTTACTTGTTATTCCAGGCAAAAAGAGAGCTTTGATCGCATTTTACGAAAAATTTAATGAGATGTAATTGTTTATTTGTCGAAAAATGCAATAAAGAAAGAATGTCAAGAACAGCTGTAGTTCTCCCGTATGCATGGTGATCTTTTGTCCATGTCAAAAAATGGATGGCGTGTGTGCTAATAACAAAATATTGTGGACACACTGACCAATCTATCAGCCTAGCATACGGCGAATGATAAAACTCCCAATATTCTCTCCATATAAAGTAGGGAAATTCCACAAAAAAAAAACATTTTAACAGCATTTAGCTTGAAAATCGTGCTCTAAACGTAATAGAAAATGACAGGCACATCGCGAAACGTGAAAGGCCCATTAAGACTAAATCTTTAAACATTATGCCTGTGACTGCAGTCTCTACGCTACGTGTCAATGTCGAATGGGAAATGACCTGGCGTCACGCCTGCCAACAACATAACCACATAAAATACTAATGAAGTAGGCATGTATAAAGTAATCCTTGAGTTCTGGAAGCTAAGGCAAAATCAGCTTCTTTGATTGTTTGAACCCATGAAATTGGACGAAATGACAGTTTTAGACTTCCAGCAAAAGGAGTCAACATCAAATAACGAGCTTCAAGAGGCCAGTAGGTACATACCTTAAGAAGTTTTTGGTCTACAGACTTAAATATTAGATTACAGTTAGTCTTCAGGACTTGATCGAAGTCTTTTAGAAACATTAAACAGGCGCTAGTATAAAAAATTATCGTTCAGACTAGTCGGTACATAGAATACAGTTCATAATACAGAAGCAGGCGGTTCAACAAAGTAAACACGCGATACTATAGACAATCCATCATGGCCGCCACACGAGCTGGCATTGTTCCCGCCAAAACTACAGGCAACAAGCCACTTCATTAATTAAGTCAAGTGTTACGCGATTAATATCGGTACGTACCTCTAGCTCCGATGAATCGACGGCGCCTTTAGAAGCAAAATATTTATGTTACGTATTACAGTAAATCTATTCGGTTCTGTCAGGCGTTTCTCGGTTTTCGTGAGTCGGATTGAATCGGCATGATCAAATTTATTTTTCGGACTCACTTACTCAATCTTTCCGATTGAAAATTATTTTATTTAAATTCAGATTGTTGTAGTATTTCAGCGTTGCTATTGACATCTACGTATTTACGTATGAAATGGTCATAATTATTAGGTACCTAGTTCGTCGAAACTGCGCGGTCAGGCAAAGACAAAAAAACACCGTATTTCCGACTCTACTCTAAAGCCATGTTTATTAGGTAGCTTAGTAAGTACTTAACTCCCGTTTGACAATAAAATGTTCATTCCATAAAACTTTAGTGACTGACTAGATAAAATGACAATTAAATTGTTATTGCTAATGACAGATTACAGCTTTCATGGCGAGACGAAAGGATTATGTTTTTGATTCCTGCTGATTTACAAGAAAACGTATTATTCAAGAATAGGGCCTAAATTTTAAAACCATTATAAATCGACTGTAATATAATTATTTTTCACTCGATATCGTACGCTAGGAATTATGTAAAGGTTCAAACTTCAAAGTTTTAAACGGACTGGACGCAAATCTCGTGTGGGATCCGTCTGTCTGTTGGAGTTCGAGCCGTTAGAAAATTAGAGCTGCTCATACCGAGGCAAAAGTGTTAGCCAGTCAGCAAGATGCTCGCAGCACTAACTTAACTGTCTGTACAACGTTTAGGTATCGTCAATCGTGGAGGCTATTTTTACGGCACACAGATTTTTTGACCTGAAAAACTAACACCCTGTACTGCCCGTGGTTTTTTCGTTTCCGTCATTTTGGACTTCGCTTTAAGCACTACATGACAATATACATAATCTATAGACCCTACCCTTGTTGGTTTCAGCAGCGACTTCCTCGGAGACGTACAACAGGAACGCTCGCAGCGCTGTTGGAGCATTAGACGGCCGCGGCCTGGTCGCTGTCATCAAGCGCCAGGTGCCGCTGGCAGGTCAGCTTGACCATCAGCTTGCTTGGGGACAAGGCTGGGGGTGGGTCACCTTGCCTAATGGAGTGTGGAGTGGACGTAAGTATTTTTAATTAGACTGTTTGAACTATAATTTTAACATAACTCCTAACAGGAAGAATAAGCTCTCAAAGTGATAAAAAAATGTTAGCATCGAAAATTTTTGGGCCGTCTTTGGGTCAGAATATCAGGGGATTTCAAACAAATTTGACCTCGAGAAACATGGATTATAATACTTACCCATAGTTCTAATTTAAAAAAAAAAAATCGTTGTATTGCTAATTGCTATTGACTACATATCTTTGGTGTTGTGATCCTCGTCTCTCTCTTATAAACCCTTAACATTAATCCATCAAAGTACCTAATTCTCCACATTAATGAAAGTTCTATCTTTTACAGGCCTCACCTGGTCCCAAGAAGGCGAAGACTTCGCCCTCCACGCAATGCCGATCATGCACCACACCAACGTCTCCCAAGCTTGTTCCATGCTTGATGGGGTCACGGCATACGAGGCTTCAGTCTACGAACAGGCTCTGGCGGAGTACGATGATACTGCCTCCGACGACTGGGACTTGAGCGTTGACTGCGGAGATTTTATGATGTAACACCTTTCTGAAGAACACCCATGTCATGATCTAGGGAGTGGATGCGCTGTTCTGAACTTATGAAGAACTGGAATCTTACGGGTTGTCTTAGCTGGGTGGTGCGTTGCGTATTTGCAATTTTGCATTCCTGCTAAGCGCTCCGTGTGACATATGTACCTAACCTACTTACGCGTCTTTGGAAATCTCTTGGTATTCACGTCGCATTGCGATTGCGTCCTAGCCTGGTCAAAGGCTAAAACCCAAGTCAGTTAGTTCCCTGGAACAGCGTATTTCTTTCGTAGATTTTGACAATGTCCCTAATATCGGTGAAGGACAGTAATCCGAAAATAAAACAGTTTTTCATGCTGGTCATGTCTAACATAACATTTCAACTTGAAAATATATGTTATTTTTATGAATTCAAGTATCGATCCATTATTTTGTAGCGCGAAATTGTTGGATTACAAGTTCTGATTTCCTAATTAAAACTATTTTATATTACCTTTAAAAAAATCATTATTGTAAACAGTATGTACCTATATTCATAAAATGAACATTTCACGAAGTGACATAAAAATTGACGTTGCCAAATATATTTTGTGTTAATTGAATTTAGATTTATAAAGTGCTGGTCACAAAGAAAAATTCGTGCCAATTATAAAGTTCATAAATGAAATAAAATTGTCACCTTCTTATGAATTTTGAGAAAGCAAATATTCAAGGAAATTGTTTAATTATCTGGAAGATCTTATTTCTATATGTCTTTGTCGAATGCTCCTAATGATGTCTAAAAAGAAAAAATAATAATTGTGGATGCTTAATCAAAGATTAAAACATAACATAACATGACAGAAGTGATCCTTCTAGTCGACTGCCATAAATACCTACTGGAGATAGCTTTTGTTTTAGTTTGCCGAATTTTATTAATTTGTTCGATATATTATTATGATAAAATAATATCTCGATATCAAAACGAATAACGATGTTCAACAAGGATAAATAAATTATCTCAACGCCTTCAGTCGATATTATAGCGGTCATGAAAGGGCATACACAATTATCTTATAATACATTAAATAGATGTGCTCTTTAGAGATACTGCATGTTGTCATAGAAAAGATGTGTGTAGCCATGAAACTCTAGACATTTTCAAATTCTTGAAGTTCGGCCTATTGATAAAAGCCATAGGATGTTCATGTAGGTTAGGTATAGCACTAAATCTCGATCTCTCAGAGCGATGTTTATTTATGTAAAATATAATTTATGAAACGTTTGATACTGTCTTCTCTTTAATCTTTGATAAACTGTAACGTTGATTGTTTCCCCAATTCTTACAAATAATGCATTTTGAGGAATTATTGAAGTTGTTAGAAAAAATAAATTTGGAGATAATGCCTTTTTTAAATTTGGTAAATGACAGAAGAAGTTTTCGAAGGTTTTATGTGATTACACAAATCAGGGTACATATTATTCTGCTTTATTGAAAACTTTTTCATGTTCACTGAACACATAAAGTCGCACAAAATGAGAGTAACTTGAGAATAGTCTATATTTAAGGGGATTGCTCTAAGGTAGCCAGCGAAATTCATGTTTTCAATATTTAAATGTTGCTGGTAGCCTTGAAGCATCTGCCTTGATACATAGGATAAGTACATTCAATGCTTGTCCCCTGATGACACCAATTACGAATTGAGAAAGTATATTTACTCATTGAATTCGTAAATAAAGAATGTTAGTGTTAAGTTGATGTTAGCATTAGTTAACGTGGTCGGTAGAACATTACCTAACTGGACGAAATATAACGTAAAGGTCTTTTGAAAGAATAACATCGTCTTTTAAAGAACTGTTTACTCAAAATCAACTTTTTGGGATATTGTCGGTATAGTTAGGTGTGTATTAATTAGAAAATTATTTAAAGAAAATATCTAGACGCTACAAAATCTTCCGACCTACCCAAAGACTGCCTAACGTTATTAAACTAATTACCCGTGTTGTGTGTGACCCTAGGCATGGTAAACGCGATTTAATGCCCCTTGCCCCGCGAACGCTACATTGCAAGATTTAACTGCTACAAAATCAATTAATGAGGAGATAACTTTAAAAAGCTGTGAAAACAACGTTTAAATACTGCCAAAAATAACTATAAAAAATACCTTATATTATTTGGAAAGGTTTCTTTGGCATTCGATGGAATGCCACAACATACAATCACAAAATTTAAAAAAAAATGTGACCTACTGTCACGTCTGCGAATGTGTATACTCTTTGACTACTCGAACGAAATTTTGACAGCACTCGAATGGCGGGAAATCTTTCTACAAAAATAATATAATTTTTGTGGTCTTGCAATGTAGCTATAGATGTCGTAGCCAATTTATTGTATTATACGAATGTAAATTAGAATAATTATTTAGACGTTTATAAGATATAATAGATACCGCATTTTTTATTCTGTTTATGTAAAATATTTTTGCAGAGAAAGTTCATTTCTTTTTTATACAATACGCAAGGATATTGTATAATTTTGTATTTACTACTGGCAGAGATCAGTGAACTTAAAAAAGAAGTTTATTCCTGCTAAATGCATTTTTTTTTCTCCTTGTTTTTACTCGACTTAAGACCGTCATTTTAAATACAAATGTATGCCACAACGCGTTGTGGTCGTAGGTCTTTAAGTCTGACCTATATTTCAATAGGGCTTCGAGGGTAATTTATATTATTTTTTTAACTTCTGCGGTTTAACATAAATGCAATTAGTTAAGTTGATGTTTCTTACACTTATAACATGATTCACCGACACTTCTCTTTATTTTAAAAACACTCTAAATCTTATACTTTATTTGGTAAAATATACAGATTATTTGTAAACTTAATGGATATTAGACAGCAATAAGGCGTTAATCCTAACGTCTAGTTATATAATTATGAGATATTTTTGTATGAGAAGCTTGCATGTTTGATTTTGAAGTAAAATCCTCTCGATGTGTTCCTTCTTTCATGTTATTTGTAAGTAGTTTTGTTGTGGAACTTATTTCGAAGCGCTTGTTCGAAGGAATAATTTATTTGTGAAATTGTCTGCACAAGTAGGTACCTTTAATTTTTCTTCTTGTTTCAGGTGTGTCCCAATGTGTCTTATAAGTATTTAATACATGATAATTATTATGATTAATTGAAAGAAACAGACTGTTTCACATCTCATGAAAATCGTATTCCAGTCAATTGAGAGAGTGAGAGAACCGATTTTGTCAATTGATAAAAGAGAGAAAGAAAGATCGATATGTGCTCATATTAGGTATGTGAACTCTAAATGAAACACTATGGATTTAAACGTGAAAGGTGCTCGAAGTGAACAAACCTTAGACCATTTAACCCCATGTTATAAATGGTCTAAGAGAAAATGAAAAAGATTTTACGTTTTTTCTCCATGATTACGATTTTTTTATTTGTCACGATTTTTTAATTCCCTTAAATCCTGTTATTTGTGCAGACAATAAGCTTTATTGTTTATAACATCACTGGTTATAATTGTATCTAAAACACTTTATAGAGGTGATAAAAATGAGAGTAACGTTACACAAATGATGGATAATAATGTGATTTACATAAATGTTCAACAAGGTACTGCTGACCGCAAAGTAATACAAATACTTGGCAACTACCCGAGAGTTACTCACCACATAACAGACACCGATAAAAAAAAAACTAAGCTGAGCGCTTAAGTACTAAAAAGTGTTCTCATCCACTCAGCTTAGCTTTTGATCACCGGAAGGAAAGTCCAAAAAAGGAAGCAACATATAATTTAGAATCGGTTATGTAGTGAAAATTGTTTATTGACAAGGTATCCGAAACATACTATCCAACCAAACATTTAAAAAAAACCATCAGAATCTTTTCAGACACGGTTAAAAGATTTCACTTTTCATATCAGTAGTTACCTTGAAGAACACTGGTCTTCAGCTGCATCCAGATAGACTGGAAGTCGAACCCAATATATTTGGGGAAAGTTAGGCAGATGATAACGATGATATCGACGGCACGGTTGGCGCAGTGGTTAAGCGATTGGCTGCTGCGCTGCGTGTCGCGGGTTCGATTCCCGCACGGAACAAATATATGTATGACCTACAAGTAGTTGTTCCGGGTCTGGCTGTTTGTGTATGTGAGTTTGTTAAATGTTTGTAAACGCACCCACAATACAGGAGAAATTCCTAGTGAGGGGCAACGTATAAAAAAAAATACGATGATTATCTCGAAGAAAGTATCTTCTAGAAGATAATGTACTTTCCTACCATCATAAATTCAACCAATAATACCAGTGATGTACCACATAACTTACACAGTAGAGGTTAGCGGTGTATCGCTACAAAATGGACAAATAAGTATAGCGCGTGCGTAGTTAGATCGACGTCGTGTGTTGTATGAACTGTATGAACGTTCAATCACAGATTATGAATGTTTGTATGTAATTTTTTTAATAAAATATACCGTATGGTGAATTTTTGGTGTTTCATTTTCTCCATTTGAACCTAGTTTTCATCTGAATCATAAAAAACCCTAGAGAGATTCGTGGTCGTAATCACCATGGTTGACCGAAATCTAAAGTATCTGTGCATAGATTATAAGATCATTCGAAACAAAGCAAACGAAGGTGCAGGTACAATTGAACGTGTCAGAGAGAAGAGTGTGAGTGGAGTTTCTTGTCTGTTCTTCTCCACAGGACGCTTTGGAATAGGCAACTAGCTTCATATTTTTGACTGACCGACTCCTTGACAATTCAAAACTTAGAGCATGCGTTACAGAATGCTCCCTTGAGGTACACCCTGAATGAAGGAGCTTTAAAAGAATTTGACCTTATTTGATGGCTCAAAAGTATCTAAATAGGGAAGGCGTACTTGGGATCATTATAAATAATTTGAATCGTTCTGCTAAGTACACCAATTTCAACAACTACTTCCAGTCTATGCAGTTGAAGGCCTTAGCGAAGTCAACCAATGATAGCTATGATTAGTCTATTTAACTTAAGGTAAACCCTCAGCTGTAGCCCGCCAAATTCAAATTTGCTTTGGTTTTTTTGCAAATTGCAGCTCGGTTTTACGTCCTTAATAATACTTGAGAATGTATGTGAGTAAGAGGTTAATTAACCCTTTTTTTTAAATTAACCCTGGAAATGCAATGGATAAGTGGGTACCTAGTATTTTTTTAATATGTCAAACTTGCAATGCAAGTGCAAAAGTATCAAAATTTTATTTTAAGTTTGAACTCAACAAAAATGTTGGTCAGCATTTCTTATCAAAATCATGTTCTTTGAATATTCATTAAATCCTTAAAAGCGCCTCTTGTAGCATCAGCAGATCAATTTATTTAATGTAGTCCAAGCAGTATACCACACTCCGAAAAAGGCACAAGTAAAAGTGAGCATTCATAAAAAATTACAAAAAATATAGGTATAAAACCATGTCGTTTCTTCGAAGTGAACGAACTGAGACGAGTGTAGGGAGATATTATCTCCGTATCCGGTTGTCTTTGTTTACAGGATTAGCTCAAACAAGTGTGCACTGCGATTTATTAAAGAGATACACGCACTTAAGATGTCTGAAGACTGTCTATCTAAATTGAGTATCTGTTGTAAGAGAAACATGGCAGTCATTAAATATGATTCGCAATCGCGTTTCTTGTTTCTCTTTTCATTAATTCATTATATTCGCACTTAACTTTTGATCAAAGTTAATTGTCATTGAAAGGGGCTCGTGGCTAAATAATAACAATCGCACGGGTCGAACGAACGTAAAGCTACGCTTGCCCCGGTCGGTTCGTGGATGGGTGAGCATCCATTACCTAACGAGACCCCTCCGTGCCTCAGAAAAAACGTCAAGCCCTTGGTCCCGGCTGTCATTCGTAGATCTTTGACAGTCGTTACGGGTAGTCAGAAGCCCAAAAGTCTGACAACCAGTCTTACCAAGGGGTATCGTGTTACCCAGTAACTGGGTTGTGGAGGTCAGATACGCAGTCGCTCCATGTAAAATACTGGTATTCAGCCGCATTCGGTTAGACTGGAAACCGACCCCAACATAGTTGGAAAAGGCTAGGCAGATTGACTCTTCAGAAGAGAGGAGGAAGATCCTGAAACCAAAAAATGTAACTAATGTGGATTACGACATTACCTATGTAATAAGTAAAGCATGTGAATAAGCTTCGACACATATAACTAAACATGCTAATTATAACTCACACACTACACACACTCACTCTTTACACTCTCACCCATACTCACACATAATCACACGTATACGCGCGACTTGGCCCTTTTTCTATGCATAAAGCTCATTCATTTGCAAATCATTCATTATTGTATAATTTTAAGTTACCCATTTATTAAATTTTTCTGCATGTTTACATTGTCTACATTCAATTGCATAAGATAAGTATAAGTGGAAGCGCGGAGTCTCCTAACACAAGCAATTCCTTGCTTAAAAGGTGATCTCCAACATTAGTGTGTCTAAATGACTTTTGTAATTGAAATAAAGAATTTTTATTTTTATTTATTTTTTTCGACATTATTGAAAATATCAACCCTATCAAAATAACCCAAATAATAAATAACTTATAAGCTTATCGCGTCGTTAAATCAATACTTTATGCAACAGATGGTCCGATTCATTAACTAGTTCTCTTGGATAAACTACCTCGAAGCAATGTGAAGCTGGCATTTTATGCTATCCCCTATAATTACCCTAACACTACCACCAGGTTACCGCCCCGTGTGACTTATGATAACGCTTTCACTGAATTTGGCTGCGGGCTCGCGAATTTCTTCAATATTTATGCCATTTAACTGAATAATACCAATTCCTCCCGCAAAACTTTTACCAGCAAGTAATAAAATACATTTTACTTTGCTTCAAACGTAAACAATTATTTGTCTATTGGCGGTCGAATACAAACTCTTTTTACAGACGAATGTCAGTGTCAGTGTAAAATATTCTTTATACTGCTATGAAAAAAGGTGTATCGAGTTATGATAGCGGCAAATGTATTGTTGTCGGTTCACAGGGCGTGTAGGTGCAGCCAGTCGATTACTCAGCGAGTAGTCATGCAGGCTGCTCGCTCCCCGTCCCGCCATCTCTCGCTAATTTGCCTCGGTGCTTCACAACAGCTGAGTCGCTTGGCGACCGCTGACTCGTTTGATCGGTATTGCGATAAATCATTCTTGTAACTGAGAACGCGCCGATAAATTAAAAAGTTAAATCATAAACGCATTCCAATTTTAAACAGCGCGCGAAAGCTCAACGTTGACGGACAAAATTAATATTTTTGTCATTTTTGTGTCAAATTTTGTGAATGGTGTTTGTTATTATGAACAATACAAAAATCGCGTGTAGTATTTTATACTTTTCTTACACGATTCAATAAATTGACTCATCGAATTGTTTAAATTTTTGTTGTCTTACAGCTTACTTGGTATTTGTTATTTTTGTGTGCCACTGAAATACTGAAAATGGAGAAGAACGGTGGTTCCAGGCTCATGCAGATGCAAGTAAGTATTATAACTTTGTGTTTATTTTCTATTCATGTACAAATTGTAGGCTACATTGAAAACACAACTGTATTTTCTCTTAAAATCTGATGAATAAGTGATTATGAATTAAATACCAATATTGCTTTTTTGTTTCAATAATTTTGCCGGCTTCCTGTAACTGAATTTCAGCAACACGGGCCACGCGTATTGACTTGCTTTTTTATTGTAACCTATCACTATTATGATTCTTTATAAATATTAATACGTCTGATTTTACTAACACGTGTTAGGCTTGTTTTTATACCAATTAAATCTTTAAATAGGTCCTTAATAATATAAATAAACATTCAACAGGAAAAATACTACAGGAAAAAACAAAACAATGATCTAACAGACCATTCGTTCCTGTGATACCAATAACATTAGTAAACCATTAACATAAATGAGCCTATTCCTTTAAAAAATCGTTAGCTTGGACGATCACATAAATAAAACAAACAGACCAATGGCAGCCGGCACTCCATGAATCAACAACGTACTTTTTTTTTACCACTCGAACCACAGACTAAGATAATCTCTGCAGTAGTTAGGTCAAAATATAAAGTAGCTTGAGATAACTTTGAAGTTAAGAAAGTAAATGAGTCTGTCGTGAACTATTTGTTATTATAAATGTTGTAAACGGTATTATTGATTTTGAATAATATGATCGTCATAAGAGAGCTAATGAAGCTACAAAAGAATATGAACAAGTTATAATATGGAAATGATAAAACCGCGTAAATTCTCTAGTCTAAATCTGCACTAATATTGTATAGAGATAAAGTTTGTAAGTTTCGACTTTCTTAAGTCGAAACTTACAAACTTTATACCTTACTAACTATAGCTTTATATAACTTTATACTTTTACTTTAGATTATCTCTTGATAATCTCTAGAAATACTGATCCGATTTCGAAAATTTTTTCATTGGCAGAAATTTTAACTATACCCGAGTGCCACAGGGTATGTTTTATATTATAGTTGACTACAACGCGGGCAAAGTCGCGGCCGAATGTAGTTAGAAATAAATGGGAGAACTAAAGACTGCGAAAAACTAAAGACGAGACAAAAGTTTAATACTCATTGATGTTTCTGTATTTTCGTGTTTGAACAAGTCAATGATGTGAATGATGTCCTTGACTGACAAGAGGTTCTTAACTTGATTATGTCATGAGCTATCTACGTGCTTAGTTTAAACCGGATGCAGCTTACTGCCTCCTTACCTACTTATTGAAATAAGTTATATCTTCCGGCCCTTTTCGTATTGATATCATCTGTGGCACAGCTAAGAGTTCGGCGAACGCTAGCCGAGATGCAAACCTTGACCTCGACGGTGACGCTTATTATTACACTGAACGACTGGAACCACAGAACACAAATGTTTCGGTTTAATCCATACTCTATGTACTTGTTCTTTGGATGTCCTTGATGACGTCAATGGGGATAAAGTGCCTCTGTTTAACAGACAAATATTATTAGCTTGTATGGGTTCTGTCGTTCGCAACCATCAGAATATCAGTCGTATGAAACTTATTACACATTTGTGCAACAGCCTACGCAAATTGTAATGCAACATGCAGTGCTCACCAATTATATTAAATTCGATGTGTACAGTTTTGTGATGACTTGAAACGTTGCTTTGCACTATTACCATCCTAGGGCTATCGCAGGATCTGTGAATAAGAGCTTTCATTTATCCATAATCAATTGAATAGGTCCTATTATCAAACCAACTTAAATATTTTGTACGGAATCTCAAATTTCCAATTATGTTTGGATTGAAGCTTGAACATTTTAGCTTCGTACTTGACGCCATGTAAATGCAGCTTAAGTCACTATGCAAGTATAATACCTATATAATTATATATAATGTCTATATATCTGATACATAATTGAATCGTCTGTCTTCGCAGACGACGCTATGGTTCAAAGTTTTATCGTCTGCAGTTTGTGTTATCAGAAGGCCATCATTAGAATCGACCTGTGCATTATTTTGGTGTATTTGCTATTTAAGCAACTTTGGATCAAGAGGATAGTTATTCAGCGCAGACAATTTCAAAAAGGGCATAAAACTTCTACATATCCTGTGAGGAACCTGTGCGAGAGTCTGCCATAGAAAGTGTTCCAGGAAAACGTTTATATTCCAAGAAAAAAAAAATTATTTCACGTAAATCATAATAACTTTTTGTTATTTTTTTCGCATACTCTATTATTCTTGGTGAAATGTCATCGAGTCAAAGAGCTTGGTGTAGTGAGCTTGTGGGTTACACGTATTTTCGAATACTTGTTTGTGCATGTGATTTTGCTATCTCAAAACATTTTATAGTGGAAGGTGTGTCAGCTAACAGGTTGTACCACATTCCCCCGATATCTTCTCACGTTTACATCATTGCCGGTGGTCTTATCTCGAATGTTATTACCTATATCGTGACGATAACCGCAAGATTGCTTAAAATTATAGATGACTCCTAACCACTTCCCAGCCATGAGTACGAGCAATATTTTTGCGATAGCTTTTTTAAAAAGGAAATGAGTTGTCCTGCATTTACCAGCCACCGTATGCAATTATACGTAGGGCTTCTTAGTTTCCTCTCGGTAAAAACAATATTACTGTTTTAGTTTTTGTGTCAACTACAATATTATAACAAAGCTTAAGCTCTATGAGTCATTAATTAAGTTAATTATAAATCGTTGAGCTCCTTAAGTCCTGACTTCCTGAGTCGAGCTGCACGATTACTGACAAATGCGTGCACTGACTGGACAGGTCCACTCAATCTGTGTGGATCTTTCCTCAAAAGACCATTTCAGATACCAATCTACATGGTCTTCGCATGATCTGACCAAGATTATGTCTGGACTTTAAAAGAGACTGTGACCACTGAGTTTGTTTCGGCCTTTCTTCTCAGAGTAGTCAGATAGGAAACGCCGACCTCATCTAATTTAAAAAATATGATTGACGTGTAAAGTGTTTGTACAAACCTACTTACAGAAATAAAATCATTTATCATAAGGTAAGTTAATTATACTATTCTGATTAATTCAAATTGTGTGTAAGTACACCGTAATTTTCCCCACACAATCGGTCTGTTGTGACATCTCCGAACCTTGATTCAATCCGTCTATGCTTTTCTTTTACATATTTTTACTTTACCTACCTTTTATTTCCCCATATTACATAAATTGTCCCAGTTCACCGGTTCGATAGTCGGCAGTGTCGAGACAATTAGGCATACGCCATACAAACAAAGCTGTGACCCGATGCCCTAGTTGTTATTATTGATAAATGTATCCATGGCCTAATGGATTGCTCCTTATGCAAAATGCCGTAATGCGAATACATCAGCGAATTGGTTATTTGAATTTACGACTTTTTTATTGTCTGCCTGAAATTGGCAATTCACTGGTTCAGGAATATTCGATAGATCGTTTAGTATTGATAAAAATGTACGTGATTCAATTTTCTGATGGTTAGATGCTTTCTACTCAATCACTGCTTAACAGCCGATCATCGTCATCAGCCTGCAGCAGTCCACTGCTGGACATAGACCTCTCCAATTGCACGTCATACAACTCGATTCTCGGCAACTCTCATGCAGCTGCTACTAGCCACCATGCGAAGATTGTTGCTCCAACTAGCCTGAGAGAACCTTAAACCTTAAATTTGTTAGACAACAGATAAAAATTAATAATTCCAAATGAAGTTAGAACGACTCCTGAAAATGTAACTTATCCTGAAAAACTAAGATTTTTTAAACTAAAAACTTTTCTCATCGGTAAAAGTGCGAGTATAGCATTTATTAAAAGGTGTAGCGTTAAATAGTAGATACATATCATTCAAAAGTTAGCATGTTTATACGCGTACTTGTAAAACTGACATCGTCATATTGTTTCAAGCTTGAATCGATAAGCTGTTTGTTTAATTAAAACTATGGCGACTTACCAGCAGTTGCCTGTTTATTATTGATATACGTAAATGATACCATTATGTTTTAAAGTAGAGCAGTTTACTGTTTTTAACGCAAAATGTTTTACTATCAACATTTAATTTTGTTGAAAATGTGAAGTTGTTCAGGGGGATGCGCTAAGGTAGCCCGCGAAATTCAAATTTACCTTCGTTTTTTTGCAATTTGCAGGTCAAAAACGCAAGAACGTAAGAAAATTTGAATTTCGCGGGCTACCCTGGCGCTTCCCCCTTAAGTTTATCCTTTATTTATTTATTTATTTAACCATTTATGTACACACATATATAAACAGACAAGAAGAAAGGAACAGAAAAATACGTACAAAGGTGATCCTGGTGGAGGTGGCGTCCTTTCAATATTTGCAGTTAATAAGTACCTAAAACTAAGCTAATATGCAGTGATTTTAAACATAGCCTATGTGCAACACCAGCGTACATACATTACATTTCAAAACGTATGATTTATCAGGCTGTTACAAAACAAACATTTAGATAACGTTTATAGAATAGTGGGACTCAATATAAGTGCCCTACTTGTGCATAGTTTAAAGTAGATATCATGTTAAATGAGCCCTTGGTATGTATGCAGTAGATAGTTACAAAAAGTAATTCATTCATTTCAATAATTAGGCAAATATGCCTTAATGATTGAAATCGTCATAATCTCGTCGTAAATTTTAGTTTTTTAGAAGACAAATAGTCTTCTGAAAAACTAAAATTTACGAGATTTTGGTAACGGCGAATTTTTCGTACGTTATAAAAAAACATCTGCTGTTAGGTAAAAAGTGCAATACCTACGCGGTCAAAATGTATGGAACACCAATCTTTTTTATTTAGGGTTCCGTACCCAAAGGGTAAAACGGGATTTATTACTAAGACTCCGCTGTCCATCCGTCTGTCTATCCGTCTGTCACCAGGCTGTATCTCATGAACCGTGATAGTTACGACGGTTGAAATTTTCACAGATGATGCATTTATGTTGCCACTATAACAACAAATACTAAAAAACAGAATAAAATAAATATTTAAGGGGGCTCCTATACAACAGACATGATTTTTTTGCCGTTTTTGTAGATAATGGTACGGAACCCTTCGTGGGCAAATCCGACTCGCACTTGGCCGGTTTTTTTTTTTAAATAACCGACGAAAGATTTCAACGCTAGGGGGTCTAGAATCATGTGCTGAATTCACGGTTTCAGCTTGCGCGTCGATTCCCTACCACCTGTATATTGCGCCATTTCATCGTACTGTCGTTAAAATAAGACAATACACACTAAAAAGACTCCATACACACTAAAAAGACTCCAAAAAAATATTGTGACGGCTCCTACCCATTGTAGGAACCGTCACAAGAACCGACTGGACAGATTAATGTTTAAAGCTTTCACATTATCGTACCAGAACACCTGCCTTCATATATGCTGCATTTTGTCCTAAATAACAACTCAGCATACTTAAAAAGTAATATAAACAACTGCAAAATGATAAACCCTACCCGCTATCACACCCACGACCCATTTCGCATGTTTTATCGCACTTTCAATACTTACCACGATACTGTAGGCCACACCGTTAGCGTCATTAACTTGCAAATTCTCCGTGCAAGTGCAAAAGGTTAGCTTGAATTGCTGACCCCTCTTAACTCTGGCCGGTCGCCAGGAAGGCTTGGAATGTTGCCGTTGGAATATTTGAAATACGGTGAAATGGTCGCTTGCAGTTTTAGATAGGTGAATTTTGTTTTTACATTGGGTTTCGTTTGTCCACTATCTGGCTTGATGTTATCGATATCAAATCTCCTATAGTGTATATTTCGACGATATGGTTCGGTTTTTGGAGATGTCAAATCAAAACAAATCAAAATCAAATCATCACAATCAATACATGAGGTGATACATAAATTAACAAAAGTCCTTTAAACCAGTTCCTACCTTAATAGGTGTGCAAATATCTATTATACCTAATAAAAATATACACATACATAAACTCACGCCTACCTCTCACGAGGGAAGGCAAAACCTACAGAACGCCCCTTGCTCCCTTCCTTGGATACTACCTTTGCCCTGTTTACGCTCATACATCAGGGACGTACACGCACGCCGGTTGCGAAAAGTATTTATTACATTAATCCATAACAACAACAAACATTAGCCTATAACAAATATTATTATTATTTTTGTCGTAATTTGTAGTTCAAACTTTTTGTGTTGCCTCAGCTTAATCTGCCTGCATCATTAACCATTTCAGCCGAAAGACGTCCACTGCTGCGCATAGGCCTCTCCAAGCGTCACCAAATCGACCGGTCCTATGCTTTTCCATCCAGCGGTTCCCTGCGGTCTGCATACTTATGTAAATTGCAATATAAATGAGGAAATTAAAGGGATTGTCGTCTCATGTCTCTACAAACTCTATCCAAACGTAAGAAAAGATATTATAGAGGTATGAGGAACAGGGTGTAAAGTTCACTCATACTTTACGGAAAAGGCAGGATCCTCCGACCAGACGGGTGTTGTGTCTGGTGGGCAACTACCCGACGATTGATGTCGGGATGTTGTATATATGCTAGTTGTGCGGTAAACTCTGCTTGCGCAATGCAGGATTTTGCGTGACGTTAGTGTGACGTGTAGCTCGCATGTGGCGTTTGTAGATGCCGCTACAATATAAAACTTCTATAATATGTAGGTACTCAAAATTTCTACCGGTATTATTGACCCACTACAATGCAAAGGCCTCTGGTCGTCATAGGAAGCCAGAGTACCAACAGCATTTTGGTTTTATCAGAAAATCATATCAGGTTTTATTAGGTAAGTCTTTCTTTTCTTTTATGTCTCAAAGACATAACTTTAAAAGGGGAAACAAATCCACAACCGAATTGGAAACGTAACGTACCGGGATGTCACGAAAAATCGGGACATCTCTAACATTCCCTAGAAATCCATTCTTTTACGAGTCACTCTTAACACGCTATTATAATCCTTTACTAAGTAAGCTTCCAGAATGAAAAGGATACTGCTAAGTCGCCTTATCTTATAAAGTGAAAAGCGTTGCTTAAGATTATAATCTTGTCTGTTCTAAGCAACAGATTAAGAGATATTTAAAACGAGGGTATGTCCACAATCAGAAATCTGTCCGAGACAAGATTGGTTCATAAGATTTTTTGTTAATATCTTGCGAAATCTTATACAGGAGGACACAATTCAAAACTTACTCGTGTTGAATGTAAATAAAACAGAGACAGAATTCAATTGATGGTGATAGCTGATATTGATAAGACTAAATAGGATGTGACGAGCTTTGATGGAGAGTCTCTGCGATCCCTATATCGTTTGAGAAACTTTTTGCCCGCTAAGACGAAAACTATGCTTGTGCAGACTTTGATTTTCCCCATCATTGACTATGGTGATGTGTGCTACTTTGACTTGAATGCGGTTTTGCTAGATAAGCTCGACAGACTGCTCAACAATGGTATCCGGTTCATTTTCAACCTTAGGAAATATGACCATGTGTCGAGTTATAGGACTGAGCTCAAGTGGATGTCCATTCGCCAAAGGAGAAGTTTGCGCGCTTTGACCACACTTTTCTCCTTTCTCAACTCCCCCACCCCTCCTTCTTATCTTATGTCTCACTTTCAATATTTATGTTCTTCACACGCTAAGAATCTGCGTTCTTCCAATAATCTTCTCCTACTCTGCCCTCCTCATACTACTGATTTCGTTCATTCGTCCTTTCATATTCAGTCCATTGTTCTCTGGAATGCGCTTCCTCTTGATATCAGGACGGCCACCAGTCGGTATGCATTTAAGCGAAAATTGCAGAGTTATTTTCAAAATAAATAGTGTAGAGTCATCTCATTTACCTCCTTCCCTTTTAGTGTATATATATAGTATATATATATGTATTATATAATGTAGGTATATATTATAGTAAATATATATGTATGTGTATTATAAGTTTATAACCTATTTAGGTACTTGTATACCTATTTCATGTATAATTAATGATGTTATCTTTTTAATATTTTTTTTATTATTATTAACGCCTGTTAAGCAGAGCACCTGCCATCTTATCTCTACACCACCCTTGGTTGACTGGTAGAGAATGCCTAAGGCATTAAGTCCGCCTTTGTATGTTATTGTGTGCGAGAAGTTTAAATAAATAAATAAATATTTACTGTTCTTTTTGCCTTACTGCCAAAAAGTTTAAAAACAAACATTGATATGGACTTGGTTTATGTCAATATGAATAATAATTAGCAAATTTTTTGCCCGTATTCCATAGTACAAATACAAGCTTTTTATCTCCAGCCATCCATCTATGTAGAGCGTAATTTCTGATACCATTTCTTCAGTAAAACCGCTGGACACACTGCTTTTATTTTATAAGTAAAATTAAATGTTTGTTATAAGGTAGAAGCAAGTCTTGATTGTGGCTATTACCACAATCATGTTATTTTATAAACTACTTGTTGTTGCTGGTAAAAGCACCCGGAGGGCTGTAGTTAAATGGTTCAACTTTCTATCTGGGTCTTGTCCTATGACTATTTTTAATTAAATTGAAGTGTGTTTAGCAATAATGTTTCCTGCTTTCAAGTGCTAACTGAACTCACGAATTCAAGTTGTTATAAAGGTCTACCTTTTGTTGCGATATAATTTTATGTTTACGAATTCCTCCACTGACATAGACGCTAAATAAAGGCCAAATTCCCTACAAAATTCTAAGCACAAAATGAAACTATCCCTTTGATGAAAAGTCCAAATTCTTGATCTAAATACTGAAGTTAAGAATCAAAAAATTTGTATGTTTACAATACTCATGATAAAACTCCTTTATCACAAGAAATCCGAACAAAGCTTCATTATCGCACATGACCAATCGATTGTAAAAAACTGCGTGCCACATACAAAATTGTCTTCAAAGTCACTACATTCGTCCCAATTACTTAAATTCGTGCGTAGGCGGTCGCTCCCTAGCGATCGATGCATAGATAACCTATAAACCTATCTGGAAGTCTGACATCAGATTTGCGACCAAAATTGTGGACGGGAATTACCTCATAGGGTAGTATGAGGTATATACCCTATGAGGTAATTCCCGTCCACAATTTTGGTCACAACAAAGAGCTCTACATTCTTATGACATAGTTGTCATAAGAATGTAGGGCTCTTTATAACGGACCTAGTCCCTGGAAGAACCGAAATTTCTATCGCCAAGCGGTGTTCCTTTGTTCGGTTTGAAGTGTTTAGCCTTCAAAGCAAGAGTGAAGGAATTTTGGGCACGCTCGTTCCATCGTAGACCTCATCCATCGCTTTCAATCAGGCGAGATCGAGATCAAGAGCAGGCCCATGGCGCAATAAAAAATAATTTAAAAAAGTCTATCTGTGCTGGTGTCGTTAGGTACAAGCATATGAGACATTTCAGCATTGACTCTGGGATAGTAACGGATCTGTTATGTTTCTGATATTGCAGTAATAGAGATGTCCTAAGGCGGTAATGAAGCTTTACATCAGGCTGGTGGGCCGCAGGACTTTTTTCCATACAATGTAAACGACACGTCAAAATGTTCAGGCGGCAAGAAATCACATCCTTTTCGCCTCTTGTATCCAAAAGTTTTGTCTAATGCAGCAATGTATCGCATTCTTTTCGTTATGCTCGACATTTTGTACTGGATGGAGGGTTGAAAGCTTTCACACGCTAAATGTGTTGAATGCAATGCAAGCGTAAAAGGAATGTGCGTGTACAAAATGTGTTATTGTTTTTATAAAAAGTAATGCTATCGAGATCGAGTTTATTAACACATGTTCGAGGATGTATAAGTAAAGTAATTATTTATTATACCTAAGTCATAATGGATTAATGGCTCATTTTGTTTGTTTTTTTTTTGTTTTGTAGAATAAATACTTAGGATCAATGCGGGGCGGCTTGTCTGAAACTGTAACTTGTAGGAATAGAAGATGTTTACAGAGGATTGTATGCAGAAAGAGATTATAACCACCTTTTGTCTATTCCGTGATGACTGTAAAAAGTATTACATTATTTTAATTATTGTGAATGTGAGGACAATGTTTGTCATTGGTTTTTTGTTCTTTTTTTCAGTCAGTTTTAATCAT
Source organism: Dryobotodes eremita (assembly GCA_917490735.1). NCBI lineage: Eukaryota > Metazoa > Arthropoda > Insecta > Lepidoptera > Noctuidae > Dryobotodes > Dryobotodes eremita. Next base: position 18,322,762 of record OU823257.1, read on the forward strand.
GATCTGGAAGCTTGAGTAATTTATTCGGCCTACCCAAATGTCCTTTCTTTGGTATTGTTCGTCGAATCGTTCAGCTCCTTAAGTTCTGAGTTGACCTGCACGATTACTGACAAATGCGTGCACTGACTGGACAGGTCCACTCAATCTTTAGGTTCTTTACTAAAAAGACCATTTCAGATACCAATCTACATGGTCTTCACATGATCTGACCAAGATTATGTCTGACACTGTGACCTCTGAGTTTGTTTCGGCCTATCTTCTCAGAGTAGTCAGATAGGAGTCGCAGACCTCATCTAGTTTAAAAAATATGATTGACATGAAAAATTGTTTGTACAAACCTACTTACAGAAATCAAATCATTTATCATTGATGATGGTAATTTAGGAGAGGCCCAGCTGTGAACAGCTAAAAAGTAACAGCTAAGTAAGCAGGTATACCTTTATAATAAGATGATTTTAGGAAGGTAGGAATGGACAACATTCTGTTCTTAATACCATGACAAAAAGCATAATGTAGGTAGCTAGAGTGACTTCATTGCGTCCTTTTATGTAAAGTTGGCAAATTATTATACAATGTGGAGACAACTATACGACAATAAATGAAAACAATGGCAATACTAATGCATAAGATCTATTCCCATCCAATACCAAGAGCTATTAGCTAGAGCCATTTGCTATTAGTTTATTTCCGAATTTATTTTCTATTCCCAACGAGTACCACATTTTTTTAAATAAAAAGCTATTACTAACGAATACCAAAGCGTGACTTTTTGTACACTCAGCTACACAAAGTTTTATTTAAATTGCGTTTTACCGAAATCTAGGGTAATCTAAATATAGGGTTATGGTTAATAAGCTGGTCGACGGAGCCCCGCTTGGCGGGGCTCCTATTTCTGTCTAAAGGGTTTAAAGGAACCTAACCAACCGAACCTCAGGATGCCACTGACGTCGACCGTCTAGGGTTAGGATTTTCGGGAACATTTATTATGTTTTCGTAAACTTAGTTCGTCACTCAAAGCATTTTAATTTTACTGAACCTGACTGTATCTGATTTCTTCAAATTTGTTTTGGTATTGGTTTTAAAATGTAGTACTCGTTGGGAATAGAAAATAAATTCGGAAATAAACTAATACCAAATGGTATTAGCTCTTGGTATTGGATGGGAATAGAGCATGCATAAGAGTATTTTGGAACTATCAAATAAATCCTAGCATCGAAAATAAAAAAGTGATTTTTTCAAACAAACTAAATAGTAGTTATGAGCCGACAATGGGTTTTGCCAATCTTTGACGAGCTATAGTGACTAAACTATTGGATATATTTGATCGAATTTTCGTATACAGACTGGGAACAGCATTAGAAATAAGCAGTTTATTGTTGTATTGTCGTCTCCACCTTCTATACACAAACGTCCTTTATCTTTTCTGATCTATAAACTAATCCTATTTTCATATATCACTGTCATATTAAACAAAACAGACATTTACGACGATAATTCAAATTGGCGCTACCAAAACCGTAGTCTCTGCATCCAAAAATGTTCACGGCCGTTTAAAAGTACCGCAGTGGGTGTAATATCATAATGCCAAGATCGGATACCGATACTTGATACCACATTTGCGAACGTCCCACACTGGTTTTGGTCTTGGTTGTCAACTTTGGTCTAATCTATGCTTGTCATTGTCTTTAAACTGTTTTGGGGTTTTAAGTTTTAGAAATTATTATTATGTAATTATGGCTATAAAAGTCTGAAATGGTGTGGATCGTAGGTATAACTTAATTGCCGCCATTTTAATAAATTATGTCTTTGTTAGATGCTTAAACTAGAGTAAAAAACTTATTTAAAAAAAAAAATACAATCTTTTTTTCAATTCATACAAAAATAAAAGATTCTTCAGAACCAATTAGATTAAGTTGTCGCTTCTGTATTCCTTAATTACTCTAATGACTTCCATGGCACACTTTAAATAAATTGTCTGCCCCATTACTTAGCATGCATCTGACTTGCATAATGATTGCGCTCTCTGCTGCATTCTTTAACTCTTACACAGAAACTATTGCCTTAATTTAAATGTGGTTTTAATTATTCCATTAAATTAATCCGAGCTTTTCTCAGAAGCATCCAGCAATGTTTTCTTAACACTATTTATAGTCAGGATTTAAGAATGTAGGCATTGTGTGCTTCTTCATTGACTTTAATTGCATTATAATGATATCTCTACTAGCTCATAGCCTGGGACTTCATTCCTCTCGCCAATTCAAGAGTGACGCGACCTCCGCAACTTGTCGCCAAAATTGTATGTTTCTACCTTCCTCCACTGCTTTTTAACCGACTTAAAAAAAAGGAGGAGGTTCTCAATTCGACTGTATGTTTTTTTTATGTGGTCTCAACTTTTTTCTGGGTGAACTGATTTGGATGATTCTTTTTTATTCGAAAGCTGTTGCTTCACATGTAATCTCATTTAATTTTGATCAAGTTCTGACCAGATGTTTTTGAGTTATCCTTAATACTGCGTATTTTTTCCACTTAGTTTATATTGATGATGTTTTAATAATTTCCTGTCACTGTTATTTATATATCAAGTAGTGGTATAAGAATTTGTATGGGGTAGGTAACACAACTAAAAAGTTAAAATTAAAAACTTTTTTTAAAAAAAACAACCGATTTCCAAAAAAAGCACTTAAACACGTGAAGGTAACTTTAATTTCGGAAGTCGGTGGCCAAAAACGAAAATACACAACAAAGACACCGACTTCCGAAATTAAAGTTATTTTTCATGTTTTTTTGTGTTTTCGCTATATGGTGTCTGTCAGTAAACCCATCACTCAGTCACAGAACTGCTTTTATTTGTAGTTGTCTCGTATGTACCTTCAATTGCATTTACTCCCCTTTGTAAGTGAAACGTCTCCTATAATTTATATGTAAGTAATTCTATACAATTAATACCCCAGTCGTCGTGAGCTATTCCTCGAAGCAGCGAACAGATATGCGTTCCTAGTACTTTTGTTGGTTGTTAGTCGATGGGCAATATGCTGCCCTGACTAATTGAAGAATGTATCATAATGGGCACTTGACTCAATAGAACAGGAAATCTATGGAGTTACTTTCAGCAAACATATCAATGGTGAAACTGACGAACAAGGTATAGAGGGTGACTTCATCAGAGAATATTTTGATTAGGAATTATCTAAACTATGTGGTAATAATATTATAAAGATAAAAGATTTGATTGATTGTATGTTTGTTTGTTACACTTTCACGCTAAAACGGCTAAACGGATTTGGAAGAAAGGCACATGGGTAGACCATGACCTGGATTAGGACATAGAATACTTTTTATCCCGATATTCTCACGGGATTGAGATTTATGCGGGTGAAACCGCAGGGCGCAGCTAGTTAATAATATTAATATAAGTTCACAATTTAAAGTAAAGTTTTGATATATACCTTAAGCATACCCTTACTAGCTCAGCAGTTTCTTCTAAAGTATCTAGTACGAGTACCTACCTATTTGAAAGTAGATCTTCAGGGACTTACGTGTGCCATATAGGTAATTTAGAAGTAAAGAACTTTTCGAATTAACTTTGCATTAACGACATGACACATTTTATGTCCTTTCAAGTTTAGTTTCTTTCATATAAGATTTCCATTGTTGAATTAATTCTTTATTGTTCCATACGGTTTAGTATGTCGCGATTATTCTGCGTAGCACAGTTAGTAGGAACACTTGCATTGATTGCTAGTGCTGTCTAAGTACTAAGAGGCCTTTCTGACTAATCAAAGATGTATGATGAATATGTAACAACATACAAAGCTTAGGTAGCTATGGCTCTATGTAAAATCCAATTGGGTTTACGTGTGACGTTTTTGTGAAACGGGAAAAAAGCAACAAGATAATTATGCCCTAGTCTAAGGGCCTGTTGTTTGATACATGACCAATAGTCAATTTAACAATTAGTCACTTGACAATAGTCAATAGCAGTCAAAGTTTAACTACTCTGCCTGCGCATGGTTAACTTTCATTTAGTTTAACTAACGCATTTTAACTATTAGTCTGTTTGACTACTGATCAAACAACGGGCCCTTAGCCAAGAGCTATAACTAATAACCACATAATATGGTTCTCAATTGTTTAATTATTATGTCTGCTTCGCGGACAATGAGTATAAGATTGAATTATTTTAATTATGGATACTAATAAGTAATAATAGGTAAGTAGGTCCTACGCAACATTTTTAAAACAGACATTCTTCAAACTTCAAACATACAGAAAAAACTGTCTCCAGTTTATCAAACACCGCACGTCCCTACAATTCAACAACCTTTGTATGTATATCATTCCATAAAAGTCTACACAATGACTACTCCATAGCTGTGTTGTTCTACTTGAGAACGTTGCACTTATACTGCGTTCGCGATGTAGTTTCCAAACATTTAAGCAAAAATATGTTTCTGGAAAAAAAGCTTTAAATCTCTCACATAAAGTTCAGTTTGCGCTACAAGCTAACTTGTCTTCTTTTATATGTACGTGTATCTGTGACAAAATAAACATATTTTCTTACTTACTTACTTTCTTTATTAATTACAACTTATGAAAAAACACTTTTTACAACAGTACTAGTAACTCTAAAAAATCAACTTAATTTACATCATCCTAAAATTGATATTCGCTTAAGTGGAAATAATACCAACTGGAAACAAGGATTTGATCAGACTGCGCGTACGCCGCTATAATCATACGCGATGGAGTGGCGCACAACATGATTAGTGACGCTATTAATAGGAGTATACTTGCTCTTTGTTATGCTATTAATTCGTCTGGGTACTGCGTGTGGTATGTGCTTGAAAGATGGCTCTTATGTTAGGTTATTGCTTGCAGTCTGCGCCGGCGCTGGTGTAGAGTTTAAGGCGTTGTTCTTGTTTTTCCAGGCGTTATATCGACCAACATAGTTGATTAGACTATAGTTACAATTATGAAAAACCGCCACCACTCGCTTTCGTAGCTAGTTCGACAAAATTTGTTACTATGTGCCTTTTATTTTGTGCTAAATAAATTTATTTGATTTCTTTCTTTCTTAGTAGGTTACCTAAGAATTTAAATACACAACATTTTCAATAAATTCTTAGGGTAGTTCACTATTTTGATTTCACTACCTTATAGGTAAGTCTCGTAAAGACCGAACGCTCGCAATGATTAAATGAAATCAAAAATTACAATTTTGTCACCATTCTGAAACCAAATCACTTCATGGTTAAAATAACAAACCATGTTCACACACATCCCATTAAAATAATTGCAATATGTAAAATAACTACATTGTACCTAAATAGGTACAATGTAGTTATTTTCGGCCAAGGAAAATAATAAATATTATTTTCCTTGGCCGATAATTTCGCATTGTCCGTCCGGTTATCAAATGTGCCGTAATAATAAAAAAGCGGGCAAGTGCGAGTCAGACTCGCACGCGAAGGGTTCCGTACCACCGTACAATATTTTAACACTAGATATGTTTTTTAAATACTTCAGTAAAAAGACGCCGAAAAAATACGTTCCTCGTATATTTTTAACTTTATTTTATTTTTATTATTGTTGTTATAGCGGCCATAGAAGTACACACTCTATGAAAAGTTCAAGTGTGTATCTAATAAGGTTCAAAACATACAGCCCTTTGACCAGGGCTCGGAACCGGTACCAAAAGTACAGGTTCTGTACCGGTACCAAAGTACCCACCGCATACCTTGTGGTAACTAGATAACTTCAAGGTACAAATGCGAGATTTGTATCTCGCATTTGTAATACGAGAAAAGTTATTTTTTGAATGCCTTCTTTATCTGTTTTCTCACTCTAACTTACGGAAATATTTATTTGGTACCGGTACAGTACCGATACTGACTAGAAATACCATTAGGATAGGTACTACTTCTGGTACCGGTACCTATAGTACCAGTACTACGTCTGGTACCGGTATCACTCCAAGGCCAATGGTACCAGTTCCCAAAAATACCGGTATTTCAAACCTTACCTGTGACAGACGGACGGACAATGGATCCTTAGTAATAGGTCCTCGTTGGCACCCTATAATAAGTGTGCCGTAATAATAAATGTGCCGTAATGATACACGTATAGTAGCACTGTACTGTAATAGACAATTTTTCTGATCGTCTACCGTGACTAGTCGGCAATAATGACCTGCTGGAGTATTTTGTACTGGGGAAATAAATTGATTGCTGCTTGTAAATCATAATATTTTAAGTTTTGATTTAGGAAGAATGTAGTTTTGATACTGTATCCATGATAACTGTAAAAAAAAAAATGAGCTAGACGAAAACTAGAAGCATAATCAGCCCATAGTGACCCTCAGCTCAGTCCCTCTCACAGGAGGAGTCTTTGTGAGAGGGAGAGTGAGCCGTTTTAACAGCTTCTTATTGGACTGACTCTAAAAGAAGTGTCTAATGATTCCGTTCAACTAATGTTTGATTCCATCAGAATCTCATCGCAAACAAGAATTTATTTCCAGATTCATATCAGACTCGATGCCATTGACCAGACCACTCTTAACTCCAGATGGATTGCATTCATGCACAGTCCTGACGCATCCTTTCAATAACCCATTTCACTCAATTGACTTGACTTCAGATATGTGACTCACACAAGCTAGATTACCCGTAATGATTAAGAATGAACTTATTAAGTTTCTTGCAATTCTTTTCACGTATTATTTTATAACCTTGCAAGTCATGGGATGGCTTTTTGTGTGTCGCAGTGGTCCTCTGAAAATAGCAGTACCACTTAGGCCATGTCATCATACGAAATAAAAAACAACTTTCTTTATCTTCGACATTACTGACATCAGTGAAGGAAAACATCGTGAGGAAAACTGGACTTTCCAAACTGTCTTGAGCAAGCGTGGTGATCAATGCTCGTGCCTTCCCTGTATGAGCAAAGACTTTTGCCCAGCAGTGGGACAATAAATAAATGCAGTCATTGAAAAGTGCGAAACGCAAAGGACTGTATGATTATTTTATTTACCTTTTCTTTTCGTGGCAGGCACGACCATTATGAACTTTGTCTAAGGCAAATACATGAGAGTTCTTGACTCCAATCAATATTATCGATTGTCAAATAGAGCTACGTTTTGTAATTAGTCGGCATATAGAGTGAATTAGTACTCAACTATATTAGTCCACGCCTTCACAGGTAAGTAAGCCGTTCCCTGCAATTATCATAGCGAGCCTAATTACTACGACACACGCCCGGTTGTTTTCCCGTTTGTCACGCCATAAATACTATGTATGGTGTGCTGTATGTTGTGTTCACTAATATAGTGTACCTAAGTATAATATCTGCAGGCGTTAAAACACGAATTAATTCATAATTTTATTCTGGACTGAATTCCTAATACCTTCGATTTACTTAATAACTTAGTATTTTTGTTAATTAAATAATTATGCTAGGGAAAATACACGGTAGAGATTTTGGTTTCAGAAGAATAATGGTGAAAGTTTCAGTATTTTGCAAATAGACTGTACATACCTATTCATATTTTTCGCGTTAAATATCCTGTTTTATAATCAATTCGTTCCAATTGTAATATTAAAATGATGCCCACTGAAATACATACTATAAACAATACCAAAATAATTCCCCAATTTATAAACAGACTCTGGAGCCAGATTGGCCGAAGCAAGGAAAACCTGTTCAGGTGGAGATTCATAGACGACTCCACCTTGGAGTGTTAATGTGATGCTGTTCCGCAAACGATGGGACTCTTAATATCATGTCCTGCGTGTCCTGACAACTGCACGTTACAGGAACTGATGGACGCTAGTGATGGCGCCAAACACGTAGCCGAATTCTATGCCGAGTCCATTTAGATTGCCATCGACACGCTAAGAAGAAGAATTCTCCAAAGGATTAGGCAGAGGTGTACGAGGGCGGCACTGAAAATTTCGGGAATCAAGGAAGTGACACAACATTACTATTTAAAAATGTATTTATTGCTTTTCGAAGTATTCTCCGCGAAATTTGACACATTTTTCCATACGATGGAACCAATCATTGAAGCAACCATTCCATTCGGAAGTTGGGGTCTCCAAAATAGCCGTTTTGTAGGCGTCCACAGCTTCTTCAGGTGATGAAAATCTCTGTCCACGCAATTTATTCTTTATTTTAGGGAAAGTATCGAAATCATTAGGGCTTAGGTCGGGGCTGTACGGCGGATGGTCTAACAATTCTATGTTTTCTTGCTCTAAAAACTCTTTTGTTCTGTGCGCGGTGTGAGAACTCGCATTGTCGTGATGGAGGATGATGCGGCGGTTGCAGTTCTCTTTACGGAGTTCAGAAACGACCTGTGGCAAACAAATGCTAGCATACCATTCTGCATTAACCGTTCTTTGTCCCTCAAGAGGAATAGTCGTAACATGGCCGGTTTTGGAGACAAACGTGGCTACCATTTTTTTTGCAACACTCCGTGAACGAACAATTTTTGTTGGCTTTAACTCATTTTCGAACACCCAAACTCGTGACTGGTTTTTTGTTTCGGGTTCGTACGCGTATATCCAGGATTCGTCACCTGATACGATGTTGTATACAGTATTTGAGGATCCTGCGTGGAATCTTTCGAGAGTTCTGACGCACCAAGTAACGCGAGCCGCTTTTTGCTCTTCACAGAGCGAATGCGGTATCCATCGGGAAAACAACTTTTTTACATCTAATTTTTCATGCAAGATTATTTGTATTTGACTCATGCCAATGTCTAAAGTTGCCTGAATTTCGCTGTATGTCACATGTCGATCTTCCTCAATCAGCTTACGCACAGCATCAACGTTTTCTTGGGTGACTGCAATTTTTGGACGACCTTGACGGGGATCATCACTGAGCTTGACACGTCCACGTTGAAATTCAGCAAACCAGCGATAAATTGTGGTTTTGGATGGGGCTTCATCACCAAATGCAGAAATCATCCGGTCAACACACTGTTTTTGTGTTAAACCACTTCGAAAGTCATAATAAATCATCGCTCTTGAATTTTCTCATTTTCTCAACGACTAAACAAGTTTGACAAAACCTTGTGACAAGACCGAGAAACTTTTTTTAAATAAATAAATGGTATTCGATTTTTAAAACCAAGGAGTTTTCAATTAAAAAGATTTTAATATGACAGGAACAGTGGAAATATTCCATTCCCGATACTTTTAGTGCAGCCCTCGTACTTATAGTAAACCCACATTTTGCTAATTATCAATTATATATATAAAATTAACATAAACTCTACTAAATTGTTATAGGGAGGGATTCACCTCGACCACGTTTCAAGGTCGCCCCCGATATTTTCAGCCACAGCAAAAAAGAATTAATGAACACGTGAAACCTTTTTAATCGCGTGCAGCAAGTTCAGTATGTTACTTGTGCTTTCATTTACATTTATTTAGCACACAGAAGCGAGCGAACAGAAATATTTTATTCACTGAAACCCGTCATAACCTACTTCTTCATACTTACGAGAAGAAAAGTCAAAAAACTCAAAGCATTTATTTCAAATAAACCAATTACAGGCACTTTTGAATTGTCAAGGGGTCGGTCTGTCAGAAAGATGAAGCTAGTTGCCCTATTCCAAAACGTAGTAGGTACCTATGGAGAAGAACGGACAAGAAACTCCATAGAGGACACTCTTTTAAATCAAAACCTGGTTACAAAATATTGGTTACATCATTCATGTTGAAATTATGCATGTGAGAACGATGCAGAACGTTAAAAGCGTCCGTAATAAAGAGACAAAACAATTCAAATATTAAATTAAATTAAAATAAGCCGTGGCAGCTAAGAGATGACCAGTCCCTACTGACGGCGCCCGTTCAAGAACATGACGCATGGATCAGCACCATTTAGCTCAACCATTTTGAAGGGAAGTAGTTACTTAGTCTCCGAGGATCGTGTCCCTATAATACGAGTATTTGTCCCCTGTTCCCAAATTAATGGAAATCTTTGCAAAGATTTGCTTATTTTTCTGTCGTATCCGCAAGACTCATCATCTGCCTGCCTTTTCCAACTATCTTGGTTCGGCTGCCAGTCTAACCGTATGCAGCTATATTCCAATATTTTACATGGAGCGCTGCCTATCTGACCTTCGCAACCCAGTTACTGGGTATCATGATAGCCCTTGGTAAGGTCAGGTTCGCAAGACTAATACAAGAATATAAACTCATGTCATGGTAGAAAGATAAGCCAGTCCACGGTCTGGTAGCACAAGTTACTGGCCCTGGGTATACCGGTCCTCTATTGTCAGTCGTGGACACTTTTAGATTTTCTCTTATTTGCCACGTTGCTATATTTCAACAGTATTGTTTTTCCCGCAGTCGTATAGCGGGTTGTGAGCCATTAGCTCCGCGTGCCACAGGTTCCATACCCAGTTCGCACGCCACCGACATCCGCTGGCCCACTAACATAAAAGGCTAAAGCTATATTTATCTAAAACGCCCATAAAAAGCTAATTTCGGACCACATTCAGAGCTAAATGTATTAAATTAATAGCGCCATTGATTTAGATTTGTTGTTAATGTTTTGTAATTTGAGGTACTAATTCACGCGAAATTGTTCATTCGTTCATAATGAATGGTTTAGTTTTATCTTATTTTTAATCTACACCGGCCTTCAAAACTTATTACCACACTTTTAAAATTATATTTTTCCTAAACTATAGAAGTCAGAGTTTTGAAATAAATCGTTCTATAGCAAATTTCATCAACTTTCTTTAAAATAATAGTTTATTATACATTAGTAACGCTTTTAACTTAAAAAAAGATAAAAACCAAAAAATAGCCATTTTTAACTTACTGGCAAAAACTCAAACAACATTTATAAGTATGTTTTACGCCTTATTTACATTTTAACAACTGGTATTGCCTCCTCGGGCTCTAATTACAGCTTCGAGCCGGTTGGGCATACTGAAGACGAGGTTTCGGAGGCGATTTTGGAGAATATTCTCCCATTCTTCCATCAGGGCCTGTTCTAGGGCCCGGAGGGTGATAGGAGGCGGTCTGCGGCTTCTGACCAGCCTCCCGAGCTCATCCCAGCCGCCCGAGCTCATCCCAGGCATGCTCGATAGGGTTAAGATCAGGACGTCTTGATAGCCAAGCCATCAAGTTGATACCAACCTCCTGAATGTAGTCTTGTACGACCCAAGCGGTATGTGGCCGAGCGTTATCCTGCATCAGTATCGATCCATAACCCATATTTAATAAATATTGGCCTGCGTACTCATTAAGGATCTCTTGAGCATATCTTTCCCCAGTCAGGGTGCCATTTTCTATGGCCACTAGCTCTGTGCGACCTTCTGAAGAGATGCCAGCCCATAATACGTGTACACCGCATTGGACTCTTTCTGTAAAGCAGGCTTGAATGTATCGCTCACCAGGTCGCCTGTATACTCTTCGCCTGCCATCGGAAGTGAATAGTGACAATCGAGACTCAACAGTAATTAAAACTCTACCTATTCTTCTTCACTCCACTGTATGTGTTCACAGGCGTAGCGCAGTCTTCCTACTCGATGCCCTCTATCGAGTTTGGGGCCACTTGCTGGCCATTGGGACTTCAGGTTTGCAAGTCTTCTTTTCACCGTTCTGCCACTAATGTAGTATCTTCGATTCTGAAGAAGCTGTTGCTGGACTTCAACTGCCTTGAGGTGGCGATTTCTCAACACAGTGGAGACAATATAGCTGTCTTTTCGGGTACTAGTTCACCTGGGTCTGCCATTACAAGGTTTCCTCAGCTGGTTTCCAGTTTCTTCGTACCTTTGCTTCACCTGCCGGACCGTTCTTAATGTTACACCCACCATTCTTGCAGTAAGACTCATACTGATGCCTATTTTAAGAAAAGCCATGATTCTTGCACATTCTTCAGTTGAAAAAACATGATAAGTAAAATTCACGTACTGAAGATAGCTCGGCATAAATAACTACATGCACAGTCAAGTCAATCCACAATGAAATTCAGATGTCAGAGGGATCCCGATAAGACTACTTAATCCAAAACTTGAAGAGGCGTACAAAAAAGAACGGCGAAAGATTAAACAGATAAGAAATATTCCGGTGCTAAATATCTTGTGAATGTTCTGGTCAGGTCACAAACATGAAAGACAAAAAACAACATGTAAGTCTATCTTCAGACAAAGCCGCTCTACGAGCTAACATTCCATAAGACAGTTGGCGCTAACATCGAAATTGCTCTACGTCTTTCTATAACTACAAAGCACTACATTCGTTATTTAACTCTTTAATCGGTTTGAAACAAGATAAATGTATCGATTTATCAACAATATCGTTTATCAATTGAGATTGAATTTATCAATTGAGTTTCGCGTGATACACCCACGTGCAAGAAATTGGGTGTTAGGATTATAAACAAGGCAATTTTTATTTGTTAATCCATTGTTTATTGCGGATTATTTGATTGTTACGAAGTTCTGATGTTATCAATCAAAACCTACATATGAGCATCATGTTTTTAAAGCCCATGTAACATCCTATCTTCGGTGGTAAGTACAGGTGACCACGTTACATTAAGCTATGGTGCCCTTTTCTGGGTAGTTCCATCATTCATCAGCCTTAAGTAATCTCTTTTCAACATTTATTAAATTATTAAATTAATTGGTAGGTACTGGAGAGTGTTCTCACATTTAGAAGCAACAACAATAATGTACCCAGGATTTTGTAATATCTTGATTTAAAAGTATTTCCTTGGAGTTTCTTGCCCGTTCTTCTCTATAGAGATCAACTTTCTGACTAACTGACCGACTCTTTGACAATTAAAAAGTACTTGTAAATGGTTTAATTGAAATAAATGCTTTTTAGGTACTACCTCCTGTATTATGATAATGGTCTTGAAAGTTGTCTTATAACACCGATTTTAGCGTGCTCGGTTAAAACTTTTCAAAATACCGACAACAATACAATGTCAGACCACCGAGTTCCAGTTTTTAAACCACCAACAATTACTGAGCTTATCCACACGTCTATAATTAAGAGCAATAATAATCTAGATACATTATCAACTGTTCAGTAGGCAGATAAGATCACTAGTTTGCAAACCGGCGCAAGCGCAGCGCACGGCCTTATGCAGCAAAACGTGGGAGGAAGCAAGGGTGGACGGAGACAAATCACTGGGAAACCGGTTTAGAGTAAGACCTTGTTTATTGTTTGAATCAGGTGTTCCTGATACAGGTAATAAACAGGTTTACAGGGGTCTTATCTGTTCCTGCCAGGGTCGCGAGCTTGTTCGAAAGGGTTACCGTGGCCCAGGCACGCAAGCAACTGAAGGAACACGGGTGAGTTTTAGTAAAAGTCTGACACGCCCTCCCACTCCACCCAGAGCGGGAGAAGGAATATGATGATTACCCACCCAAAAAAAAAAGGGTCTTATCTGTTGATAAGATTCAAAAGTTGGTTTGTGTTCCCGTGATATTCAACTGAATACTGAAAGGGTACCTGCAAACTCAAACGATAAAGATGGAATACACAGTTATGCTCGCATTTCAGTCTCTATCGCGCCTACCTAAAATGGGACAAGTGCAGGCGGATGGTACCTACCTGTCTCGTAGATCAATTATTATAAAGTGTATTTGTAGAGCTTAAAATAAAATGTAATAAGGGCAGATTGCGATAAATTAAAATAAATTGGAATAAGGGCAGATTGCGCTGACTTAAAATAAATTGGAATAAGGGCAGATTGCGCTGACTTAAAATAAATTGGAATAAGGGCAGATTGCGTTGACTTAAAATAAATTGGAATAAGGGCAGAATGCGTTGACTAATAATAAATTGAAATAACGGCAGTATGCGCTGACTTAAAATAAATTGAAATAAGGGTAAATTTCGCTAACTTAAAATCAATTTAAATAAGGGCAGATTGCGCTGACTTAAAATAAATTGAAATAAGGGCAGATTGCAAGATCTTGAATGACGATAATCAGTTACATTAAGCTACTTGTAAAAGTTCATTACTGGACATGGGAAGGATTTGAATGGAAAATACTGGTATTTAGCTGCATCCGGTTAGACTGAAAGCCAACCCCAACAATAGTTCGGAAAAGGCAGGCAGATTATGATGAATCAATTTAAATGCTAAAAATTAAATAGTGCCAATGTTTCGGTCGTGACTGATACTAAGTTTTATTTTAATCAATAGCTTCAGCAATGCGGCAATATAATGCTTTGTAACACTTTCTTTGCGATTGTACCTAGTCAATAAAAACTACCGTAGAGATCTGCAAACCATGACAGTGAATAATTATTTTATCTGCAACTAAAATTGCATCTCTGCGAGTAGATCGAATTGGTATAATATATGTGGATAATAATATTATATAAAATATATTTATATATGTGTATTATAAGTAGTACCTATTTATGTACTTGTGTACCTATTTGATTTTAATTCATTTATGATATCTTTTTTTTTAAATTATGATCCTTTCACACAGAGCACATGCCTTTAGCACCCTTGGTTGACTGGCAAAGAATGCATTAAGTCCGCCTTAGTGCCTTATTTGCGTGCGAGAAGTTTAATTATATAAATTGGTCTCAACAAAGTGTCTCCAAACGTAAATTCTGAAATAAAATAAATATTTTATATGTATACAACTTAACTCCTTTACAAAAACACAACAATTTGGAACAAAATCATTAAAAGATTCAATGCAAAATTAAGGCAATGACCATAAACCACATTACCATATAAAAGTAGCAACCGAGGTTAAAATCTACAGACCATCAATGCACAGCACTATAACACTTAACTTACTGACATAAGAACCAAATTAGCATAAACCATTTTTGGAAAATGTCATAGTTTCCCAACTCAACTGACCTTGTATATTAATACGCAAATCTGGAGCCTTAGACGACCTTTGAATAATAGGTCGGAGAAAAAGTTTTTTCGTATTTTATAGGTATAAAGTTGTAGTAAAATCTCTTTGGATGTACTGTTTGTATCTGGCTGGTTTTGACACCAATAAATAGATAACATTTAAAAAAATAAAATTAAAAAGTAAAAACAATTTCCCGCCATTTTTGAAGTGTTTTTCTGTCCGCCAAAATGAGTGAATTTAACGAAGAAATTCGATACATTTTGAAGTTTTATTACAAAAAGTGGAAAAACGTGACACAAGCCGCGAAAAAAATATGTGCCGTTTATGGACTAAACGCAGTGTCCGCACAAAGTTGGTTCAAGCGTTTTCAGTCCGAGAATTTTGATGTTAAAGATGCAGCTCGCTCTGGTCGCCCTGTTATGAAAAAAATCGATGCCATTTTTTAAAAAGTGAAGCAAGATCGGCATGTTAGTAGTTACGACATATCTGAGTTAAGGGTTGACAGCAAAACAGTTTTGACCCATTTGAAAAAGTCTGGGTACCTATACAAAAAAGGGTTCCACACGAGCTCTTAGTCTTGAATTTGTATATAAAATATGAAAGAACTTTTCCCCGACCTATCAAAGTAGCGAGAAGGAAAGTACTGACTTGTGACGTCATATTTTATGTTCGTTAAGCACGGCGCCATACAAGGATCTATGAGTCAGTCACCTTCATAAATCTTCGGTACATACATGGCCAGCTTGCCTAACGTGGGCGGTACATCACAATATGATGCATAAAACCTACGTGATAAGATTTAAATTGTCATAACAGTGTAAGAGATAAAAGCAGTACATGATCTTTAGATTTTCAAAATATGGACAGGATTCTTGAAAGTTAGAAAGTGATGATAACAAACGATGTATTTGCTAAACTTTCGCATAGTTCACGAAGACAAAGTTGCCGTTTATTTTTAGCAGTGCTTAATTTGGAATGGCCGTTGCAAAGTTTACAAATTCCAAAGTCTTCAGACTCTTTACAGTAGGTAAAACACTCATTCGTATCTTTGTAAATTTTGAAGCGAAGCTCTTTAAAAAGATTTTAATATTGTCTTGGTTCATTTAAATTGATAAACAATGCTACAATTTGCATTTTTATTAATTGGAATAACTACATAGGACGCTTTATTTAGACGAAGTGCTAAAACGAAGTAGTAAAACAAAGATCAAGCTTCAAGATATGACAGCTAATTAATAATATCATGATTAAGATGCTCATCCAATCAAGAGTTATGTATCTATTGTAATCGTGACAATGAACCAGGTAATCCGATCCATTGTAAGACCGCAGGAAACTTGAGAACCTCCCAGTATTGTATACTCGATCAACGAAGACGAAAACGTTAAGTCAGATAAAAATACTGTTATAATAATTCAAACCTCATGCCAAAGATATACAGCTTCACAAATTTTAGTTAAGACCAACTCGACTCGTTCAAAAATCAACCTTGACTCCGAGAAATAGGACGTCATTCGCTAAAACCAGATGCAGTAATAAGTTTGCCTGACTGGGTCAAGTTAACTGTAGTCCCGCAAAGGTCATGATTTATTCATAATGCCGTGACATTGGACTTCCACGTGCTTCGTTGCTAAGCAACCGGGAGGGAAACAAACAACCCTACGTTTCATTCAGCCTTTGAAGTCGGGGTGCAATAGACGTGGTTTCTGAACCTGTAATAATTGAAGATAGATGAATAGAAACATCATTTGAAAAATAAAATAGAATAATGTTTTAAAACGTCTAGTATATCAGTGATATCAAGCGATATGAAACCAGCATTTTAAAAGATAAAGAAAGTATTGCAAATATCCAAGACAATTCTGGAGAAAAAGCTGCTTACATCTCATGGACGCCCGGGGCATCTCCCGTTCCTTGGATCACGTGCACTGGTGGGACCCTGAACATTGGAAGGCTCGAAGACCTAGGACAATATCCTCGATTTCATTGGAAGACGCTGATCCTGCTGAGATCAGGAACGGCTGGCTGACAATTCAACGTCCTAAGGTATTTGAGAAATTTGTGTCATTATGCGACTTTCGTATTTGAGACTTCATCAAAATTTCCAAAAAGAGGACCAAAACAGATTATTTTCAGAAGCGTGTCTGTTAAATAAGATATACTTACTGTTTTTAATTTTCGTCCATGTTATTTCATTTCATTAATCAATACAACTATAAATTTCGACATTGATTAAAATTTTGAAAGTCCATTCTTCACCCCCTCAATTTCGCGCATTACACGCGAATTATTTGCGCTACGTGAAATTAAGATTTAGCAACAAAAAACCTGTTTTAAAACACAGTAACTTGAAGTCATTGAACTTATGTTTTCTTTTTCTTTTGACAAACGAGTGGTTTCCTGTCGCCCCCTTGTGGCTAAAACAGGATGCCTGAACAGAAACAACGTTCTATGTTTAAACGTAACATGGAATTCGCATGCATGACGTAACTTTTTTTGCAGGATATATGGAATATATGGAATATGTCATTAATATTGGTATGCTGGGTTTTGTGCGAAGGTTTACAAACATGGAATCTGCATTCCTGCCGATGTTCATTATTGATAATAGGTATTATTATAGGTGTAAGAATTTCAGTCAGTTAATGTTTTTCATTAGAGACCTTTGCTCTACAGTAGGACAATAAGAGGCTGGTATTAATATTCATTATCTTTCAAAAGATACTGAACATTTTTATAGGCGATGCGAAAGCGCCAATGAATATAAACCACCTCTCTACGGAATCAACGTGTTTCTAATTGTTTTTTTTTTTTTTGACACATGAAATTCTATACTGAAACTTGTTACAGAATTAAATTAAATATTTTTTTCTGTAAATAGCATATCGGAATCACTTTTACACGTCAAAAAACAATAATCTAGATGGAGTCCATATTTTCTATCTGACTACATCTGAGAAGAAATGGCGAAACAAACTCAGGTTCATAATATTTTTTACACCTATTCTATTAAAAGTTACTAACTTAGTAACTTAGTTGATTTTTAACGACAGCTGTTACAAATTATAAGTTCTCAGACATTATCCAAAAATACTTACTCTAACTTAAATGTTTACTAATTAGTATATTAACTTTTAAACTCGCTTACATATTCTGAAGGTTTTCTTTATTAAAATTGACGCCACATGTATCGATTCCCAGTCTAAATCAAATAATAGGTAGTTATCGATTCGACCTTCAAGCATTTCAGTGTACGCCCTTAAAAACTTTTAACTCTCTACTAATTATTGGTTTACAGTTTTATTTTCTACTAGCTTCTGCCCGTGACTTCGTCGGCGTAAAATTTCTTGTTCCCCCGACCCACCCCGTCGCTTTTCTTAATATTTTTTTTCCGTAAGAACCTTCTACAAAGGATTAGAAAACTTAAAAAAAAAGTGGGATGAAATCTGTAAAGTCGTTCTCAAGTGATGGCGTGACCAAGGGAAATAGGGATTCATTTTTATATATATAGATTAAAGTTTCCCTAAAATGTCGATAGAACCAAGGTTTCAATTAATTATTTAAAACATACAAATGGACGTAGACCTTGTGTGCTTTCCGGATATTATAGAAATATTGACATGGCCACTAACAGCGAGCGATGGGGGGGTGGCAATGTGGTATCTAATTACTATGTCCATCACATTTGGTAATGGTTGAAAGGTTAATGAACTGGTTATCAAGGGTGATCAAAACCTATCGAATTGGACAGGGCGACGAACTTTGGTAATGATGATAAATGTATCCTAATACTATTTAGACAGAGACCATTGAAAATTTTATGGATATATTATTTCTTCGCTCACATAAAATGTTATTTGAAAATTAGAAATCCGGAGTATGGTTGATGGCAATAGGCTCGCCCCCTGTTAAAAAAGACTTAAGCATAACTGGCGAAATGTGGGTGTACTATATGTAGGTACACCTCTGTGTAACCTTTCGGGGTAATCAGCCGTGATGTTGTGAAATAGAACAATCTTTGTAAAAATAATACTTTACGGCGGGGTAATTAAGTAACACACTAACAGTAGGAATGGGTTTAATTTTGACAGTTCAACAACATTCATTGCGATATTTACGTTGTTAAGCAGACAAATTTTTCGAATGTATTTAGCATTGGATTAGCAATAGGCTTCAAAATTATTCAGATTGTGATAGATAGTGTGTTACGTAATTAGGGTGCTGGTTAGACTAATACGTAATTTAATAAATGTCAATATCCAAAAATATTACATGACGGAAGTTTAGGCTGACTATATTTAAAAATTACACGACCTTCTTAATCAGAATTGGTAATTTTTATAAAAGCCAAAACTTTTGTTAGCTCATCAGAAAATGACTCATCGATACGACCCTGAATTTGTTATCGTCGATCAAAATTCATTTGACGATGTCAATTCATATCGTACCATATATCCTGCAACAATACTAAACTGATTTACAAACAGTGTGCATCTATAATTAGTATATTTTGTCTATAACTGTAGATGACTTCATACATTATCTTGATTGGAATCTTTTTGGTGATGCTCTCGTAATAGCTAGTACCTACTTAAAAGATTCGCTCGCACCAAACATTTGGCGAAAACTGACGACTTGGAATCGCAGTACCTATTAATTTATTTATTTAAGAGGGCCCTTCCCGTCCGTCCGTCTATCGTCAACGCGCGCATGATTTAAAAGCTTGTTGTTTCATCCAACGCAATGTTTGAAAAGGAAGCAAGAGTGAGAACGCGATAACATCGAACGAAAATTAGCGCGCGAAGGTTTCACAAAACTTATTCCAGGAAATACGTGTTTTTGAAAAAGCCTTACAAGTTTTTGGAAAAAATGTTTATTATTTAGAATTTCCATTAAATGTGCGAGGTTTCTATGAAGATGTTTTCTTTACTTTTACAACTTATGAGTACATTATGAACGGCCAAAGCTCAGGTAATAAAATTTGTGCAAAAAAGGAGATTTTTGTAGGCTTATACTGATTTTTTTTCTCCAAACTTTGATTTTTTACTTGCATAGAAACCTAGATAAAGTGCAAAAGATACCTATTAGTTCAAAAATTTCAATGAAAGATGTGTTATAACGTTATAATCACGTACGAGCGTTTGTATGAAAAGTATGACGGGTTGGCCACTCTTAAACTTCACGCACACAATAACATACAAAGGCGGACTTAATGCCTCAGGCATTCTCTACCAGTCAACCAAGGGTGGTGTAGAGATAAGATGGCAGCTGCTCTATTTAACAGGCGTTAATAATAACAATAATAAAAATATTAAAAAGAACCTATGTATTACATTATTGTACAGCACTAGCTTTACCCCGCAGCTTCGCCCGCGTAAAGTTCGGAAATTATTCTACAGGAACGTACTACCGGGATTCATAGTATTCTATGTCCTAACCCAGGTCATGGCCTATACCTAGGTATACCTTTCTAAAAAAACGTAAAAGGAAAATATCTTTTAAAATTACTTACATAAGTAACTGAAATTTAGTTTTCATCATCATAATGATTCAACCAAAAGCATGAAACAGAATTTTAAAAGCAAAACCTACAATGAGTACTTATAAAATAAAGACGCATTAAAAGAAAAAAGAAAAATGAAAAAAAAAACATAAACCTACATGGGCACTTATGAAACGTCAGAAGGTAGGTGCACAGTTCCAATTGGTCCTTTCCTATGAAAAAGAGTCGGCAAGAAACTCCACGGTTACTCTTTTAAAAATAAGTGGCTTTTACAATGTTTACAAATTACTGTGTTAATAGGTATGGGAGGACAGTGGACAGTTTCGTGTCACGTTTAGAGCCACTTGCACCGCCAATCACTAAACACGTTTAGCGCTAAACGTGTTTAGTGATTGGCGGGTCTTAAACTATACCTACAAGGAGTTTGATGGAGAATGGAGAATTTATTCTGAAAGGTGTGTAATACGTTCATATTAGAAAGAAATATCGATGTTTTGTCAAGTCGTAAAAACCGTGAGAAGCCGGGGCGCGTCGCTAATGATTTAATAAATCATACTATTCCTCAAGAAAAACGTAAACAACGTTAACTTATCAAATGGTGTTTTACCTCAATCTACATTTTTAAGGTCGATGACTGGTGAGTCAGCGCAGTCGCCTCGCTGTGCGCCAGCGCAGCCGCACACTTATTATGGTCATTGCATACCCGCTCGCCTAAACAGTGTTGATAATTATCTTTGCCTTATACATTGTAATAGGGTCATTAGAAAGATATGTGAGGGAATGGAGAAATGGTTTGACCTAAATTGCGTTTTAATTATTTTAATTGGCTCTACGTGAGAGAAAAATCTTTCATTGTAGATGGTACTCGTGGATATTTACCTACTCAGTTACAAGTGGTTTTAGGTTTCTTATAGCTTTCAGAGTTCTGCCTAATCAGTCAAATAAAGGCTCCTTCAAACAGGCGCGATATGCGATGCGTATCGCACCTGTCGCGACACGAATGACATCGCTCGTCGCGCGACAGGTGGTGCCTTTGTGTCGCGTCGCGTTTCGCGCCTGTTTGAATGAGCCTTAAGTATGGTACTATAACAGGAGTCACCAAATGGCGGCTCACGGTCCGGATCCGGACCGCCAAACTATTTTATGCGGAGCTTAAGTAAACAGTAAAAATACCTAAAACTTAATCAAAAATATTAAAATTAATATTTTCATCTATTTTCTAATAATCGTCTACTTAACGGACAACTGAAGTCATATTATTAAAAAAACGGCCCCCCTATGAAAATAATTGGTGATCCCAGATCTATAAGTTTAACATAAATCAATACTTTTGCTCTCACTATACCTACTTACCTACTAATCTGAAAAATAATTAGTTTTAAGTTTGTTTCTTCAAAACAAAATCCAAATAACTCATGAGGTCGTGGCAGACGTGAGAGCAAGCTTTAAGTAGCTGATCATAAGAAGGTACAGTAGGCCACACGTCAGTAGTAACATAACCAGTGGGTACCTATAAGCTGGCCTCTTACTCTATTGAATCTCCGGGCTACGCTGTCACCGACGTGCAGTCGACTGTACTTAATGTTCTAAATGTTCAACAACACCTGCGTAACACACTAACAATAGCAATGGCTTTCATTTTTACAGTTCAACTACATTCATTGCGTTATTTACGTTGTTGAGTAGATAAATTTTTCGAACATATGAAGCAATGGATTAGCAATAAATAGGCTTCAAAATGATTCAGATTGTGATTAATAGTGTGTTACGCAATTAGGGTGCCGATTATGAATGAATATTAGAAAATCTCTTAGCTTGCGTAGTCAGCGCAACTTGAAAATATCTCAAGAACAAAATTGCGACTCTCCGACATTAGACAGTTTCGCAGTTACATTAGTAGTCGTTGTGTTCAACGGATGTTGCTTTACTATAATTATCTCCGTCCGCGTCTCATCATATTTCAGATTTGTATGATAAAGTACCTGACATAGTTAATTAGTTTCGCTGATTGCCAACTTTGTGCCCATAACTTGTAGGAGTGCGCAATATTGTCATCTAAGTTTAATGTCTTCTGCTGAAGAAGGGCCTCTTCTTAGGCCACTGCCATCAATTATAGAAAGAAAGAAAGAAAGAACCGCAACGAAAACAACATATCCATTTGGGATAAAAAAAAATCGGGTTGGACTGTATTTTGGGTATTAGTTTGTTAGAGGGTTTTAATGATTTCGGAGCTTTATTTCAAGCTGTGATTCGAGTATAATTTTCAACACGGATAAGTTGCAGGGATATTGACAAACCAGTGATATTAAAATTTCTCTAGTGAAATTATAATTGCACGTAACTTTGTCAACCGCCTCCATTTCTTACAATGTAACGGACTTTTTTTTGTGTTATTGTAATTTCACGGGAACGAACGCTGTAGTGATTTTATCCTAGGTAATAATGGGTCAAGTTTGTAGTGAGGATTTCGCGCGTTTCGACTGGTCTACTCTTCTTCATCCGCCATTTGCGACAAAACAGTTAAGTTAAACTAACCTAACTTAACTCATTGTCAGTTATATTTAAGGTATTTTTGTAAATTACATTTCGTTAAAGCAACTCTATTAGATATGGTTACCTTACAATGAAGCTTGTGATTTCCAGAAACCTGACTATTATTTTGTATATCTATGATTACAAAATTGATATTGGAAATGGACCAATAATTGACCGTCTCACAATTTAACGGACTTGTACATACAGTGAAATTGTCAAAATATTAGTGCCTTGCAATATCACTGCGTGGGTTCAGTGCAATTATAATTGCACTGAAATTAACCCGTGGAATTGTGAGAAATGGAGGCGGTTGACAAAGTTTCGTGAAATAATATATCACGTGTTTGACAATATCCCTACGACAGATATATTGATTCGGGTTTTTGTTTTTGGATATAGAGTAAGTAATGAGTCTACACTGGGATGTTGATTAATATCAATATCCCAGTTAACTTAAAAACTGGCTGCGTATTAATTACCCAGCCAGTTTTTGAGTTGTGATTATCAGTTAATAACAGTAGTTTTTAGAGGATCAATTAAATATTTCCACATTTTAAACACGCAGCCAAATTTGGTCAGCGGGGTACATTGCGTAACACTCTAACAGTAGCAATGGCTTTCATTTTAACAGTTCAACAACATTAATTGCGTTATTTACATTGTTGAACAGATAAATTTCGAGCTTATGAAGCAATGTATTAGCAATATCCTTCAAAATGATTCAGATTATGATTGAAAGTGTGTTACGCAATGACGGTACTGATTTGTACTGTTAATTAGAGGAAGGTTTGATGACTAACAAGAATCGTGGCTATACGACTATTCGATCATTAATACTCCGACTTAATTCCAAGAATAAAACGCCAACAGTGAAATTGTATATCTACTTCCCTTGAATCCATCCAAAGGTTGTCTGTAAAAGATCGCTTTTAGCGAGAAGACCGCCCATTGTGTCACCCTGTGTAAAATGTCTACATTTATATCTGTTATTTTTTATGGTGTACATAATAAAGAGTATTCTATTCTATTCTATTCTATTCTTCAATAGATCCACGTAATCATCGCACCCGGAATGGCCTTCCAATTCGTCACCATCGCCAATCTTCCGCGTAGTACTTACCGATTGTCTCCTCAAATGGTTGTAGACCCAACCTTGTCCGTTTGCATACAGCCAAGCTATTGATTTTACACCCACGGCGATAATACTCGACGTTTTATAATACAATAATACTGTTTTTCCTTTCACTTTTAATAGTTTTAATACGTTAACGAGGCCGTAATGCGACATAATTATACCGGCTTTATTTTGTGATAGCATAGTTATATAGTTTATTTTGTTCTATGGTTTACCTTAAGAAATAATGACAGTGATTATTTACATACATATATACATACCTACATAAACACACGCCTTCTTTCCATGGGGGTAGACAGAAACTACAGAACGCCACCTGCTACGATCCTTACATACTCCTTTTGCCTCGTTTACGTTCTTACATCTGGTCATACACGCACGCCGGTTGCGAGTACTACGCACCTGACCTTTCTGAAGAACATCACCAATAAGGTCACTATATGTCTTCCTAGGGCGTCCTCTCCCGGCGTTTCCACTCAAATCTGCCTTGTAAATACAAGGCAAATGGGTCACACTATCAGGTTCTGGAAGGAATACCTACGTCAAATTACAAGTCACCCTTTTTTTTGGTGGTAAATCATCAAATGACTTCTCCCGCTCTGGGCGGAGCGGAAGGGCGTGTCAGACTCTTACTGACTAAAACCCACCCGTGTTCCTTCAGTTGCCTGTGCGCCAGGGCCACGGTAACACTTTCGAACAATCCGCGACCCCGGCAGGCATACAAGTCACCCTGTAGGTACATACTACATAGTAGCTGATCAAACATAAAGTTAGAATTTTTATATAAGACAATGTAAATAAAAATAAATAAAATATAAATAAAATAATTTTAAGGAAAGAGGAATGCTAACAGTAGAAAATTTGCTATTGCTTGAAATGTAGTGGTTGTAATTTACGGACAGACCTCATGATCCCAATTGTTTGATTAACCTAATTTAGTCTTTCACATTACTTGCGCGACCTAACGATGCAGATTAGCAGCATATATCTACTTATCCAACATTCTAACACTAAAAATAGCCTGCAAGTACTTAACACCAAGTATCAACAAACACTCGTCTTCAATCCAGCAGCTGATATTAACAACCAAAGAGGCAAGCATCATAAACATTAGCTAGGCAGGTTGGTACAGTCGAACAAGTTATTTGTTAGGTCAGGCTAAAATATTTATCTTTCCAATACACTACCAATATTAATTTTTATTGCATGCGTAATAACTTTTAAGCTGATGGAGAGAGTGATGCATTCACTCAACAAAATACAATGTAAGTGTACAAAATACAATAAATACAAAATATTTTATTGTGACAAATAGAAAATTACATTTTATTTAAACGTGTTTGGAGCCTCCTTTTAGGCAAACAATGTCTGTATTGGAAGGCTCCGAATTGTATGTACTGTGTTCAGCATAAAAGGTTTGATTTGATTTGATGTCAAAGAATTGACTACTCAACACAAAACAAAATTGTTTAAAAGTAGTTGCCTGAACCTGCACCCTAATTGCGTAACACACTATCAATCAAAATCTAAATAATTTTGAAGGATATTGCTAATCCATTGCTTCATATGTTAGAAAAAAAAATCTGCTCAACAATGTAAATAACGCAATGAATGTTGTTGAACTGTCAAAATGAAAGGCCATTGCTACTGTTAGTGTGTTTCACAATTACAACGCTGTTCAGGTGGAGATTCGTAGATGGCTCCGCCCTAGAGTGTAAATGTGGTGCTGTTCCACAAACGATGGGACACTTAATATCGTGTCTTGCGTGTCCTGTCCTCTGCACGTTACAGGAACTGATGGATGCTACTGATAGCGCCAAACTCTTAGCCGAATTCTGGGCATACTCCATTTAGTTCACATTTAGATTGCCGTCGACACGCTAAGAAGAAGAAAGTAGTTGCAAATTAGCTGCTTATAAACCAAATAGCTTGTCCGAGTGTACAGTCATGCTGTATCGGTCACGATCGCACGAAACAAGCACGGTGCACACGCGTGCGTTACATGTTAAACGTGCATTGTACATTGCACATCGTATGCGAATTGTGAATTTTAATATCGTGACGTACGAGTACCTACCTACTCATAGTACTCATGTGTTGCATGAAACAGATTTTTGAAAAAGCCGTTCCTTCCAATGCGTCTACTGTCGTTAAGTACAGGCTACTCTAGATAAGCATTGTACTAAAAGTTAATTCTTCAAAGCCCGCCCGGGTTTTTGTCCCAAATTAGGGCAAAAGGAGAATCCTACTAATCTAAATGAAACACCGTCATATTGATCACGAAACCGCGATTTTGATGTCCATCATCGTCATCATCAACAGCAGTCCTCTGCTGGACATAGGCCTCCGCAATCGCACGCCTTCCATCTTGATTCTTGACTCTCTCATTATTTGTCGCTCATCTACTATTAGAAACAGCTGCTCTTTTTTGTGCCATCTCCAGACCGTATTCCGACCATGGCGGCCAATCTTTACGGAGACTATCGGCGCAGGAGATATTATAGTGCACAGGTGTGGGCGCTGACACAGGTGCACTCTCTCTTCCCTCACTTTCATAGTCCGATGAGACGGCAATCCGACACGACCGGAGAGAGATCAGGCGCAGGACCAACGGCTTAACGTGCTTTCCGTGGCACGGGGGTATCACACCGCCAACTTCCAAACTCCGGGCTGTTACTAAGAAATTCCTGATGGAAAAACCCAATAACACTATGCCCGACCTGGATTCGACAAATACTTTACATTGCATGTATTGTGTGTATACTACACCTCATTTAAAACCACGTGAGTAATCAATGCAAGTGTGCCGGCTGCTAATAGCTACTTATAACACGTTTCTTAGCAGATTAATTAATCTAGTCCCTGCCTAATGACCTGGCCAACGCGGGCATTAGTATACAATATACTAAGTATGCAATTTACCTTGCATACGTGACGAGGTTGCTAAGGGGATCTCGCGAAGATGTTACAAGATAGTTAAGTTATATAGGTTTTTATTGGTTGTTGAACTTTGGAGAAGTGTTAAGGTACATAGATGACTATCGTATTCTGATTGTAACACGTTTTGTAATTTGGTGGATGGACTGTTTTCCTCCGAAGAAGCCTGAAAGCGGCACCGTACGGCAGTGGTGACTGAAAAGTTGTGTAGCAG
This sequence comes from Dryobotodes eremita, assembly GCA_917490735.1. Classification (NCBI taxonomy): domain Eukaryota; kingdom Metazoa; phylum Arthropoda; class Insecta; order Lepidoptera; family Noctuidae; genus Dryobotodes; species Dryobotodes eremita. The sequence goes on from OU823257.1 coordinate 18,349,949, forward strand.
CTGTCATGGTATGGACACGTGATGCGGAGGAATGAGGATAGTGTCGTGAGGAAAATTTTGAGAACGAATGTGTATGGCCATAATAGGACGATAGCTGAACTGTTTGAAAGATGATATTGTTAGAGGTGGATTAAAGAGAAGCATGGAAGTAGACATGACTCAAACTCCAACTCAAAGCATTTATTTCAATTAAACCATTTACAGGCACTTTTGATCTGTCAAAGAGTCGGTCAGTTAGTCAGAAAGTTGAAGCTAGCTGCCCATTCCAAAACGTAGATCTCTATGGAGAAGAACGGGCAAGAAACTCCAAGGACACTCTTTTTAAATCAAGATATTACAAAACCTTGGGTACATTATTCTTGTTGCTTCTATATGTGAGAACAATGAAAAATCAATAATATATAGAGAAACAATTCAAAATATAAGATTAATAATAAAAATAAGCCGTGGCAGTTAAGAGATGACCAGTCTCAACTGACGGCGCCCGTTCACGAACATGACATGCTGCATAAGTATGCATAATCAGCCTATAATGTTCCCACTGCTGGAATACAGGCCTCCTCTCTTCGAGAGGGAGTGCTGCGCCTACACCATATTAATTAGGATAAAGGCTATGACTGTTTACCTCCATGAATATCATCTCAAACTGGGCCGTCTCGATAGAATATCAAGTGCATTGGCGCTGTTATTATTTCTATTAATAATATTCATGATAGATATCATGTTATTATAACTCATTATATTAAATCAACATAGGTCTTCGTGCCTAGACCTCATTGAACATAATTTAGGTCACTTTTAGTGAAATAATTCGGTATAGTGTTTCAGTGATTACTTATTTGGTATTAGGGCACAACCCAAATATGAAAATTGGTTATAATTTTATCATTACGTAAATGTAGATTAGGAATTACGTGTTTATTCTATGAACCTTCTTATTAAGGTTAGTTTAGAACACACGAACATAGAACCAGCACAAGAGCAAGAGCATTCTTTTCTTTATAAGTATTTTAGTACCTATGAAAGATCAATGAAAGAATGCTCTTTCCCTGTTACAAGATCCCTGTTATGTTGTTATTTGTTTTGTTGTTACTTACCAATAATTAAACCTGACTTGGTTTCCGTACGTCCTTTTTGGGTAACCAATAAAAATCGCGCATAGCGCAGCATCATGCTGAGTGGAAGCCTTCTTGTCACAGTCATGACGTGCAGCTGTCGACTATTTCTGTTTTGTGCTCGTGATTATAGATCTATTTTGTTTTTATTTTTCTTTATTATTAGAGCTAGGTACTTATCTTTCTTGTGACAAATAAACCTATTTTTCTTTCTTTCTTCTTTCTGTTTCCCTACTCTAAAAGAATTCGGTTTGAGTGGGGATAGAATGTGCATTCGCTCGTTTGGTCTAAACCGACCTTACCTTAGCACAACATAATTCACCTACCTATTAACTATACTTAAGTCTTGAAACACGTAATTTCCTTTGTCTGTGGACAACAGCATCCCTAGTCACATGTCTCCATACTAGATGCAAGTCTTTGTTCATTTATTAATGTCAACGAACATTGCTAAGTCAAACAAAAAGATCTCTGATGCTCCGTCGCACCTAGGTAAAGGCTAGGCTAGAGTACCTACCTAACTTTTAATCATGTGGATAGTAATTCATCAATCAAATAGTTGATTGATAAATGATTTTGACATTTGATTTTGACTTACAATATTTTTAGTAGGTATACCTACACTCAGTGGCGGATTAAGCAACCGCGGGGCCCGTAGCAAATTCTATCGAGAGGCAAGGACCCCTTGATAGAATTTGCTACCTCCTCCATTTGCTACGGGTTCTTAAGTATAAAGTGGAAAAAACAAACAATACTGAATATGTTTATTTGCCATCTATAGGTTACAATTTTATTGGTGTTTAATAGTACAGTAAGTTAAGTTTCACTAAAAAAATTACGATCAGGCAAAGATGGGTGGGTTTGGATACGCGGGGCCCCCTTTTGCGCGGGGCCCGTAGCAACTGCTACTCTTGCTACGTGGTTAATCCGGCATTGCCTACACTGCTTTATAGTCATGACATTATTAGGTTAACCTAACCTAGTTCAATTTTGCTCATTGTTTTGGCTATAGTTCCTCATACATCTATTGACTATTAACAAATAATCAAAGAATGCTTTCATTATTTTATTGTTAATAGTCAGTCTGTTTCCCCCTGACAGATTCCCTGAGAAAATAAAAAAAACTCTTCCAGCAGTTTGTCATTATGAAATATCTTTGCATTTTTCAGCTTGTGTGCCAGATTCAAAATACTTACACTTTGTTGATTTAATTTAAAAGAATAAGTACGTGTTTTCAGTGCATAGCAAAATATTGTATTAAGTCGAGTAAGAAAATCATCCAAAAAAAAAGTCGCACTGTCTAATGTTACTCATACTTCCGACAGCAAAATAGTAAATACAGTATTACGGAAGTGTGGTCTCGAACAATAATGTCATTGTAAAGTCGGTTGACAGGTTGTCTGTGCGCAGCGATGCGTGGGCGCCGACCTCACGCCCCCACTCCAGAGTAATCGCGATACTGTGAGAAACGAGTCGATGAGTAATCTTACCTAAGACATGATTGTCATTTAAATTTGTAATTTGGGATTTAATTTTGCAAATTATACAGGTGCAAAATTACCTAGGGATATTCTATTGTCTTTGAAACTAATTATAAAGACATTTCCATTATCACATTCAATTTATCAGTAGGAAAACAAACCCTACAAAACCTACAAAACAAAGTTCAGATCCCTAGTCGAAAGTTTATTTTAAGAGTTTTTTGTTGTACGCATTACCTATTAAGCATTTTAGTTTTTGACCGACAAATCGATCTCATCACATCGATATTTAAGTCGGTAATTATAGACATTTACCCAACAAAATAACAAGTTTCCTTCCTTGTCCACCAGGCTCGGTTCCAGCAAAAGCAGATGCAGGAGCGAGAAATGAAGATCGCTTCTCTTTACGAAGCACAGCAGGCGCGAGCCCTCGACAGGGTGAGGCACTCGCCCAGCAATGTGGGCCATGCCTCGCCGCCACTGCCGCCCACTGCGCACCAACCAGGGAAGGTAAGGATTTGGTTCAATTACCACTAGAATTCAGGGGCGTAGCTACCCCCGTATGAGCCGTTTCAATGATATGGGGCCCTCAAGTCACGTGTGTAGAAGAAATAATTTGTAAAATATTACTCAAGACCTTATTGATAAGAGGCCCGTAATAAATGAATACCTATTAAAAGCTTGTAAGCTATAAGCGCGGCATATCGCACTGAAAATCTAACCTATCTGAGTCAGGGTACTCCAATTTTCTATCTTGCTTCGCTTGCTCGCATTCTCTTAAAAAAGTTACAATGAAAACTTTACCAATCCAAGTCAAGAATACTCCAATTTCCGAGCTCGCTTCGCTCGCTCTTCAATGAAAACTTGCTGGAGTCGGGTCAGTATGTCTCAATTTTAAACCTCGCTTCGCTCGCTCTTGCATTTTCTTAGAAAAGGCGCGAGGCGCAATAACAGTTTAACTTCCTGACGCTGGATGCTGTTTAAATTATTTTGTAAATCCAAAATATCGCCATTTCCAGCGGCAGTCGGGTAAAAACGGCCCCAACCTATTTTAATACAGGGTCCCTTTAGACTAGCTACGCCACTGAACTAGATGTGCTCACGTTACCTAAAAATTCTAGCCAGTTGCTAAAATTCTAGCAAAGTTGGTTTTTGAGTTATCATTACGAGCTGCTAAATATGTAACAATAGCAATGGAGTGGATGGAGGCTACTTATTCAAAATCTTAAATTAAAAGAAAAATCTCTTCTTAAGGCACAGACGCGTGTTTTGTAATGTAATTTATCGTGTAATGTAACGCGAATTCTGCGTGTAGACAGGACTACGAACATTAGAGCTAACACCCAGTAGGTACCGCTTCGCCACTTCGGAAAATTTCTAAAACCACATCAAATCGAGAAATTATCACGTAAACTTTTTTTATGTTGATAAAACAAAATAAGTATTGGTTTTCTCGAAAGAACAGGTGGAAAAGTCATTGCCGTTCCCAAGAAATGTCTCGATATCAATAAAATTTGTTATTTAATACGTAGCACGTAGACAATAACATAATTACTGAAGGTGAAGAAATGTCTTGGAAATATACCTACAATGTTTTTTTACAAGGTCAATTTAAAATACTTTTGTAACTGTGGACAACCACGTCTGCTCAACATGAACATTATGGCACCCGTAGAGTCTCCAATTCGTCAAACTAATTGTTCACGTCTCTTCCCTATTTACCGCCGGCTTGTGTCTTAGGCCTGAAACTCTGTTAAGCGGACGCCCACGCGGTTCCATACAAAAGTGCTCAGTCGTGGGGACCCGCGCGGGCGTCCGTCGCGGGGAGGCAGGACCCGCGCCAGCGCAACAGGGCCCGACTCCGTGTAATGAAATCCATTTCGGGGGGCAATAATATTCCCACCGCCTTGTCTTTCTTTATTCTTCCCACGGTGGGCGCGTGGACACGCTGGTGGGGTACCAGCGTGTCCATGTGCGTAGACACGCGACTGGTGCCCGTTTCGGGAGCCCGCTTATCGCAGTTTCAGGCCTTAGCCACAAAAATTGTAAGACATCATTATGTAATATCCACCAACCCGCACCGAACCGCATAGTGGATTAGATACAGCCCACTCTCTCTCACAGAGAGGAGGCCTGCTTCCCAGCAGTAAAAACGTTGTAATCTGTTTATATTCTCAACCAATATATTGTTTACCAGGTGCGACAGATGTTCGAAGAGCGTCGAACAAAAGCGGGCATCGACAAGAGTTATCCCCTGCAGCCGATACACAACACAGACAGGGCTGCGGCCCGGAAGCCTCTGCCCAATGGTTATAGTAAGGTGACCTCCAAGGTCAGTGTCGAGAGGAAGGTCAGCAAGCACGCCCTCAACAACTCACACAGCATCAAGAAACAGCAGAACCATGTAAGTAGCTAAATCAGTCCACAACAACATTTTAGCATTGATCACTTAGTTACCCTGATCTTCTTTAGAATGCTGTAAAATTGGTAGCTGCTGAAAAGCAATTTAATATGGCATTTAGCAACAAATATGACACTTCACCCTATAGTAGCTGCTAAAATGCAATTTAATATGGCATTTGGCAACAAAGATGACACATCACCCTATAGAAAAATTTTACACAATATTATAGACCGTCTCTTACCTACTTCCAAACTCGGCATTAAGATTTTCGTGACATCAACCATCATCTCTTTTGGAATTACAGTAATTCAAAGTTTGAAAAAAAAAATGTGTTTATCTTGTTTCAGAAAATAGAGAACATAGTTAACGGATCCGGCGATCTCAATCATAACCATGAACCGGACCTAAACGCTGTCAAACATGCGGTAAGTATTAATATTTTATTATGTTCTTCTCATCCCAAGTTGTATCTGTAACCCTGAATATAATACAGATTATAATACCTCTGAATGATTGTTCTTCAAACATCTAAATGTATACATTACTAGCTGCGCCCCGCGGTTTCACCCGCAGTGGTATGAAATATACTTTACGACCTATTCTCAGACCTACCAATATACACAAAAAAAAACATAAAAATCGGTCAAGCCGTTTCGGAGGAGTTCGATAACAAACACTGTGATACGAGATTTTTATATATTAAATAATCATTTTTGCCCTTTGTAATCTCTATAATTCGCCTTTTAAAAAAATCCTTTGCTTTACTTCTTCCATCATCATATCACCCTCTTACACCCAAATAGACTCATATTTCTCTGTTATTTCTGTCACACTGGTCAGTCCAAAACCTTAACCATCTAAAATTGTCTTCAGCGCCCACAAAATAACGGCGAGGAGATACCTCCGAGCACAGACGAGCTGGACAAGGCGGATAATAACTATCTAATAGAGAACGAGACGTTCCCTGAGGCTCTGGCACCGACGCCAACCCCGAGGTCCCCCGACCCACCTGCAGTAACCAAGAAACCTCCACCAAGAAGGTAACAACTCTGATCTAATAAACCGAGGGTCAAGTGTCGTATTTTTAAAAACGTTCGCATTTTAATCTCACATTTTTGACAAGTTTTTGACACTGATTGTCGATGGAACGTTTTTTAAGAACGAGAAATGGCATTAGGATATCCTGGAAATCTTGTAATATGAACACGTCACGAATTAGAAAGCGCCTTTTCCAGGATAGATCAATGAACCAGAAAATGATGAATCAACTAGCATAGACTTCGATAGATTTTAGAGCCCTTTAGTAAGTTTTCAAATTCATCAAAAGTTTTGTTAAAGACTAGAAGTCCAATCAGTGTAGCCAGCTAGGTATACTGCTGTAGATTTAGAAAATATTATTCACATATATTGTTATTTCAAATTTAAAAGCTAATTGTCTTAAAATAATATAAATAATGGTACAAGTATATAAAAAGAGGAGGGAAAAGAATCATAGGGCATCAAAGAATTCGTCCGCATCGTTGTCAACAGGAAAAGTGCCCAAAAGGCTGGCAGCATTGCCACGTTGCATGGCGATGCTGAACCTTGTTGTTTCTGTATTTTAGAAGTCCAGCTCAAAGAATCAGTCCAGCCAAAACAAAACCTCAGCCTGCCCCAGTCGTTGCACCACCGCGGAGAGCCACGAGCGAAAATGCTGTAAGTAGGCTTCAGAAAAGATGTTTTTATTTATGTTAGTCTAGGCCTGTTGTAGTCAGTCCTGTAGTAGTATTTTTTTTATGGTTAGCGTCCGTCTTTATACCCAGAAGGGTATATAAGGGCGATAGGTCCCACCACACGATATGGGCGATCCTATCGTCATATACTCCCATTTCTTGCAGGAAAGCTTTAGAATCTCAACCCATGAACATGTTCGGCCGCCGCGCTTGGCACTAGACCAAGAAGGCGATATAAAAAGAGAAACTATCAAAATTTCAAATAATAAAACTTAAAATAATGGAAATCAAAAGTACTGGCCACTTGGACGAAAAAATAATTGACATGTGAAAATAGTTGAAATGTCATTCTAAATTCAAATCATAGCCGCAAATTTTTTGTCAAGATGACCGACAAAATTTTCTGTTTACAAAATTATTAGTATATTTGGTTTAAATTTTTTAAATGTAAGCTGACGAAGGGGTCGGTTCTCAATACTTTGATGTGATGTGTTCAGGTGCCGGAGAGCCACAAGGCCCGCGGGGCCATGCAGCGAGGTGCTAACCCGGTAAGCAAACATAAAAACCAACATTTACATTACATAATTGTCGTTTAAATTAAATTACGAAATTTAAGTTACACATGAACCTTGTAGCTTAAAAATCGATATATTTTTCTGTGGACTGTGTCCCTGTCGGCTATATGATACCTGAGGCTCGCGACTTTCGATCTCGTAGACCAAAAAACCAGCACGTTTTGTTTTTCTAAAATTACATGTTCTACTAGGTATGTAAACCATAGGTAACCTACTCGCTATGGTCCACCGTACGGTCTACCTTTAGGCTATGCACGCACTACGATTTTTAAACTGCGAAATAAAATGGCAAACGAAAATAATTTTTCAAACGGATTCTCAAGCGATTTTTTACCGCAGTGCGCGGAGACTAGTATACTTATTGTGTGTGTGTTCACAGATTTGCGATTATTATCCGCAACGATTAAAATTGTTAGCTTAGCCTTACTGGTGTGCCCACATGTCGAATCTTCCATGAACTGCACAGGGACTAACTACATTTATTCAGCTCAATTCAGTTTTTGTCCATAGAAAATACCAGTTTTGTATGGAAATGTGTACGCATCCGGAAAGTGCGTACACATTCCCATACAAAACTGGTGTTTTCTATGGACCAAAGCTGAATTGAGCTGAGTAAATGTAGTTAGTCCCTTACAATACACGTTTAGGTATGTCTCCCTGCGCAGGCACACCTGCACAGATAAACCTATCCGATAAACCGTAGCGTGTATTGCCGCCATTAGGGATACGCATATGATGACAGGAACCTTTTCCCAGAAGACAAGAACGTTACTATTGTTTTTTTCACGCTCATTATTTTATTTTGCTTTTATTTATTTTTTGCAGGTGCCCAGAAGACCACCAGTGGTAGGTTTAATTTATTTTTATTTTTATAAATCTATTCCGTTTCATGCGTCAACTAATTTATAAACCAGTATGTACAGACGATGACATTCAAGCTGTACATTTTGAGTTTTAGCTGACCTCTCATTGTATAGGCTTTTCGTACAATGAGAAGTCAGCTTATACTGGATATGTATAGATTGATATGTCGTCTTGCGTAATCAGGTCAGTTACCATCGACTCCCTCGGCAATCGCTTATAAACAAAGTAGGTGCGCGCTGGGCAACCAGAACCGCGACCATGGTCACAGCGACCACAGTTTTACCAATATATCGTACCTACCTAGGTAGTGAAGTATGTACGAATCTAGTGTTTCTAGTCTTAAGAGGGCGTACAACGGAACACTAGCGCCACTCCTTTAAAAAAATAATATCTCGTGACTGAGAAGGAATTATGAAAGTTTAATATTGAGACACGAAGCAACAAAATACGATCTAGAGGAATGTGGCCGCTTGTCATTATAGATCGAATTTTGTTGCTTCGTGTCTCAATATGAAAGTTTATAAAAGGTATTAGAAAATTGTAGACACACTTACCGAAGGTCCTTAATGAGCCGTTATTCATAATTCATTCTCAACCACGAGATAATATTTTTTAAAGGAGTGGCGCTAGTGTACCGTTGTACGCCCTCTTAAGGATTTGGTGGTGAAAAGCTTCTTCACTGAAAAATGTAACAGTTTGCGTTTAAACGATGAATTATTATTGATTTGTATTTTTCGATGGTGTAGTATTTTTTAATGGTACATAAAGGTATTTTGTGCCAACCTTTTTCGTTATTAACATAGTATTTATCATCGAGAACTTGTAAATAGCCGTCAATTTAATTTTTTGCTGTAAGAAGTATCCTGAACAGAATAAAATAAAATAGAGAAAATAAAATAAAAATGTGGTCACTACGTATGGTAGCGTTCCGTCACTTATGTTGCAAAAGATTTGATTTGATTGATTTGATTGATTTGATTGATTTGATTTGACTTGATTTGCAAAAGCCCCGTATTTTTTTTATTGATAGCAGTGAGGCTGACTGAGATTATTCATGCATGAAGAGTGGCTCTCGCCGCCCCAACATGAGCCGTAGCCGCCAAAACTAAACATTATGTCGTATAATCCGACATGGCGCTATATAAATGTGCCAAAAAAGACAACTACCATCCTAATATTAAGACCATTACTGTACCTATCACGTTTTAATGTAAATAAAAATATTCAATTCTATGACTCATGTACATAATGGATTTATATTGATATTAAAGGGGCTCGTGGCTAAATGATAACAGCTGCACGGGTCGATTGAAGGTTAAGCTACGCTTGCCCCGGTCGGTTCGTGGTGGGTGACCATCCATTCACCAACCCCTCCGTGCCGCGGAAAACTGTCATTCGTAGAGCTTTGACAGTCGTTACGAGTAGTCAGAAGCCCAAGTCTGACAACCAGTCAAGAAGAGACTAGACATATTGATTGTATCTAATGGGTTTGACAGGTGTTTGACATCATCTAGTTAGTAACTACCTATATTTTCATGATAGTTCTTTAGTGCGCCACGTTCGGTGGGGGCTACGTCGGAGCAGACCCGTTTTTAACCTATTGGAGGCCCTAGGCAGTTTAGGACATTGGGGCCCCTATGGAGAATCTAGGATGCAAGAGCGAACGAAGTGAGCTCAAAATTTGTAGCTCAAACGCTGGCAGGAAATGGGGCCCCATGAATCGAGGGGCCCTGGGACTTTCCCAGAGTGGCCAATGAAAAAGAAGGCTTCGCGTCGGAATGTATACTTGTAAAATAATCTTTTGGCAAATGGACAAAATCGGAACTAACGCCGCCATATTGTTTTTCAATACAATTTTCACACAAACAGATTCACAAGTGATTACGAATAGCCCCCTACTTTAGCCTTACAAGGGCCTAAAGATCCTTAAAGTACTGTATTACACAGCGGCTGCCATCAAGCATGTGTTCTGTTCCGCGCAGAGTTCCGGAAGCGTGTCCACAAGCGGCGCGGGCCCTGCGCGGCGGGCCCCGAGCGGCGCGGCGGCGCTGGGCGCGGCCGGCTCGGGGACCGCCTGCGCGGTGTGCGGGCGCCGGTTCGCGCCCGACCGCATCGAAAAGCACCAGGAGATCTGCCGCAAGGCACACGCCAAGAAACGGAAGCCCTTCGACGCGCTCAAGCATAGACTTGCTGTGAGTAAAATCTTCCCAACTAACATCATTCTTGAAACCGTGCTTTGAACTTTGCTGAATTTTATCCAGGTTCCTCGAACGGCGGGAGCGAGATATTTACCCACAAAAAAAAACATGACCTTTGCCCTAAGTGCCTTGCAACGCTAGCACGTCTTGCATTGGAGCTGTTCTACGATTTGCCTGCGTAGGGCCATGACACCAAACGACATAACAATACCTACCACTTAACGACCTGCAAACTCTACTACAATATTTCACTTTATATTTATTTACTATACTCTTCGGCTGCTTTTACAAAATAGGGAACTGAAGCCGCTGGTTATAAGGCAAGCAATATTGTTGATGACTTTTCTTATCACATTGTTTTGTGTCACCGTAGTACTCTATTCACTCCTGCTACTCATATTTCACGCATACACAATCATGATATCATAGATAGCTCATTTGTCTCTACACAAATTACTTCAACCCTCTCCACTAATTCGACTCCACTATACTAAGTACCTCTCTACCTACTTTTTAGTAATGACTAAACACCACTCTTGTATGACGAAGGCTTTAAGTTTTATGCCTGTTTTCGAAAAACGTCTTGACTTCGCGGGGATCTATTTCATTCTTTCAAAACCGTTCATTGCTATAAGCATTGGTCTAAAAAAACAAGGTCTGGCACTCCGGGAGTGACACATGCTTACGTCACTATCCAGTTGCCACTTTATTGCTACAAAACGCGAAATTATGGAAACATTTTCAATCACCTTTCTATTAAAAAATACATATAAAGCATTTAAATTGCCGTTTCGTTTGTATAGTCAAACGAAACAATTAAATTTAACCATACCAACGTAATTCTTAATTAAAAACTCAATTTTTTAACGGGTTCGCACAGGTGGTTAGGGAGTTATTATTACACACTACTGGTAACACAGAAACGGGCTGTCTCATTGAAATTCCGCCATTTTGTCGTGTATTGCTATTCTTGTTTAACGCGTATGCCGGTCTCGCTCTCGCCAGTGTAAACAGTGATTCTCAAACATTTATTTGTGGACGTCTAACAAGTTTGTTTTTTTCTTTGACTACAAAATTAATTAAAATGGTTGGTTGTTCTATTCGGAACTGTAAGAGTAGAAGTTTAAAAGGCGGTACAATGATTTATCCATGTCAAGAGCTCATAAGCGTTGCTCAAATAATGGCGACAGAGTTTGAAAAATTTCATGGGAAATCGCTATACGCAGATAAATTTATTTTCAAAACCTTGACTGATATTGTGCACAATTATGTAAAAGATAGATACCCTCAAATATATTACTCTGTAATACTTTGCTTAGTAAGAACAAGAACCTACATAAGACTGAAAGAGTTAAATAGAAATATTGTGTGTAATCAACTGGAAAAGAAGCGCAAAAGAAAATTATATAAAGTATCAAACACTATCTAGTGAATACAACAATAAAAACTTCTTATGGCGACTTGTTTTACAATGTGTTTGAATATTATTTTAATAATCCCTAGAATCCACTACTAATATTATGAATGCTATAGTAGATTTGTCTATGAGGTACCTTTGTTCTCACAAATAAACTACCGGCACCTTGGCTTGGAAGTTATTTTTTATTTATTTATTTAAATACCTTAAAACTATCGTTTCAGGTCTTAACCTAAAGCTTGGAACCCTAGGATAGACATAGGATGCTTTTTGTCACCGAAAACCTAAAACGCGGGCGGAGTCACAGGCAACAGCTAGTAGGAATTTAATAAGTTTAACGTTTTATTAAATTGAATTTCCCCATGAATTTCCCCAAATATAAAGTTTGAGAATCATCGATAGGGGTGATGACGTAGGCTTGTGTCACCCACGTGACCACTGTGTCTCGGAGTGCTATACCTTATATTATTATACCTAAACGCAAATCAATCCTCCAACACGCAAATCCATCTGATGAGAAAACGATTAAATGCAATTTATCATAATCACAGTGGATTTAAATTTAATATAGGTAAAAAAGTTTTACCCATATTCGATCCACTGTCTCACTATTTCCATACTCTCCAGGGTACGGAAGCAGAACCCTTCATAGGCAAGCTCCGCAAGGCCCCAGCAAACCCCGCATCCTCCACCAAGATCAAACCGCTCAACAACAACTGGCGACAGAAGCACGAAGAGTTCATCACGGCGATACGAGCTGCCAAGCAAGTGCAGGCGCATCTCAGTGCGGGAGGTGAGTGTTATTTATTATTTACTAGCGAGCCGCCCCTGCTTCACATGGTTTTTACGACTTGATAAAACATCAAGATTTCTTTATTTTAAATAACTTTTAACGTTAATGTATTATACAAATAAGCCTTGTTGGGAAGGCTAAACAGATAGATTTTGACACATAAATCTTCCGGAAAAATTCATCTAAAATAATCTAAATTATGAAGAAAACCACATCAAAATCCGTTGCGTAGTTTAGAATAACAACGCGGTCACACAGATAGACACGAAAAACGACTTTAATTTATAATTAAAATTCCCCATTCGTAATGATTGATGACCAGTCTTATCACAGGTCCAAGGAATCATCCATTGAATTAGATTCACGCTAACGCTAAGCTGAACCCATTGTCCGGTTCTCTATCTATGGTCCTCCTCAAAAGCTGTTGAAAAATGGCAGTGATAATGCCATGTCAAAATCTGATCTGGCATGATCAACATTCAGGTAAAAGAAGTCCACTGCTTGACATAAATATATGCCGTATATTTATTTCGGACCAACACATGAAAGTCCACGCCATATAGTATTAGTAGGAACGACATAGCCTAAACTGATTATTTTCACATTTCCAGGTAAGCTAAGCGACCTCCCACCGCCCCCACCCTCCGAAAACCCAGACTACGTGGCGTGTCCTCACTGCGGGCGTCGCTTCAACCAGCAAGCGGCCGAGAGGCACATCCCCAAGTGCGCCAGCTACCAGTTCAACAAGCCGAAGGCAAACACAAAGCGCCGGTAACCGAACGGCCGCGACGCGACGAGCCGACCTTACCCGAGTGACACCCGACAACAACCGAACGGAGTACAACCGTTACATTTGAAATTCATCGTTGATTCTAGAAGAGCTAAGCAATTCTACATTTGAAATTGATTGTTGATTCTAGAAGAGCTAATTAATTTTACATTTTAAATTGACCATTGATTCTGACCTTATAACTGAATACTGATTGATGAGGTACCCTGATTGGTGAAAACTCGTATATTTCTAACTAGTCGTCGCTGTGTCTAGGTGTGATTTTTGGCTGTACTAATTTTAGGAATAACAAATTAATCGTCAAGCTCGAGATCCCGCTCTCTGACTGTATCCCGTCCTTCGTCCACATTATGTTCGATTATAACATCGACTGGAGCAAGGACGTCCCTTCGAGTTGGGTGCTCGATACTTTTCTGCAAATAGTTTTCACTTACACATTATTTTATTTAGTGAAGGCGTTCTTGGATATTGTAAGTCCTAACGAATTATAACTACTAAGATGGATATGGGCGATGGATTTATGCTAGACTACACAAATTACACTAGCTACCCTGACCCCAGATACACATGGGGCCCGTTCTCTTTACAAGATTTTATTCTTCGAATGTGCTTGGCGTCCATTATCTACTATCTGATCTGGATGTCAATCTGTTATGTTCACGAGTTTTTCTGCGATACTTTTGATAGACGACCATTCGCGAGACATAGAGTATTATCAGACATTTTATCATAGACAATATCAAAGACGAGCTATGGAAGCTGAACTTTTCTTTCCAAAATCACAAAATATCTAACAAGTTACCCAGTTTTTATCAAGATTCAAGCAAAACTTATGTAAGGTACAACTGCGATTTGTCTCTATCAAACTAACTACTCTAATAAATTTTCATACAAAGCCTTACAGTCGACTTATTAATTCACTGGATTAAACTGACAGCTACAACTGTCACTTTAAAAATAATATGGTCATATTTATTGTATACCAGTCACCTTTTTACCCGTATTTTACAGACCTTGCACTTAATACCAATACATCAATTAAACGAACTAAACGATCAACTTTATCAGTAATTATGACCATTTTATTCTTTCAAAGTGACATCACCTTTCAGTTTGCTCCCGTTAGTGAATAATTCGACTATAGTCATAATTTCGACATTGTATGGAAATTAGCATCCACACTAACATTACTATTAATTCAATTTTATAATTAAGTAGACTTGAAAAGACGGACATTATATAAAGTTAGATAAAATTGACATTTTGTACTTATAGACTTAGTACAACGCCATAAACGATTGTCGAGAACTTACCCTAAATAATAAAAGTTAATTACAAGAAAAGATTTTTATAAGTCAATTGACGTTAGTACAAAAGAACTATGCTTTTTAAATTGTTAACAATGCAGATGTTATTGGAATATTAAAATGTACTTTATTATTTTGTAATTTAATGTAGTTTCATTTTTCAGTTTTCATTTTTTAAACAAGGTAGTCAAATGTGATAGTCCCTGGCCGCGCCACAGTGAAATATTCTAGAAACGGTTTGATTTGACTGCAAGCCGACCCCAATATAGTTCGGAAAAGCCTACGACATAGGTTCTCAACGTGGCCTATAACGCCCCTCGAGTTCGTTTGAGACTTTCAGGGGGCAGTAGAAGATCCAGACAAAATCATATCCTATTTTGACTTTTATTACACGTTTAAATGTAATTAGTGCAATAGCTGTTTCAGATTCGCGACAGACGGTAAGTAAAAAAAAATTGAGAGCTCTTAAGAGCTCCAAATTTTTTCTTTTTTTATCTTATTTTGCCCACCGGTCATCTTTTGTTGTTTAAACAACAAAAGATGGCCGGTGGGCAAAATAAGGTTGAGAACCTATGGGCTAGGCAGATAAGGTAATGATTTAGAAACGTTTTTGAATAATCCACTGTGGCACGACCAGGGAGTAATAAAACCACAAAATATGCTTCAAATTTTATATTTTGCTGTCTTTAAAAAACTCAAATGCAAATAATCGCCCCTCATTCATTACACCGGGGAAGCGTGACCATAATTTGTTGATTACTATTTTTCATTTATATTAACGTTTAGTTCTCCGAAGAAGTACTGGGTACGTATGAGAACACCACGGAAGACTTGGGCGGCACCAGCAAGTCGTCCGCGTCTTCAGCGTTATGTTTTGAGTAGCTGAAACAAGATATCAACCGGTTTAGAGACAATTGCGGGTCTAGTAGGTACAGAGAGTTGGGGGCGACCAGAGACAGTTGGGGGACGATTGGAGACAATTAGGGGTGGAGTAGATACCCTTACTAACTTCAAATCATACTCACTTTGTGTACGTCCTGACGGTGTGCGACAAGAAGTGCGGCGTCAGCGTGCCGGGCACTGACGGGAATGATGTCAGGTTGGCTCGCTGTTCCTCCTCAGCAGGATTGAACAGCGCTAAGTAACCCGTGTGTCCGGACTTCCACCTGAAAATAATCAAATCAAATCTTTATTGCTGAGACACAATGGTGTAATCATGTGGTGGTTTTGAGAATTAACAGCCAAGTAACTAAAAAAAATTATACAAGGACACAAAGGTAAGGTAAGGTATTTGGTCCAGTAGTGAGAGTAAACGAGATAGTGAAAATATCTATATAATTAGTAGCTGCGCCCCGCGGTTTCACCCGCAGTAATATGAAATATACTTTTCGACCTATTCGCAGACCTTTTGACCCAGATTTTCATAAAAATCGGTCGATTTTTACAAAAAGTTCGTATATACGAACTTTTTGTAAGAGCATAGTAGTTAGCCATAGTCTGTGGTCCAACAGACGACTGCTGTCACGGTACGATATTTTCGATTTTGTGGCACGTCCTTCATAATTCTGTGAATGTTGTAGTATCAAGTAATAAAAATACAATAATAATAAAATATACAATAGAGCGTTGCTGTGTATGTGGATGTATAAATCGCACAGAGCAAAAATAAAGACATTTACTGTCATAGGTACTAGAGCTTGTCTTTTTTGCAATGTTGTTGACGTATTCATAGAAAACGTTGATTAAACCTAAAACTCGTCATTTCTATACGTTAATATCTGACCCGAAACAAAAACGTTATTTTTTTTTCTTGTTTTATCCAGCTACATTAGAAAGTACCCGTTAGCAATAGTGACTGCCATATTTTGGTGTATCTTCTTAAATTACTTGGGTTACCACCAATTAAGTGCCCGGTAAGATTATCCATAAATAACTAGCGGCTCTGTGAGCTGTAGACCTCGCGAGTCTGTCTTTGCATAGCTTAAAACTGAATAAATGTTCACCGCGCTATTTAAAACAAAAGAGCGTGAATTGGCTGTTGTTGCAAATGTTTCTCCCAAAGACAAAAACATCTTCACGACACACTGGGAAATATTGTTTTCTGCTTACACCAAATCCCAATTAAAAAAGGAGTTGGGCACCATTGACAGCGATGCAGACGAACTTTTTGCTGACCACTGAGATCTTCCCCTTTTTTTGACTTGTAAATCTTCTATATAAATAAAAATTCAATTGCCAAAAGTGTTTGTCCGCGCATCACTTCAAAGCGGCTGCACCTATTTGGCTAATTATTTATTTGTTGTTTTTGTAATTGTCAGGACAAGGTTTGTACGAAAGAAAATATTTAAAAAATCTTACGGGAAAAGTGAGTTTGTATGGAAGTTCGTCATATTGCCGATGGGAACCCATCGGGCGCACGGCTTGTAATATATAAACTTTAGTGTTAGCTTGTGTAATGTGTCTTAGATTACCAGTTTGAATAGCATAATAAAACAATATTTATCTGTATACGTACATGCATAAACTCACGCCTTCTTTCCATGGGGGTAGACAGAAACTACCAATTTATCTGACCAAGATTATGTCTGGACTTTAAAAGAAACTGTGACCTCTCAGTTTGTTTCGGCCTTTCTTCTCAGAGTAGTCAGATAGGAAACGCCGACCTCATCTAGTTTTAAAATATGATTGACGTGTAAAAGTATTTGTACAAACCTACTTATAGAAATAAAATCATTTATCATTTACAGAACGTCACCTGCTACGATTCTTACATGTTACTTTCTTCTTCTTTTGCCTCGTTTACGTTCATACATCTGGTCATACACGCACGCCGGTTGCGAGTACTACGCACCTGACCTTTCCGAATAACATCACCAATAAGGTCACTATATGTCTTCCTAGGGCGACCCCTCCCGGCGTTTCCACTCACATCTGTCTTGTAAATACCTTTTGTTAGTCGCCCTTCATTCATCCTCTCAACATGACCAAACCTTCTAAGCATACCCTTTTTTTTTCGTAAAACAATTTATCTGTATGTAAATAAATAATCCTAAAAGGAGTTCCAATTTCGATGTACATACCTGGCCACTGCGAGCAGTGAATTGACGGTGGAGTTCCGTGCAGGCACGCCCTGCACCACGACATGTCCGTGCTGCACGCTCGCGTCCTCGCGCAGAGTCACCAGGTTGGACAGGTCTTCATCCTGCGCATGCACGTAACATTTTAAAATACTATCTTGTTACCATTTCATAGAAATTCTTTTTAATACAGGTTGTCTGGTAACTAATGAATAGCCTTGTATTGGATTATAGAAGAACCAACGGCCATTAAAAAAAAAGACAAATAGTGTGAAGGGTTTCTTTTTAATAAAAAAGTTTTATTTTTGTGGTATAGTTGGTATCTACCCCACTCAAATTCGTCTTACTATGTAAATAACAGTGAAAGGAAATTATTATAATATCATGAATATACACTAGGTATAGTGTATATATTTTATTTCTTATATTTTTTGTTTATTTTTCGTATGCTGCACTGGTTGACGTCATCACGTCAGCGCCGGCTATCGCTGAAAAGCAGCGCTGGGGCTCTGTCTCACATAGGGTCGTAGCATTATGCTGAGCGATTGCCGTTTTGCGTGAATGTGACGCATATTTTCCCCCAACTCATTCTTTTTTGTGTTTGTGTGTTTTGCTTTGCGTCATGTTTACCGCAAATAAACGTATTTTCTTTTCTTTCTTTTTTTCTGGCTTTTATCTAATTACCAAAATAAGAAAAATATATGAACTCACAGTTTCGTTGTCCCCTTTCTGTAACTGCCGCACGTTGAAGATGGGCGAGGCTGGCAGCAGTAACTCAAACACCGCGAACTCGGCCTCTGCGTCCGGCGATGTAATCAACTGAGGACAATGTTAACGGTTAGTTAGTAGTCTCGTGTCGGCTTGAGAGTTGATAAGATGTCTTCAATATTCGCAGGAACATGTTATTATAATGACCTATAATAATAATAACCCCCACCGCCGTACCTCTACGTTGACGTCGTGGTGGGGCTTGCGCGCTCCTGAACTCTAGGTCTGCACCGGTAGAGTTTATTTGCCGAAACAGGTCTAGGATGAAGAGCCAGACCAAGAGAGATACAGAAACCCGCAGGGCAGCATGTGGCGAGCTGTTGAGCAGATGCGACCCCACGGACCCTATCTCCCGGGAGAAGTCTAGTTCCCCACCTCTCGCTTGCCTTTATTGGCCGGTGGAGTGAGCAATGACGAGGAACTGAGCCCCATCTCTTTCTTGCCTTTATTGGCCGGCTTGAGTGGAGATTCGCAAGAGCAAATGTGCTCGGAGGTAGGAAGTATTCCAGTAAGATGCTGGTAGACATCTTGACCGTACTCCGTCCGTCCCGATAGCTATGGGATACCTCTCCACTCCTCATAAGCACCTCAGGACATGTTGCCCCCTTGTCGCTACGACACTATGTGCTAGCGACCGTTTTCAGGGGGCCCATTATTGAGTGTGCAAGTCACCCCCTGCCATTTTATCCGTGTATGTTATATATAAAACATTGGTCAGGCAGGGACGGTGACCTCTCGGTGACCTCTTTGGGGAAACCGAAGGTTTTGTCTGTGCAATTATGGACGAAGTTATGATGACGAACAATTACAGGAGATTTATTGTGAAAGACGACACAGTTGACATCTATCGGGCATGCCACCTATGGGGAATCAATCAGACACATTATCTCTGGGTGTTCCTCGTCTAGCTAACGAAGAATACTTGCATAGACATAACCTTGTAGCCAGCATTATCCATCAGCAACTTGCTCTGAAATACAGCCTTGTGGAATCGGAAGTGCCGTACTGCCGTTTGTTACTCAATTGCGTAAAACACTATCCATCACAATCTGAATCATTTTGCCTATTGCTAATCCATTGCTTCATATGTTCGAAAAATGTGGCTGCTCTACAACGTAAATAACGCAATGAATGTTGTTGAACTGTCATTATGAAAGCCATTCCTACTGTTAGTGTGTTACGCAATTACCCCGTTGGTATGTGCCCGACCCAGTTCTCGGAAATGGAAATATCACATTGTACTGGGATCAATCTATCATCACTGACAGGACTATTGTTGCCAATAAACCTGATATAGTGGTGGTGGATCGCATAGAGCGGCGCGCAATGATTGTTGACTTAAAGGTCCCGCATGACGGGAACCTCGTGAAAGCCGAGAAAGATAAACAAATCAAGTATCTTGACTTGGCTCGCGAAGCTGTCGACATGTGGGATGTGGACTCAGCGATCATTGTGCCGATAGTCGTGACAGCCAATGGCTTAATAGCCAAGAATCTCGACCATCACCTAAGGGGGCTCTCGTTGGGCAGCTGGATCAAGGGCTTGATTCAGAAAGCGGTACTATTGGAGACGGATCGCATTGTTAGAAGGTTCCTCTCTCTGGAGCCCTGACCGCCAGTAGCTTGGACCCTGTTCCCGATACCGGTGGGCTACTACATTTTAAATGTTTAAATGTTTTTATACTATAATATTTAAAATATAATTTATATGTAAATAATGAAATAAAGGAAATAATAATATTAAACTGCTGCAAAGCTAAACTTCACTGAACGTATATTTGTTGATCCATAAGTTAAAGATAAATGATGAAACTTTAATTTTGCTATCATAAAGAGCAGACTAACCCGAGCGAGGACGGTCGAGGTCGTCCTAGGAGCCAGTGATGTCTGCGTCGAAGATTACAACTTTGCACTTTATGTTCGATATTTTTAAGTGTATTATTCAATGTTATCAAAAATCTTTTGCTTAAATCTGCTCTATGGCATGCGCGGAGTCTTCATGATAAGCCTTCACAAAAAGCTGTCAATATTTGTGTGTGTGTACGTGTGTTCTTTCTATCTATGGTATCAATCACTTACCTGAATCGCAGGCCACTTGCCAAGCCTCTGGTTGATATCAGCAGCGCCGGCCGCGACATTTTCTCCGATTAAAATCGGCTGCGAGACCGGCGGCCGCAGTGACGTCAGGTTGCGCTGTAGCAGGAACAGCTCGGGACGGCCGCCATCTTCCTTCAGGGTGAATATTGTTGTACCTGATGCAAAAATGGGTTAATTAAAGACAATTGGGTTTATAAATTTTCCGCCTGGGTTCGATTCTCGGGTCGGGGATGATTGGGGTTTTCCATCAAAATTACTCAGTAGCAGCCCAGGGTGTGGATTTGTGCCCGGTTGATGGCAATGGACTCGCACTCCATTACTTGGGACTTAATCATAGCCGGCGAAATGTGGGTGTACTATAGGTCTCAGGCTAACCCTTCGGGGAATGCAAGCGTGATGTAATGTACTTCCACTTGCATTAAGGGGTAAGCGCCAGGGTAGCCCCCAACATTCAAATTGTCTTACGTTTTTTGCAATTTGCAGGTCAGTGTCAAGTAGTATTTTGAACAAAATATGATTCGCGACCGTAACAAGGATGTATTTACAGAATTATAACCATTAAAATCATCAATACAACCCTCTATGGTGATATAATCCCATTAAATGGATATTTCATGAAATAGTCATATGTTGTTCCAACCTGACACTGATCAGCTGCTAAAACGTAAGAAAATTTGAATTTCGCGGGCAACCTGGCGCTTCCCCGTTAATGGTAATTGTAGGCATACTGGAATTCACTTGAATTCAGTTAGACTACCACTTCGGACTTCGGTTAGAATTCGGCAAGACGACCCCAACATAGTTGGGAAAGGGCTAGATCATAGGTTCCCAACGGGGCCGAGGCGGTACCGCCCCCTAGTGGGCGCTGGAGGTTTTCATGGGGGCGGTAGGTAAAGAGAAAGAGAGAATTAATTTTTAATTTGTTATTATTAATCGATAATAGACAGACATATAAAATTGGTATAATTAACTATTATGGAAAGGGGGACATTGGAGTTTTTTGTCTTGTAAAGGGGGCGGTAGTCGATAAAAGGTTGGGAACCTATGAACTAGACAGATGACGATATATTTTAATGATCAGTAGGTTGTAAGACTGGACTCGCTGGTTGAGTTGCACAAGGTTTTATACTAAACTTTTCTATAAACTGCTGAAAATTGGGACCTTAATTCAATTCCCAAACCAGACAGTGTTATTCGGTTTTTCACCAAGAATTTCTCAGTAGTACCCTGGGGCTGGATTTATATGCCTGGTAAATGGCAATAGGGACTACTTTAACATAACTGGCGAAATGTGGGTGTCCACGGATATTCCTAATCCTGACTAATATTATAAATGTCAAAGTATGTTTGTTACGTTTTCACGCCATAACGGCTGAACTGATTTGGATGAAATTTGGCAAACAGATAGACCATGACCTGGGTAAGGACATGGGCTGCTTTTCATCCTGGATCGCAGACGAAGTCGCGGGCAACAGCTAGTACGTCATATTATTGACACTTACCAGTGCCCGGTGCCTCGCTGGCGTCATCCACGAGCTTGCCCCAGCGGCTGAGCAGGTCGATCATCCTGGGTTGGTCGCTGGTGTACGTGTGGCGCCAGTATGCGTAGTTTGTATGGTCGGCTGCTGGGTCGCTACCCCGCCCTGTTGCCGGCTGTTCGTCCTTCAGGGTTGAGTTTACTAATAGTTGGCGGACTTTGTTTAACCTGGAGAGAAAAGTTACAGTTATTTTTCGACTTACAAGACGCTCTAACAACATTTTTTCTTCTGGAATACTCGGGAAGGGTTTAAAAGTATTTATGAATAAACTAGCTACAAATGCCAAATGAAACATTGAAATAGAAAGGTTACAAATGATAGCGACCAATAGTAAACTCATTAATTAAGTATAAAAACACTACTAATGCTATAGAATTACATATTAGTTGTTAATAATTTGTATTATGAAAATTGTATCTTTTAGTTTCTATGAAATTGCTTGCCATAAGGTAGAATGTAGCGGAAACTCTCAGGCCTGCATTCCCCCTGCGCTGATGTCGGTCGCGTACGTCGGTCGCGCGTACGAATATACATTGTTTTTAATATAGGACCACACTGCGACGCTGACGACAATGGCGCGGACGTCGCTACGACTGGTAGGCGACCGACCGTACGCGACCGACATCAGCGTAGGAGGAATTTAGGCCTTAGTGATGTACCATCTTATATCTGTACCTACATTGTTGACAATTAAATGAATCTGAATTATACTTTTAGATCAGATTGAACAATTACATATTGCAGTCGTGAAATAATAAATCCTGTTAAAATAAAACACTTATTCGTAAGACACTCTTGGTTGGAATTCACAAAAATTTTTTTTTTTTTTTTGGAAAGACAAGATTGGAGCAAAATATTAAAAACTTACATTAATACGATTTGAAATACTTAATACTTCAAGAATTGGTCATTAAATAATTAAACCCTATGTCATAAAAGGGGATGGCCAAACATGGCTACGGGGACCAAACATCAAGCCTCCACATACCGGACTCCAGCGGCTCCAGCCTTCATCCACAGCTGCAGGATCTTGTCGAACTCTTTGACCACCTCCTCGTTGTTGAAGTTCAGGTCGGGCTGGTCCTCTCTGTACTGATGCAGGTAATGTGCCTGGCGCTTCTCGTTCCACGTCCAAGCTGATGTGTTGAGAGTTGATACCTGGGGATTTTTGTAACATTTGTTAAGAAAACCCTTTCTTTTAACTATGTGCTGATTCCCACGGGGTTATGAGAACCGGAAAGTTCTAAAATGCACAGAAATTATTGTTTTCTTGTAGGCAAAATTTAATGTAAGCATAAAGCTTAAAGTGCGGTTCTCTATAACAGCGGGGTGATTACGTAAGACAGTAATACTAGGAATGGGTTTCATTTTGACAGTTCAACAACATTCATTGCGTTGTTTACCTTGTTGAGAAGACAATTTTTTAGAACATATAAAGCAATGGATTAGCAATAGGCTTCAAACTGATTCACGTTGTGATAGGTAGTGTGTTACGTAATTAGGGTGCTGGTCCTCTTGTCATGTCTTAAATTTTTTAGTTTCATCGTTTTTAGAACCGAGATGATGCTTATACACTGTGTGGAATGCATGCCAGTTTGGGGTTCGAACCCATGATTAACGACTAGTTCAAGACTGCCACCATTTCTCAGACCGCTGCTGAAAACAGATACAGTTTTTTTTGTGTTTTTATGGT
The DNA here is from genome assembly GCA_917490735.1 of Dryobotodes eremita. Lineage (NCBI taxonomy): Eukaryota > Metazoa > Arthropoda > Insecta > Lepidoptera > Noctuidae > Dryobotodes > Dryobotodes eremita. The sequence goes on from OU823257.1 coordinate 18,373,777, forward strand.
TCCGTACCCAAAGGGTAAAACGGAACCCCATTACTAAGACTCCGCTGTCCGTCCGTCTGTCACCAGGCTGTATCTCATGAACCGTGATAGTTAGACAGTTGAAATTTTCACAGATGATGTATTTCTGTTGCCGCTATAACAACAAATACAAAAAAAAACAGAATAAAATAAAAATTTAAGGGGGCTCACATGCAACAGACATGATTTTTTTTTCCCGTTTTTATAGATAATGTTACGGAACCCTTCGTGCGCGACTCCGACTCGCACTTGGCCGGATTTTTTAAATGTGTTTTTTCAATTTACCCAGTTATTAGGCGCCTTCCTGGTCTTGCCGTTCGTATCGAAGTCGGTGCCCTCCTTCCATACGAAGTAGTTTTCGTACCCCTCGCTCTTATTCTCGCTCAGTTTGAACCACGGGTGTTCCACATTAACATAGTTGGGGATGAGGTCCACGATCACCCTGTAATGATATAGGTTTTAGTTGGGTTGTATATAAAGGGGGAAAGATACTAGCCAGGTGAGGGGATATCATTAATCTCTGGCCAAACTGGGCCGTAATTCACTATGACCACTTAACGATGCCTTACTTCGAAACCACGTCAATTCCTTATCTAAACACGACATCTGCTAATAACGTATTCTCTATGATACAATGAATGAAACCGTTTGTTCAAGACACGATATTGACGTGGTAAGATTACGCGGGGAATAATAATTAACATACAGAATTGGGGCCCTGAGGCGAACCCCGCGCAGGATGTGGAATAAAATCTGCTCGCGCCAATTATCTTGTATGGAGGTGTTCAAATTGGCGCGAATTGTCGCGTGAGTTTTTAATCATTATAATAGTCGACGCGCGTAATCGCGTCTTGCATCCCTATCGGGATTCACGTTAGTGTAGCCATAGCTAAAGATGATTATTTATTTATTTTTGTTTTCTAAACAATTTTTACTACTGCTTTATTTTCTTATAATATTTTATTAGTATTTTTATATTTATTTATTTATTAATAATCCCCTACTGGGATATAAAGATGTCCGTAGATGTGTCCGTGGCATAACAGCGGGCCCTATCAGAATAACAGCGCTGCCATACTATTTTTTTTAAATATCGCAGCATTACGCTGAGATAGGGTCCTTTTTGACCTCGCACAGGTTTTTTACTTGTTTATTGTTGTTTTTTTTTATTGTTAATATTGTTAGTTTTAAATGCTCCTTTTTTATTTTTATTTTTTGATTTTTAGTCTTTGTTTTGCCTGTGCGTGTCCTATATAAAATATTTTTCTTTCTATAAATTTTCAAGTGTGCTAATAACAAAATTACAATCAACAATTCCACATGGCAATTTCCAGTTTGATCAATTCAAGCATAGCATCCACGAAGGTGTAGAAAAGTTGTATCGTTCATCTACAGGGTGTAAAAAGACCCATCACATAGCTGTCAATTATGCATTCTGTACATAAAACTAAGTAACATTGCACAAAAATAATTGCTTGGAAAAGAATTTTATTTTTGGTGTGAAAAATCGCTGTTTACGGTAATGCGCAACGTAACGCACGCAAAACATTGTGCTTATGGGTGTATGCAACGGTCGTGGGGGTATTTAAAGTTGTGTTATAACTTTAAAAACTATTTTCGTAAAAAATCGGCACTAAAAGTTGGAATTTTGTCCTTTAATATCTCCGTAACCAGAAGGTTCCCAGGTATGGTCCAGTACAAAAAAATATTACAATGACGGGGAGTACAAGTGACTCTCGGCTTCATTATGTGTCTTTTTACATCCGTTATATATTGCCAGTGATGTGATAAGTTCCATGTTATACGAGCGACCTTAATGTCATTAACCGACTTTAGATGCAGACTGGGATGCTCTGAGAATTACTTAATGGAAAACCAAAACACGTGACCAGAGCGACCGAAGGCTCAAACCCAGACTCAAACTTGCGAACACTAGATTAACAAAGTAGATCGAGTAGAAATCGATTTAAATGCATGGTATATGTAGGTACTTTTAATATGGTTATGACATTGATTTTTACATTAAGTAACTACTTTAACTCGCACACTAAATTATTACTTCTTAAAATTTTGGAAAAATCATCTACTTTTCAATATTTGTAAATATGTGAGCACCATGTATCTATCACATACATGATGTATCTATGACATAATTAATTTACCTGTCATTGCATTATATTTAATTCCTTATACCTATTGTGGTATAGTAATTTTGTTCTAGATGCCTCGTTTTCACATATAATTATATAATTAATGTATACCTATATAATACATTTTAAAAGAGTAACAGTGTAGTTTCTTGCCCATTCTTCTCCATACGAAACTACCTTTTGGAAGGGGCAACTAGAATCAATTTTATTTTTTCTTGTAAATTTTAACGTCCAAAAGTGCCTTTTATGTGCATATTTGAAATAAATGATTTGACTTTGGTAAGCGCGATTGTCAAACTACAAAATGATGATCTTACACAAGGAAACTAAAAAATTTGTCAACAATTTATACTTACTTAATACCAAACTCCTTAGCCTTCTTGACGAAAGCCTCGAAACTCTCCTTGGCAGTAGGTGCAGCATCGATATCGTAAGTGGGCACATCGATGAAGATGCCTTGGACCTTGAATTGCTGCAGCAGCGGTAGATTTTCCTGCACGACAGCGTAATCATGTTCTTCCATGTCCACTAGGGGGCCCTTCTCGAACCTAAAAGAGTTCAGGAGTTATTGTGGAAGATAGTCAAGGTTTCGATAACCAGCGGCTAATATTGAAAATTAAATAATCCGTTATTAACACTTAAGTCGGTCAGACAGCATTTCCTAGGCAGGTCTCGGCATTTTTTAGGTAGGTTTTGGCATTTCCTAGGCACATCTTGGCAATTTATGAAAAAGTATAAAACTTTAAAGTAAAGGTATGAGAACTGATTTTAAAAACACACAGACATCAATGTGAAAAAGAAATGGTTTATTCCACATACAGGATAATTTTTTAACGAGTGCGCAAAATGTAACCATGAATTCAGCATATGATTCTATACCCCGTAGCAATTTTTCATCTGTTATAATTTTTTAAATTAGTTTTACCATACATATTGACCGCGCAGGTATTGCACTTTTCTATGAAACAGCAGATTGTTTTTTATGACCTACTAGAAATTTCTGCGCTAGACGGTCGAGAGTCTAAAGGTGAACGTCCAATAGTCCCCATCGGCCGCAACGCACGTACAGCACGCAACGGATTTTTGTTTGTTTTGTATGAAGAAATGAACCGCGCGCTCGGTGCGGACGTTACCAATAGTGGACGCAGTGCTACGAATTTATACAAAACAAACTAAAATTCGTTGCGTACCGTGCGTGCGTTGCGGTCGGTGCGGACCAGTAGATGTTCACCTTAAGCCTACGCCAATAAAAACATATTATAAACACGATTAAAAAGACACGCAGCGCCGATTCAAAATAATCCCAGCTTTGGGACGGATGGTGATAGTTAATAATACACTACGTACCAAGCCTTAGGCTCCGGTGGGGCACACTTAGGAGCCCTGACGATGATGGTGATGGCCCCAGCCAGCATGCACAGCCACAGGGCCCAGAACAGGATGAACATCGCCCAGCGCAGGTTCACCCAGAACGGATCCTCGGCATACTTGAGCAGCTCTTCCTTGGTTAATCCGGAGAATTGCTGTAAAGGAATTGTTATGTTATGACTAGAATATTCTTTCTTTTGTCCTCGTTCATGTGGTAAAGAGTCAGTAAGTTGGTAGCAAGGCTTGCTGCCCAGGGCCGGCAGTCTCGACATTAGATAGCGACAAAAATCGGTCGTTAAGTCCAATCGTTGTCAAATTCCTTTAATAGATTTTCAACCTTATACTTTCGATATAAAGTTGAAAATCTATTAAATAAATTTGACACCGATTAGACTTAACGACGGATTTTTGTCGCTATCTAATGTCGAGACTGCTGGCCCAGGGTGCGATAAAAGAGTCGGTAGTAAGCAAAAAAAAAGTAAGGCGGTTAACGCCGCTTAAAACGCGAATCTACTACTACGTTGGATAAAGTGTTCTGCTTAAAAGGGAAGCGCCAGGTTGCCCACAAAATCATCAATACGCATCAAATCAATATCAGTTGTATTGATGATTTTAATGATTAGAATTCTGTAAATACATACTTGTTACGGTCGCGAATCATATTTTGTTCAACATACAACCTGACAACTGACCCGCAAATTACAAAAAACGTAAGAAAATTTGAATTTTGTGGGTAACCTGGCGCTTCTCCCTTATATATAGCAGGAGTTGAATGCACCCTGCATACGACTCCTGCTATATTTGCTGTATTTACCCTGCTTAAATGTTACATGTTTTGCGAATCTCTGTGTAGATTAAAACAGTTCTTAAACACAGCCTGCAGAAAACCCAAATTGTGATATTTATATTCTCGAAAAAGAGGTCTCTATAAACCATGATGAAATAAACAGGGTAAAGAGTAGAGTCGTTATCATACATTTCATTATAATTCCACCCATCTTATTTTCTAACACACAGCGGGCGTTTGCCTCGCATACTAATTAATCTTCGAGAAACAAGAACAATATAAGTACTGTACTAATAATAAGTAATAAGCGCTATTAGAAGCGCTAATAAGCAGTATTAGAAACGAACGGGTCGAGCTCAATAATAATTGTTAATCGTTTCCTTCAAGGATGATCTGAATCGATATTTTCATAGCTCGCTTTTATAAGAATGAATGTTTTTCTTGTGCAAAAGACGAGGAGAAATGAGATTTTCACATTATTATGTGATCATGGGAATTTTTCCTTGAGAAGGTGAGACTGTAGCTTAATGAAAATAAGTTTTAATTTCAGAGGACGGTTACATGGTTTTCTTTCGTGGATGTTTATAAGAAAGACATGACATAAACCATACATAAATTGGGATCCATATAATATTAACGTAGTCATTAAAGAAAACGTTCAATCTGCCCAAACTTCCCCAACTTTTTTGCAATCGAATTCCGTGTTTGTCTAAGACAATTTTTGGAAGCTGACTCCAATCCTATTTTTTAAGTATCATAGGCCGACTTGTAATATTTGTGTTTCAACGTATTTATAAAAAAATCCTTTGAAAAACTTAAGTGTAATCAAGATATTATTTATAATAATACAAACTGATCTTCTAGAAGTGGATTCTTCAGCATCTATCAAGAGTGAGCACTTATAAAAAATACGATTATGGAAAAATAAATATGAGGATAAATCTGAATTGAACCGTCTGTACATTTTGAGCAGAAAACAAACCTTTACCTACTCGATTCAATTGCCATTCAAATATTTTATTTGTAGGTAATGCTTTGTTATTTATAAATATGTGGAGGGCAAGGTGACACATTAGTTTTTTGTTTCAAATTGTAACAAAAACCAATTACCAACCACCATTCCACCATTGTTTAAGTCACGTTGTCATTCCGGCCCATTGGTTAAACTGTTATTTTTTGTGGTTTTCCTGTTTTCAAGTGTATTTGACACTTAAATTTACATACAATATAGTGTGTGTATTAGCCATAGATAATACACTATATTATACCCCGAAAAGACGCCAAAAAAATACCATTTATCTTGCGTGAAAACCTATTGTAGTTATTTTAATGCTGTTAAGTCCAACCGGCAAGTGTCATACATTTACTCATTGTCCGAGACACTAATACGCTTTATAATTACTAAGCAACAAACCCAGTAACGGAAAATACCATCAGGAATTCAGAAAGACCATGACAAGGTTCTTAGTTTAACTTGGTGTTACATTGGGATTTTGTTGCAGATTGGCTAAAATCTAGCTTCGAAATTACTCTAACCATGACAAATACGTATGGAAATTGGGACGCACTTGATGTAATGTAGGTACCTTAACTACCTTGTCTATATTATACTGCAGCAGATTACGGAGATTTATAAAATAACATACACAATAGATACCAGACGGTGTTATACAGTTTTCTTTTTTTTGGTTCCGTACCCAAAGGGTAAAAACGGGACCCTATTACTAAGACTTCGCTGTCTGTCCGTCCGTCTGTCACCAGACTTTATCTCAAGAACCGCGATAGTTAGACAGTTGAAATTTTCACAAATTATGTATTTCTGTTGCCGCTATAACAACAAATACGAAAAACAAAATAAAATAAATATTTAAGGGGGGGCTCCCACACAACAAATGCGATTTTTTTGCCGCTTTTGTAGTTAATGGTACGGAACCCTTCGTGCGCGAGTCCGACTCGCACTTGGCCGGTTTTTTTTTAATTGGTTTTATGTGTGGCACAATTTGAATGCAAATTTGCTCGAATTATCTGACATTGTGCTGCTTCGAAATAGTTAGACTTGCATTGAATCAATTGGACTAAACATAAACTCAAACACAAAATTAGTGACCAATTTAACCTCTTTCATCCCGCTTAATAAGACACAATGATTATCGATTGTGTCTCGCTCGATATCGCGACCTCGGGATTCAGAGTTATACCGTATCATCTGTAAAAGGCATAAAACCTATCAAGCCTCGACTCATAAGACAAGTCATTTTCTCTTTATCAAGGCCTTCTGTGTATGAGAAGAGGCCTTTGCGTTGCAGTGGGACAGTAATAGACTGGTATCGAAAGATAAAAAGGCTTCTCGACTCACCCGCTTATTAGCATCAAGCTCAATTTTCGCGTCGCCGTTCCTATGGTCCTCGACCACATACTTGGCATCGGCCATGTCGACCCTGGTCACGATCTTGGCTTCCTCCTCTTTGGGCAGCAGCTTCTCTTCCGCGCCGTCAGGAGAGATCTTCTCCTTAGACTTGGAGAGATTCGATTTTGAGGAGCGGAATTCTGGAAAAAAAAAATTTAGGATATAATTCCCTGAATATTTTGCAGAAGTTTATTGTACCCATACGGTGCCAACGGAACCCTATTACTAAGCCTCCGTTGTCCGTCCGTCCGTCTGTCTGTCAGCAGGCTATATCTCAGGAACCGTAATAGGTAGACTGATGAAATTTTCACAGAGTGTGTATTTCTATTGCCGCTACTTAAAACAACAAATAATAAATATAAAATAGTTTAAAAAAAAAAAATTAAAAGGGGTCACCGTACAAGTAACGTGTTTTTTTCGGCGTCTTTGCCTTGTGGTACGGAACCCTTCGTGTGCAAGTCCGAGTCGCACTTGGCCGGTTTTAAAATCAAGTCCTGCATGTTGATAGGTGTTTGATGCGGACGTATTCACTTCCTAGGACAGTCGGTCTTTCTACCTTTCTCACTCGCAAAAATGTCATTTGGTTTAAATATGCCTTTATTTTTATTGTGTTGTTTATCTTTTACTAGCTTTTGCCCGCGGCTTTGCTCGCGTTAATTTAGACTTTGACTATCAATTCGGGTTATAATTCAATCATGATTCGAAAGACACGTGGCGCCATTTATTATCATAAGAACGTTATTGTTGTTTTCCTCGGGAACAGTACTTTTTTGCGGGATGAAAAGTACCCGTCCGTTTCTGTACACCTGACAACGTATATGCAAAATTTCAGGATGATCGGTTCAGTGGTTTTGGCGTGAAAAGGTAACAAACAAACAAACTTACTTTCGCATTTATAATATTAGTTAGGATTAGGAAGTTAGGATAGTTAGGATAAATATATAATAATAATAATATAAGAAATAATAATAATATGTTAGGAAGTTAGGATATAGATTCTTTTATATTTTGTGAATGTGAGAATGTTGTAGGCCTAACTTGTAGACCATTTTCTGTTTTATTAAGTACCTGATACAGACTGTCCTCCCATACCTATTAACACTGTAATTTGAAAACATTGTAAAAGCCGATAATTTTTAAAAGAGTAACCGTAGAGTTTCTTGCTGGCTCTTCTATATAGGAAACAACCATTTGGAACCGTGCACCTAGCTTCTGACGTTACTTATGTGCCCATGTAGGTTTATGTGAAATAAAATATTTTGATTTGATTTATTCTTATGTGCAAGAAAAATGAAGAATAATTTAAAGCACCCGTGCAGGGGTAGCCTATTCAGTGTCGCCAATCTGATTAATTATACATTACAACGAGGTAAGTACACCACTAGGCAACCGGACTACTGCAGTACGACGGAGCCACAGTAGGTCAGATATAAGATGGGGAACCATAGCCTATGCCTCGAACGGCCCGTCGAAGTTCTTGTGGCTTTTAAAAACAGTGATAAACTGCCCCCCAGTTCAACGAATGAGACCAAACGCACTATTCCTTTAAATTTTTTTAACGTAAACGTGTTGTTTTGGTCAGGACCGATTTTTTGTTATTTCATCGTCACATAATCCTGCTAATTAGTATGTTTGTTATCTGAAAACCGCCAATCTTTTTAAACTAACCACGCTACAGCAAATCAGACGCTAAACAAAACGACACCGACCCGACACGAAACACTAACAACTAGGAAAAACGTACCAATAACACGTAGAAAAATATCGCAATGCGAATATCCCACAGCCCTCTGTTACGTCACACACACTCCTGCCTCAACCGGGGCACGTTTTCGCACTAACGATCCAGCTCACAAAGCCGCGGCTCGCCGAATAGCGGTACTAAGGTCTGGAATAGATACTGCATTCTATTCTTGTCTCCTGTCCTTGTCGTGCTAAAAATGTCACGCTGATACCGTGGATTGTAACACCTATGGTATTCCCACGTGGTTTGCAACATTAAATTAGGTCAAAGGGTTTCTAAAGTAATTTACACCTAGTTTAAAGCCACCCCTCGAATAAAATGGGTGATTATTATTACTGATGTTCACGCACCTGGCTGTTTAACAGGACTATTCAGTACGAACGCGAGCGAAGACAGATTTTTAAATCAAATAAAAACGTGCGATCATACAAAATTTTAACTGGTCATGAACATCGCATCCATATCACAGAACCGTCGGATAACATTTTTAACAAAAAACTACAATGTGTTTTCTCTGACGAAGCAACAAAGGGTCTAATCAGCTTTCTAAACTTATACAACTCACTTTCTCGAAGCTTCGGTGTTTATCACTCCGACACAAAAATACGACTGCAGTCGCACGAAAGTGCCAAATGCTTATATCAAGCTTGCATATGTACGTGTAATAAAACAAAAAATCTCTTTGCAAAATAAAGGAATGAGACGATGCAAGATGAATTCGGCGATTCCCGAAAGTCAGCGGACGCTGCAAGCAACTTTTTGTCTCGAGAACTTGATTTATATGGAAGTCAGTGCAATGCAATAAGGCTGGTTACATACGAACAAAAAATGTCGGCTGATGTAATTGATGGGATGTACAGCATCGCAGAGAATTTTTTGTTCATGCGTATAATTATTTGGGGGGTACAAATTACAGGGCAAAGACCTTTAACGTGTAACAAGACTTTCTTTGGGCGTCGAGTTTTCAGCAAAAACCAGAATCAGTAGTAAAGTAAGTATTTATTCTGGAATATGGACCGCTCATTTCATTTGGGTCCTTTTCAAAACGAATAACTTTTTCTAATAGAACGTAACCGAAGGAAGAGTTAAAATATCTCACCTACAGCTCAAAATAAGAAATCCAACACTGAAGACGTAACGAAAGTCGCACGAATTCGTCAATCCCCTTGGAGCACCACTAGAACACTAACTTTGAAACGATGTAGGTAAACTGTCTCAGATTACGCCTAATGGAATAATAGTTTCGAACCCAATGGACAAACAACTCATTTGTGGATAACGAACTCAGATTAGGATGGACAGTGAAGGTATGTTGACCCTGTTAGGCCTGGATATCTTAATTAGATACTTAGATAAACCAGACCTTGCTTAGAAATAAATTACAAATGTGTTCATGAGTTATATATTTTTGTAACAAGGACTATTCACTCCAGATAGATTCTTCAGAATTTCAATGGTTCGATATATTAGCTTTGAGTACTAAGCGACATTCTCCCTAAAGTCCTAAGAGATGACTCATTTAAAAACTGTTGTGCCTTCTGTACCTGCTTCACCTAAGCAATATACACAAAGTCTACTCCACTAATGGCACTATATCCAAAAATAAACTTCGATCTGTGGTTGTACACGGGCAACGCAAGCGCAGTTGTAAATCTACAGGTCCCGTGTTAAATTCTGAGATGTAGGGTCATAGATACTTGGCACACTTCGCCACCCGTTTATTTGCTTGATTATCGTGAGTGGCCCCATTTCCTCAAGTGATTGAGCAGCCACGCAAGTAGTTTGCCAAGTAAGGCGGGGTCGTGAGATACTTAAAAGAAATGCATCAGTTGGAATTCGAAATGGAATCGTATATCTAGGAACTACATTAATACGAGATGAAAGAGACACGATGTGTTTATTGTGTATTGTACGTGCCTAAACAGTTTCCGATTTCGAGTTGCAAATTGAATCGGCCTTGTACTGAACCCTAACTGCGTAACACACTATCAATCACAACCTGAATAATTTTGAAGCCTATTGCTAATCCATTGCTTCATATGTTCGGAAAATTTGTCTGGTCAAAAACGTAAATAACGTAATGAATGTTGTTTAACTGTCAAAATGAAAGCCATTCCTACTGCTAGTGTGTTACGCAATTACCACGCTGGACAAAATTATGTGTCGATATAAATTAGGGAGAAATACGAAACAAGTTCACGCCTCACGGCCCCAAATGGAAAGCCCGTTTTAATGATGCAACAACTACAGGAAATTACTCCAAATGCAAGTTTAGGCTAGGGACAAATCTGGGCGGAAAATCGTGCCTAAATATCGCGCGTATTTTCGCTCCGCAGCGTAGGAAGTCACAAACGTACCGAAATTTCCTTATCTGGGTGAAAAAGAGCGCTTTTATGACTTTGCTATGCCGCATTTTTTCCACGCACAATTGACCTGGTATGTACAATGGCCTGGTATGCCGAAATAGCAAAATTTAATAACAACACAAAACAAAAAAAAAACCTACACTCACCTACTCCTTACTCTTCACAATGACATTTAGCGCACTTTAGATTGAACATAAATGAGAACAATAGTCAATTTTACAGTAATATCCACAGGAAATTAAATTAGCTTTAACACAACCAGACTGATAACAGTGTCTTTGGTACTGGTCAGAACCACAGGCTTCGGAGTAGTAGCCAAGCAGTCGTGTGGTAGAAAATTAGCGATACAATTACTCAGAAACTTGTGTATATATCTAAAAATAGAAGGTATGAATTATTACTTATTAAGCGAATTGCTAAAAAAAATAGATTCAAACTGTGTTGTATTTCACTCATGACTAAGTTTTTGATTTAATTGTTTCGTGTTGATTTCATTATTTTGATACGCTAGTAATATAAATTGCGAAGTTTATTTATTGATATGAATGTAAATGTTTAGTAGGTACTTGTGTAGTGAGTAATAAAATAACTATCCGATTAATATATAGGAATGAGTTTTCTCTATTCTTCGGGTAGATAGCCACACACGAGGTAGTGACACGCCCACTTTTAAGTGTGACGAAAATGTATATTCTCGCGAAGTCTCGACTAAGGTACTTCGTTCCCGTTCCCTTAGTTAATCCGTCCGGATTTGTCCGGCTTTTTGACCCCCGTTTGGGCTTTTGTCATTTGTCCGGACATTTGACCACAGGGGATTTATTTCAGAAAATAAATAAGTTAAATAAATATCGTAAAAAGTAAGATTTAAAATTTAAACTTCCGGACTTATTTGCGGATGGCTGGCTTTTTTTTCAGGACTTTTAAAATTTCGAAATGGTAACCCTACACCCGAAAGCCCCTTGCTAGTTTTGCCCTAGCCAAGATATCCACCATAAGAGTGTTTTACTGCAAAGTATTTATTCCAGAAATAATTGAACAGAATTAAAACATCACGGCTGTATTCCCCAAAGGAATAGGCAGAGTGTAATAAACAGCCACATTTACCTACTTAGATGTTATTTTTATTATTCACAATACATTTCTTGCTGATTTCATAATTTATTTTAACTTTATTCGTAAGAGAATGCTTTGAGTGTTCATTCATGAAATTGATCTAATAAACCTAAAATTAGACTCCTGCCTCATTTCATTGCATCGTGTGCTAATAATAAGCAAACTGGAAACACAGGATAATGTATTCGAGAAGGAAAAAGATCTTAGCACATGGGACTTTCCCATTCACAAAATAATACAAAAGTGAAGTCATTTTATTACAAAGTTTATTTACACAATTTATTATTAGAAAAATATTAATTAAATCTACACTATTCATTCACATCTGTAAACATTCCTCTCACCAGTACATCTGGCACAAAATAATTCCAATTATGGTTCATTTGCATAAAGTTTGAAAAATATTAAATGCATTGACAATAACATTTAAGTATTTTGATGTAAACTGTCAAGAAACTGTTGAAATAATCTGTTTCTTTCTCTCTGTATACTATTTGATTCTTGTACTATATTTATTAGTCTATCTAACTTTTCTTCTACAGTTCGTTGTCTATTTCTCATTTCTAATGTTATTTTCCTAAAGTCTGTGTACCGTCTCCTGTTCAATTTTCTTTTAGACTCTTCACTTTGACCGTTTGACGTTTCGCCATTTTCTTGTATATCGGGCTCATAGGTTGAAGGCTCAGCTATAGCCAATAAAGCTTTGGTTACACTCTCTGCAGTACCATCTTGTATCCTCTGCTGAATCTCAGGCTGGTATTCTCCATTCACATTATAAATCTGCTCAAAAACTTCAAAATAAGGCCATTTGACAACAACCACTTCATTCCTATTTCTCTTTTTAAGTAACCTTATGTATGTTTGTTTTAAATTTCGAAATTTCTTATCACAACAGTCTGGACCCTTACCAACAGCATTGGCTATGTCAACCCATACATTCTTTTTCTTAACTTTTGGACTTCGAAACTTTTCAACATTCTGTAGATATAAGTTTAACAGCATTTTTATACTGGTGTGCTCCCAATGGTCGTCTACATCATCTCCTGTGTCTGTTTCCATTATTTCACTTTGGTTCAGTTGCATGTATACCTCCTCAGTCTCCAGATACTCAACAGGTTCAGCTGAAAATAAACTCTATGGTGATAGCCTTCTTTGTAACAGACAAGTGTTTGATTGTACAAGCTGTTGGTTCTCAGATATAAATTGGAGTTAGTTGACCAATTTGTAACAAGCGGTCCATTCACACACTTGTTCTGTTGAAGTGAATGAATTCAATTTGCAGGAAGTTTCTTATCTACAAAAGTAGCTTGAAATACCACTGGTCAGAATACAAAGAGAAAAGTAAAAAAAATATGGTTACCACTCATTTGCTGGATCTTTTCTTCAAACTCTTTGTGATTATTATTATCCTTGATACAAATAACGTTTTTAAAATGCAAACAAACTTGTGTCTTGCATCATTCAGCGGACGAGAACAAAATGGCGCTGACTGCCGCGACGAATAAAGCGCTTTATAACCCGACCGGACGAAAGAGTCAGCTCGGTAAAACCAAATTAGGTCATAATGTAACTTGAAATTAGTGCATAACCTTGTAATTTATACTTTAATTTAATTATACTGTATTAAAATAACTGTAAAATAAACTTAAAACAATAAAAATTATGAATTAGTAACAAAATGTTAAATGAGAAAATATAAAATAGAGCACACGAAAGAGCTTTTAATTTTTGTCGGATTGGATCTTTGCTTTGACGTTTGCTGTCGGCCTTGTTATCTTTGCCTTTCATTGATAACGTCACGAGTACATCACACAATAAAATTGATAACGGAGAGAGGCCGAGACCAATCAAGGCTTCTCATTTGAATATGAACTTGATGAAAATGATGTCACAATGAAATTGCAATCATTTTAACACGCATTAATTTGGACACTCTACAGTTAAGTAAAGATCGAAGTATGAAAACCGGTCAAAATTAACAAATAGTAGCATGCTATCTGACAAAATAATGGAAATACCTGTATCCGTCTCAGGGATGGGCTTGTAAGACGCGACGTGTTCGTCTTCTTTCACCTGCCCTCCATCTATGGAGAGATGGTTTTTCCGCGGCTCCGACATGATGAATTAGGGTCACGCCCAACCGGTTTTGTAATATCAAGAAAGTAGGCCCTTTCCCTTCAATAAATTATAATTGAAATAATTAACTTTCACAAAAACCTTCTGCTGCTCGCTAGTTCGCTACTCAACAGCTGTCAGCGAAACGAATGAAGGATAGGAGAGAATGAGTGGGTCTTGATAGACCGATAGTGCCACGCCCTCACTTCAATATCAATCTTTAGTTCATTCGACTTTAGAAGTGCGTTCCATAAATTATTTCGAAGAGAGCGGCTAAGCTAATTTCAGCTGAACTCTTGGATTTATGATACATTACATACATAAACTCACGCCTTTTTCCCATGGAGGTAAGTAGAAACTATAGAACGCCACCTGCTTCTTCTTCTTCGTATCGACGATTCCATTTTGTATGTTTTAAATAAGCTTCGGCCACTTCGACAGCGTTATCGTTAGCCTCGCAAATGTCTGCCATAGTGCAGGTGTTACAGGTCCCGCCACGTAAAAAGAACGCCGAGCGACATGGAGGGATGTGATATAATATTATTTATACTATTACTACATAATTATATTATAGGCCAGTGGTAGGCAAACTTTTCCTACGAGGGGCCAGAAAAATAAAATAAATTTCACGGGGGGCCGGCTGAAGTGAATCACAGCAAAAAAATAGTTTTTACTTGCCACTGTAAGTAGAAAACCTCCCCCGCGCCCCGTGCCCCACGTTCTGCAACTCGCAACAAACGACGAGCAGAAACAGACTTGCTTGCATGCACATGTCAAATTTAATTCCGAACACCATAAATACTACTCATACTTTAAAAGAGTTGTTGCTGGCGGGCTGGATTAAAGCCCGTCACGGGCCGGACTTGGCCCGTGACGGTTTGCGATGTGGCTCCACATTCGCACTGCGGCTCATCGAAGTACCCTCACTAGACTAAGTGTGCCTGCAGCGACCCACCTGGCTTCTCAGTCGACTAAGAGATTTACCGGTGGGCCATGGCGTTTGGTGTCCCGCTGGAAGCTTTTATGCAGGCTAAACAAAGCCAACTAGAGGGAAATGTATGAGAGAGGAGTCACAGTTTTAATCGTGCCGCACTAGAGCTACCGTCATGTAGTGGCATGATCGACTCGAGGAAGCTATTACAGCTCTTCAGTCTGCCCCTCGGCTTCGCTACATTGTAAAGTGAATGCCGTTTAATTTTCTCCTGATTCAGAATTTCAGTAGCACAAGGAATTTCCATTCGAACCTTCGGTGGCGCTATTTCTGCAAGTGGGTAAAGTGAGGCAAGTGGTGTTGGTTTGAGGCACCCTGTAATTATTCGGCATGTTTCATTTAAGTATAGCTACATCCTTACATACTGTTACGATCCTTAAAACTCCTTTTGCTAAGATCAGTTTTGGTCATAAGCCAAAGTACGTTCCATGAACGTTCCATGAGTAGTCGTCGAGTGGTTGAGTGTCCATAGCCACATTTTTATATGATTATGTCTATAGCGGTCGCCAAAGGGTATAATAATAATATGGGAGGCGGTCGATGTGCGTTGATAGCGTTGGCGTGGGTTGAAGGCATTATCGATTTGAATCGGTAAAGAAAGAAAATACATTTATTTTCGGTAAACAAAACGCGTAGAAACAACAAAAACACAAATAATTACAAGTTGGGGTAATATGCGTTACATCTTCGCAAAACGGCCATCGCTCAACATTATGCTGTGATAACTGTACTTTGTGCTTCGTTACGCAAAGTGACATGATTAGAACCAAATTGACGGACATTAGGAGTAGAAATAGTAAATCAATAAAATTAATTTCAACTTCATATGAGTTGTGTGACGCCAACGCGGGTCATTTTGTGCATAGAGTGGAACGCATATCGACAAAATTATCTGTCATTCAGTTCAGTCAGCTGTCAAAAGATCAAGAAATTGTCAAAACAATCACAATCAGATCAGCAGCCAGCTGTGCACTTGAATAGTTTAAAAAATATTATTTCAGTTCAAAAGTAGTAAATAATTACATAGGAAAATGAATGAAAACAGTTACTCTAATAGTTATCAAATATTTCGGTTTGTGATAATATGCTGAATTTAATTTAACACATTTTTTTATTAATTGTTATGTAAGTTTTAATATTTTACATAATTTTATATCTTAGATAATTAAAATATTTTATAATGTGCACAATACCACCTCCCCCGCCGCCACCTACACTGCCCGATATCAGTTCGTCCACGAAAGAGGTGAAAAACGACAATATTTACAAGCAGAGCTTTGATCCTACAATATGTACTTGGGCTTCTGAAGATGAGTTAAGGGAAGCGTGTATTAGAAACAAAATATGTTATGAAAGACCACCTTTCAGATACAAGTATAGATATTTTAAATCTATAAAACAAATAGGTCCAACATGTGGATTAGTGGCTTTATCAATGTCTGTCAATGGAGCAGTCTCGCCTGAAGAATTGTTAAGTATCGCAAGATTAGAAGGGTTCACAAGCAATGGAGAGATGTTCAGCTGCAAACAAATGGTCAAACTGACTGAGAAAGTGCACAGCTTAGCCAAGATAGAACATGTTAGCTGTATGTTGAAACGAGGAGGCCTATTTAGCTCGGAGACAATTGAAATACTTATGAATGGTGCTATTCTATTAGTTCCGTATCCTTTTCAAATACTCACCAGCAAACCACTAAGTATATGCACTGGTTTACCGAATATTTATTTTAAAGTTTTTTTTTTTTAGTTTAGCACTAGTAATATTAACCATGCTTTGTTTTCTAAACAAACTTCATGATTATGAATCTGAACTTTAAAAATAATTGATTTCAGCCACAAGATTATTTACAAATAACCTTTAACTCTACCATCAGCTATGACGCAGACTGTGATCACTCACCATGTCTAAGGAATGGTCGCACGGCACACTGGGCAATAG
This sequence comes from Dryobotodes eremita, assembly GCA_917490735.1. Taxonomy (NCBI): domain Eukaryota; kingdom Metazoa; phylum Arthropoda; class Insecta; order Lepidoptera; family Noctuidae; genus Dryobotodes; species Dryobotodes eremita. The sequence goes on from OU823257.1 coordinate 18,390,775, forward strand.
TCTGTGGAGTTATTGTGGTCAATGACCCGGGAGAAAACTATGCCAGTGACCCCAAAAATGTCTATGTACTTTGCAAGCATGGCAAGTCCAATTATTTAGCTGCATGGAACTTGTATGATCTTGCACAGAGTAACAATAATCTGTTTGAGTTCTCTCCTAAGAAGGGAACTGATGGCTTAGTTTATATATTACCAGAAGGGGGCTTAGGAGGGGAGAATGGACTGAGGGACCAATTTTTGATATTTGAAGGTTTTTGATTAGTATTAATAAGCACAAACGTTGAATCATATCAAAATGGATGATCAAATCAATAATTTTTTTATGAAACTTTCTATGATAACTGTTTTAAATTATTGCACAAGAATTTACGTAAAATGTAAGATAGAGCCTAACTTAAACTCTTGAATACTCGTTTAATTGTTTAAATGCCTAATTTATTATTGTGTGTTTTCAATCAAGATGTTTTGGGTATCCAAAGGACCTAAATTGGATGAATTAGGTAATATTGTTGTTATTTCAAAGGAATGTTGTTAAAAAAGCTTGTGTATAGTGTGGTCTTTAATTAAGTAATAATTATACTATGTAGTAACCAAAGGGACAATATTATATTTTGTTGAATTTTTTATAAAATAAAATAAATAAAAGACAAGATTGTTTTAATGCAAAATGTTTATTTGTACAATAAATACAAATTATACTTGCAAATTATGATAAAATAATAAATCTCATCACATTACTTAAAAATATCGTAATGAAATCATATTTTTATTGACTTACAAGTCAAATTAAAAGAACATTAAATTCTCAAGAAACATTCACATTATTGCACAGTCTATTTTGCATTTTTGCGAAGAATGCATTGAATTCAATTAAATAGTCAATTGTTAATAATGAAACATAAAATGTAAGATATTTTTGTACTAATTTATTCAACTTAAATGAACTTTCTATAGCACTAATATAAGTTTGTTTGGCCATTTCACATGGACATAACAATCTGTGATGATTAATTTACAAATAATACATTATAAACGTCGATGACGATTCTGGCTTTTAAGCTCATTTTGGAAAATAAATAAAAATTGTATTCCATTGTAATAAAGAAGTGCGCCAAGTGAATCAATCAGTCAGCAGTAATGAGATCAAAATCATAGTTTCAAGGGCAGGGTTTTCTACTGATGGTGAACCCAATACCTATCAGGCAATACTCGGCTACAGATGGTCGCCTTTAGCTCAATTCCCGCCCTTATGATATTTTTTAAATTATTAAAAATCTTTAACGTGCAAACTCTGCCTCTTAAAGTCTGCCGTGCAAACTGTGCCTTTGTGTACCCAATTATTTTTTTAAAATCAATTATGTGGGGAGAGCGATGCAAGCTTCTGTGGATCATTTTTAAACTGAAAGAATCTAGAAACGCGGTAAGTATATTACTGTCCTCTGATAAATAAATCATGAAATCCAAGTTGAGACATTGTTTTAAAGAGTTGTGAAGTTTAAAAAATCCAATATATCTTTTAGAAAAGAAGAATTTTTAAATCCCTTTGAATTTTTTTTTTGTCCGCTATGTTATCAAATTATTACTTATAGTCGGCTAGAGTTGCACGTTAGATAAAAATAACATAATGAATAATACTTAATAATAAAAGTTAATGTCATTATATGGATTCGTTTGGCTAAGCCGATAACGAAAGCTTGGGAGACTTATCGCTGATGTTTCCTTACAAAGACCAACATTCACTACAATTTGTTTCGGGTCCAAAAGTTAAGTAAGCTTTCCCTCTGACACCGGCCACTTTCAAATTTCACAGCCAGTGACCATTGAAAGGCTATTGGGAAGTTAATAGCTTAAGAAATAGCCTTCTTTAGACCGGTAACAATTTTCAATGAGTGTTTACCTGCGGCACATGGTGTACAAAGAAGAAAAACATGAATGACAGTAATCCCAGTTATTTCTAACTAAGTCCTAGTTATTTAAGCCCTGGTCTGTTCACAGTTCTTCACCAAAGTGATGAGCAAGAGGTCTTAGGAAAACTTATGATACCACTTCATGTTTTACAGATTTACATTCTGTACACCATGGTCCAACTCTTTAGTCTACACGCTGCTCGGCGCTTGCGCACATAATGTTTTCGTCATCATACAAGAGTTTTTAAAATGGAATTTGAATGCCATAGTAGTTTGACGCAGAATTAACACTGAGAAAATTTCATATACTTGAATTGTGTTCTGAATATTTGTTAATCAATCGTTTGACTGCATCAGGTAATTCATAGAGCTGACAAGGGGAGCACGAAATGCAAAGCATTGCAGTAATTTATCGTAGTCTATGTATTTTTAGACATGTTGTGAGGGTTCTAGTCAACACAGAGGTTGCTGAAAAGCCGACTTATCCTCATAAATAGCTCGACAGAGAGCTCGATCAATATATGAATATTTCCGACAAAAATGTATTTCATCAATGTTAATTCATAGTGCAGGTAGAAGTAGGTATAGCTAGATTATTCATTTTTGTACGAAGACAATCCTCAATATTTCATAAAAATACAATGACTAAACAGTTGGTACAATTTTAATCAAATTATAATTGGCCATAACGTCTCCTTATAAAAAAAGTTACAGACAAACCATTATACAGATCCTAATATTATAATAATCGTATATTTTATTATGGATAAATATGAAATGTCTACTGGGCATAATCTTGTACCGCTTATTTGATGGAATACTAAAAATAAGGGTTGTTTACATTTGATAACAAGACATTATTACCGACAAGTTATTCCGTAGCTTTTTTTAGATATTACAACATACAAGCGATTTGATATGATACACAGTAATAATTTATTGTTCTATTTGTCAAAATATAATATATATTAACAGCATTATAGATTTGTTTAAGTAACAGCTAGTTTATAAAGCAAATTACTTAAGGGCGGGAGACTACAAAACTTTAATAATGTTTAACTCAGAGCAGTTTTACTAACTCTAAATAAGAACAGTTTATAGAATTATGGGGAACAGAGTGTAAAGTTCACTCATCCTCCATAGAAAAGGGAGGATCCTCCGCCCAGACGAGTGTTATGCCTGGTGGGCTACTGCCAGACAGTCAATTTTGGGACGTTGTATATATTCTAGTTGCGCGGTAAACTCTGCTTGCGCGATGCAGGATTTTGCGTGACGTCAGTGTGATGCGTAGTTCGCATGTGACGTAAACAGAATCATAGTATTTTATGAACAAATGGTAATTCCTTTGACAGTGTCGTAGTATGTTAGGTCGTGATTATGATATCTTTTATACACAAATATTTGGTCCTTACTCCCGAACTGTGCTCACCTAAGTGACCTATGAAACAACGTTAAGAATCACATCAACTTGCCGTTCGAACTAACATTAGAATGTTAGCCAGCCAGATTCATTAAGCTGGATGCATGGATGGAGTTAGGGTAAAAATCGACTATTGGCTAAGCATGTCCCAAGTTGCTGTACTGTAGCTTGGGACATAGTTTGCTTTGTCGCCAAACGCCAACTATACTTAGATAGACTGTGCTAAAAGACTGATAATCAGTAATAATTCATATAGAAGTATGTCATCATTAAATATTTTGACAAATAGAACAATAATTAACGTTCCTGCGTATAATTAGAGTTAAACTGTTATTGACGCTATTTTACAACTGCTGTCATGTCCTGACATGGTCTACATTTTCTTATTTTTTTATTTCGAGGATAACATTGTGTTTAGGCATAGTTTCTAAAAGTTTTGTCTTAAATAAAAGACGCTGAGTTAATGCATATTTGAAGAGTTAAAGTTCTGAAGTTATTCAAACGTCAATCATTAAAATCGTTTACTCAAAGCTACACTGCAACCGTAGTCCGTTACAAAAACTTTGGCCTTACTGACAACCCTTTAATTGCGCGATTGAAGAAAGTTTTATAAAGGACTTTAAAGTTGAAATGACGTGTCTTTACACCAATGTACATTCACTCAGCGAGGACTGTAATTAAGTATCATTTCATTCACTTCCCATGATAAGATTATCCCCAAATCGATTAGAATTAATCGATTAGCCATCTTAATCGATTACATAAGCTGTAGAAAATTAAGAAACATCGACCACGTCGGAACAAGACATGAATAAAATCGAATATAAGATACGGTTAGATTTAAAATGGTAAACAGGCCTAATACTATAATAACACGACTTACACTAGGAGCGTACATTTAAAAAAGTGTTATTACTCTGAAAAAGCGTACATTCAATAATACGCGAACTATTGTCACATTATTTGTGGGGTACATCGGGATGCATGTTAGTATGCATCGGGATGCATTCAAATTTTTGTAACATAGTCTTCCCAATAATTTGATCAAAGAATGGTCTTCTTCTTCGTGGTATCGATGATTCCATTTATACAGGGTGTAAAAAGACCCATCACATAGCCGTCAACTACGCATTCTGTACATCAAACTAAGTAACATAGCACAAAAATAATTGCTGGGAAACGAATTTTATTTTTGGTGTGAAAAATCGCTGTTTACGGTAGTGCCCAACGAAACACACGCAAAACATTGTGTTTATGGGTGTATGCAACGGTACAGGGGTCGGGGGGTATTTAAAGTTGTGTTATAACATTAAAATCTTGTTTTCGTAAAAAAAAATCCTCAGTAAAAGTTGGAATTTTGACCTTCAATATCTCCGTTACTAGAAGCTTCACAGGTATGGTCCAGTACGAAAAAATAATTACAATGACGGGGTGTACAAGTGACTCTCGGCTTCGTGAAGTGTCTTTTTATATCCGTTATATTTGAACCTATTGACCGCCCTGGCCGGATTAACACGACAAATGTTTTCGTGCCCGCCCTAGTCATATTTATACGACTAAGAACCTGTTATTTACTTTATATGTCCACACAGTAAAATACATAGGGACATAGGGTCCGTTTTTTGTTTTTGATTTAATTGCGTGACCCTATTCGTTGTAGATGTTTAATTGTCGATTTATGAGCTGTGCGCTGGGGGCACGGCAATAGTTCCCAAGCGGCTAGTAAGTAAAAAAAATCGGTCAGTATTCGGCCACTTTGCCACTACAAAGACTGGTTCTACATTCTTAGGCTGTAATATACATGCTATTAAAAAGCATACTTGCTAGCTAGTAGAATGATATTATAGACGCTGACGTTCATGTTCGGGGTCACCAGTATAGAGGTATGAGGAACAGGATATAAAGTTCACTCAAACCTCCATAGAACAGGGAGGATCCTCCGACCAGACGGGTGTTGTGTCTGGTGGACAACTGCCCGAAGTTTGATGTCGGGACGTCGTATATATGCTAGTTGCGCGGTAAACTCTGCTTGCGCGATGCAGGATTTTGCGTGACGTCAGTGTGACGCGTAGCTCGCATGTGGCGATGTAGAAACCGCTACAGTATTTTACAGCTCATGCTAATTTTATGCTATTAAGTAGCATCTCCTTTAAATTAGCATGCTTTCTTGCTACTACAAAACGTGTATTCCAGGCTTTATGGGGGTAAAACAAACCGCCTTTTTAAGTGAGTCTAATGTAACTTTGGGTACTCAGCCCCTAGACCAACTTCACTCGCTTATCTTTTCAGCACGACATGTAGCCGTAATTCGTGCCGATAGAAGACTTTAGCGACAGTAAAGCTAAAAATTAACAATTATTTTGGCAATTGGTTTTACTTACTTCCAAAGCGCGTTTGATGCTACTGGAAATATTCTTGGTACTCCTTAAAATACTGCTTCGATTTTGAACCTACAAACTCGACTTTCGGCCATTTCTCATATAAAAATGGTTAACCCACGTTAAAATTTTAGCATAGGAAATACTTTAACTTTTAACAGCTACATTTAATAATAGAATAAGTGAATTTCTAGCGAGACTTCGATATGTCAAAATATTAGAAGGACAATATGAAATCTAAGACCAAAATATTCGGAAGCCCTGCGTTACTCTGTCATGGCTATCGTTTCGATATTCAAACGTGTTTAAATATTAGCCTACAAGACCGATTAACATTTTTTTTATTTATTTAGGTATCTCTACCAACGTAACTAACATCGATAAAATGGTCATAATACAGAATATCGACACGAGAAGCCACTCATACAAAATCCAGTACTTTTGATGAAATCTCTCAACGGAATACCGACCGTAAGCACAAGCACTAAAGTCGACATTTCCATGGCAGATTTCTTTTTAAACGTTTTCAATATTTCTAACATACGTACAAACAGCCACATATTATATGAATTACACACATAGCTATATCTAAGTATTACACATAGTTATGTAAAGTTTGAGAATATAGTACTAACTCTATGATATTATGAGACAGTCGTTGGCCTGCAGGGTGTACTACTAACGCCCTCTACTGATTATCGCTACAAAATTAAACTAGCCGAAATACAAAATAAGTTTCCAAATTGGCTCGGAATAAATTTCGAATTTCATAATTCAGGACTGAAATATCAAAAATTTTGGCTTGGTCACAAAGTAAGGAAGTCGATGACAAGTATACAAGGAAATCGATCAGGAAGATATTAGTCGCAATCTCTATAATATCATTTAAAATTAAAAACGTTTATCGTTATGTAAAAATCTACATTTCATTCAAAACATCTATGACGTACAAAATTATAAATGTAAACACCGCACTGTTAGCTGCACTTATATAAAAAATACACAAAAATATGACTTCAACATCGCGCTTCCATTGCCTTACGATATTAACAAAAAAAAAAAACTGCATTCACGAATCACAGATCAAAAATAAAACCGCGTACAACACTCAAACCGAACCTATGCTGATATGTGCCGACGATACTCGTTTCAATAACATAACTATTCTACCTATTGACTCGCTCACACGATCTAACTTTAACCGAAACGAGCTTCTCTTTAGAAAAGTTTTGCCGACTGCCTTCGGTCAAATTATTCACCGACATACAAACACCGAACTTCGGCGAAATTTTGGCTACAACGCAAGCTAAGATTCGTTGGAAGTTCATCATCACACAATCACCTCGGGAAAGCTCTCGCCATACGAATAAACTCGGTGAACTACACACACCCAAGCACTAAACCTAAATAACATACAGATATTGGAAATGTCACGAACCATTATTTCTCGATATATACTGAGTACACGGATAACAACTACATTATATATTAAATACGATAACTAATTTATGAATGACTATGACGATACAGTTAACGCGTTTGAGCCTTCATTATGTAGCTTGAATCACGAACATTGAACCATACAGCATGCGAATATATGGCGGATAACTACGCTAGAGGAATACATTAACAACTTTTATAATAAACGCGAAATAAACTCAAGGTACATAACAAAAGGCGTGTTCTACGCAATAATCATGGCAGCTCGACAGCTTAATAAATAAACGTTAAATTTTACAATACATTTGTCAGTTTTGTAAGACAAAGTTTAGAGCCTCATTGCTTCGCTTCGTGTTTCCGGGGATAGCCGAGCGCGCTAGGGCGAGGGCGGCGGCCTGCGGGCCTGGCGCCGCAGCCTGTGGGCCTGGCGCCGCAGCCACAGCGAGTAGTAGCGGAACGGCCGCGCGGCCTAGGACTCCGCGGGCGCCAGCGGAGCCCCGCACGTGGCGATAGGGAAGGTCTTCACGTGCGTCTGCCACTGCGTCGACAGCTGGAAGAACTTCACGCCGTTCAGTTCCGTGCCGTCAATGTAAACTGTGGACAAACACGAAATATGGTTATGAATAGGTGGCGCAACATCTTGAGGCGACTAAAATATCTGCCCAGAACAAAAACTTCAAATTGTCACCAATACGTGCATGGAACAGGATGAACCAGATCTTGAATTTTATAAATCAGTGGATTCTGTGTATTCATGGACGGAAGTGTAGTATGAGGCTAACATTCAGCAACATTTTAATAAGAGATCCTTCACATCTAGCGTTCGTCCAATGTAAGTACACGCAGCGCAGACGATACGCATACGACGCGGTAACGTGACTTAGCACTAATAAAATTACATTTACGAATCGATAGCGTAGCTTATCCATTTACGCAGCGTCTATACAACGCCATGCTGGCCATAAGCTGTGACGACACATCGAGGCCTCGATGTGTCGTCACAGCTTATGCCAGCAATTTGTTCAGTAAGCGGGCCCGCTTGCAGCACAAGTTATTAAATGTGTTTAGCGCTGAACGCATTAAAAAAAACGCATTTAAAAATCGACACTGTCTAATCTAGTCGAGTATGTTTCATATATCATCTGCATTAGATGACGGTAGAGAAGTCCATGCAATATACACCGACTTTAAATAGGCCTTCGATTTGGTAGATCACGACTTACTAACAACTAAATTAGAAAGTATGGGTGTTCATGGATCGTTGCTGCGTTAGTGCGAATCGTCCTTAAAAAATCGTTCACAACTGGTGTACCTCAAGGGTTTTAAATCTAAACAATGTTACATACCATCAGGGGTGCCACAGGGGTCACACTTGGGGCCTCTATATTTCTTAGTTTTTATAAATGATTTGGGCAGCAAAACTGATTTGGAATATAAACTTTTTGCTGATGATTTCAAAATATATCGAACTATATTCATCGAATCCCATATTTTTCAGCTTCAGCTAGATTTAAATAACGTACACAATTGGTGCATACAAAATAAAATGTCATTAAATCAAAACAAATGTTACTTCATTAAATTTAGCAGAAAAAGGAACACATGTCAATATTATTATTCGATTAATAACAGCTCGCTCCAAGAATGCTCCAAGCTTGCGGCAAATGGGTGAACCCATTTGCCGCATGCTTTCTCTTGCCAACTCCATTCGTGGTTCTGTAGCCTCAGTTAGGACTAAAGTTTTATTGTATAATTTATTTTTATTATATCTTTTTTATATTAAATTTTTCTTTCCCAAAACTTTTTTATTATTTATGGAAAGTTCACATTTTGTAAGTTTTGTTAAAAGTATTTTTTTTTAAGAGTAAGTTTTACATAAAATATGCATGCTAGATTCACATCTAGTAGATGTCAATCAAAAATATTGTGTTGTAGTTGCATTTACATACATACATAAACTCACGCGTTCTTGCCATGGGGGTAGACAGAAACATTTATTGCATTTGTGATTGTAAATCAGTTTTGTGAAATACAATTTAAAAAAAATATTAAAAAGAAATCATCGTTCTGTTTCTGACAATTGTTAGAAGATGACAAAGACATAATGGTGTTTTAGTTTAGCGTTAAAAGCGCAGTCAGTAATTTGTGGTCCAAAAGGTCTTAATTGGAGATATAATTTTCATATTTCATAAAGTTCGGCTTACCTTTGAGCGGCACGTTGTGCGAGCCCTTGGCGGAACATATGAGCCGCGCGACGCCGTCCACGGTCTGCGCGCGCCCCACCTCCGCCTCGCCGCTCTTCTCCTTCTTCTTGCCTAGCCGCATTACTGGAAATAAACAAAGTATTTTATTAACGTGTGGTTAATGGGTGTTCTATGTTTAACGTGTGTCAGTCTGCGACATCGTAGCCTCCAAACGGCTGAACCGATTTTCTTTTGTTTTGTTTGGAAGGTGACTATATCGAAAGTGTTCTTCAACAGACGAGGCCCAGCACGAATGGATCTATGTTATTGTAGAAAGGATAGCTGCTGTTAACTTCCTATTTTCATTAGCCGTCCTCCGATGCGACGACGCTTTGATCAAAATATTACCTACACCTTATATTAAACTAAAAGGGCCAATAATTTTGTATGTTTACTTTTTAGAGGTTTTTGTATATGTCGGGGGTATCTAAAATTTTAAATTTAACTTTTATTGTAATGTCATGATGAAGTTCCAAAGACACGAGACTGAGACCAGCATCCTAATTACGTAACACATCATCAATCACGATCTGAATAATTTTGAAGCCTATTGCTAATCCATTGCTTCATTTGTTCGAAAAATTTGTCTGCTCAACAACGTATATAACGCAATGAATGTTGTTGAACTGTCAAAATGATACCCATTCCTACTGTTAGTGTGTTACGTAATTACCCCGCTGAAATAGATTAGTAAGATGTCATGTCTCATGTCTTTTAATTACCATTACTTAAGTATCGGTGGTGGTCCAGTGGCTAAAATAATCTTAGTAAGTTAAACGGACGCGTGACGTCCGTGACAATAATCCAATTTCAAAATGGCCGGTGTCTAAGCAAGATGAGCTGTCTTCATCAACTCGGGAAATATTAAATCCACACTGAAGAGTGATGAGAACTTTTTCAAATACTTGAGCATATTAGGAAATACGGTCTACAAAAACCAGCCAATAACTTTTTCTTCTCCCGAGGTATAATGTATGAGTTATACGAGATTATTAGCTCATACAGTGCTGAAAATATGCGCGATTGCCTGCTCAGGGCGTGCGTTTAGTTTCTTTAGTGTAAATTATATTTTACAATTCATCAAATCAAACAAAACTTTAAATACTAACTCTTCTGTTTCTTCTCCTTGGTGAGGTACGTGATGCAGAGATGTGCGTTCTGTCGCGTGACGTAGAGAGCTCGGAAGGAAGCCTTCACCGTCACTTTGCTGTCCGTACCATCGGATTGACGACTTGGCACCTGAGGAAATTGACAGTACTCTTTAAACAAATGCACATTATAAATATTCAACTGCTTCGAAAACAGATTTGATCAAGACTTGGCGATGAATATCCTGACCCGTTTCCTTTCTTAACCTGTGATGAAAAACCCTAAACAGATCGTTCAGGTCATTTAGTTGGTTTTCACGAGGAGATAGAAAAAATATATCTAGATATTCTTGATCATGATGCAAGTCTCGGTGACCGAAGTAAACACAAATTATTAAGATTTCGTAAAAATGTAGGTACTGTCTTTGACGAGCGATATTCTGAGAACCTTCAGCGGGCAAGATCCGGGACCATTATCGAGCAGTTCGACGCGTTGTTCTGCATAATTACAGCATGTCCAGGTCACTGGAGAACGTCATCCTGCTAAATATAATACATGAAGGATCAGAAGCGGTTGATCTTACCAGCCAATAATCCAACTGCAGCTCGAGCGGCTCGGTCCTGGCCAGTAGCGGCAGCGGCATGGAGGGCGCGGCCAGCTCGGGCGCGTGCGGCGCGTGCGGCGCGTGCGGCGCGTGCGCGTGCGGCGCCGGCGTGGCGGGCGGCGACGCGCGCGCCGGCGGCGACCCGCCCTCCTCCAGCTCCATGGACGACACGCCGCCCTCGCTGCAGCCTACGCGGACCTCCTGGATGAACATACGCTAATCAATACCAGCCTATTCACACCTTGTGCCTATTCTACATTTATTTCTGTAAATTACCCGACGTAAAATCTCAACGCAGGGGTTCTTCCGAAAAATGTACTGAATCCATGGTAAAAGATTATGCTATATAAATTGGAGATTATTTTTAAATAGTCTGTTTGTAGTATTAAAATTTACTTGACGTATTGAGTAGAAATATCAACGTCAATGGCACTCAATGGTGTATATTTTCGATTTGAACGATAAAGTTTTTCTAAATAATTTTATTAAACCAAAACAAGGAAATGTAAACAAATGGATTAAAAAACCGGTCAAATGCGAGTCGGACTCGCGCACGAAGGGTTCCGTATCATTGACTAGGTAAACAACAGTAGGTACACAAATTAGGTGCCTACCTGTTACCATTTATTGATATCGAGCAAAAATAGGCAAAAAATTGCGTTTTTTGGGTGGGAGCCCCCCCTTAAATATTTATTTTATTTTAATTTTAGTATTTGTTGTTATAGCGGCAACAGAAATACATAATTTGTGAAAATTTCAACTGTAGTTATCGCGGTTCTTGAGATACAGCCTGGTGACAGACACGACGGACGGACAGACAGCGAAGTCTTAGTAATAGGGTCCCGTTTTTACCCTTTGGGTACGGAACCCTAACTAGCTCCGCGCGCACGAGTGTCAACAACGTCTGCCCTCATGAGTGTCTGCCCGCTCGGGTAAGCGCAGTCGGCAACCTGCCCCCCGCGCGCTCCGCACCCGCTACCGATCAAGCCACGCCCCGCGCCAATTATAATTATTATTTACTTAGGCACCTATTACAGATTTATTATTAGAAAATAATGGTTCACGGTTTATGCATGAGGTTTATGTTTATGAAATTAAATGTTTCATTTTATTTTTATATTTGAGTGAATGAAAGGTAAATTGCGGTTTACGATTTATGACGTATTCAAAAAAAATACTTACTAGATCTCGTTCAAACTAATTTTCGGTGAAAGTTTACATGGTAGATAATATTTTTTTTTTTTTATCATTCTCTTATTTTAGAAGTTACAGGAGGGACACACAAATTTTACTACTTTGGAAGTGTCTCTCGCGCAAACTATTCGGTTTAGAAAAAAAATATATTAGAAACCTCAATATCATTTTTGAAGACCTATCCATAGATACCCCACACGTATGGGTTTGATGAAAAAAAAAATGAGTTTCAGTTCTAAGTATGGGGAACCCCCAAAATGTATTGTTTTTTTTTTCTATTTTTGTGTGAAAATCTTAATGCGGTTCACAGAATACATCTACTTACCAAGTTTCAACAGCATAAATCTTATAGTTTCGGAAAAAAGTGGCTGTGACATACGGACGGACGGACAGACAGACAGACAGACAGACAGACATGACGATTCCATAAGGATTCCGTTTTTTGCCATTTGGCTACGGAACCCTCGTACCTGTAAATACCAATTTGTAGTTCTACTTACAAATTCAGTGCTTTAATTTGATTATTTAAATACTTGAACCCGCAATTCTAATTAATCTTGCGTAATTAATTTACAAGTTACCGGGAGTTACAGATCACACAGACCACAAACCCTAACTTCATTTAATACCGCAGATTACCTTAAACCCGGAAGTACCAACAGGGTGGGATTTTCCTTTGATCATTGAGGTTTATTTTATAACCTCCATTTTCGTTTCAAACAACGATTGTTGGAAAAAGTGGTGAGATGTAAAGTTGAAACCTTCTAAATATAGATGAATTGGTACTAACTCCCTGTAGTGAGTGACTGCGTGAGAATTTAAGCTGAGCAGTATTTGTTGACACTTTTATCAGAAACTTTTGGAACATACCATACTTAAACACTGTAGAGATCAGTGGCAAAAGCACCATAGAACCCGATTCTTACCGGCTTCCGTTCGGAGGTTCGCATCAGCAACTCTACCGCTATTGTGAATAGTGCACAGTGAATAGTGTCTACTATTGCCAAAAAATATAGTTACACTACGGGTATTTAATTCACCATAACATTCAAAAAACAAAAACGCCTATTTTTAGCTTTGAATTAGAACAACTTTTTTTTTTATAACCAGAGCTTCATAATTGGGAACTAAAAATTCATACAATAGCGATACCGTCATGACGGCACGTGGCACCTATTGGTGTGGACGCAACCAAGCCGCCGTACGACAGGTTACGAGACAGATATAGAAGAAATGCGTTAGCGAGAAAGAGATGGAGCAATATTGCACATTTTGTTTCGTTTTTAATTGTTTAACTACTACTGTATTCGATTTCTTGCTATGAAGCGGGCTATGCTCGGGGTTTCTTTGAAGAATAAAATCAGAAACGAAGTTATCCGGAAAAGCACCGAAGTTACTGACATAGCTTGCAGAGTAAGCAAGCTGAAGTGGCAGTGGCCTGGTCATGTTTGTCGGAGGACCGATGGCCGGTGGAGCAGACGAGTCCTGGAGTGGCGTCCGCGTATCGGCAAGCGTAGTGTGGGACGCCCCCCAGCTAGATGGACCGACGACCTCAAAAAGGTGGCTGGGACAGACTGGATGCGGAAGGCGGAGGACAGGGTGTTGTGGCGCAGCATGGAAGAGGCCTATGTCCAGCAGTGGACTGCGATAGTCTGAGTTGATTGATTCGATTCTTTATATTCCTTTAATAATTTTAGAATGATAGTACCTAATAGAGTTGAGTTCATTTCTGTAAAACATTGAGAGTTTTGTTTGTGTAGTGATAGCGTCTTTTTGGTTTTGCTACTGATGTTAAAATCCTTTAAGAAAAGACTTTTATTTTTAAGTTAATAAATAATAATTTTTACTTTATTGATAAGTAAGTAAGTTAAAACCAGCTTTGACTCGGCTTCTCTCTTACAAAAGTCGAAACCTCGCCACTGGTAGAGATAGAACTGAAAAGAATTGGATTAATTTGTCTCACTTACCGCAATAAACGGCACAAATGTCTGACTGGAGTCTTCGTCGCCCGACTTGTCTCTGTAGGCCACCATCGCCTCGCCGATCGGCACGTTGTTCACTGGACCGATGCTGTTCAGATACCTACGAAAAACATAACGATATAATTTTATAAGTTTGGATTATTCCTATTAAATTTTTATATGGAAACCTGAAAATTAATGGAACTTGTAGGGTGTAGGTCATTTGCGTCGCTCATAATGAGTCGCGGAACACTAATGGATGATTTCCATCAAACGGCTCGCATCGCATCGGATCGGAACGTATTTTACAATCTTGAATCGATCTTAAATTGTGTACACAGTATTTAAAGTCTATATTACCAAGCCGCGCGCAGCAGCTTGACTGCGGGCGTCTTCCATGACACGCGATCGTAGCCGAAAGTATGCTGCGACACGCGATCGGCTCCGTTCGCATGTTGTTGTATCCGATCACACATTCATCCGAATTAGAACACGTCAACTCGGTAGGAATGAAACTATTTGACTAGGCGCAGAAACGGATACGTTCGCAAGCGACGGTACGGAGCCGATCGTATGCGCCGACATCCTGCCGGACGCGACTGGTTGTCGCCGCATCCGTTCGTATCCTTTCCGATCCGATACGATGCGAGCTGTTTGGTGAAAATCATCCTTAATTCCACTAGATTTTCTCATTTTGCGAGGGCTTACATGCGAAATCGAATGCACCGTTTAACAACTCATTTTGAGGGGCGTAATATTTAGTCGTGGAGACCCGTCAGATGGCTGTTTTGTGTTTGAACCAACCTGCCGATCCGTGAGGACATTTCGCTGACATCGGCCGTCGAGCCGTCGGCGGCACGTTCGCAGATGTTCTGCCACGAGTCGCTCGTGAACAGGGACGCGTAGCCACCGTCCGTCGCCGATAGGTGGCGCGCTATCACGCTGGGGCCTGGTCAAGGTTGTTCAGAGAGATCAGTAACGTCGATAAATTTTATAAGAGTGAAAGATTAGTGACGATATTAATCGTCTCAAATCTGATTTAAACAATCGATTCACCACACTGTAGTTGCACCATGCAAAATTGGAATATTACAGGGTGGAAGAAATTACAGTCAATGGAGATAAAGTACCTTAAATATTGATGACAAAAGATTTTAATCGAAGGAAATATTACTTTGTTAAAAAAAAAAAAATGTTATAAGTGTTAAGTGTATATAAAATATAGTGTAAGAGTCAAGGTCTTTTACTCCATAAAATTTTCAAAGGCACGGTGTAATTGACCAACCCGCAGTGGGCTTGTTCCCTCTCAACGAGGGGAGGGCTGAATCCTAACAGAGGGAACATTATGGATTGAAATGAAATGATGTTTCAATCTGTAAGTAGATTTTTTAAGACACTTTCACACGTCAATTATTTGGTGCTAAAATATTTTAAAACTAGATAGCGCATTTCTTAGCTGACTGGCAGGCGTCAGTCAGCTAGGGAATGCCGAAACAAACTTGAGCGATGATGTGTGTATACCTATAGGGATGTAGTAGAACCGCACGGCGGGCGCGTCGTGCGGGCGGCGCGCGCCCAGCTCGGCGTGCGCGCGCAGCGCCGCGCTCGCCGCCGCGTCGCCGCCGCAGATGGCCACGCGGATACAAGAGCGGCGGGAACTTCTGAGGACAATGCGCGGTGTTACTAATTTTTTCTTTTTTTTACTAATACGATTAAAAAACAATTATGATTATTAAAGACACAGAAGAGAAAATTACAAAGTAAAGGTAAACAATTATAAAATTAATAACACTCATAAATCCCGCTCACAATATTTCTGAAATGCCAATAAAATCTTCGTCCATTCATCCACAAACCGATCATTTGTTGGATTAGAATCCAAGAGACTATATTTGTATATTACAACGTAAATAATTTGTCGTAAGACAAAGATTTTTAATTTACAGGTATTGCTACATTTAAATCTTGCAGAATTAAGTCATTCTATTACCACATGAGGGTTAAGCGGGTTTTTTCGGCCTCAGTCATAATTTCAACATAACAAAAAAGCTGTCCAAAATAAATTTTACTTGATGACACACCTGGTTAATCCACCTTTCCGATTACACTTGGTCACCAAGAGTCTAACCTTTTCATCCGTCAGAAGAAGAAATGAGGTACAAATGTAGAGCATGTAAGAAGATATCATTACCCTGGTTGTACGCATAAATAAGCCAGCACTCGTCTGTTACTCACTGTTTAGCCCTTGAGTACAGCGCATGCAGCAGGGGTCTCGGGTCGGGCGCGGGGTGCGGCGCGTGCAGCGCGGGCACGGCCAGCGCCTGCAGCGCCGCCGCCGCCGCGCCCGCGCCGCCGCACACCGCCACGCACTCGGGGCCCGCGGCTTCCTCCCCTAGCAAGCGGGAAACTTGCTCCGCCCAGGTGCGACGAGGCTAGCATACATAGATAAAGTTTTATTTGGCGCAATAAACATACAATAAATAAAGAGGAAAGAACATACCAACACGGTTAAAACAAAACGTGTGCGATCGGGGGACCGTTCTGGAACGAAGTTCCTTACGCGATACTCGCACGCACACAATCGGATATAATAGAAAGAGACAGAGAGACAGAGAGAGAGAGATAGAGAGAGAAATAGAGAGAGAGACAGAGATAAAGAGAGAGAGAGAGAGAGAGGGAGATAAATTAATACGCGTTTATAATACAGAGCCATCTAGTATAACTTTTTAGAAGCTCTTATAAAGTTGTCGCCATCTAGGATTTTTATTTTGGCCTCACTATTGGCTTCAGCACCCTCGAAAACCATGAAAACTATCGAAAGAAAAAAAAGAAGAAGAGACAGATAATCGCACAGAGGGGGCATAACGCTTTTTCGTAACGTGACAATTTCTACCAGTTTACTCCTACCGCAAGCTGCGTTAAAGAACTTCGTTCGTAGACCACAAGGTACTTGGCTTATATTTTTAGGCTTTTTCACTAAAATAAGACAGTAAAAAATCTTCATATTATGTCTTGTTATATTTATTTCTGGTTTTCGAGGGCAATAGGTTCTCAATAACAGCTTGGGCAGTTTCTTTTAATTCTGGCGTCGTCATTAAATCTTTACTATCACGACTAGACGGCATTTCGAGTAAATCGTAAACACAAATTGAAAATTCAGATAAATAAAACAAAAGAAAGCTATCCGCGCGCGCGCCATTTTCACTTGTTCATTCTTATTTTTTAATTTTTTAAATCGATGTTCAGTAAAAGTATGTGGCCAGTATCATTTTGCGTTGGTGATAAAAACTTTTTGTCTTTTGGCATCATACTACATTTAATAAGGTTAGCTAATAAATTGCCCTAAATAAAAAAAAAATTGCAGTTTTTAACAAAGGATTTTCATTTACTTTTTCTGCCCGCTCAGCACGTTAACAATGGATTTTCATATACTTTTTCCACCCGAAAATTTGTACACCAGTAATGACGTACATTCTGCCTCATTTTTATTAAAAAAGTAATATGGTACTTTCCGAGCAGGTATAGTATAAACCCCTGTCTGTGACGGAAGGTAGCTTATACAGGTAAGTTTGAGATGGACTTTAAAGATAACACAAAAATTATGAGAAGGAAAGAAAAAGTATTATATTAGTCTCTGTGACGGTAAATTAAAACAAATGGACTTTTCCTTTTTTTTTAAGCTATTGCATAGCTTTTATCGCGGGCTTTGAGCGCGGCGACCGAATCAAGAAATTCCGTAACGAAAATAAAACCTAACACCCCCCACTCCGCCTACCATGTAGCTCGGCCGAGCGTTCGCTTAACGTGTTTGTATATGGTACGACTGTACTTGAATTAATATAAAGGAAAAAAAAATACTGCATAAATAAAAAATTAATAAATAATTATAATTGCATAAGTTGATAAAAAATGCTATGCAATAGCTTTACCGCAGCAGTCCCCGAGTGCCACAAGTGTTTTTTTTTTTACTGTTTGTATTTCCCCTGCGCTTCCCATTAAATATGTTACATAATTTTATTTTTTATTTTCTTCTACACTGAAAGTTACACTAAAAAACACTTCTAATTTTAAAACTATCCGTATAGAAAATGCATACAAACACGCATACCTCTAAAGTAGTAGGGCTCTGTGCCGGCAACTCATGCGCAGACAGCGGTCTCTCAGCCCCCACTACGAGCGAGTTCTTCTTACGCGTCACGCCGCCCCCCGGTATAAGGTTACCGCCGCTTGTCGCGCTACGGAATAACCTTGATCGCTTGTCCTCCTGAAACAATGGAGTATCTTAGATGGCTGATCATAATTCATAAAAACAAACTCATGCCTTCTTCCCATGTAGGCAGAAACTACAGAACGCCACCTGCTACGATCCTTACATACTCCTGATTATAATTCGTCAAATGTAAATTACATATGAAGAGACTTACAAAACATGACATTACGCCCGTGTTTCCCCGAAGGGTTTAGCAAAGATGTACTTATAGAACAATGAATGGAAAGAGTAATTACCGTAAAAACAGTCGGGCAAAGGTAAGTGTTTCGTTAAAATATGAAAACGTAAACAGGACTTAAGAGGGCGCAGCACCCCAGAAAAACACCAAGTTTCACCCGTGTCTAATTGCCTACCTCTCTCATCAAACACAACGAAAACAAAACACAATCCCTTCCCGCCAGCAGAAACTTTTCGCCCGGTGGCTAGGTATTTGAATTTGAATCTTCTGTAGTATGTATAAGCAAAATAATCAGATGGAACGACTCTATTCAATGTACCTGAGTATGATCGCTGTGTACATACAAATAAAGAAAGAAAGAAAGAAAAAGTATTTATTGAGACTCGCACAGGATTATCAGAAACTTAACTAAACACACTCATAAAAATAAAAAAATATAGAAATAATAAAATAAAAACAAATGTAAAATGAAAATAACAACAGTAAGTCCCGTAGGAGGCCAAAAGGCCCCTATCTCAGCATGACACTGCGACATTAAAAAAAAAAAAAACAAATAGGTATATTATTCTATGTTATTGTATGTCCGTGAATCTGTTACTACTACTTAGTAGTTTTTAAGTACAATAAAAAATGGAAAATTCGATAACTTTCCGATGTAGTCAATCACTAGCGTATATGTAAAATAAATTGCTTTTGCACAGCACAACGATAAAGACAAACGTTTTTGTGTGTGTAAGTTGTACGGTGTATGGTAAATGCACGCTGTGCTTGACGAGATAAGGTTTCAAATTGATTGTGTAGTACGTTCTGATTTATGAATTGCGAGTGTGTGCACGACTTCGTATCTATTGCTTTTACTGAACTGCATGTGTAGTAGTGGCGCGTGGTAGGGTCAGACTGGAGACACCGAGTTCCAATACCTCTTCAAATACGGGGCATATCTCCTTCTTTCTTATATCTATGGGTTCGTCTATCTAAGGGTTTACCTTACACGGAGTTTGTCAACAAAATTGGGAGTAAACGAATTTGGATCCTGAGTTAATTGCAATAAGATCTAAAATATCCAGCATGTACTTTCAATGAACGTGGAATTGGCTAGTTGGCCATGTTGTAAATTTTCTTCGCAAGCAAATTGACCGAAATGCAGAGCAATGGCGCTAGTTGTACTATACCAGTCAAAAATCTGTCACATAAAATGTATTTCATCTTGAGTTTTCAAATATCAACATTGAATTAATATTAAAAAAATATATATTAAAGTTTGGATTCGGAATTTATTTAGTTTATCAATTCTTAACGTTTGTAATCATCGTTTCGGAAGTGGTTTTATTGTTTATTTTTTTACTATTTCATAGTTTCTTTCCTACAATGTGATAAATTACGAAAATATTATTTACGCAAATAAATTATATCCCAGAGCAGCCAAAAATTCGAGCGCAATCGTTTCGTCAACTGATTTGTGAAACAAAAATATAGTTGAAGTTCCCGCAACGTGTGACAGAAGATGGCTTCTTCTACGAGTTAAGAACGTCGTAAGTGCTAAAAGCTTGTAGTCGTAATAAAATAAAACTTTTTTACAAAAACAACTGACTTCCAAAAGAAAAAACCACTAAAAAACGTGAAAATTAACTTTAATTTCGGAAGTCGGTGTGTTTGGTTTTGTATTTTCGTTTTTAGCCACCCACGAAGTTTTTATTTTTCACTTTTTAGTTGTGGTACCTACCCCACACAAATTCTTATACCACTACTTGATATGTAAATAACGGGATCCCTTCTTTTCGCATAATGTTCTTTGTCCTAATATACTTCGGCATAACGATTTTGGCACAATTTGTTTTGGCATAATAATACTTCGGCATAATTTTTTTAGGCATACATTTTATGTTGGCATAATCATCTTAAAGACTAATTTGTTTTGGCATAAATTTGATTCGCATAACGTTAGTAGGCCTAATGACTATTAGCATAATATTGTTGGTTAAAAATTGAATATGCTGTGCAACAAAAGTTAGTGACAGAACCGAATTGCTGCAAAACCGACTCCACGTAGTCTTGTTTGTCCTACCCCTAGAGTGTAATTTAAAATCGCGTAGGCGCGTAGGGGCGAGGCGGCCCGCGGGCTGAGGAACAGGCGGCTGCGAGCGAGCGCCGTGGCTGAGGCTGGCCGGCGGAGCCGGCCAACAAGCCGAAGCTGCGGTGGTGAGCGAAATCCGTCTGCGACGATTAGCACGCGTGGGGCCGCCGGAGGCCCGCAGCGCCGGAGCCGTGACAGAAACCCTGCCTGCTGCATGCTGCATGCTTGCTTGCATGCTTGCTTGCATGCTTGCTTGCATGCTGTATGCTTGCTTGCATGCTTGCTTGCATGCTTGCTTGCATGCTGTATGCTTGATTGCATGCTGTATGCTTGCTTCATGCTTCCTACAGCGAAAAAAAAACCCACAAAATTGTTCATAAAAAAGTTATGCTTTAGAACTTTATGCTTAATAAATTTATGCTTTAGAATATTATGCTTAATCATTATTATGGTTAGAGAAATTATGCTTAATAAAATTATGCGTAAGCTGTTATGCGTAATTATATTATGCGAAAATATAATTATGCCAAACAAAATTATGCTAAGTTATATTAGGTCTTAACATTTTATGCAAATGGATAGGGAACCGTAAATAACAGGCATAATTTCAACACTAGAAATAGGAACAAATTAGATCAACCACGTTTCAGGTTATCTAAAGTAGGTACTTCTTTTATGGGGTACTGTGTAAAATGTTATAATAAAATACCACTCGATATTCTTCAACTAAATGAGAAGAAATTTAAAACATGCATTAAACGCACACTATGTAGACAAGCATATTATAAGTTCAATGACTATATAGTAGATAAAAATGCTTGGCTTAATGCTGGTCCTGCTCCACAGCCACTCGGGCGCACTAGTTAAAATTTGAATGTTTGGAAGAGATACTCCTTTCTTATTCCCCCTTTTATTTTTCTGACATTGCGAACTTAATGTTTGTCTATTTTTTATAAAATATGTTTTATTATTGAATAACTCAATAGATATTTTAATGATTATTTTCTTTTATGTAGTAAAATTTTATTCATTGCTCAAATACATAGCAAACTATAGTTTTGTATAATTTAGAAGCATATTGCAATTTTGTAAATGTGAGTACAATGGATTCGTTTATTATATAATTATGTTGACTTGACAGCATGGCAGTAGAGACTATGTCATGCTCACTTAAATGTCTCACTGTTGGTGGCGCGTGTGTTGGATCATTCGGTTCCCTACAAAATGGTTGAGCTGGATGGTGCTGATCCACGCGTCATGTTCGTGAACGGGCGCCGTCAGTTGAGACTGGTCATCTCTTAACTGCCACAGCTTATTTTTATTATTAATCTTATATTTTGAATTGTTTTTTTATATATTTTTTTTCATTGTTCTCGCATATAGAAGCAACACGAATAATGTACCCAGGATTTTGTAATATCTTGATTTAAAAAGAGTGTCCTTGGAGTTTCTTGCCCGTTCTTCTCCATAGAGATCTACGTTTTGGAATGGGCAACTAGCTTCAACTTTCTGACTAACTGACCGACTCTTTGACAATTCAAAAGTGCCTGTAAATGGTTTAATTGAAATAAATGCTTTGAGTTTGAGTTTGAGTTTGAACAGTGACAGGAAATTATTAAAACATCATCAATATAAACTAAGTGGAAAAAATACGCAGTATTAAGGATAACTCAAAAGCTTCTGGTCAGAACTTGATCAAATTTAAATGGGACCACATGTGAAGCACCAGCATTTAAATAAAAAAAGAATCATCCAAATCGGTTTACCTAGAAAAAAGTTCTGAGCTAACACACATAAAAAAAACATACTGTCGAATTGAGAACCTCCTCCTTTTTTTGAAGTCGGTTAAAAATAAAAGGAATTTAAAAAAATGCCTGCACAAATTTCTTCGCCTTGTATTAATACAGATAATCATCATGTTTTTTATCCTATTAGTCATTAGCATGTTAAGTACCAATCAAAAATGCGTAAAAAATAGAGGTAACTTCGTGGTGTTTTTTTTTATTGAGAAAATTTTAATATTAAGTGTTTCTGTGCCACATAAAGTTTAGAAATATCATGTTGTTACTCATATTATTTTTACTTTATACCTAAGTCTTATCAATTTCAAGAAAAATGAAATTGAAGATAGGGTATTTTGCTTGATTCACCCTCTTAAGCAAGTTTCTCTACGGGATAAACAAATGAACGAGCCTCATGTCCCAATCTTCCGTGCTGTAGTTTAGAACCAACAGCTCTGCGCGATTTAGCTATAGGGAGATAAAACTTCACCGCTTTAACGTGCTTTTCGATACCCAATCCTCAAATATCTTTACCTACTCATTGCTTTGGAGAACTAAAACCACAAATAATATATGTGAGTGTTCAACTAACCCTGAGCTTGACCTCGTTAGGCGGGGAGCTGGACACGGAGGCGCCCGACACCGGCGCGTCGATGGTCGCGTCGCCATCACTGTTACCATCGCTGGCGCGTTCATCGCCCGCTGAACTTCTGACCGCTTCTGATTCTGATGTCATAGTTAACGTTAGCGGGGAGTTTAGGGGTGCAGCGAGAATTTTCTTTTTGTATTTTTTTTTAAGTGTTATTTCTTAAACAAACTGGAAAATATTTTATCATTTTTTAATTCAAGTACTATACCGGGTGTTCATAGGAAAAATTCAAAGTGAGGAGTTAAGTTTAAGATAGGTTTAAGAGGAGTTTTAATATTTTCATTTATTGTGGAAGTTTTCAAATCATCAAATAAATAACATTAATCAATTTTATTAAGTTTTAAACTTTTCATCCGGTATAATAATAAAATGTTTGAATTAAAAAAAATGTTTAATGTTAAACTTCTAAAAAAGTGAAATATTAGGCATAGTATTTTAAAATAGTTAGAAAGGATAAGTTTTAAACAATTAACTAAGTATAAGTAATAATTAAAGTTGATCAAACCATGCAACCGTGTCACTTGTATTGAGTGAACGGGTGAAGACGGAAAGCAGTGATAGTGATAATAATAATAATAACATAAAATAACAGACAGAAGCACGCTAATAGTTGTAATAATAACCAAGTATTATGTAATTTGATAGAGATTGTGAAAGAACTTAAGTAAACAATTTAAAAAAATAAAAGAGAGAAGTATTATCTACAGAAGGTCAAATTTTACGATTTATGTACTTATTAATTTTTATGATTAAGTTTGAGTGTCACTTATGTCACAATCTCGATCAAATATGTAAATAGACTTACTCTTTTAATAACCATAATAGACGGGGACGAGTAAATATTTGACAATAGTAATGTAGTAGTACAATATAGTTGCAAATTTTTGTATACGAGATTGCGTATTGATCTTAGATGTAGCCGCGAACACGAGTCCGTGATTTCAAACTATCGGAACATGCATGTCCGATATTAAATTATAGGCAGCACTAATTGAAAACAAAGATTTTCATTAAAAAATGCCATTTATTAGGCCATACCATTTGATTTTGACAGTAACAAAATTAAGTAAGGACATTTTTACAGTAAAAAATTAAATGGCCTAGTCTAATTACTAAGGTATTCTCATGGATACCTTAGTATCTAGACCAACAGGTAGTCTATTTTTTAAGGATGGTATCGAATCTACCGATTTTTCTTTAACTATGCATCGTCAATATTTATCGTCCACCTTTTGGTCGAATAGGCCTATTAGTCCATAAGTCCACAGACCCATAAACCCATAGACCAATCAATCCATATGTCCTAAAGAGCCTGCATTACCTGTGAGCGGCAGCGTGACGAGATGCCTCTCCCGCAGCGCGCTGAGCTCGGCGCCCGCCGCCACGCTGGCGTGCCGCGTCACTGCGCACGCGCCGCCTTCAGTCACAGCGTGCAACGTGGAATACCGTGGTAGTGCGTACGTAGTAGGCAGAATGCCATGAGGAGTGAATGAGTTTAGTGTCTGTTTTATTGGGTTTAGTTTACAACAGATAATGGTAGGTATGTATCGTGGCAGCCACCAAATTAAAGTTCTTTTTTGTCCCTTATTATATGGCAAAATGTAACTTGCTCCCATACGATTAGAGTCTGGTTTGGCTCATCGCTGTATGTTTTATATATTTAATGAAATTTTTTGACAAAGTTGCTTTGAGCTGGATTCAATATTTTTGTTGTAGCTCTCTGACTAGATTTTCACAGTCAATTTATACTTGTAATTTAATTTATTGAAAAGTTTTGCTATTTCCCCATTTAGTTAGTGTAAATTCTACAACTGAACATTATTCTTGCTACCCAATTAGGGTCTCATGACAGTAGTATTCCACCTCGCACACAAACTAATCTAATGCACACAGCGTTACAAAACAAAACATAAAGATATCTCATGTATATGTCTTTAATTAAAATGTATGTAAGCAAAAACAAAAGTGAAGCGATTACGTCACACAATGCATCTTCGAGTGTATGCTTCGATGCTCAGGCAATTAATTATGTTACTGATTATATTGTTTACCATACACTAGTAGTGTTATAAATTTATAATTAATGAGTGACTATGTTTTGTTGTGTAGCTCTTGGCCTAACTTTTGAAGATTGTGACCAAATATTGTAGTTTCAACTGTCCTGTTCAGTATTTTGTAAATAAATTTGCTTCTATAGTTGATTGTTTTTTTTTTTTTTGAGGGTTTAATAAATGAAAAACAGTTTTCAAAATTAACATTACTTTATTGCAAAAAAAAGAAAAATAACAAAATCAAAAAATTAAAAATAATACAATATCACAAAAAATTGTAAACGTTTTATCAAAAACAGTAAACAATCTTCAAAAATTAGACCGAGAGCTAGCAACATTATCTTTACAATATTTCTGACATTTTTCTGTGGGTGGGTACGTACCATTGGAATGCCTGTGGTGTTCCTGGTTGGCCAGGCTCCTGGAGCTGCTGAAGAACGGCCTCAGCGAGGGTTTGGGGGTGGAGCCAATGCTGATGGTATCCATCTGATCCGGGCCTGAGTCCTCGCCTTCACCGCATGATAAGGATTCAAGTTCCTAAAAAGATTATAAGCAGAATGATGATTACAAATAAAATAAAAGGAATGATATCAACATTGTTGATGGCATCTGCAAATGTTGTCAACAACCTGTCATGTTCACGAAGCCAGTTTCCGAAGACTGGTAACTGATAGACCTGCTGCCAGCAACATAAATGCAAAGTAAATCTATTCCCATAAGAATAATAAAAAAGAATACAACAAACGACGAGTGGTCCACTTTAGCCCTGGATCGAAAGAGCTGGAAGTCATGGGGAGAGGCCTTTGCCCAGCAGTGGGATGATGGAGGCTAACAGTAACAGTAAGTCCTAGGGAAACTTATATTTCTGTTGCAGCAACTCGACATGTAACACTCACCTGGAACAGTTCATCGATGTCATGTTGCGCGTGATGCGTGTCGCGTGTGGCGCCACGCTCCGACAGCTCCTCTGGCACGCGGAACCTCCGCAGCAACGCCGCGAACTTCTGCTTCAGGTTGCGTTGCTGTAACACGATGTGTAACGTTAGTTGCATATTGTTTTTTTTTATGATGATGGTGAGACGGTTGATAAAGGTGAGGTAGG
This sequence comes from Dryobotodes eremita, assembly GCA_917490735.1. Taxonomy (NCBI): domain Eukaryota; kingdom Metazoa; phylum Arthropoda; class Insecta; order Lepidoptera; family Noctuidae; genus Dryobotodes; species Dryobotodes eremita. The sequence goes on from OU823257.1 coordinate 18,417,115, forward strand.
TTTTGTACGTGATTTATTGTAGTGTGGGAAATAAATAAATGATTTATACTTTGACTCTTCTGGTTTCTAGGTGATGTAACTATTTTAGCACGACTTAAGGTACTGTGAGAAAGTTGCAAAAAAGTGCGTTCTTTTAACAACACATTTTATTATTTATTTGCAAGTAAGATTATCTTTATTTTCCATTTATCACTGATGACTAATCAGCTTTGTGATAGTGATAATAATATCACTGATGACTAATGGATCAATTAAAAAAATCATTCATTATTCCTAACACTTTGGTTACCTAAAAAATTCGTAGTACATTTTAATTCTAAAATCGAATCCCGGTTCTGAATAGATTTTAGAATTAATTAAAATGTACTACTACGAAATTTACAACAACATTAATAAGGTAACATGTTTAATTGTTATTTCTTTAAAATTTCTTAGCTAATCAAACCTTCGATACCGGAGGATATTGACACTATAATTCAATTGTTTTTATTTATTGTTTCCAATACAACAATTACATGGAAAATTAGACGACACGGATGTTATATTTTTTACCTAGAACGAAGTTTAGTGCATAATGAGATAATTGATATTGATGTAAGTGACGACACGGGCCAAGAATGTTGGTTTAAGAGTTACAAGATTGTGTAAATCTTAGTAACCGTGCCCAAAAATAGAATTTTACAAGGATTTTTTAAATTAGTTTTTACAACCTTTCAGATTTTTTAATATTCATCAATTGCCTACACTTTTCCGAACTATGTTGGGGTCAGCTTCCGGTCCAACCTTATGCACCTGAATACCAGTACTTTACATGGAACGACTGCCTATCTGACCTCCACAACCCAGTTACTGGTTAACACGATACCTCTTTTAAGAACGATTTTTAAATCTTTAAATTATTACATACTCATATTGAGATACACACAAAACAACACAAAAACACAGCACACAATTCTACATCTCCACACCCGACTAAACAAAAACACACAATGATGCGCAAGCGCATACCACAAATACATACAGTTTTCACCTCCATGGACCGAACGCTACTGAGCGGCCACCGTCTTGGGTGCAGTTAATCTAATCTAGTTGTGATAACCTCACAAACAACGTGACATAATGTTTATACTACTTAAATGATATGACGCTATCATTTTTGTAATTAGAGAAAGCCAGAGGTCGTGAGTTTGAGTTCCGCTTGACATAGTATGACGTCACGTCTGTAGGTATTGCCCAAAGGGATGTTAGTACGCACACTGTTCGCCAGTTTCCATGGGTTCAATGTAATAGGGGGCAAGCCTATTACCATCCAGCGGGCACACATTCAAACTGGCTGCTACTGAGAAATTCCTAATGAAAAAGCCATTAGCATTTAGCACGACCTTTTTCTTTTTGGGTGGGAAATCATCAAATGACCTCTCCCGCTCTGGGCGGAGCGGAAGGGCGTGTCAGACTCTTTCTGACTACAACCCACCCGTGTTCCTTCAGTTGCCTGTGCGCCAGGGCCACGGTAACTCTTTCGAACAATACGCGACCCCGTGGAATCGAACCCAGGACCACATTGGTCATAAGTCGCGTTTACGTCTACTAGACCAAAGAGGCAGTATTTTTCCTCACTTTTCTCTGCTTATTGTATCGGTCCGTTCCTCTGAATGTTTTCTTAATTTACATTAACGTATTGAAAATACTAATTAAATGACAAAGAACTGCGAATGAAGATTCTACCAAAGTGTACCTAGTTTTTAAGATGTGCCCTTTGAGTATATACAAAAGTTTCACAGAAACACAACTAACTAAATACATGATGCATGCTTTTCCAAACTAGAAGACCACATCTCTACGGTATGAGAATAGAAATTTTGAGCCTTGGAGTTAAATTTATAGGGTTCAATTTTAAATGCACTGCAACACAGTTTTAAAGGTACTTTGTCACTATGATGTTATGAGGAGTGCAACACTGGCATGCAATAAAATCGACCCACCCCTTGCTCTTCGATTTGAAACAATATAATTCAACAAGGTTTACTAACAATAACCTAATATATTGTATACCTTCCTGAAAGTATGTAGATTACGTTAATTAAAGAATTATCAAAACTGATTTATAAGTTTATGAATAAATCACGAACTTACAAACATGGGGGTCCGAATAAAGAACCTCCTTTTTTTGAAGTACGTTACAAAATCAAGTTAAATTTTCAGTAAACGAACAGAAATAAAAAAAAAAATTTTTTTTGTCAATTTGATTGGCAAAAAAAAGTCACGCTTTTTATCCGACCAAAAGTGAGCGATGAGGACATCTGAAGAATTGAGACGATCTTGTTAAGAATATTGCTTTTATCCAAATATAATGAATGTGCAAATAGACTGTACCTGAACTACCTTGACAATACTCAATACTCAATTCTTTATTGCATTCCATATGTATTACATAGATGGTCTAACAAGGACAAGGAAGGAAGGTCAAGGATATAAATGAATAAATTATATTCATTAATATTTTTGAGATATCGTCTCTCAAATTGAAAGCACGGGTTGAGCCGATTTTTTTGCACGCCAGAGTAGAGTATAGAAGATTTTTCACAGATAAAAAAAATACCAATATCATGCAAAACACGGTGGTAAGTAGGTAAATCACAAAACTAGTAAAAAAAACATTTGTACATTAGTTTTAGCTATGGGTTATACAAATATCTTCTTAGATTTTGAAGATTCGATTTTCATAAATAAGGCTGTTCAGTACAATTTCTATTCTCATATATATTTTTATATTAAGCGTGCGTGCGCAAGCGCTCACCGCGAGCTTCCCGCGGCTGCCCTTGCGTTTCGCGGCCGCGTTCTCTAGCTCACTGTCGCTGTCCCTGTCGTTCGCCTTAGAGTGCATATAGCTCTGTCTCTTTCGCTCGCGCTCCATGAAGCTCAAGTCGCGAGAACGGGACAACTGCGTGCAATGCAACGCCTATTACGCACAAGCTTTATTTTCTACTTAAATATTTATAAGCTATAAAAAATATAATAAATTATTTCAGTATAAATGTCTGCCTGTAAATCATAAAAACATGGTAAATATGGAAAGCTCCCTGAAGCAAAAGCGTATTATCAAAACATGCGGTTTCAATTTATTTTTAAGAATTTATTTTATCAATTAAGCAGGCCCCTTCTGCCAAATCTTTTTACGCTAACGAATTTATCTCTTACGAGTACCTAAACATTCCCTCAAAAATAATTAAGTAAATTAATAGAACTTCTAATTAGGAAAAATATTATAAATGGCTCCTGTACTAAATCTTTCTAGTCCGATAGCTAGGGCTACATCCTTAAAGAAGAACAAAAATAACTTTTTATTTATTATGTAGTTTATAAAAACCTTTTAAATACATTATAATGCTTATTACCTTGGTATAAGAGAGATCAGTTTTGTTGAAGGCCAGTTGCCGATGCGCACGCCGCCTGGCGGGCGCTCCGTACGTCATGTCATCAGCTTCCTCTACTGAGCTGAATTCGCCTTCTTCTTCTTCGTCCGAGTAGCCGCGTTCTGAAAATGAGGAGCGTAAAGATATTATATTGCACTGTGACGACTTTGATTTTCAAATGATGAAGTAGAAATGAGTACATTCGTTTTAAGTCGTCTAGCAAGGCAAGTGACAGGATCAGACGTTTCCATTGGCCTACGGTTTTGCTAGCAAGAGAAAATACAAATAATACTATAACATCGCTCTGAAACTTCATAACTATTAAAGTCAGTATTCTGAAGGAATAACTGTCTCCATCCATCTAGTTATCCTAAAATTCTACTTGAAGTGGAAGTGAAGTTGAATTTTAATCATTCCGTCATAAATCAAAGACACTTCAACCATACACGTAGCATAATATAATCAGCCTATAATGTTCCCACAGCTGGGACACAGGCCTCCTCTCTGTGAGAGAGTGGGCCGTAATCCACCACGCGGGCCCAGTGTGGGTTGGTGGATGTCAAGTGTCTTTGAATTTTTGGTTGTAGGACATGCCGATTTCCTCACGATGTTTGCCTTCTCCGTTTTGAGAGTAGTGGCGATGAAATAATTTACACAAAGTAAAGTGCCTGCTTGGTATCGAACCCACCACCTACAATTCGTAAATCGAGGCCGTTACCAGTGGACCACGTAGCATTGATTCATTATTGAGGCTAAATTAACCATCGAAGGACTGGAAGTACAAACGTTGGTTGTCCGGTGGTGTGATGGTTGAACAACATTGTTATAGGGGGTCGAACCTGTATCCTAATTGCGTAACACACTAGCAATCACAAATTGAATCATTTTGAAGGATATTGCTAATCCATTGCCTCATATGTTCGAACAATTTGTCTGCTCAACAACGTAAATAACGCAATGAATGTTGTTGAACTGTCAAAATGAAAGAATAGCGCAAGAACGAGAACGTGAGACAAACTATGCCCTGCAGTGAAGTTGTGAAAGATTAAATTGTCTATCAAGGGATAGATAAACACTTACCAGTAATAAGTAAAGTATTGTTGTTCTTTGTGTCATGGTCTACCGGCGTGGAAGCAAGCCCGGTGATAGTGAGCTTGGCCACCGGCTGGCCAGCAGCAGCGCCAACCTTGCCGCCAACTCCAGTCAGCTCTAACTCCATGTCCATCGAACGTTGCAGCACCTAGGAAGGAGAGGAAATTAAATTAGTTTTCTAACCCCCGACGCAAAAAGAGGGGTGTTATAATTTTGACAGCTATGTGTGTGTGTCTTTCTGTGGCACCGTAGCCCCTAAACGGATGAACCGATTTGGATGCGTTTTTTTTTTTATTTGAAAGCAGATTTTCTAGCAGTGGTTCTTAGACATGTTTTATCAAAATCGGTTCAGCCGTTTCAAGGCCATCAGCTCTTTTTTGTGTCGAGGTTTTTTTTTAATTTTACCAATTATATAAACATAATATCAAATAGTATCCTAAGAGATAGACATCTACATTCCCCAAAGTCTCATGCTATTGAGGGCAAGCGTAATGCCATAAACCATCCACAAATCCAGATACCGGTATGGTACTGAGAATTTCCTAATGGAACAACCCAATAACACATAGCCCTATCCGGGGACTGGAGCAGGACTGTTAATCAAGCGGTTCTCCGCACGATTAGCAGTCGACCTTACGACCATTGCACAAACAGGCCGAGTATTCAAATAAACAATTTAAATCTGAAATTGTTTATTTGAATGCTCCGCTTGTCAGTAAAGTAGGCTGATACAGTCTTATGTCACAACTATGCGTTTGAATGAAGTTAATCTACTTCTCCTTGACAGACGACGCCGACGCGACGGTTAACGGTTCTCGATTGCGTATTTAGCGTTAATTTGTAAAGAGATACTAATTATCTCTCGAAGATGTATGTAGCTAAATTATAGGAAAGGTCATTTCCCATATAAACACCTCGTTTCAAGTTAAAGATCAGCAATTTGTGCAATCATTAGCCAGAGTAATTGCAAACAAATCCGCAAGTACAAAGTTGAATATCAGAATAAATTTTGCACAAACACCGCACAGTGGTACTAAATACATAATGATAATAGTGTGGACATCAATTTGCGACGGAAACCACCCGAGCTTCGTAATTCACACACATTAGTGGCAAATTGTCGGCGGACTTAAAATTGTACAGAGATTAACGGTCAATGAACTAAACTAGCTAACAGGATAATCAATATAGGGATATGTAGGTCAAAACAACGAGGAATAACAAGGAAATGTTTTGAATTCATCAACTTTATTTATGTTTTGCCTCCATTATAATGGCCTGTACAAGTAGCGATGCTTACCTAAGTTAACACCTTTTCGTGTTATCAAGACATCAGCTTTTGTCTTTTAAATAATGCTGACACGACAAGAACTAGATCATCATAGCAGGCGGTTGGAATACAATGTTTATCACAGACATTCTAAGTAATGAAACGGTACAAAGTATGATGACCACATGTAGACTATTCCCAAAAACACTGAAGTTGGAAAACGGATTAATGATTATCTATTCTCCGGGTTACCTTCTAGGTATAGAACCAAAATTCTAAAGAAATAAACTCAAAATCTGTTTCAACATAAACAATATAAATAAATCGTCCGAGCACAGCCGAGCTACATGGCTAGTTCCGCCATAAAACGTTGCGCTAATAAGAGAAAACCATTTTAATCCCGCTGGACGGCGCATTTAGCTGTGACTCACTAATTAACGGCGAATGTCCTGCGAGCCTTGATAATGAGGACGCTGCAATTAAGCGGCTAATTTTAGAGTTATCTATGTATGTACGTAGTATGTTGTTAGTATAGAATATGCGAGTTTTAGAGGACGCATCCGGTACGTCAACATGGAATGTTGGAAACACATATTGCTAACGAGAATTTATAAAAAATATTGCAGAATTGTTGAGGTGTTTTGTTCGCGAGCCGGGCTCGAAAAATAAAAGATTTTACGCCTGCTCTTCACCGCTGTTGTCGCCAGCAGCAGCATTTCTCGGCAGTTTAATCTATACCTACTTCTATCAAAATTGGTCACCTGGTCGGGTTAGCACTGATAACCATAAAAGTACCTACTGATTCTAAGCACTGTCTACTGCCACAAATCAAATCAACTAAACAAAACTTACAACAATTGAACATAGTCAAAAATTCAGCCTCAAACACTCATTCAATCGTAAGTCGGTTACTAAAATTAGGTCTCTTTTCAACGAAAAAGCAAGGCCAAAGAATCGGTGACACTTAGTACCTAGCACCAACGTCTGAAAGCGTACTTATTATTCCTACCTATAAAATATTGCCACAATACTGGATATTGGGTACAAATCCGTGAACTACTAACACCGTCAAGACAAAGCGCGGCCTTCGAAGAATCAATTGAAACGGTTTACGACGCCTAAAACATTGAGATCATTACTTTATAACTATTGGAGTTATTTAAAGGGATAATATTTTCAGTCGAAACTGTTGAGAGTAACCTTGCTCCTTGCTAGTCATCTGACATTGAACTCGATCTGCTCTTGACTTTTACTACTCTCTAGCGAGCCAAACTATTGACCATGAAATTTATAACAAGATGTTTATTTTATATGTGTTGTAGACACTTCCCGAAGGTCAGCTGTACTGTGCTGTCTTTTTTCTTAGGGTATATCCATACCAATCCTAACTATAATATTATAAATGCGAGTTTGTTTGTGTGAGAGTTTGTTTGTTTGTTCCGCTTTCACGCTAAAACGGCTGAACGGATTTGAATGAAATTCAGCACATGGGTAGACCATGACCTGGGTTAGGACATAGGGTACTATTTATCTCAGTAGTACGTTCCCGTGGGATAATTTCCTACTTCCACGCGGGCGAAGCCACGGGCATAAGCTAGTATTATAAATGCGAAAGTAACTGTCTGTCTGTTACCTGTTCACGCCTTAACGGCTAAACGGATTTGGCTGAAATAAGGCACACTGATAGACCATGACTAGCACCCTAATTGCGTAACACACTATAAATCACAATCTGAACCATTTTGAAGCCTATTGCTAATCCATTGCTTCATATTATGTTCGAAAAATTTGTCTGCTCAACAACGTAAATAACGCAATGAATGTTACTGAACTGTCAAAATTAAAGCCATTCCTACTGTTAGTGTGTTACGTAATTAAGCCGCTGGGCCATAGGATATGTTTTTATCCCGATAAGTAGTTCATACTCGAGGGACGATTTCGAGTTTCACGCGGGCGAATACGCGGGAAAAAGCTAGCATTGCATGGATAATCCCACGCATGACAAACATTCTGCCCCATCCAATCTAAAGAAGCTTATTCTCGGTCAAAGAAAAGCAACGACCTCCTCTGGCCTCCAGTACCTATGTCAAGGCACAGGGCAATGGACTCGGCTTATAACTGAGTCGAGCTTATACATTGCATAGTAAAATCAATAGACCACAATATAGGTACACTATAGTTACATAATAATAGTGTTGTCGAAGAGATTATAGTGAGACAGGACAGCAGTATACACCTGTGCACTAACACGATCATACCAAGCCAGCCAAGCGTGACGATGCGACAATATCCGATCGGAATTGTGCATCGTAGCGCGGTATAGGGCAACGGACCAGACTATAGGGAAGAATAGGAAGACTGCGACTATAATATCGCTCATTTTGAGAAACATCGACGTAACTGCTGCTTTTAAAATTTTACAGGAGAGTGATTTAAAGTCGTTTTTTTTTTTTGTAATATGTTACCGTCTCATTCTGAAATGTTGATAAATCCCAAAACCATATTAAATATTTCACGCCTCTGCTCCTCTGACTCCTCTGCTCTCTGCTTTTCGAGCACAATATATACATCGACAATTCATTTTTGGAAAAAATTACATTTACGTCGATGATTCTCCAAATGAGCGATATGGGAATTTGAAGACGTATCACGAGCATGCAAAACATTGTTTCGAATTCTGTAACAATACTACGTTAACTGAAACGGATAAATAAAGATTTGTTGGTTTCCAAAAGAATTGGCACCTTTGTAGCGTAATAGCTTTTGCCCGCGACTTCGCCCGCGTGGATGTCGGGAATTATCCCACGGGAAAGTACTACCGGGATAAAAAGTATCCTATATGTTAATCCAGGTTATAAACTATTTGTGTTCCAAATTCCATACAAATCCGTTCAGTCGTTTTTGCGTGAAAGAGTAACAAACATCCATCCATCCTCACAAACTTTCATATTTATAATATTAGTAGGATAGGATTTTTAACACGTTACTCTTCCCTACCAAGCTTTATAAAAAGCTTTGTCATTTCAACCACCGAAGGAATGTTTTCGAAGTACCGTTCAATTCGTCAATAGCTAAAGCTAAAAGGGTCAATAGCTATTAACTGACCTGATCCATCCTGATAACACCTTCAGCCAATGTCTTGTACCCCAGAATTGTGCGGTTCTTGTATTTCTTGCGTCGCTGCAGCATTATCTGCAATCTGTAAGCACAAATTATTACATTAAACAGGACTGACGAAGTATTTTTCATCTGATATATATATATTATTTAAAAAGCCTTTTGGTATCAAAAATGTCTTAAGTCTACCGAAGTCATGTTTTCGTTCAACTTTCAAGTCTCAATCCTCCAAGTTCTAACTAAGATTCGTTCCAGTCATTTGCAACTTTTTACATTTTTTTTTTGTCCAGACTTTTATTACCTCCGCTTCAAAACCTACTAAAAGTAAATCCACTCATAAATTCAAACTACAACCCATTATCATTTAACCAAACCCAAAATCGATTATAACATCGATAAACATACAAATAAATCGATTACTCGTATTGTAAAACTGTTTGTAAAGATTTGTTTGAACTTCAAACTGAGTATAGTTTTATAGTCCATTTTATTGTCCAGAATGTTTATACCACGCTGTTTAGCTCGAGTGCTCGGATATATGGTAAAAAGACCAAAGTTTTATAAATAGATTTTGCTTTATAGCCGTTTTGGGAGCCGAGGACCATTTGTGTCAGATACACAACCGCGTTTTGGTTTTACAAGAATGTATTGTAGACAGAAAGGAATGCTGAAAAGATGTTAACAGTGTTAAATGTATTGCTGGTTAAACTGCCCGTGAAAATTGAGATAAAGATCTAATCATTAAGGGGAATGTGCTAAGGTAGCCCGCGAAATTCAAATTTACTTACGTTTTTTGCAATTTGCTGATCAGTTTTGGGTTGTATGTTGATTAAAATATGATTCGCGACCGTAACAAATATGGCTTTATAGAATTATAATCATTAGAATCAGCAATACAACTCCTTAAGTTTGAATTGGCCTCAAATGTCATGATGTCATGAAATATTCATTCAAAAGGGTAATATGAACTTAGAATAATGTATTGCATGATTTGTTATATTAAAATTCTATAAATAAATATTTGTTACGACCGCGAATCATATTTAGATCCACATACAAGCTGATACTGACCTGCAAATTGCAAAAAACGTAAGAAAATTTGAATTTCACGGTCTACCCTGACGCTTTCGCCTTAAATAGAAGGAGCTACATTTTTTTGTGGTGTAAACGCTCCCTTAAATCAGCCAGAACTACATTAATTAAAACCATTTGACTATAAAAATATGACAGAATAAATCAATTAAAATAAACAAATAATATTGACTGCAACTAATAACTGGAAAACTAATCGAACAATACACACAGTGTTGTGCGATAAATTTTTAATATCGACTCTGTTATTGAAACCATCCAATATTTACTAGGTACAAAGTTTTATAGCCAGTGCTCATATTGCGCTCATGCTTTTATTAAAATACTTTTTACGATCCCTGCTGAAAACATGCACTCTTAATTAAATCAGTGTTAGACTTTGTGGTCCTTAGGTACAAATAAAGCCTAATTTTTTCGTGAGTGTTGTGAGAGCCAAATCGCGTACAATATAAGGGCATAGCAAGATATGAACAATATAGTTATTCATAAAGTACTGCCACATAACATACATTAAACATATTAAAAGAACAATCCAGTAAAAAAAGCACTTTTTCAATCCTCATGTGTTGTCTTCTGCTGCCCCAAAATTACTGCCAGTAATTTACAGCAGCCTCTAAAAACGTGTGATAGATGTGCAAAATCTACAAATTATGCTAATGACAAGGAGCTCACCATTCATCAAAAATAGAAAAACCCCGACAATTAGCTAGAAACTGTAAGACTGAAGAAGATTAATAACACTACCAACCTTGACCGTATAACATGAATACTTCAGAAAATTCCTTCATTTAACGACTGCATTAAAAACTACTAAATAGTAGGTACTAAATTAACTATAAACAAACATACGGCACAAAAACAAGATTAATGTCTTCATAACGAGAAGAGACGGGAGACATGGTTTATAGTTTGCTGAACTTTTATTAGAACTTTCTTTATGTCTGTGGATTCCTTCAGACCATACGAATGGCGATTTTATTGTTAGTATTCTGGACAATAAAGCTTATTTTAGTAGACCATTATCTCTATAATAATAGTAGGGATGTGGTTTATGACTACATTAGGTAAGTTTAGGTCTAAGAGGATAAGGTCCACTAACGGTTTCCATATGCTGTGCTGGTAAGTGTTAGAGGTATTGGTATGAAGGTCTCGAGCAGCATTTTTCCCACAAAGACATTGTTGTAAGTGAACATTTTATTGTTTATTCAAGTCGTGTGTACACATATTATTTGCAACACCTCATGTAAGGTAACTAACAGCTGTTGCTGTACACGTAAAATATCTCGTGCAATATCTCTCATACTTTTTAATGTGTCCGCAAACACAGTGAAAAAGAGTGTATAGCATTATAATGAATGGGAAAGTGTTGCTTTCCACGTTGCGTTGCATGTTACACATAATCCGTATAAGCAGCGTTAACCAGCGGGGTAATTGCGTAACCCACTAACAGTAGGAATGGCTTTCATTTTGATAGTTCAACAACATTCATTGCTTTATTTACGTTGCTGAGCAGATTTTTTTTCCAACATATGAAGCAATGGATTAGCAATAGGCTTCAAAATTATCCAGATTGTGATTGATAATCTGTTACGCAATTAGAGTCTGGTGCTAAGTCGCATTATTAACACTAACCTGTTGCCATCCCGCTTAACAAAATGCGGGTACTGAAGTGAGAAGCACAGGTCGAGCTCGACATCAAGAGGCGGCACCGCGATGTCGTTGGAGCGCAGGGTCCGCTTGGAGCTGTGCATGCGCGCCGCAAGGATCACGGCACCTGCGCCCGCGCCGCTTGCCGCGCCACCGCCGGTCTCGCCCAGCGCGCCGCATACACGGAGACGTGTTATCCGGAGTGTGCATAGCCTGGGAACAATAAAAGTGGTGTGTAAAGTATGGATGAAGTATACTGGATACAGAGGGCTTGTTTAAGATAGATATCCTTTATTGTAAACTGAAGGGACGAACATCAAGTCAACATACATTAGAATGGTATAAACAGCGGAATTATCACTAAACAAAACCATGCGCCCGGTGGGATTTTCCTACGGCAAAAACGACGAATGCATTTTTAAAAGAGTAACCGTGGAGTTTCTTCCCGGCTCTTCTGCATTATAAGAAACGACCAATTGGAACCGTGCACCTAACTCCTGACGTTTCAGAAGTGCCCATGTAGGTTTATGTGAAATAAAATATTTTGATTTAGATTTTTGATTTTGACGAACTTGGCATACAAAGTTTCATCCCCTATGTAAATCCTTTAGAATTTAGGTGATACATTTTCGAAAATCCTTCCTTAGAGCTCACCTCTGGTAGATAAGGAACTCTTGTGCAAAATAAAACCAGCTGTTTAGGCTCAGCGTTGTCTGTTAGTAAATTCATGAATTTAAGATTTCTACTAAGTAGATGCAAGTTTTCCAAACAACCAAAATCAATCTGCTTACCCTTTTCCCAACTACGTCAGGGTCGGCTTCCAGTCTAACCGAATGCAGCTGAATACCAGTATTTTACATGGAGAGACTGCCTATTTGCCCTACACAACCCAGTTACTGGGTAACACTATATCCCTTGGTAAAACTGGTTGTCAGACTTATGGGCTTCTGACTACCCGTAACGACTGTCAAAGATCGACGGATGACAGCCGGGACCAACGGCTTAACGTGCTATCCGAGGCACGCAGGGGTCTCGATATGTGATGGATGGTCACCCATCCCCGTCCCGACCGCGGCTAGCGTAGCTTAGCCTTCGATCGACCCTTGCGGCTGTTATTATTTAACCACGTACTTCAGTAAAGATAACAATTTACTATAACAACCACTTTATCAAGCCAATATATTATGTATATATTATAATTAGACACATAGAAACTACTCAAATTGTGATGTTAAACAAATAATATTTCATTTAGTAAAAAGTATCCAAACAACCCTGGATGGAAATAAATTATAAAGGAGGGTAGTATAAACACTCCCTCGTATTACTATACAATTCGTTGAACATTGGCCACATTCAAGACGAAATACCCTTAGATAAAGTTTTTCATTGATTCTTCTAGTTCGTAGAAGCGCTACGACCGCTACGAGTACTACGACGTAGCATTCATTCATCAACATTTTTGTCTTGCGTTTCTGTTTGATTCATAACTAAGCCCTTATTAGACTAATAAGTTAATATAAAATATCATCACGCCGTATTCACTGAAGGGTTAGGCAGAGCTTTACCTATATATAGTACACCCACATTTCAACATTATAATTAAAAAGATTACTATATTATAAACTTATACAATACAATAATATTATACTTAAAACGATTTTTTTGCATACAGTGATCAAATTCTTTTTACGAAGCTTACCTAAACACAGAAAAGCAATTTCAAAGATATCTCATGTCCCATAAATAAACGTAGATAGGTGAAAAATGTATGGCCATAGAAGAAAAAAGTCGACAGACTCGTTGCCGGCTCGCTAAAGCGAAAGATTACATGCTATAAAAAAACACGTGTGGCACTCGGGGACTGCCGCGGTAAAGCTATTGCGTAGCTTTTTTTTATCAACTTATGCAATCTGCTTACGTATTCGTCCGATTTCGGAGCAACTCGTCTCGATCCGTGAGAGCTTCGTACAGTCGTACCATATACATACACGTTAAGCGAACGCTCGGCCGAGCTACATGGTAGGCGGAGTGGGGGGTGTTAGGTTTTATTTTCGTTACGGAATTTCTTGATTCGGTCGCCGCGCTCAAAGCTCGCGATAAAAGCTATGCAATAGCTTAAAAAAAACACGATACGACAATATGTAGTCCCAACTACATGTATCGTTTTTGTCAAATATTGGAAAATATTTGGACCACACTCTATGGCTTTGGAGGTTCCGTATGTAACGAACATGGGTTTTTTGAGCGAGAATTTTCACGTAAGAATCTTTCGGGGTCTGTTTCACGGTGTCCCGACCATAGATACATAATCTTCCAGATATAATAAAAACTAAACGGAATAAACCGGTGCTTATGAAAAGGCTATCATTTAAAATATTATAAAAGACTAGCTTTTGCCCGCGGCTTCATCCGCGTGGATGTCGGAAGTTATCCCACAGGAACGTACTACCGAGATAAAAAGTATCCTACGTGTTAATCCAGGTTATAAACTATCTCTATTCCAAATTCCATCCAAATCCGTTCAGCAGTTTTTGCGTGAAAGAGTAACAAACAAACATTCATCCATCCACACAAATTTTCACATTTATAATAATAGTAGTATATCGGTACTGTAGTAGGTACAGCTAAAATATTCAAAGTAAGTTGATATTTTTATGTTAATATAAACAAAAAAAATATTGCCTCAGCTACTACTAAATAAATAAAATTAATTTGCTAGGAATTCGAGATGTTTTTCGAAATCTGATATCCTGTGCGCAAAATGTTAATAAAGCTTCGAGATCTTATAGAGTAAATACGCCGAAACGACGCCCACACAATATTATCTTATTATTTGCAAAGTACGGAATATTATTTTACCAATCAACTTACACACACCAAGTAAATCAGAAACTAAACTATTTTCAAAAAGCGTCTATCTGTTGTAAAGTCAGATCCGGAACTAAGCCGGATTTTGTAGTGCGCTCCGGAAAAGAAATAAGCTGATTCGATCGACCAGTATGATCCGTTTCGGATTCAAAGATAAACCTTTTATATCGTTCACAGATTCGATGACTTATCTGCGAATCTAATGCGACTATTTATTTTCGTCTTGAGTAAGGAAAAATATTTATGTTCTCAAACATGCGTGGATTTCGAGCATTATTTTGACAACCTTTTTCGAGACAAATCTAAAATGCTGTACTGGTCAAATACATGCGAGCAGCGGCCGGCAATGTTAGTATGAAAATCCATATCTGTCATGTTTAGCGGCCGAATAAATTACTATGAAATCTCATATCTGCCATGTAATTTAAAAATCGAACGAACTTTTTACTTCGAGCCATGGCAACCAAGGAGGTAACCTATTAAAGATTTTATTTAAATTTTGAACTGGCTTAGCAAATAGAGCTATTTAAAGCGAAAAAGAAACAAATGAACATATTGGCGTGTGAAAAGTTATCGTTGTTCGTCATTGATTCTGAAATTTATAATTAATTTACAATACTCAGAATTTCCGCGCATTATTTGAGAAAAGTACTATAGGCCTTGGCCGCAACCAGGCATTGATGGACTCACATATGTGTGCCTCGCCTTCGCTTCGGCCCACATTTTCAGGTTCGTCCATCAATGCCTCTGTTGTCGGCCGCTGCAGTAATGTACTAAACCATCTTTAATATATCTCTATCCAATTCCGAGGGAATCAGGATATATCCGCCTTTAATTCTTTGAGATGAGTGTGGAATTGAGATCTGATTGAGAAACCCCGTTTTAGGCTGAATTATTACACTTAAAAATTGGTTGGATTTAAACAGTTGACACAGTTGTTTTATTTCTCAAGAAGCGATAAATTTTAAGCACGTTATGTAATTCTCAAAATTATCAGCTTCACATTAGAAGACATGTGACATCCACCAACTCGCACTGGGCCCGCGTGGTGGATTACGGCCCCACTCCTTCACTCAGAGAGGCCTGTATCCTAGATGTGAGAACATTATAGGCTGATTATGCTATGTAGATAATGATTAATAATGAAGAAACTCAATATACCTCAAGAGGAAGAGCATGTAATTAGAACTCCTAAAACAAACTCAAAATTCAAGATGAATATACATATTTACAGCGGCTTTTCAGACCTATTTCAATATTAATTATTAAGATGCCAAGAAATACTCAAGTAATAATAAATCTTAAAGAGCCTTTTACATACATACATTTGCAAAGCCATTAAGAATGTCTGCACGTTATAAATAACATGGCTTACACGGCGCCGGGACAAGTCACATGTGCAGAGAAAACGTTTACCTATATCCTTAAAAGTAACATATATTAATACGTAATTCGTTCTTATGATTCAAGATATTTTCTCTTAGAACTTTACCAGACAAGCCACTTTTAGTATCGGGCGGTCGACCATTTTGTGATGTCCTCAATAAAGTAACGCATTTTCGTGACTCTGCGTTAAGTTGTGATAGCGAAATCGCGCGTTATAGCGATTGCGTTGAGGCTGTATCGAGTTTTGGGGACTCGTTGCTTTTGAATGCAGTATCAAAATCATGCGTCTTCTATCGGTGTTGTACTTATCGGTTGCCAAAGAGTCGGTCAGTCGATCGCTGTGACGAGCTTCTGAAAATCGACTTAATCGCTGACAGCTGAAGTTTAATCGGTTGGAGGACACTGAACGAGACACAATATAAGTTTTGTTGTTATTACGTCTGGGTGCGTTTAGGGGACACTGAACGCCCACAGACGTAATAACAACAAAGCAGCATACTGTTAAGGTATGCGGGCTTTAGAGCTCAGTCGCTGTGTCGAACCGAAAGCAAAAAATCGTTGATCGCCGCTGCTGCTAAAAGTGGCATATTTCTCTTATGATAAATGATTTTATTCTGTAAGTAGGTTTGTACAAACACGTCAATCATATTTTTTAAACTAGATAAGGTCGGCGTTTCCTATCTGACTACTCTGAGAAGAAAGGCCGAAACAAACTCAGAGGTCACAGTCTCTTTTAAACTCTAGATATAATATTGGTCGGATCATGTGAAGACCATATAGATTGGTGTCTGAAATGGTCTTTTGAGGAAAGAACCACACAGATTAAGTGGACCTGTCCAGTCAGTGCACGCATTTGTCAGTAACCGTGCAGCTCAACTCAGAACTTAAGGAGCTCAACGATTCGGCGAACAATGCCAAAGAAAGGATATTTGGGTAGGCCGCATATACTACTTAAACTGCCAGACCATGATTAAAACTGAAACAATGACCCACATAGTCCTCACATTCACAATAATTAAAATAATATAATACTTTTTACAGTAAATATTCATGTCATTGTATATGTAAAAAATATATAGTAAATAAAAGGTAAATAGCATAATAAAATAAAAAATTACATTCACTGTGTTTTATTGTAGCAGCTCAATCCCAAGCCTTTGTATACTCAATATAGTTTTTGCTAGTATAATAGGCTTTCTGGTATAGTTTCCGCTTCATAAAATATTTGAATTTATTAAGGATTAGATCTTGAATGTAGCGAGGAAGTTTATTATAAAAACGTATACATTGGCATCTAAACGAGCCACCTATTTTCTTAAGCTTGGTTGTAGGAACAACAAATTTGTGTTTGTTCCTAGTATTTATATCATGGATATCACTGTATTTTTTTAAACAGATTAATATTTTTATGTGCATACAAAATATTTTCATAAATATACTGTTCTCAGTATATTAATCTATTTAAAATTGTCTCTGAGGGAGTGTATGGGACTTAATTTATAAATTGAACGAATTGCCCTTTTTTGTAAAATAAAAATTGTCTGAATATCGGCGGCATTTTCCACAATAGAATACCGTACGACATCACACTATAAAATTAACTACAGCATACTAAACGGGCAGTCTCTAATTCAGTTTAAACACGAATTTTTCTAACGGCGTATACTGCAGAGCTAAGCTTTTTAGACAATTTATCTAAATGGGGGCCCCATTGAAGCTTGGCATTCAAAGTTATGTCTAGGAATACTGCGGTACCTTCGGGTTTCAAATCTTCACCCTTCATGAGAACACTAGTTGCTACTTGTCTAACACGAGGTATCGTAAATAATACATTTAGTTTTTCTTTTTATTTCTCGTTAAGAAGTAGGTTATTAAAATTACACCAGTTAAATACTTTTGCGAGGGCGCTATTTACATTCTCAGTAACCAGCTGCTGACGTTTGAATTTAAATAAATGTGAACAGTCGTCTACAAACAACACTATATCATGTTTATCATTTATGAGGTAAGGTAAGTCATTTATATAAATAAGAAATAAAAATTGCCCAAGAATTGAGCCCTGCGGGACCTCCATTCTTACTACAGACCCGGGTGATATTTTTCCGTTAACATAAACTCTCTGAATGATATCACTTAAGTAAGAAGATCCAGAGAGGCGTTCCGGATTTCATGAAGAACACAATCGAATGCCTTAGACAAATCACAAAAGATTCCCAAAGCATCGCATTTGTCCTCCCATGCATTATAGACGTGTACTAAAAGTTCAACTCCAGCATCAGTAGTCGAACGTCCCCTTGTAAAACCGAACTGTTTGTTATGCAGTAATTTGTGTTTGTTAAAAAATCGTTACATGATTTAAAACAAGTTTTCAAAAAATTTATTAAACGTAGGTAGCACTGAAATAGGTCTATAATTAGTAGGGTCTGATGTACTACCCGATTTAAACAATGGTATTACATACTTACATAAAAACAGCCAGAGTTCGCGCCCCGGGCGAATACTTCGTGCCAGAACACAGTGAGCAATAATATCCATTATGACTGTGTTAACAAAAATACCTGTTTGATCTCGGTAACAATAAACAAAATACTTTTCCTGTGATTTTATTTATTTTTGTTATTATTTTCCGCACTTTGTTTGTAGGTACTGTGATTTGATAATACTTACAGGATGTTAAATTAATGGTAACAATCGATACTGTGAGTAATCAATCTATATACATAAAAATAAATCCCTATTTCCCTTGGTCACGCCATAATTTGAGAACGACTTTATCGATGTCACCCATTTTTTTTTCATAACTTTTTAGAAGGTTTAAAGGAAAAAAAATTAAGACAGTTGCGATGCGACGGGGTGGGTTGGGGGAACAAGAAATTTCACGCTGACGAAGTCGCGAGCAGAAGCTAGTAAAATATAAAAATGGGTACCATTTAAGTATCTATAATACCGACATTGATATTATGGACTGTGCTTTTCCCTGTTCATCATATATGAATAGACAGTTAATCAACTATCTATTTTTTTTAATAATAATAATAAATAATGTAAATTTATTCCTAGGATATGTTTTCATATTATCAAAGTCAAAGTCAAATCATTTATTTCAAATAGGCACATAAAAGGCACTTTTGAACGTCAAAATTTACAAAAAAATAGAATTGATTCTAGTTGCCCCTTCCAAAGGGTAGTTTCGTATAGAGAAGAATGGGCAAGAAACTCCACCGTTACTCTTTTAAAACGTTTTACAATATTATGTAAGTTCACATTAATTATATGAAGACGGTGCACCTAGAATAAAATTACTATACCACAATAGGTAAAAAGAATTAAATATAATGCAATGACAGGTACATTAATTATGTGATAGATACATGGTGCTTACATATTTACAAATATTGAAAAGTAGATGATTTTTCCAAAATATCAGTTTGTCGCCTAGAATGAATATAAATTATCTATACATTTTATAACACTACGCTAGAAACTACACTAGGTACATTTACAAGAAATTTATTTCATGTAATGTGCTGACATAACAACAAATAGGATCCCGAGTTCCGTACCTACCTACCTACCCTTGGTACACTCGGCTACATATCAAGCTATACATTTCCAGTATAAGCCGACTTCTCATTGTACGGAAATCCTATACAATGCGAGATTAGCTTATACTGGAAATGTATAGCTTGATATGTAGCCGTGTGTACATTTAAGCACCTGCATTACACTAATCATTATTCATCAGCATAAACAAGAGAAAATAGGTACCTGTATAAATATTACGCCAAAGGTACTAACCAACATCGATAAATTCATAATGCAAGTTTCGTCGCCTACACAGCACAATCTCTGCAGAACGGGTTCAGACGTCCAATAGGCAGTCTATCGTTTCCTGAGAGTCGTGACAAGTCGCCCGGTTAGTTCTGAACACCAACAACACATACCTTTTTTTTTTTTTGTTGGCTTGTCATCAAACGACCTCTCCCGCTCTGGGCGGACCGAAAGGGCGTGTCAGACTCTTACTGACTAAAACCCACCCGTGTTCCTTCAGTTGCCTGTGCGCCAGGGCCACGGTAACTCTTTCGAACAATCTGCGACCCCGACAGGCATTGGCCCTATCGGACCCCGTCAATTATGCTGCTGACATACCTACCCGCAACTAATATGAAACAGACTATAACTACCACTAGCTCGTATATGGAACTACTGGCATCTGCCCGCGGCTTCGCTCGCGTGGATGTCGGAAATTATCCCACGGGAACGTGCTACCGGGACAAAAAAGTAGCCTATGTCCTTCCCCAGGATGCCATCTATCTCCTTGCCAAATTTTGCCGAAATCCGTTCATACAGAGAGTTACTTTCGGGTTTATAATATTAATATGTATAATGGTCTGTTCCAAAAGTAGATGATCTAAAATGTAAACAAATGGATCAGAAAATGTACTTGTGGATGCCAATTTGAGGTGCCACTTACAAATTTAGTGCTTTGATTTATTTGAATACTTTAAAGCTCGTGCACACAGGCGCGACGCGACAGCGATACACAAAAGCACCGCGTGTCGCGCGACGAGCGGTGGCTTTGTGTCGTGCTGTCGCATCGCGCCTGTTTGCGGCAGCCTTTATCGAGAAATTCTTATTTTAAATTGACAAAAATATAAATATTATACATTATTTTTGTATTTCTTTTTTGTATTTGACAATTGAGGTTAATTTTAGTAACTAATTTTTCAATGTTATTTAAACAAAAATTGTTGGAAACCTAAATTCAAATGAATGTGTCACTAATTTCCCTTTAGTGAGTAATTGCGTAAGAATTTAACCTGAAAAGCGTTTGTTTACACTTTCATCAGATACTCTTGGAACAGACAGTACATGCAGACGTACTTACTATACATACAGTTATCAGTGTAAACAGACCCACGCCTTTTGAACTTAGGTCATGCTGTCTAATTTAGCTAATTGATATGCCTAATTCGCAAAATTGAGTAATACGTTTTTCTTCGAATCGTCGTGCATATTTGTTTATACATAAGGGAAATATTTGCCTTGTATGAAACGGTTTCTCTGAAATTATCTTGCAATTGCAAAGGTTTTATAGTTTTGACCTTAACATCTATTTTTAATATTGAATATTTATTAATTGTTAGTTACATTACAATTGCTCCTTGGTGGCATGGTAACACGTCTGAAGCTTTCAAAAATATCACCAAATTCTTTTTCCAATTTCAAGCGTCTGAACAATATCGTGTACATGGAAACGCAGGATGCCGTATTACCGTGCAACTTTAACAACGTGGTCGCCGCTCGGTTGCAAGCTAATCGCTGTCTGAACCAGTCTTTATCTAGCCAGAGCTTAATGGCGACCACTGCAGGGCTGCCAGCAAACTTTTCCCATAGATAACCGAGCTTTAACTTTGTGTTTCCTGTGTAAATGTTACCGGTATACACATGGAAACCGTAACGTGCATAATAAAGCAGTTATTGGCAGTGTTTAATGATCGTTCTACTACTACTACTACTACTATTATTATTAGACTGCATCATCCCACTGCTGGGCAAAGGTCTCTTCCCAAGCCTTCCAGGTCTTTCGATCCAGGGCTAAAGTGGACCACTGGTCGTTTGTTTTCTCTAGCTCGTCCCGCCATCTTCTCCGGGGTGATCCGGGATGATGTTCGTTCAGTTGTCACAATACTGATGTTGATAGTAAATGTGCGTGGTTATGTAAGGTGAACAATTAAAAAAGCTGATGAAAAACGAATTAAAATAATGCTAAATTTTGCATGTTTCTTGTTACCTCTTAAATACAAAAGGGCTGGATAGATTTGGAAACTTGGCATTTCTAGCACTGAAAAAATACAAAAAAAGCATGCAGTATAGTAAAACGGTATATACGAATCATATAGTCTACGCAGACGAAGACGCTGGAAAAGTTGGTGTGTAATAAATAGGTAATAATTAATAAGACTTTTCAACATGCGACTAGGTTCATTAAATATGTCACCATAATTAATGCAATTAGACCATGCTGTTGTTCTAAACATAAAAAACTTAACGAGTAAAAATGCTAAATAACAAGTGATTACATTTATAATTTAATGTTAATAGCCCCAATGTAAACGGCCTTTAGTCTGGAAAGAAAACTTTGCATTTGGTAGCAATTCAATTTGAAATAATTCAGGGGTAATTAGGCCGGTGGAAAATTTCCTAAGTTTATCTTTGGATAGCTTCAAGCTCTACTTGCCTCGTAAAGAGAATAATTGAGATGAAAAAGCATCTATGAAAAGTTTCATGAAAAATAAATACGGGTTGTCAGGGGCATCGACGCACAACCATACCATGGATTCAGTTACATGAATCTGATACCACGACGTTGAAATTTTTGGTCGGTTTAAAAAACGCTGTTCAGTACATTTTGACTGCGTAGGTACTGAAGTTTTCTATGAAACAGCAGATTTTTTTTTTGATTACCGACGAGAAGTTTCTACACTTGGGGGTTTTGAATCATATTGTGTTGAATTCATGGTTACAGTTAGCGCGTCGATGTCCTTGCCACCATTTTTTTTTTTTGGTTGGGAAGTCATTAAATGACCTCTCCCGCTCTGGGCGGAGCGCGTGTCAGACTCTTACTGACTAAAACCCACCCGTGTTCCTTCAGTTGCCTGTGCGCCAGGGCCACGGTAACTCTTTCGAACAATCCGCGACCCCGGCATGTCCATGCCACCCTGGATTCAAGTTTACCCAATACAACAAACAACACGTTCAATATTTAAACAGGATTGACTAAAAATAATATTTGGAATATGTTTTGTTAAATTGACTTTCACCATACCTCACCTCGAATGATCAATCATTTTGACCGATAACTTCCCCTTCTAACTATTCTATCCCGAAAAGAATGGTCCCCTTTTACCAAATGTGGATGATACCTGATAAGAGCAATTTTAACAGCTTTTCCTTGCCAGCCCTACACATGACAGTGGTAGGAGGAAGAGAAAGGCGACAGGAACGCGTATTTCCGTCGTTTATAGTTTAATATGGCGGGCCTTGGACACCTGCAACTAGATCAAGACGAACGTTCTAAGCCTTTCAATGATTTTAATACCTAGCAAATACATAGCAAACTATAGTTTTGTATAATTTAGAAGCATTTTTCAATTTTGTAAATGTGAGTACCATGGATTCGTTTATTATATAATTATGTTGACTTGACAGCATGGCAGTTGAGACTATGTCATGCTCACTTAAATGTCTCACTGTTGGTGGCGCGTGTGTTGGATCATTCGGTTCCCTACAAAATGGTTGAGCTGGATGGTGCTGATCCACGCGTCATGTTCGTGAACGGGCACCGTCAGTTGAGACTGGTCATCTCTTAACTGCCACGGCTTATTTTTATTATTAATCTTATATTTTGAATTGTTTCTTTATATATTTTTTCATTGTTCTCGCATATAGAAGCACCAAGAATAATGTACCCAGGATTTTGTAATATCTTGATTTAAAAAGAGTGTCCTTGGAGTTTCTTGCCTGTTCTTCTCCATATAGATCTACGTTTTGGAATGGGCAACTAGCTTCAACTTTCTAACTAACTGACCGACTCTGACAATTCAAAAGCGCCTGTAAATGGTTTAATTGAAATAAATGCTTTGAGTTTGAGTTTGAAATACGACTAGACACGATTCTGAATGCCTAAAAGCTAAACTGCGAAAGGCAGATGAAGATTAACTATTAAACATTTCAAAGATAATGAACATTTTGCACTACAAAGTAACCATCAATGTTATCATAAACAATATTGATTCAGGTAGATTTTAAAGCGTCGATAGTAGAAAACCGGGCTTTTAAATTAATAGCCCGGTTTTCAACTACCGAAGCTGCCAAATAAAAATAATTCTTTAACCCATTGTTCAAGAATTCTTGATCGAAGCTTCTACCCTTTATTAATAAACGAACTTCACTTTAACCAAATATTTTTCGAGGTTTAAGTTTAGCGTAATTTTACTCCGCGATTACAAACAAGGGGGTTAGTGCCCTCTCATCTTCACTTAAGTAAATACTAACCAATATATTAAATACTAACCTGAAACAGCATTGAATATTACCACTCGACAGTTGTCCTGTCACTCCACAGCGCCATAACATTTGAGTGACGGTATTAATTAATTGATCTGCTATTAAGGCATTAATATTGAATATCAATCTGCTTCAAATGGAAATCTAATTGTAATATAATGGATGCATCGCTTTGTAACAGACAGCCTCCATAATACCATTGATGGATGCCCGTATTTGTGCACAGTTAAATGCTATGCGAATATAATGGGCTCTTCATAGTATCATTTATTTATTTATTTATTAAAACTTTATGCACAAGTAAAAAAAAAATACTGTACAAAGGCGGACTTAATGCCTGAGGCATTTTCTACCAGTCAACCTTAGGGTGATGCAGAGACAAAACATGGCAGGTGCAACATAAGGGATAGATAACTTGAAAAATAATAAATACTAATACATAGATACATACATACATACATATAACGAAAATAAACTTAGTCAAGAGAAATAACGATAGGAAGAGGAGAAAACGAATCCAGCAAATCAGCGCTGCTGGGATGATTCTGCCAACTTCTTACGAATATGTTCACGTGCCTTCACTTTAAAAGTAAACCGACTGGTTGCCGTCCTGATGTTCAGAGGGAGCGCATTCCAAAGAAAGACCGCCTGGACAAAGAAAGAAGAGTGAATGAAACCAGAGCGGTGGGAAGGACATCGTAGAAGACGATTGTTAGTGGAACGAAGATTTTTACTATGCGCGGAGCATAAGTATTGAACATTTGAAGTGAGGTAAGAAGGAGAAGTAGGTTTGTCAAGAATAGAAAACAACATAGACAGAGCCCTCAACTCTCTGCGCTGACGAATGGGTAACCATTTTAAAAGCAACCGGTGCGCGGACACATGATCGTACTTACGAAGATTGAAAACGAATCGGATGCAGTTATTTAGAAGGCGGTCAAGTTTATTGAGGAGATCAGCATTCAGGTCATAGTAACACACATCACCATAGTCAATTATGGGAAAGATTAGGGACTGTACAAGCATTGCCTTTATGTATGATGGGAGAAGGTTTTTCAACCGATAGAGCGACCGCAACGTACCGGTGACTTTTTTACTAACAGTCGTGACCTGTTTTCGCCAGTCAAGACAAGTGTCGACATGTAGACCAAGATCCTTAACATCGGAGCTAAACGGGATAACTGCGTTGTCAAACATTACAGGTGGCACTGTTAAGCCATTTAGCTTCCTCATACTGTAGTATCATGTTGCAGATTAATAAATAAATAGATGATGAAACTCGACGGCACGGTTGGCGCAGTGGTTAAGCGATTGACTGCTGCGCTGCGTGTCGCGGGTTCGATTCCCGCACGGAACAAATATTTGTATGACCTACAAGTAAATGTTCCGGGTCTGGCTGTTTGTGTATGTGAGTTTAAATGTTTGTAAACGCACCCATAATACAGGATAAATGCCAAGCGCGGGGCAAATTTTGAAAAAAAAATAATACTAATACTAAACAATTAAAAACTGAAACTTCAATAGAATGCCGAAACACGCAGTACCGGCGTAGAAAATCAAGCTGAAATAAGATTCTCAGTAGTCTGAATAGATGATTTTATTTAATACTAATTTACTTTTATTATAGCTATTTAAATATCAAAATTTAAGTTTATTTACAATTTACAAATATGTAATAAAATAGTCAAATTTCATTTATTCCTAGCGATATTTTACTTTTTTTTTTTGTCTGAATGGGTTGACTATGATGATATAGTCAGTCTAGATATACTCCTAAGATCTTGTAGAAATAGTTAATTCAATTAAGAAATATTGCAAACCAGCAACGAGTTTAGTCAATAATTCCCTAGCACACAACACAAAACTCTCGATTCGCCAATTTCATATCAGTCCAATCAATTCAATGGTCACAGATCGCAGACCAAATAAAATTTATGAAGACCTCATCGGACTGCGAGCGAACAGATAACCACAAAACTAAATTATTGGTTAACGGACGTATATCCACGTTAAGCCACGATTAGCTACGTTGAACTTTGTTTAACGGTTTTTACGACAGAGTGCTTATCGATTGCGTCCATAATTAAACAAGTAATAAAGGCAGGAAGATTCGGAGCGGTTCCCCAAGGAATTATTTTTATATTACTAGAAGCTTATGTAAAGGAGAATGGGGCTTTAATGTTTCTAGGTCAACACGTGGTTTAGAGGGGTGATAACTGTAATTTTTGTATGTGAGTTTTGGGTTAAAACCCCAAACAAACTAAACCCAGACAGATGTGTTACTGGGTGGGGTTAACTCTTACAATAATGGGGTAAAAAGTTACTGGATGATGTCATTACGAAAGGGTTCTGTTTAGGTTAAATTGTATGATGGTGAGGTAATAAAGTTATTATAATTAGCTGCAATTTAAATTTTATCACAATGTATTTTTAAAAGCTTAATACCTACTTTAAAAATACTGTGAGAACCAATAAACACAGTTTCAAAATAATAGCTTTAATTTTGTTTGTTCAATAGGTATCTAACGGTTAGCTATAATCGTTACAAAACGTTAAGGCTCCCACAGACACACGCGACGCGACGGTACGACGCGATTCTAGTAGAACAACTTCCATGAAGTTTTCATAGAAATTGTTCTACTAAAGTTTCGTCGCGCTGTCGCGTCGCGCCTGTCTGCAGGATCCTTTAGTCTACAGATATTCAATTTGTTGGAACGGTATATTGTGAGAAAAAACACATTACGGGTTTAAAAATAAATGGCTCTTGCAAAAAGTTGTTTAAAAAACGCTTTTTCAGGATAATGGCGTTTCCCGGTGAATTGATTGCGACTTTCATAATGCGAGGCTGTATAATTTGGACTGTGTGGTAACCGACTATGACTAAAAGAGGGTGTTTTAAGCTTAGTGTCGTCAAAAACGACTATAGAATTAAAAAGAAAAGAAAGAAAGAAATTACGTTAAATTGCGGTAAACATGACGCAGAGATACAAATACAAACACAAAAAAGAACAAGTTGGGGGAAAATATGCGTCACATCCCCGCGAAACGGCCATCGCTCAGCAAAATGCTACGACCGTATACGAGACAGAACCCCAGCGCTGGTTTTTAGCGACAGCCGGATTGTTATTTATTTATTTATTTAATACTTTAAGCACACAAAAGTACAGAGGCAGAATTAATGTCATAGCATTTTCAACCATTCAATTTGTTTTTCTGTAACATAACGCGGCCGAAGGCATTACTTACATTACATGGGATGTTTATAATCTATACAAATTTATACTCTATAC
The DNA here is from genome assembly GCA_917490735.1 of Dryobotodes eremita. Taxonomy (NCBI): domain Eukaryota; kingdom Metazoa; phylum Arthropoda; class Insecta; order Lepidoptera; family Noctuidae; genus Dryobotodes; species Dryobotodes eremita. The sequence goes on from OU823257.1 coordinate 18,444,363, forward strand.
AAATAAATAAAATTGAAGTGTCCGTTTGTAATGTCAAAATAACAGCTTTTTACTAAATGCGTATGAAAGTATATACGGGACTTATAACAAAATACCAATTTTTTAAATTTTTATCTGTTCGTCTGTCTTTCTGTTTGTTCCGGGTAATCTCCGAAACGGCTGTACCGATTTTGACGGGACTTTCACTAGCATATAGCTGATGTTATGAGGAGTAACACAGGCTACTTTTTGTACCGGCAGCACGGTCCCTTGGGATAACTTCCGACTTCCACGCGGGCGAAGCCGCGGGCAGCAGCTGGTATAAAATAAAATATACCACTACACGACAGTCATACGCTCATCTCACAATACTCCAGACATAGGTACTGGCAAGAACTACACAAGATTTCTTACTGATAAATTCTGTTTAGATGACAATGCAAACAACAGTATCCTCCAGTCGGCTAGCAACGAAAAACGGAAATCAGACGATAGTCAAACTAGTCTCTACAGTACTTAATATACTTTCATTTTTCAGTCCATGTATCTGTTGAGGATTGCTAGTGGCAGCAGGTTGCTTGAAGGAAGCACTTATGCATCAGACACAACTATTTATTATTTATTTGAATCTTAGACACTTCACAATAGAATTTGTTTATTATTTCCACAGTTATTAATATAATAGATCGGAGCGTGTATATGAAAAATGGCTGTACCAGAGAGAGAGCGAGAGCGTGAAAAGGATGGATAGATGTGAATATAAATTAGTGTGGCAATACTAAACAGTATCTTCATCAACCAAGATCTGGAAGAAATAAGTTTCCCCTCGGACATTGAATATTTTCAAAATTCCAACAAGTTCAACACCACTAAAAGAAAATTAAAACCGCACTTAATAAATCAAACTAGTGCCACAACCACAAGAAGTTTTTATAACCACCTAAATTCGGCAAAGACTGTAGCAATGAACTCATAAAATTACCGGCAATATATCTGAAAGAAAAGTGGCTTTTAAGTTCATTTCATGAAATAGAGGGGCTCTACACAATGGAAAACTTTTTAATGATACAACTTTTTGTGGAGAAAAAAGGATGAAAAGCCGCTGTGCGTGATCTGGACTTTCAAGTCGACGGTTCTGAGCAAGAAGCGATTATGTATTTGCACTTGGGTTGAAAAATATAGAATCTTTTTAGATGAAATTTTATTACACCAAGTTGTCAGTTTGTCTACTGAAGGAGCTTAAAAGTACCTATACGAAGGCAATATTATATTGACTAAAGACTTAGGAATGCGTGGTCACGTGTTCAGATCCCAGGCAACAACCCTAAAATTTTCAGCCTTTCGCAGTATAGGCTGCTAAGAGACAAAGGCCTCTCCCAAGCTACACCACAATACCAGGTCCTCCGCAACCAAAGCGCATCATGAGTTCTTAGCACGAAGGACATGTTACTCCAGAATTAATTCATTTTACAGTTAAAATGATAAGTAAGTATGCGAGGAATCCATACCTATATTCCTTATGCCCTATCAGAATACCAGCGCTGCGACACTTATTTTTTAATGTCGCAGTATCATGCTGAGATAGTGGCCTTTTGGCCTCGTACAGGACTTTCTGTTTTTATTTTAAATTTACTTTTGTTTAATTTATTTTTTGTTTTTAAGAGTGTGTTTAGTTTGTGATAATCCTGTGCGAGTCCCAATAAATACTTTTTCTTTTTTTCCATTTCTCGTTACGTACTGAAATACATTTGCAAATGTGATTTCAAGACAATGTAATAACGAGAGATGGGAACAATATTGTTTCTTCCATCTATAATATTTCTTCCACTTGCTTCCCGAGGTACATAATAAGTTACGTAATGTGTGTACAAGACTGCTCAATTTCAAATACCTTTGCAGACCCCTGAAACTGACAAATCCTGTCATGTTATTCCGAATTCCGAACGCTTCCCGAACAGATTCCGAATTACAAAAGCGAGTTTTCCAAATAAAATATTCCGGTTTCCGTCTCTACGCGACGTTTTATGAACAAGTAATTTGAGATGCGAAGAATATGTAATAAGAAAAGTTTTTTCATTTACAAAGGATGAAAGGAAATGAGTTCGAAATTTCGCGTTTCAATGAGATTTTCACGGCCGAATCTGTCGTGTTCGTTTTGAAGACAAAAGTATAAATACATAAGACTTCAGAAATTTCTTTATGCGTCATTCATCACCTTTGTCTTTTGTGAAGTTTTTGTTTGTCAGTTATTTACTGGTAATACGTATTACGATGACGATTCTTTTATCTTGTTTTCCTAGAAATTTTCATCGTTTTCGTTTATTAAACAACATTTGTCTTTCTCGATACCTTTTCTTTAACTTTTACCAATGTTGACGGCACCTGTACAAGTATAGAGGGAGCTACAAACATTAATAAAATGTCTTACCCTTGACAGACACATTTGACAACACCATTGAATTTAACTAAACTCGTATTTGTTTGAAGAATATATCCATGAACGAGTTCTCCATTAATTTCATTCAAATATCTCTCAAAGAAAATGCCGCCGACCAATCCGGCTAAGGAAGCCATTAGCTACCCGCACATGCCTGGCCCTATGCCCGCCATGCATCGCCACGTCATTGGAAAACCCCTCAACAGTCCGCTGCGGTAATTGCACCGACTGCAATCTATGTAGACCGGGCTGTAGGTCGACGACATTGCAGGCTTATCGTGTTAACGGGGGCGCCAAATACAGTGGTAGGCTTCTGGCGTGTTTTAAAGGTATAGTTTAAATTCAGTTTGGTAGTTCAGGTAGTATTCGTGTGAGGTTGTAGGACAATTAAGTTTAAGCGTCGTTTGTGGTAGCTAAGTTATTTTTTAAGTGCAGTGTTTACTTTAGTAACTTAATAGTTTGCATGCATGCAGGAGCCACGAAAAGGGTCCCAGTAACATTCAACCAAATGCATAAAACCTTTTTTAAATGAATTACAACAAGTTTCGAATTCAGAACGAACGCTTTGCCGTCAATCTGTCGCCCGTCAACTTGTCAAATGCATATAAGCTGCGAGCCGGCCGAACGGTCGAAATAATTTTTGACTGAATATTATTTTGTGACAATCGAAGTATGTTACGTTTACATGGACACGCTTTCAGAGAAAATCTGTTAAGGTAACTATTCAACGTTGTGAGTTACAGAAGTTTGCGAGTGGATTTTGGAAAAGAATTTGGTCACAGTCACCTCCGTAGTTCCCGTAGGGTTTCAAAGGCGATTTGAGATTCTGCTATGAGATGGGCAGCTGAATCTTGCCGTACTTGCTCTAATGATCAGAAATTTATTTATGAATACCAATATTTTGTAATTTTCGGAAAACTTACAGCTAGACATAATATACATACAACAGTGCATTTGTTAATAACACGAATATGGCACATTACGAATTTTCATAATTAGGTAGACAAATAATTATGGCTTAATTTGTGGGGTCGTATGGTACGGTTATATCAGCACCATTAATTGCTGTTGTTTATTTCGTTAGTTAGTGACTGTGGTTCACATACACAATGTAAATATAACACGAATTATATGAACTCAACATTAATTTTCCCGGAAAATAAAATGAATTACTATTCAGTTATTAATAACATATTCTGCAGTTGGACAATGAGCCACATTTTGATATAATGAAGCACAGGTCGACAGTGTTATGAATGCAATTAAATGGCTTAAAATATGTTAATTATATTAATGCGACAGAACACGCTTCTCGTCACGTTCTGCAACTAACGAGGGCACACAGTGCCAAGGATTCACAATCACTGACACTACATTAATTATCTAGAAATTCTAGAATACAAAGGCCTTTCAATACTAGTGAATAGACCTCGAAGAGTATTTTAAAGCTATTGCATAGCTTTTATCGCGGGGTTTGAGCGCGGCGACCGAATCAAGAAATTCCGTAACGAAAATAAAACCTAACACCCCCCACTCCGCCTACCATGTAGCTCGGCCGAGCGTTCGCTTAACGTGTATGTATATGGTACGACTGTACTTGAATTAATATCAAAGAAAAAAAATACTGCATAAATAAAAAATAAAAAAATAATTATAATTGCATAAGTTGATAAAAAATGCTATGCTAAAAATAGCTTTCCCGCGGCAGTCCCCGAGTGCCACACGTGTTTTTTTTTATTATAATCGGTAGGCTGATCTATAAAAGACGGCGACGTAAGAGCTGGATGAGACTTGTACAGACCAGGGAAGCACGGTACAAAAGGGAGGGAGCCTAAATTCAACAATGGGCGGAACAAGGCTGCAAATAACGATGACGATAAAATCGTGGTGTTCTTTAGCGCCTAGCGGTACGAACAATTAACGTTTTGTGCAGCAGCACAACCAGCATTTAGCGGTGGTACAACGCCATATGTACAGTCACTGTTTGTTTTCTATTAATTTCATTTCATTTCATTCGAAAACATCCATCAGACCCTGCACCCTAATTACGTAACACACTATCTATCACAATCTGAATCATTTTGAAGCCTATTGCTAATCCAATGCTTCATATGTTCGAAAAATTTGTCTGCTCAACAACGTAAATAAAGCAATGAATGTTGTTGAACTGTCAAAATGAAACCCATTCCTACTGTTAGTGTGTTACGTAATTACCCCGCTGGTTACTTATCACTTTTGGTGACCGTAAATCCTAGTAATATTATAAATGTGCAAGTTTGTGAGGATGTATGGATGGATGGATGATTGTTACCTCTTTCACACAAAAACTACTGAACGGATTTGGATGAAATTTGGCACACAGATAGTTTATAACTTGGATTAACACATCGGATACTTTTTATCCTGGTAGTACGTTCCCGTGGGATAATTTCCGACCTCCACGCGGGCGAAGCCGCGGGCAAAAGCTAGTACCGCATAATACACGACTATTTGCTGCAAAATGTGTGTTGCTCCTAGCAAACTGTTCCGTTCCCTAGAGAGGCGTATAGTTTAACAGTGCTAGCAAACAGTACTCAAAGGATGTGCTTAACCAACAGCCACGTTTTGCTGAAACTAAACTGCGAAGGCGAACTGGAGCTTCTTAATAATAACTGGTACCTATTCCCTAAACACACATCCTATCTTAAGCAAACTGCCTGGCAAAGTAAACTCCCTCGAATATATTTTTCGAACAGCAAGCATGTTAAAGGTGCATTTTCATACATTTTCAAAGGGCTCCGATATTAATTAACTATTTAAATAACACAATCAACACAGCCTATTACCGCCTATATCACAGATCACTAAGCTTATCCATCTACATATATAAAAATGAATCCCTATTTCCCTTGGTCACGCCATCACTTGAGAAAGGCTTTACCGATTTCATCCAACTTTTATTTTTATGTTTTTTAATACTTTGTAGAAGGTTCTTACGGGAAAAAACATTTTAAAAAGCGACGGGATGGGTAGGGGACCAAGAAATTTCACGCGGACAAAGTCGCAGGCAGAAGCTAGTAGTTTTATAAATTATATATATTATAAAATACCCTTCTGCGCTTTTAAATCAAAGCAATGTTGAACGATTTTGATTTCGTTGAACCGTGTAATATTGGTATTAGACAAAAGAATCATCCAAATAATTCACTCCAATTAACCCTAATTTTCGCACCTAATAACAAGACTCCTCACCATACAAATTACGTCTCACGACGTCACCGTATTAAACAAGTTGTTGATATCTCGAGAGGCAATCGAAACTAATTACACTTCAGTTACAAGTAAGGTGTTGATGTGTGAGCTTTCATGTTCACTAACAAGATGGAATTAGCTACTGATACGTTTAATGGCACTAACATACTGGGAAGACGAGATCAGTAGAACCGCCGGCTCAAGCTGGAGCCAAATAACACAAGACCGAGACAAATGGGCATCTTTGAAGGAGGCCTTCACCCAAACTGGGGTTCTTGCAGAAGTAGTAATAGGAAAAAAAAACTAACAAAATTAAAAGTTAATATAACCTAAAATAAATTAAAAAATAAAAAAGTTAAATTAAGTAGGTACTTAACCCGTTAAAACATACCTGCTAGAAATTGTAGCGGCATCTACAAAACGCCACATGCAAGCTACACGTCACACTGACTTCACGCAAAACCCTGCATCGCGCAAGCAGAGTTTACCGGGCAACTAGCATAATTATATACAACGTCCCGACATCAACAGTTGGGCAGTTGCCCACCAGACACGACACCCGTCTGGTCGGAGGTTTCTCATACCTCTATAAAATAACAATTGAAACATCGTGTGTAATGCAGGAAATAAAAGGCTTTTTATTTTATTTTATTTACGTCTAATGGACGCGAGCATGACTGATTGCTGTTTCATTTGCTAGTAATGTAATTCTCAATTGAATGTATGTTCTTGCATGTTTTGAAGGGTGTTGAATAAGTTGATAAGCCATTTACCGTGTGTGTGTTTTTTTCTTGTAGATGGTACAAAGGATAAGTAAGCTTTTCTTTCTTTAAGTCCCACTTGCATGTTTAGTCCGGTTAAATGAATAAAATAATGTAGAGTTTGTAAGCCCGGAGTTAAGTAATTAACATTTTAACGCGACGCGTTGCGCCACTAAAAAGTAACACCAGTTTAGTTAACCTGTTTTTTTTTTTTAGCTAGGAACGTTGTAGTTCAATCGACGAAACATAAAATAGAATTGCAATATCTGTGCCCTGATATGTAATCCTACCAAAACGAATGAACGAACAATGAACGGAAATTGTATACTTACTCATCTCTTTTACGATGCTCATCTCATTACGATACGAAATACTTTCTTGTCTTTGAATTTTATAACATGACATTTCATTTTGTATGTGGTTTCCATGGAGATTTCGTTTATTGATTGACGAAACGTCAGATAACGAAAAATGTTTTAAGTTTTTTACAAATCCTACTTATTTTTATATAAATTCATGAATATATTGCGTGCTGATATAGTACCGAATTTTTACTTACTACACCGTCGAACAATATAAAATACAAAATAAGTTATCAGCGGTACCTCACAACGTCAATTTATTTTGACATTACTAACACTAACCCAGAGTTTAGCGACTTAACTTTCCCACATCAGTGGGTTAAATATTTAAAAGTTTAACTCTAGGTTTAGCTCAAATTCTTATGCCCACTTACACTGCCAATCACCAAACACGTTTAGCGCTAAACGAGTTTAAAACATAATTCTGTTTCTGTCAAATGTTTGAAGACGATAGAGCCAGAATGATGTTTAAAACTCGTTTAGCGCTAAACGTGTTTAGTGATTGGCGGTGCAAGTGGGTCTTAGTAGCGCAAGATGAATTACATATTTGATTAACCCTGAGTTTGTTGTAAACTCCCGAGTTATTTAGGATAACCCATCAACACGCAAGAGGACCTAAGACTTTTATCTATCTAAACACTTTATAAACATTTAAAACGTTTAATTTATCACTCTTTATCTGAAGATGAGATTCCTCAATTTATTTCGGAATTAATTGATTATATTTTTTTTTTGTCGTTGCCTTTTTAATGTTATAAATGCATTCGAAGAACAAGTATTCAAGTCAGGTTCATGTTACGGTACCGAAAGTGTACCAGGCTCATAGGACTCATAGAAGTTAAAGTCAAAGTGTGTCACGTTCGCGTGTATACCAGTAACTACCACGTCGAAATTGCAGCAGTAGCAGTAATTAACTTGAATTCTATCATAATGCAAATAGAGGTAATTTTATGTCACTCTCTTTTGTCTTAGCTACAGGGTTTGTCAACTAAAGTTTCACCCGCAAAGTTACCTATTAAATAAAGCCAAATTTAATTAAGTTACCTATTGATTTATTATTTTAATGTACGCAAGTGTTGGGTATTTATTTTAGTTTTTCATTAATCATAACACAACACACACCCATGTCACAACACTTAATTTATTAGAACGGACACACACTTCCCTATTTGTTTATTATTCTAGCGTATGGCACTCGTGGGTTGCAGCTGAAAATCAGCGTCAGGTGGTACACTTTGTGTTGTCATCTGACATTATGCTGAGATGAGGCCCCTTTGGCATTATAATCTTTATTTTCCGTTTTTTTTACTTTTAAGGTGTATTTTTGTTGCTGCAATGCCAATAAACGCATTTACTTTCTTTCTTTCTCCCTGAATAAATCACGAACATTTTACCCCATGCTAAACTTTGTTTACTAAACCCCTTCCTCTTAAAACAAACAGTTCTAAGAAGCTTACATAATGAATAACTACGTCTAATTTTCTTATTACAGATCTGAAAACAGAAGTATCAAGACCCTCGTGGTTCCTACACTTCCTGCTAAAAACATATGGGGAGTCGTCACAACTCGCACGTTTCGTTGCAACGTCGCCGGTCGGCAGGATGAAAAGAGAGACTGTGGGTGTGATCTCAAAGCCAGCAAAGCTAGGAAGGTTCCCCCCGTCTTTCCCCATGTGAACAAAGCGTACAAGACGGAAGAAGTCCGAAAATATTCACCCTTCCACTATCCCGGACAGGTAATAGATTTAGAAATTTTTGGTGTTGCGCTAATTAAACAGATAGTGTACTAATAATGGATTTTCTCTTTTTGTTGTCTATATCTACACGTGAGACTCCTGGGTCTACCGTAACCTTAGATGATTAATTGTCGCATTAGTCATGACTTGACAGGTTTAACTTCTAAAATAGAAGATGTTAACAAATCTAAAATCTACGTTATGATTTTGAATACCAGGATATCCGCTGCTCTCATGATTTTAAGAAGCAATTGTAAGAGTTTCCAAACATTTTCGTATTCCTTTATGCTTTTAATCAAAATCATGTGTTGAACTAAATCTGGGCGAACGGGACCCGACCATGCCTCGCAAACTCGCGCTCAATTTTATATTCCCGCCGAACTAGGGTGGTGGGTGCTTACCGAGATAAAGTTTACATTCAGAATTCAAAATATGAAAGAAGGAAACGGAAAGCTTTTCAAATGTGATGTACGTTACATTACCAGCCTTTTTTTTTGGGAATTTTTCATTCAACTCATGGATTTGGCCAGCAATACCTAGATAGATAGTTGTTGCATTCACGAGCGCGCGTCAATCATTGCATTTTAAACCGTATGTCAATGACATAATACTATTATTTATTTGTTGTGAGTATGACTATTCCTGGAAGACTTAGGTCTTGACTGACTATTAAAGTCAGTCAAGACCTAAGTTTGCTGTGAAGAGTTTCAATCAAGTCTGTATATATGAATTTGGGAAAATAACAACATAACACGACACCTGTAATCACCGAAGGGATAGGCAGAGGTGTACCTATAGTACACCCACATTTCGCCAGTTATATTTATGGGGAAATAAGCGTTGTGAGAAAATAGATTGTATGGAGTGACTGCCATAAGAGTGATATAGCACCATCCCTTGGGAATGAGGGCTACCGCTCTTGAGTTCGCCGCTAGAGGCGCTAGTGTAGAGTAAGGTCTCTAGATGCCGAAATATGTACTGAATGTTCACTGTTTGTGGGATTTTTATCACGGATTTTATCGGATGATTCATAATAGCTGTAATGGTTGTGCTATTCTTGATTAATTATGACTTAAGACTTTAAGTGAAAAGTTAGGATCTAATTTGGTAGCACTTGAAGGAAGAATAAGATTTTTCTGCTTCATGCTTGCCAATTTTAGGAAAATTATAATCTAAATATTCATTTGAAGTTGTAAAATGTTATAAAATAAACATAATATGAATATAAGGGTACTTAAACATATCAAAAACATCAAACAGGACCTTACTCGACAGTGGTGCCAACTGGTGAGCACAAAATCGATAGCCCCCATTGTGTTATACAGGTTGGCAGGGACATCGACACGCATACTGAAACCATGAATTCAGTACATGATTCTAGACGTAACGTAGAAATATTTCGTCAACTATCAAAAACAAAATTGAGCTGTTTCATAGAAAGGTGCAATAGCTACGCGGTCAAATTGTTTGGCAGAGTAAATATTTTATTAAATAACCGTCGAGACGTTTCCAAGGGGGCTCAGAATTATGTACTAGTTGCCCCATGAAAACTAGTTCTGAGTCGATGTCCCTACCACCTTGTACATCACTATTATGAACACACAGTAAAAAAAAACTTTTTTCACAGAAAACTGATCTCAATACATAGCAAAAGAGATAGTCTTGTCTTAAATATTGATAAATGGCCTTTATAGAGCGTTACACAGTGTACTACATGATCAGTACAACTACATAGGTGGTGCATATTCAAAGTTGTTGTGTACCTCATAATTCATGAACGTGAGTTATGGCGTGACAGTGTTGATATACGAGCCTGTGAAATATGCGACAAATTTTATATCGAAGTTGATATAGAAATAGAGTAGTGATTAGTATACCTTCCATCTGAGGATTAGCAGTTTTTTTGTATATTATTCGTGATGTAATCGCAATAAGGCCTGATTTTTCGAATTTGCTCACTAACTTTTCTCTTTCTGTGTCTTGTATCGCTTGATGGAAATGATTGGAGAGGAGACGAGACGACCAGGAATAGAACATAGATATCTTAGTGTAAGAGTCCTGACTCTTGCCAGATTTTTCAAACCGTTTGGTGAAACTTGTCCAAGCCGATTATAAAACCTCTTGGTATAGATCTCACTTGGGCTAAACTTCCGATTGGTCCTGCAAGTCGCGCGTCCTCTCCCCTCGTCTCCGCTTCAAAGCTCCAACGCTTATCTGAAGATGGAAGTTTGTAAAATCTGGCTAAACCCCTGCATATTTCACATCGCCTATCACGTAGCGTATAAACTTCTCACAAGATTATGTACCTTCCAACTTGTATACAGTTCCAAACAAAGGGATTTCTTGGAACCTGGGATGAAACAGAAGTCGTAAATAGTCATATTTATAAACTGAAGGAACTAACTTTATACATAGGATATTATTTATTACATTAATATTAAACAATGCTTTGTTCGCGTTTCCCTCGGGCCAGTGTTTGGCATTAGCCAGACTTACGTCATAATTTTGTTTGATGGCACATAATAAACATTTCTATATTAAAACACATATCTACGTATTTCTTAACGTCTTAATAAAGCTGTATTTAATGTAGGTAAGAGATAGAGAACTCGGAGCACTTCTTCTTCATCTTTCTCCTAGACCGTGTGTCTCATTTACTTGTGGTATCTTGCTTGTCCTTTTTCACTGTTTTTCTTTTCTATCATACTATTTTATGTGATGTCCTATTCAGATTCTTTTGTTTCGTATAGTGAGCTTCAAGTGAGCTTTCAATTGTGTCAATCCCTATCATCAAATTAGCATCAGGTGGAATGAGAACCCACTTCATCTAAGTTTACACGGTGAGATTTTTACAAAATAGACCGTCAGCTCGTAGGGACCATCTCGCTTAGCAAAGTCTCTACTAGGTGAAGAGCTTCGTAATAACCCTAAAATAGCTTACAACAATGTCCCATAATCTTCCGAACATAACATAACATACCTAACATAATTGGCTTATAATGTTCCCACTGCTGGGACACAGGTCTCCTCTTTTTTCAGAGGGAGTTGGCCATAATCTACCACGCCGGCCCAATGCGGGTTGGTAGATGTCACATGTCTTCGGATTTTTGGTTCTAGGACATGCCGGTTTCCTCACGATGTTTTCCTCCACCGTTTTGAGAACAGTGGTGATGAAATTATTTACACAAAGTGAAGCGCCTGCCTGGGTTCGGACCTACGACCTACAACTCGTTTACCACTAGGCTACCACTGCTCTTCAGAACATGACGACAAAACAAAAACACAGAAGTGTTTGTGCGGGGATAATATCCGGCACAAAACGGCGGTAATCCCGGATTAACGGCGCCGGACTAAGAGATAAATTAAACCAGGAGCCGGGATCCGGGATCCGGGACGTAATACCTACCTACATTTCTGGATCACACGCACCCGATAGTGGTGTTATAGTGTTTTCGAAACAGGTATTGAACTTTACAGGGCTGCTAACAGACTTCAAAAAAAGAAGAGGTTCTGCATTCGTTCAGTTTTTTGGTTTCATTTTTTATGTTGGTGAATTGCTAGAAATGTTATTTAGTTCATGTTCATTGAGATATTGATAAAAATCTGATGAGGTATATCATCAGAATTTTGACGATGAAAAATATAACGTAAAATTTAAAAGATTTTAGAACCTATTGCTATAAAAATTCTGCTCGAATTAGGGACTATTTTGACGAAAAACATCGCATTATAATTAGACAACTAATTTCACAATCCTTTAATGTGAGAAAATCAATTTTAAAGATATTTTTATGAAGCACTCCAATCCCCGTAATTAATTACGGGAATTGGCCTCATATTACGACTAGATTTTGAACGTTTTTAAAAACGTTCAAAATCTAGTCGTAATCTCATTCAGCGACAACCAATGTCAAAAACTTGTCGAAAATGTATGTAAATTGACTGATTTGACAGATTTACCCTAAGATTAGATTGCAAATGTTCTTAAAAAAACGGGCTTTGTTCCTCTGTTTTTTCCGACACACGCAACCCTACGGACATTCCAATTACAGTACAGGATTGAGCGTTATCCAGATCCGGAGCCGGATGTCCGGCAACGTGTCCGTCTCTTATCAGCTCCCCGGATTGCAATACAGGAGTATGTGAACCGAAATAACTACAATCCGACACGTGCCCGAGATTCCAGAGATATATAACCTGAGCAATGAATTTTGGACCTTATGTAAACACAAAAAAATCCCTTGTTTAAAAACACATATTTGCACCTGGCAAAGTTTTACTGTGTTTGGTAACGGATGGAACCCATTTTTTTATCATGTGTTTCGGTCCGATGTAGATGAAGGCATCTGACGGACTCTCACGACCTTATTACAAAGGAAGGCTTTCCTTTAGAACCAGTTTCAACCATTTTTAAATGGCGAATTTTATTCCTACAAAGTTAACGTTCTAAATACAAAAACTGATTTTAAACCCAATTCTAAGTTGTCAAATTAGTTTGAAGAACTTTAAAAAGTTGAAAAAGAAGACAGTTAAAAGCTAAAACCACAAAGTGTTCCTGCAACTACCCTTGACCGGGCCTCGCTAAGGCATTGGTCCTCACTCTCGCAGGATGTGTAGGCGGGCAACGTCACCCTAGATTCTCCGAACTTCCCTTTTTATTGATAAACAGGTCTTGGCTGATATTAAACCTATAATTGGATCTAGCTTTGTTATTTCCTTTGCTAAGCTTTAAATAGGAGAATTAATTGTTAGTTGGGGCTATTAGAACTATTAGGTTTGTGACATACTTTTGATAGAATTCGTTTCAGCTTCAATTGGGTTTGTTATAAAGGGAATAAATGAGCTAAGGGATTTGGATTACACGTGTTGCTAGCAGAATTGCGAAGTTACTTAGAAAAGCAATTTTGTTGTTGATATCATTTTAAACAGGAAAGTTATTTTCCAACCTGTTACAGAAATCCTGAAACTTTCTCGTATTAAAGTTGGTCCTTTATTCCGCAACATTGGAATCGGAAGAAACTTATTGTAAATTATTAGAAATTCGTTCGAAGTCCCTGTTATAAATCAGCCAGGAAGCTCAATATGCGAGTGGACACTTGTTACTAATTGCAGATTACGCACCATTCTCGCTAAAACATTAATTAGAATGTTAGCCAAACATTGGCCCATAGTCTTGGGTCCAGAAGTCACAAATATTGTCCTAGTCTTGTCCAAAGTCGAATGCCCGAAATATTGGATGACTCGTGGGTTCAATTTCGGTCAAATTCTTCGTCATCACGCACGGAACACAATGTCAATGTCAAATGATAACTCGATGAAACTTCGTGACGTCAATAATGCAATAGTAATGTAATAAATGTGTAATGCTCGGGGCATACACGAAATGTGTTAATAAACTTTGATAATTATTATAGTGCTGTGGGGCTCGTGGCTAAATATAACAGCCCCACTGGTCAATCGAAGGTTAACCATCCATAACATATCGCAACCCGTCCGTGCCTCGGAAAGCACCTTAAGGGCCAGCGCACGTCTGGCGAGGCGCAGCGCAGCGCATTCGTCACTGGGAAACAAATATCGACCTTGCAGCAGTTGAAACAAAGTCGAAAATAAATTAATTTCCATAAGCTCGAGAGCGCGTCTAGGCGGAACGAGGCGAGCGTCTCAGGTTATTCATTCTTAACTTTATTTTTAGTCACTCAACGTTGATATTTGTTTGGTAGTGATAACCGCGCCGCGCTGTGCCTCGCCAGGTGTACGCCGGCCCTAAGCCATTGGTCCCGGCTGTCATTCGTATGTAGTTAGATGCCCAAGTCTGACAACCAGTCTTACCAAGGGGTATCGTGTTACCCAGTAACTGGGTTGTTGAGGTCAGATATGCAATCTCTCCATGTAAAATACTGGTATTCAGCTGCATCCGGTTAGACTGAAAGCCGGCCCTAACATAGTTAGGAAAAGGCAGACAGATTGATTTTTAATTATTACAGTGCTTCGATAAACAAACAACACGACAGCATAATAATCAAGTTTCAATCAGATACCACTCTGATCCCTTTGAGAGTTCTTATTTAATTTCATTTAAAATAAATTTTATTCTCAGTCAATTCTCGGTGTTGATTGGGTTTGATTCAGTAAGCTGGGGCCTTACTCCCGACAGCTTCGAGTTCTGAATCAATCGAATTCGATTCGAATTAAACGTCGATCCATACTCTTGAATCCGACACTAGCGCACGATCGTGCGGTGGACCGAAGCGAAACTAATTTCGATCGACTCGATTCGTTAGAATCGAAAAGTTCGTACTCCACATGCTATTTGACTGTAAATAAATCGAGTTGTAGGATCGAATTATACGTCAAATTACACGATAGCAAAAAAGCTACTTTATGCAGATCGAGTGAGAGTTTTTAGTGTTAATAACTGCTATTTTTCTTCCAATTCTTTATTATTATGGCTAGCCTTACGTCGTTTTTTCAATGTTCTTGAGGAATCAAATCGTATGGATATTCGTGCGAGAAGAAATATGCAAAGGATGAGTCGTTATAACACCACGGCTATGGAAATGGATTCGGAAGAATTTCGGATAAAATTTCATTAGGCAAAAGAGTTGTTTGATGTGTGAGGAGAAGATTGTTCAAATAAATATATATATATATAACAGAATATACATATTTAAAAGAAACATATTTTATTTGGGACAATTATATATATATATATAAATAAATAATTGTCCCAAATAAAATATTCTTCTTTCTTTCTTTCTTTCTATTTAACACCATTTCCAGACCAAATCATTTTCAGATTTTGTTTGCATTATCGGTTTTGGTACTGGAAGCTAAAGAATAGTAGGAAGAAGCAATGGCACGGTAATGTCTCAGCAGTCAGTGTCAAAAGCTATAGGGGAGGTTACCAAAGCATTAAACCACAAAGATATATTGACGAAATATATCAAGTTCTCCTAATCAGCCGAAGAAAGAAATACTATTAAAAGAAAGTAGGTGGATACAATGTGTTGCTTACAACATTTTTATATGTGACAACATGATTATAATAACAATTTACCTACTTATATTGCAATGCTTATTACAGATTTTATGAAAAGTTCCACATCCCGGGTATGTTAGGTTGCGTTGATAAATAATAATAAATCATATATTATTTCATAAGTTTTTGTTTGATAAGTGTAAATAAAGCACTAGGGTATCGTTTTTTACGTGGGAAAGTGATAGAGAAGTAAAAACATTCAACCACTTAAAAGTTACTAACCAAACACATAGCACTTGACGGTGACGTAATCCGCCGGATACACCTAACGACGCTGATAATACTCGAACTTACGTCGATCTTGGTTTACGATTCGAATTGGTTCGGGAGTGAGGTTTTAAATCGAGTTCGGATCAAAAACGAGTTCGAATCGAAAACAAAATCAGACTCGAATCGTTTTCGGGAGTAAGACTCCTGGTTTCAGAAATATTTATAACTAGCTTTGCCCGTGTGGAGGTCGGAAATCATCCCATGGGAACGTACTACCTCGATTAAAACTATTATATGTGTTAATCAAGGTCATAAACTATCGGTGTACCAAACTTCATCGAGATCCGTTCAGTCGTTTTTGTGTGAAAGAGTAACAAATATCCATCCATCCATCCATCCATCCTTCCTCACAAACTTTCATATTTATAATATTAGTAGGATTAATCAGTTTTCAAATGATTAAATTGGAACGCCACAAGTAAATTACATCTCAGTATTTGATGTCCAATATTTCTAAGCTAGCTTGGTAGTTTTACTCAAAATAGAACTAGTTATGGCAAAAAAATGCTTACCTTTGAAGGAGCACAGCTGTATAATAAGCCCTCTATTATAAGGAATCTACACACTCTCAATGCATAGCATTGGAAAAAATAACTCAGAAAAATATAAACACAAATTAAAGCATAATTTTTTGACAAGTGTGAGATATATATATCTTGGGCATTCATATTTTCTAAAAAAACATATATAATACAATCTTAGGTTTGGATGGAACACAATTTTCTTTTTCTTTATCTAATTGTAGTTAAATAGTTTAAAACATACACAATAAAGCAAACATAATATAAGAACACAAAAAGAAAAAAAAAATGCTACGTGTTACTAAAATCATACTTTTAGGAACAACCTGTATTAATTCGAGAACATTCCTCCACCACTTTTGTTGTAAGGACGGACGGTCAGATTGGTCACCGATGTTCGCTTGTTGGTATTAGATAATGTTTTGCTTAAACACCCGTTATAATGTTATTTGTTGTTTCTTTTTTTACTAAGTACCTCCTTAGGTGGTTTTGATGCTTTAAAGTATGTAGTCGATGACTTTGGTGCACGGTAAAACTCTAATGAGTTTATGTTGGCACCAACTTAAATATTTAAAATGTATGTGTACTACTGAATCCTAATCCTAACTAATATTATAAATGCGAAAGTAAGTTTGTTTGTTACCTTTTCACGCCTAAACCACTGAACCGATCATCCTGAAATTTTGCATATACGTTGTCAGGTGTACAGAAACGGACATAGGGTACCTTTCATCCCGCAAGAAAGTACTGTTCCCGAGGAAAACAACAATAACGTTCTTATGATAATAGATGGCACCACGTGTCTTTCGAATCATGATTGAATTATATAACCAGAATTGATAGTCCAAGTCTAAATTAACGCGAGCGAAGCCGCGGCCAAAAGCTAGTAAATAAATAAATTCAAAACTCAATTTAGTCAGTATATCATTGCGGATCGATCTCTTCTGAGGAAATAAAGACATTGAATGTATATCTAGTTTGTTACTGATGACGAAGAACTTTGTTTTATTTATGTTCTAGTATTGTTCTCAAGTGAGTGATATGTCTTTAATGAAGTTTCTTTAAAACTAAGTTGATTTTAAGGATTAAAATATATGCATTTAATTTGACATTACAAAGGCTGATACTGTTTAAAACACACTTAAATTGTAAACAGGGTGCACAGCAATGTCTATTCTTTCGATATGTTCACTATTTTTTTTATAAATATTCAATATTTCCTTATTATTTCTGCTTGCAGTCAACGATGGAATGGACCGTGGCCCGTGCAGATGACATCCTCAACTGGGGCCGTAGGAACTCTTTGTGGCCCGTGACCTTCGGGCTGGCTTGCTGTGCTCTCGAGATGATGCATTTTGCTGCGCCTAGGTAACTGATTTACCTTAATTTATTTTATGACAATGGATCGTTGCCTAATTCCCAAAAAATGCTATGAATCTAGTTTCAAATAAGCACAAACAAAATTTCCGGAAAACCTAAACAAAAACGATTCAAAAACCCGTTTTTATAGTAAATAATTACAAACCCGTTCTAGGCCAATTGATCTAGTAATTAAACAAGACCTCTGCAGCTGAGTATAAAACAATATCGCATCGTGACCGCGTAACCGATAGGAGATCGTTTCAGTAAGGGAGCCGAGGCGCGGTTATCGACTCGCTGCACTGCACCTCGTTATATGTACTTGTTGCATAATTTACGTACAACCTTTGACAAGTAGAGCACTGGAAAATTTATACAACGTGCTCTCTAACAAATTAGAATAAATTTCTCATAGCTAGCCTGCCACCGGTTCTAATTTAAAGACACTTCAAGCACAAGACATGAATTTGTTTTCACAAAAAGTAATTACACAAGGGCCACCTTAAATAGGACTAGGAAGAAGGAATTGCAACAATTTATATATCTCCCTTTTATTACAAATTTAGGGAAAAGCTTTATAATTCAAATGCTTTGTAAACTATTCCGGGCCATTAAACTCTGAAGGTTCCCATCACGAATTCGCACCAACAATACCATTGTTCTGGAACGAAGCTAAG
Source organism: Dryobotodes eremita (assembly GCA_917490735.1). Lineage (NCBI taxonomy): Eukaryota > Metazoa > Arthropoda > Insecta > Lepidoptera > Noctuidae > Dryobotodes > Dryobotodes eremita. The sequence continues at coordinate 18,462,735 of OU823257.1, forward strand.
ATTCTATTTCGATTCTATATCCACGACTCGACCCCTAAAGGTTGAGACATGACATTTCCCATCAAATGTCATTGTAAAGCAACATCAATGGGTTCTGCTTACGACGAAGCCCTTGCTAAAGCTTGGGGTCGTTTGGAATTCTATTCAATTTCGTAAGTCAGTCGTGACAATGCACGTTGACCCTCAACTTTTAAGGTGAGTCCAGACAGTGCGGGGTTTGTGCTTCGAATGGTAAGCCACGCATGTAGTGACGCAAGTCTCAGGCTGTGACAACTGACATTTAAAAAAATATACGTATGACACATGCCTCACCTTTAGAATCGCAAGATGCACCTTTAGAGTCCTCTTAACTTCCAAACGTTTTCTAGTCAGTAGACTGATAATAAACAGAACGTTTTTTCCAGATACGACATGGACAGATTCGGCATGGTCTTCCGAGGCACACCTCGACAGACCGACGTGATCATAGTCGCCGGCACAGTCACCAACAAGATGGCGCCGATTCTTCGCAAGACCTACGACCTGATGCCGGAACCTAAATGGGTGGTATCCATGGGAAGCTGCGCCAACGGCGGAGGCTATTATCATTACACTTATTCAACGTGTCGGGGTGCCGACAGAATTATACCGGTAATTATTTTTATTCTTGTCTTGGAGGAAATTAACGATTTTTATCACTTAAGGACTTATTAGCAAGCAGCGAGCATTCAATTTGTCTGGACTAAAAGAGAGTATGCGACCTCTAAGTTTGTTTCGTTGTTTCTTCTCAGAGTAGTCGGATATAAAACACCTAGTTTCTAAAATATGATTTACTTGTAAAAATGATGCGCCTCTACGGTATGTTTTAATAGTATTCTGGCAAAAAAGTGTAAAATGTTTACTTTATTTTTCCAGGTGGATATATACGTGCCGGGCTGTCCACCGACGGCCGAAGCCCTACTGTACGCCATGCTGGTTCTGCAGAAGAAGGTCAAACGAATGAGGGTCTGCCAGGTTTGGTATCGCAATTAGCCGTTCCAACGTTGCGTTTAGTTACTTTGTCTAATAATAGTTTGAGACTAGTAAAGTTATTTGATTTTGGTTATTTTCGCCTTCTCATTTCTATCACAATATTAATTTTAGTTCAGAATGAACAGAATGAGTCCAGATATTCCTACATCTGCTCATAGTTTTTAAAACTGACTGCAAGATAAGAGAATAATAATATTAAAAAGTTTAGAATATTATATTTTTAAAATATTTACGCATCTATTATACCGAAAGTAAATGTACTATGGGAAATTAACAGAGAAAACGAGGCCCGTCAGTTGTAATTTGTATCCTACTCAAACAGAACTGGAGGCATCCGAAATAATCCTAGTTATTAATCAAGGTGCGGTCTTGACCCGAAATGTTACGAACAGAAGTTGGAGAACCGTACGACGGTACCGTATTTCGTCCCTCTTTGTCAAAGGATAAATAACAAAGATACTGTAAAGGCTCCCGCAAACAGGCGCGTCGCGCTGTCGCGTCGCGCCAGTCTCCGGCAGCGTTAAGGAAGCCTGGTGCTTGTTAAAAAGTTAAATTTTACTGGAAATATGACTATCTGAGCATACAATGTTGCAGATAAGACTCTAGAATTTGCAGGATATAGTGAAACTTATTACACATCACACATTCTGTAAAAATCTTACCGTAAAAATGTTGGTAAAGTGAACTTGAAGGGTCTCGTCATCTAAAGATTTATTTTGAAAAAAAAAAAACCGGCCAAGTGCGAGTCAGACTCGCACATGAAGGGTTCCGTACCACAAGGCAAAAAACGCCGCAAAACCACGTTTCATAAATAGAGATCCCCTTTAATTTTTAACGTTACAATAGACACACTGAAAATATTAACTGTCTACCTATTACGGATCATGAGATACAACCTTCTGACAGACACACGAACGGACGACAGCGGAGGCTTAGTAATATGATTCCGTTGGCACCTCTTGCATACGGAAACCTAAAAACTCACCGTGAAAAGTTAGATGAAGTGATGCATTTGACTTCACCTAAATTTCCACGGCGAGTTTTTACAAAATAGCACTATACTGTTATCGATATTTGTATGGAACCTATCTACAAATACAAAACACAAGCCGTTGAAGTATTTCCTGAACATGCAGCGTGCAAATATATTGAAAGAGCGGTCGTTTTTTACATGTGTTTGAGGTGTCTGGTGGTCTTACTTCGGGTCACATTCAGACACGTGCCCCAGTTTACCGACGGCGACGCCTCTGTAGAGGAAGCGGGTAGTATATATTTACGTCAGGACAGGGACACGCCACAGTTTTTCCTTTTTAGGAGATAAGTAATGGTCTTGTTTCGGAGTTTTTGTCTGTGTGTTTTGTGTTGGCGAAGAGAGGTTGGATTTTAGGGTTTCGTTGTTAGTGGAAATACATACATACATAGTTTTTAATTTAAGTATGAACAGGAATGCCTAATAAAACGGAGATAATTACTCCATTGTATGTCGTGTGTAGTGTTATGGAGTAGAACTGCAACGTTGGCAACAAGGACGCCTACCAAGCATATTTAGCGCAGTACCTAACATCGGTGGGAATCAGTATAAAAAGTTATCATAACATCTAGCTGAATGGAACTCCAGCAAATATCCATAGCACATCCACCATGGCCTCTACTGCTTTAATATTTAGGTAACCGTATCGTAAATTAAGACCGATAGCAGCTGTCACTATGTCGTGTGAGGCTTAGGCATTTCATGACACCCTCATGAATATCGGGCCCTGTGAAGATTTATGGAGATAGACTCACACCCACCCTCACCCTCACACACCCTCACACATCCTTAACACACACACACTCACGCATCTAATCGAATTTAAAGCTTAACGTTCTGGAAGAGAAAGAACCTATATACGTACGAAAGTAACGGTATCTACTGTCGCGGGGAAAGAGGGCGAAAAACTGCGCGTGTGGTGTCATGTTATTGGAAGTGTAAAGGAATGAAGCCTGGTAAACAGGACAAAAGAAAGATATAACTGAAAACCCGAGCTGTGACAAATGACACGCCTGATAGAACAATGGAAAAATAGATGAGAATATTAAAAAAAACATGAAACTAAATCTCGTTAATATAGGTTAATGAAGCGCCGAAAACAAGCAGGTACTTCTCGTCGGTTATTCCGTTTATCCACCACAAAAAATCCACCTTAAGGTGGATACACGTAAGCGCATGTCCGAGAATCCACCCTAATCCTATAAATTCCGTTTATCCAACTAGGCCTAGGGTGGATTTTTTGGGCTGGATAAGCGGAATAACCCCTTCTCGTGGGTATCTCGTACGTATTGCCAACTAGTTCATTCAAACCTTAGTTACCTAAAACATCCTACTAATTCCTACTAATATTACAAATGTTGAAGTATGTGAGGATGGATGGATGGATGTTTGTTACTCTTTCACGCAAAATCTACTGAACGGATTTGGATGGAATTTAGAAAACAGATAGTTTATAACCTGGATTAACACGTAGGATACTTTATATCCCGGTAGTACGTTCCTGTGGGATAATTTCCGACATCCACGCGGGCGAAGCCGTGGACAAAAGCCAGTTAATTATATACCAGTAATACGGATATTCAAGGGCAATTTGTTCTAACCGAATAAGTCAGAAACCACCCTTAACATTATTCCCCCACATAAACCTAACCTTTTTGTTCCCAAATTCTTAATGGAAAACAATGGAATGGTACTAACTTTTTATTGTATTGGGTCGGACTTTCTATTGGTGGTCGGCTCACATACACTTATAAATCTTCATATACTTAAACATAGTATAAAACAAAGTCGCATTTCGAGTCAGTCTGTGTGACCGCTTAGAACATCTAAACTACACAATGGATTTTGATGCGATTTTCACCATCATTTATAGAATTAATTCTGGAAGGTTTATGTGTATATTCCATACTAATATTATAAATTCGAAAGTAACTCTGTCTGTATGTTACCTTTTCACGCCTAACCACTGAACGGATTTCGATAAAAAATTGGCAAAGAGATAGATAGCATCCTTTTTTTTTTTTTTTGGGTGGCAAATCATCAAATTACCTCTCCCGCTCTGGGCGGAGCGGAAGGGCGTGTCAGACTCTTACTGACTAAAACCCACCCGTGTTCCTTCAGTTGCCTGTGCGCCAGGGCCACGGTAACTCTTTCGAACAATCCGCGACCCCGGCAGGCATCGGTCCTATCGGACCCCGTCAATGGTGCTGACATCTCTTTGAGGCGCGCGTGGAACACGACGCGCCGTCGACCCGGGCCTGGTCCTTACCGGACGGCGAGCTGCCCATTGCTCGCCGTCCGCAAGCCCGCGCCTACGGTGGCCGGGAGTCGGCAATCGACTCCCGACGCCCAGGGTGTCTCCTCCTCCATATAGATAGCATCCTGGGGTAGGACATAGGCTACTTTTTGTCCAGGTAGCACGCAGAAGCCAGTAGTTCCATATACGAGCTAGTGGTAATTATAGACTCTGTTTCATATTAGATGCGGGTAGGTATGTGTAGTAGGTGTTCAGAACTAACCGGGCGACTTGTCACGACTCTCCGGAAACGATAGCCTGCCTATTGGACGTCTGAACCCGTTCTGCAGAGATTGTGCTGTGTAGGCGACGAAAGTTGCATTATAAATTTATAGATGTAGGTTAGTATCTTTGGCGTAATATATATAGGTACCTATTTTCTCATGTTTATACTGATTAATAAATGATAAGTGTAATGCAGGTGCTTAAATGTAACCACGGCTACTTAAAAAGCAGTATTTATTTACATTTCCAGTATAAGCTAATCTCTCATTGTATAGCATTTCATCGCATTATATATTATGTACACCATAAAAATTACAGAAATAAATGTAGAAATTTTACTTAGGGTGACAAAATTGGCGGTCTCATCGCTAAAAGCGATCTTTTACAGACAACCTTTGGATGGATTAAAGAGAGAAGGAGAGACAATACTGCAGGTAGTCAGTGGTGTACCATGTGTGCGAAGCCGCGGGCTGATAAGTCATCAATCATTTGTATAACATAGGTACAATAAATAATCTATCTATCTTCTTTTTCTCATATATGAAAAATCAATTACTGTTCGTTAGTCTCGCTAAAATTAAAAACGGCTTAATCGATTTGTTTTTTTTTGTTTGTTTTGGCCGTTTTAATAAAGGGATGGCTTGGAAAACAAAAAAAAAAAATATTAAAGGCATTGCAACGCATGCCCGGCATTATAGTTTGATCGATACCGCTGTACCGCGCCTTAAGAATGTGCGGCGAGGCGGGCAACGCGGCGCCGTGAGAGTTGACGAATGAGCGGCGTGCACTACCCCCCCGTCTCGCCGCGCACATATCTAAGGCGCGGTATAGCGGTTTCGGTCAAACTATAGCTAGTAGTATATAAAGAAAATAAAGAGTGCGCTATGTTATGCCAGAGGGTGTACAAATGTTTGTATAATACATTAATAATTAATTTAGATATAGCACAGAAATCTCAATGCTTTGACATGTCTCCATTGCACCCATGTGAAGCAGGGGCGGGTAGCTTGTATATTTATAAGTAGTATACTGCCACTACTATTTTAGTGGAAGGCTCGAATTTTCTTATCTTTTTTGAGTGATAAAGTTATCCACAAAGCACCTGTATTCGAGCATCGATTTCGGTTGAGTGAGTCGTCAGGGCCTGAGGCTTTTTGTACTTCAAAAGGAAAAACTGGGGACCCTTACAACATCACTTACGGATAGGGTTGCCAACTATTTTTATATTAAATATAGTATTTTCGAAGCCATTGCCTGTATGCCCCCTCCATGCGACTTTTATTATACATGTATATACCTAATAGAAAGAGACAGAGAGAGAGAGAGAGTGAGAGAGATGGATATATGGTTTTCGAAGGTGCTAAAGCCGATAGTGTGATCAAAATGAAAATCTAAAAAGGCGGCAGCGTAATTTTTCAAATTTAAGAAAATGTTCGAGTTGAAGAAAAAGCGTAAGAAATTTCGTTCCAGACGGGGGTCCTCCGACCACACACGTTTTTTTTTCAATATCTTGTATCTATTATTGTTACTTTAAAAATAAATTATGGTCACAAAATACCTTTATTTCACCGTTTACGAGATTAATACTGGCCCTATTGCACTCATCTCGCCATTTTCTATTCATCACTGAATATATGCGCCCAGTAAAAGCTGAAATTGCTGGTATAGAAAGAAGAAATTATATTAATTTGAAATATAGGAAAAATCAGAATCACTGAGCATCACTTTTTGGCATTTCTCAGCAGTAGATTTTGATCAGAACTAGCAATTGGCAGAATTATATTGAACTGATTTCTTTCATAATACAAATTTCTCGAACAGATTGCGGCTGCGTTTCGTTTTACACTTATTTTAATAAAAATTATGTTATTAAAATTTTCATCTGAACTAATATTATAAAGAGAAAAGATCACATTTTTTGTTTGTTACGCTTTCACGCTAAAACTGCTTTGGATGAAATTTAGCACATGGGTAGACCATGACCTGGATAGGACTTTTTATCCCGATATTTCCACGGGATCGAACTTATGCGCGTGAAACTGCGGGGCGCAGCTAGTCGAAAATATAGTAGTTTCGCCTACTATATATTTTTTTTTAAATAATAGGGTTGGCAACCCTACTCACGGGCCTCGTCAACCTGTCCGTTACAGATTTTCATTTTGAACAAAGGAAACTATTATACCAAAAGTCAGCAATATGAAGTACTTGATTGCTACATCAATAATGTATCTTCGAAATAATGATTTGTATCGTAAGTCACGATTTCAGATAGTATCAGAAGTACAGACACTGTTTTGAATTTAGATTTATCAAACAATCATAATTTGAATTGGAATTGAAGCCCGGTATTCTTAACAATCCACAAATCAAAATTACATACACATTCATAGTCAGAAACATGGCATGTTCAAAAGTCACGTTCCAATGCAGCAATTTTATGATCTTAGACAGAAATCGTAATTATAATACCACTGACGCTGTTAAAGATGAAACGTTTAGATAATTTTCTCAATTTACAATGCTATCCAAAATTCACGTTCCTAGCCCACGCCAGCTACGAAAACGTGTTACCAAAAACGTTTGCTTAATTTTATGATCAACGAAAATATGAGGTTGAGAAATTACAGCTGTAATGTATCATTAAAATGAGGATCATTTATTTCGTGTTATCGCCCCCGAACATATGGCAGCTTTTCGTATGCATGTGAAGAGAATGATTATGAATAATGACTTAGTACATAAGAAACACCCATGTTTTAAGGATTATGTTGATAAATGTGAAGTACATTTTACGTATAAAAAGTAAAGTATTCTATATTTTTATTACCGCAAATGAATATCAATATAGAATGCTACATGAAAATACAAAGAAATAACAATTCTAGCTTCCATTTATTTATTCCAATGTAAGAAAATATCCTGCTGTTATATATACATCTACATTATTCCCTCCGTCCAGATCTTTGTGAAACGCTAGACAAATGAACAAAGGAACTGTTTTATATTCGATCTGAAATCAATATCTGGCAGCATCTTAAAAGTATGCTTTGAACGATAAAATACATCTGCAGAGAGATATCGAGAAAAGCGTGGGTAGGGAACTAACAAGTAGCGAATAGTTGGAAATATCAGTAGCAAGATATTGTGAAAACAGGGGAAGATAAACTTTAATATTGTTTTAAGTTAAAAGAGAGAGCGGAAGAAACGTAAGCAGGTCTATAGCTGGACGGGGGTTGATGACCTACAAAGAACCGCAGGTAAGGCTTGGATGAGACTCGCACAGACCAGGGAAGCATCGCACTAAAGGGAGGAGGCCTACACTGACCAGACAGTAGAATGAGGCTGTCAATGATGATGGTGATGAAGACAGGAGCCTTATTGAATTCAGGAACTAGACCGTAACTCCCGCACCCATCGTAACTCCGAAATAATGGCAAGTGCGTTGATTGTGACTTCGTCCCACGTATAATTTGTATACGAGTACAAATAAATAGCACCTGTACAGTGCATACGCGCTTAAATTAGTAACCATTCATTACTACAACTATTAACCATTACAGGTGTAAACACACAAAATATCATGCACAGGTTATTTATACACAGCTCATTGTAGTCTGACTACAACGAAGTTTAATTGGCGCACGCAATCAATACTCGTCGGCTCGGCTAAACGATCGGTTAACGCACTTAGTTTATGGTGTAACATGTCAAGGAGATAGAGGCAGAAAATCCACTCCATGACAATGAGGAGAAAGGTTGCAAATCCAACTCTAAGGATTATGTGGTACCACTGCTCCTTAATATTGAGTAATGATGCTTAAAGGAAGGCAGACGAAGGGCCATATAAAATTCCCCAAAACTGTAGCCCGGTGACTGACGCCAGAATTTTCGTAGATACAAGGTCTGCTCTGCTGTCAGTTTTCAATCAGAAGCTTGATTTGCGAAGATCATTCAAAGAGTTACTCTCTTTTGTCAACATTGAAGTTGAACTGAAAAAGAATTAGCAGGATGACATGATATAGATTAGAATAGAATAGAATACTACGTAGACTATCTGTCATTGATTAGATTTATGTAACCCATTTTGCGATTGGGTCTTCTGTCATATCCCGTGTTAATATCTCGATTGATCGGGACGCTACAGTATCGATCATTTTGAACAATGGCGGTTGCCATGCGGGTCCCAGCTTCGCTCACGTAATTCACATAACACGATGTAGTCGATTCGCACGATGTCATTGTTTTGTTTTTCTAATCGATTCGATTGAATAACTTGCGGCTGTCACGAACTGAAAGATGTTTGTAATGGAAGACTTTGCGGTGTCGTGTCGGTTTCTTGGAATGTTTCTGAGAAATACATCTACATTTCTGTGAGTGCGGAGTGGAATGATTGAGCTATCACTTTCGACAGAATACATATACGAGAAAATGTATTAATTTGTTGGCAGATGCCTCGTTGGTGTATTGGATTTTTGCTTTTTGACATTCCTAGTAGCTGCCCGTGGTGTCCAGACGAATCACATATACAGTGTGCAAATATCGAAACGAGGGATACTAAGCTTAATTCTATCGACGAAAAAATATATAAAAACAACTTAAAAAAAATGACTGTACCTGCTACAGTATGGTACGCAGTCGAGTGCAAAGCTTTCTTTAACAGTTGGTAGATTGCGTTATAAACATGGGATTTTTACTTTTAGAAAGCTGATACGATGGATAATAATTTAAAGTAATAAAAAAGGTAAAGGCAGGTAATCGGGGCTTTTATTGAGAAATTTTACAATTACGTATTGTAAAAATTTACGAAAAAAAAACTGATTTTTGTTTAAAAAATCCCTTAATTCTCAATTGAGGGCGATTTATTTTCTTCAGTTGTTATTTTGTGAGGACGCCCTATCTTTCCAGTCATTACTGAGTGTTTTTCATCGTGATAGATCGTTGAGTTTAAAAGTTATACCGATTTGTTTACACAGGGGTCACAGCAGCTAACGAGAGTTTTAAATTTTTTATAAAGATACATATATTTTTTTAAATATGTTTTGCGTTGATAAATTTAAGCTTAGTTTCCCTCATTGCGATATGTGCACATTATGAAGACTCGCAATTTATAATCGTAACATAACTGGCTACTCTATCAACCCCTTCTTACACGTGTGTATACAGGTGTCTCGTATGACATAATATTATTTGGGAATATACGATACATCTACCGTCAAATGATAAATGATAAATGAATGATAAATGATTTTATTTCTGTAAGTAGGTTTGAACAAACACTTTTACACGTCAATCATATTTTAAAAACTAGATGAGGTCGGCGTTTCCTATCTGACTACTCTGAGAAGAAAGGCCGAAACAAACTCAGAGGTCACAGTCTCTTTTAAAGTCCAGACATAATCTTGGTCAGATCATGTGAAGACCATGTAGATTTGTGTCTGAGATGGTGTTTTGAGGAAAAACCACACAGATTGAGTGGACCTGTCCAGTCAGTGCACGCATTTGTCAGTAATCGTGTAGCTCAACTCAGAACTTAAGGAGTCAAACGGGGTGAATAGGGATGCAGGGGTAAATCGAGACGAAACTTTAAAAGGGATTTTAACATTGAAAGAATATTAGTTTGTTGCCAAAAAGGAATCTAATGTGCTGACTGTATTATAATTAACGATTAAGTGCCCTTGTTGGCAACAAACTATATTATTTCAATGTTAAAATCCGTTTTAAAGTTTCGTTCCGATTCACCCCTGCATCTCTATTCACCCCGTTTGACGGTACCGAAAAACTACTGGTGAATATTTTTAACCCTTGTATCTACGAGATATGTAAATATCAACATCTCCCTCGTCGCTACTAATATTCCAGTTCAGACAATAGTACCCGAGAGTGTAATTCAGCTATATTATTATAGTTGAGCTGCAATAAAGATGAACGTTCAACTCTAATGAGCTTTGTGCTATTAACATTACTTACTATTTGTGGAGGCACCCGACTAGATTATTACTAGCGGGTTTAGAGAAAACCTTTATACCAATCGATTATTGAAGCAAACAAGGTTTCTCAACCTTTTTGCTTCAATTAATCGATTGGTATAAAGGCATGCTTAGATTTTAATTGGAAAGGCACTTAGGAAAACAATTATGCTAAATTGATGATTGAAAACATGCTGTAATTTTAATACGTGCCTTTGATTAAATAAATCGGAAAGGTAAAGGGCGTTATGGTGAACAGTAACCTGCATTGGCTGAAGACTGAAGAGAAAGAAAATTGGGACGGGGAATGGGGATAATTAGAAGTACAATTTTTTTGACCGATCGAGCGCGAAGCACGAGCGATGCGTCTCCGTTTCAGCTTGGACAAAAATGCTTTCGTATGTCCGGATGGCTGTTCTCCTCTAAAGGTTGCATTTCTCAACCGATTCTCGTGGAATTTTGTGAACAGTTTACATAATTATATGGAACTTTCGAAGTGATACAGTTTATCGAAATTTTTCAAAATGGCGAAGATATGGGGGTTGAAAGCGCAAAACAAAAACATATTTCAGCCATTTCGCGCTGTTGGAGCGCACTTTTTGCTTTAAGGTGCGCGGTGAACCTTTATTCAGTTTTAAGCTATGCAAAGACAGACTCGCGAGCAACTAATTATTATTAGCTAAATGAAAACTACTGCAGTGATATCTACAGTATACATTGCAACCTAACTGACTCATATCAGTATCTATCCACGGTCAAACCATTAACGTAATTGCTGAAAAATATCATGTTCCTACAAAATCAACAATCAGATAAAAAGCATTTCATTTTTATCAACCCTCGCCCTTCATTAAAAGTAAAAATATACATTTACATTGAAAACGAGTACTAGGTTCACATGAGTCGAAAGAATTGAAATGACGTCATCAGATGTCTTGTCGGAATTCCTGTGCTACCGGTTGGTAATTATCTTCGCATCGAGGGGTGACGCCCCGTGGGTTCAGTAAGGATGTCCAGTTTAATATTTTGTAATTATTAAGTTATTGTTGTAATATTCGAGAATTTAGCAACCAGACTTGGGACGACGTTACCGCTGGTTTTCATACAAATTTAGTTTCTAGGGAATATCGAATTATACTAAATGACTGAAAATCGTTTTAAATTTTTAAGAAAACAGGGCTGAAAAAAAAAACTTGGAAAATTAAGTTGAATTAGTAAAATACACGGCTCTAAGATCTGTGCATTTTAAACCCTACTCGCTTCGCTTTCGCTGTCTTCAATTATTACTCCGCTAGCCCCAGACAGTTTAATTTTCTCGGGGAAATCTCAAGCGTTTCTCTTGGTGACTTTTCCTTAACTTGTATATTCTTACTTGAAAATAACTGTAATTTGTTGAGTGAGGTTTTCAAGTCTAATTTAATTTTCTATTTTATTTGTGCTCGTTTTCTACTCTACTAATTCAGTGAAGCAAAAGTATTGTTGGAAGAAAATCGTTGGAAACTTTGGTATTAAAAGTTTCTCCTCCCGTGAGGATATTTTATTATTTAAATATGGTCCACCGTTGCCATTTAACTAACTGACTAACTTTTTACCGCGATTTGAACTTTTAATCACAGCTCAAACCCACACGATACAAGAACGCCAAATAGCGAAGCAGTCGATGCGTCTACCGACGCCATCATAAATTAGGCTCGGGACAGCCCTACCGACAAGACGCACAGACGTGCGGGCAGACGAAGCTATACAAAGTGACTCATACGAAGGAGGCGCGGGCGCCGTCACGCTCTAACTGTTGTGGGAACTTCCCTAACAATTGTGTCTTTGTCATAATTTATAAGTCCTAGATTTTCTGTAAAACTTGTTGGAGGTAATAATGGTGTAGATGTACAGCATAATATTTAATTGCTAAGTCTACCTAGCAATGAAGATTAGTCATTACTTGCTTTTTGCGATTAGATGGACGTACATAGTTCCGAATGAATACCAAAACTGTGTTACCCTGGAGTCCATGCATCCATGAGGATGCAATAATTACTTTAAATAATGCAATTAATATCGAAGTGAACTTGAGGAGCAGATTTTGTCTTTTGTATGAGTGGGGGACAAGGAACGTGTTACTCGCAAGAAGATGTAATTCCTCCATAAATATTCGAAATTGATCAAAAGAGGTTTCGAAACATGCATTTTTTGTTGCACTTGTTAGAAATCTGTCTGTAAATGTATCGTTTCAATACCAACGTGATAAGTGAGACTGATATAAACGTTAAGCTCTTCAGACGTACCGTCAGACGTTATGACGCGTCGGTGACTCACGTCACGACTGCTGACGCTACCTGTGGGGGTTATTAGTTACCCTATTTTTGGTAAGGCTATTTTTAGCAGCGAAGGGTTGTCAAGAACTTATGTAATAGAATGACTTAACGGAATAGACTGGGGTTATTTTATTAGTAGATTTGAATGTTGAGAAGGTTAATGGGGGTAAATTACAGACTGAGTAGTTTCTTTAATGTAGGTATTGTTTCTGGAAAATTAATTCGTTTCATTGGAAGAGAAGGTTTAGGTAAGTCGGTAATTAACTTCACGGCTATTTATAGAGAAAAAGCTCATAAATGGGTTATAAAAAATCGTGTCCACATAAAACACAAAATATAGAAAATACGAGTACATTAAATATTATTGTTTTTAATAAATATTGCACGAAGCATGATCACATTCGATTATTTATAATAGAAAATATAAAAAGTCACGCACTCTGCCTTTATTGATAGCAAATGCTTTGCGATTAATCGGCTGTTCATCGATGTTGCGACTATCGAGTTTGATAAATCGATACATAATTCGAAAACTTACTTGTTTTTTTCATTTTTACAGCAATTGGACATTCCGATTAAATTAGTTTTATCGGAATAAATTCAGCAGTTCATAGAAGGGAACAGTAAAATGTCATGTAAATGAAAAAACAGTTCACGTTTAATTTGTATTTTAACACCACGTTCCTAACTACCCAATTTGAAGTTTGACCGTTACAGCAAACAGAACCTTTAATTATATTATGATAATAATTTTAATTACAAGACCCTTGTTCTAACAGAAAATTAATTAGCTAGGTACTTGTTATTTACCCAAATCGACTTTTAATGTAAAAAAACTTTTTTCTTAAAAGGAAACAAGATTTAATTAAAAGTAAGTATAATGAGGCCGGTGTAAACAAAAAGCGTCATTAGTTGAAGAATAGAACACCATAATTTCAACCAACAAAGGGAAGGATTTTGAAGTCATGTTTTTTTGGTGCGAAATATGATTAAAATATAAATACCTATAAAACAAATAACACTTCTTTGCAGTCGAGTAAAAATTACGTTGCAAGATTTTCTAGTACTTTACGAAGACCAAATCGTAAAGTCATCAACATATATCATAAAAAAAAAACACAATTTTCTTATTAACGATCTGATTATAACACAAACCACATTGAATAACAATTCTGCTTTACCACCTAACCATTATACTGCTAGAATCCAAATACCATTTCGAAAACATACACACAAAATTCCACTACCACACATAATATAAACTATGAAAAATAGTGAACACTCACGCGCACGGAAACTTTATCAAATAACATCTACATTACAATTTATAAGCAGAAAACGTAAAAATAACTATGTTTATAAATAACTGAAGCGGTTAAAGTAAACGAATAGTGAAACAAAACATATGAGGTATAATTAAAAATAATATTTGGATATTAGCATACCGCGTTTTGACGTAGGCATGTGTGATAGGCGTGGGCCACATCGCAAGCTAAGCTAATTTAGCTTAGCTTACGAAGCTATCGCGTCTTCTCATACTTCGGTTCACACCGAGAGCTACAGTACAAAGCTATGTGAGCTAACTGAACTATTTGGGCTAAGCTTAGTGAACTCTGGCTGCTTGGAGGCCCACCCAACTGGTGTCAAGCATAGCATAGCAAAATCAGCCTTTAGTTTCCACTGCCGTGCTGTGTTGAGACACAGCCACACAAATCTCCTCTCTATTAAAATGAGCCATAACCAACCACTCGGGCCTAATGCGCCTTGGTGCTGATGCATGTCAAGCATGTTTACCAAATCCTTGGTTTATGGTGTAAGGACCCAGATGTGAGTGGAAACGCCGGGAGGGGACGCCCTAGGAGGACATATAGTGACCTTATTGATGACGTTCTTGAAAAAGGTCAGGTGCGTAGTACCGCAACCGCAACCGGCGTGCGTCTATAATTCGCCTCAAAGAGATGTCAGCACTAATTGATGGGGTCCGCTAGGACCGATGAATGCCGGGGTCGCGGATTGTTCGAAAGAGTTACCGTGGCCCTGGCGCACAGGCAACTGAAAGAACACGGCGGGTGGGTTTTTTAGTGCGTGTATGACCAGATGTATGAACGTAAACGAGGCAAAAGGAGTATGTAAGGATCGTAGCAGGTGGCGTTCTGTAGCTTCTGCCTATCCCCATGGGAAGAAGGCGTGAGTTTATGTATGTATAATACCCAGATATTTTATCTCCTATACTCGCACTTTAAGCTAACTTAGCTCACAGTATGGTTTGCACCTAAGTGTCAGGCATGTGCGTGTGAGTTTTGGTAAGAGGGTGAGTATGAGCTTGTTTTAATTAACCAAGATTGTATGTTTATGACCTATTAAAGAAAGTCTTAAGAGTACCTTGCTTCTATAAAAAGAATTCAGTTAAGTATATTCGTTCAGGAAGTGCTGTAAATCAACGGTGAAAAAGAAGTGAATAAAAATGGTTTCTTTAAGCTAATTAGGCGAACGTCTAAAGCCGGGATTACTCACATCATGCGGAAGACAAAAAACGTTAAAAGATTAGTAATTCATAGTACTTTTCAGCAGAAAATTAAACTGATAATCGTTCTGTGGTTATCATTAGGCCGTGAGAGACAAAGAGTCTAGGGCATAGGTTCTCAACCTTATTTTGCCTACCGCCCTCTTTGAGTTTTTTTTCTTTTGCTCCCCAATTTGTTTACTTACTATCCATTATTTGACTATTTTTTTAACCTTTCCTTGTTCGCCCCCTAATCCTCTGTGGGTCTTCTACTGCCTCCCTGAAAGTCTCAAACGCCCACGAGGGGGCGTTTTTGCCCATGTTGAGAACCTATGGTCTAGAGTCTTCTAAGATAGACAACAAAAGCCCTAAAAACTTATTTCAATATTTCCCATAACTATATGCCCGAACCCAATACACAAAATTCTAGTCACATTCCATAATTTTCTGAATCTGTATGAACAGCTGTTCCTAGCGACCAGCAAGACACTTCGATAAGATATGCGCGTGAAGAATTCGGATGCGTACTCTCGGCGATGATCCAATAATGAGTGTGTGTGAGTTTTAACTATTTCTGTTATCACTATACACACTCTGCGGACAACAGTACGCAATGTACTAGTTTGCAGTGATTTATAATGAGGAAGTCGCTTAATTTTAGTAAGATGGTGGAATGTGGCTGTATAAATAGTCATGTAATATCCTTTGTCTGTACATTGTAGAAGTCGTTGAAAAGAGAGGTGAGAAGACCTTGTGGTGATAAGGGGTTCGGGGCTCTACGTATTAAAGCATTGGAATATTTAATGCTACGACAGGAGGATCACAGAAGTGCTTGACTTGGTAAAGCATTACTTGGCAAAACCTTACAAGTAAATCAACACTAAAATCCGCTCAAAACAACTGAAATACACAAAAGCTCCCAGAAAAGTGCAGCAACAGATGTCATATGAGCGTGCAAAACAGCCTTAATGTATGCAGCGCTTTTCACTTTTACTTTGAATCAGAAAAGCGCTTCACTAAGCGGCACTTAAGCGGCAAATCGGATGACAAGACGCAGAAAGAGAGAGCCAAGTTTTGAAACGTAACAAACTAAGCTGCCAGCAGCACTCGCTGCAAATTAACGAAGTTTGTGAACTGCCGCCAGCGACAGCCAAGTTCGCGACCTTCACCTCTGTAATAAATTATAATATACTGCAATGTTTCGCAAACGAATTAATTAAGCACCTATTACTCGGCTGTTTATGAGAAACTGTTGCGGGTACACGTGAAATATAATGGTTTCTAATAAAAATTATTTTACGAGTAATCATATTGCTGGCAGTGTAATGAGTAAAGAGGTTTAGTGTACAGAGATTTATGTATCCTAACAGGAATTATCTATCAACTGTTGTTGCAACTCGCAAAAGTTTCCGAGATGGTAAGATTCTGTCTACATTTATATCTGTAATTTTTATGATGTACATAATAAAGAGTATTCTATTATATTCTGCATGAATAATATTATCATTATCATCAGCCCACACTAGCCCCTCCTACAATCGCACGCCATTTATCATCCAGCTGCTACCAGCCACCCTGCGAAAAACGTCGCTCCACTTAGCCTGAGGGCGTCCTACCTTACGTTTGCCGATTCGCGGTCTCCACTCAAGAACACGTCCACCCCAACGGTCATCGGTTCTACGGCTAATATGGCCGGCCCAATGTCACTTCAGCTTGCTTATTGTGTGAGCTATGTCGACAACTTTGGTTATCTGTCGCATCACCTCATTCAAGATTCTATACTTCAGAGAAACTCCAAGCATAGCTCGTTCCATAGCTCGCTGAACAACGTTGAATTTATGGACCAGCCGTACCGTGATTGTCCACGTTTCGGCTCCGTTAGTCATAACAGGCAGGACGCACTGATTGAAGATTTGAGTTTTTAGGCTCTGCGGAATACGCAACGAGAAGTCTCGACGAAGCTTCCCAAACGCTGCCCAGCCCAGCTGAATTCTTCCGTTAGCCTCCTAAGAATAATATACTAAACAATAAACCTAGTAAAATTGATTTCTAACTGAACTCTGCTAATACGCCGTATGGGAAACCAAGTACCTCGCAAGGTCAACACAAATTAGGTTGACATTACTTGCACGGATGCGTCGACCGACCCCTTTAAGCTCCACTTATTTAAACCACCTATTGCCCTAATGTATCCAGTAGGAGTACAATTAAAATATATGATTCAAACCTGACTAAAATCTTTACGAAAATCTTTTTTCCTAATGTGTGCCTCTTTGAACTTGGCCGTAAATTACTACTGCCAATTTGTAATCTGATAATTAATGAGTTAACTAACCCCAGGGTTGAAGTTGATGAAATGTCTTGATCTAAATCGAGACTAAAATGTCTACTTCGAAGTTTAATTAATATGATCATTGGCGTGATTTGAACAACTACTAAGAAAATCGAACTTGAAGCTAGCCACGGTGAAAATTGAGAACGATCTAAAATTCCATTTTAATGAAATTCGCGGAATTGGTAACAGCTGTTCGGAGAAAATTAATCTCCCAAGTTCGCCTACAGTTTGTACTAAGAAGCATTTAAGTAGAAAACTTGTATAAGAAAAAGTTAAGGGTTGCAAAGTTTGATACACGGTAAGCATAAATAATGACAGTTTTGCTGGGAGATTTACTCGTCTTTGCCCTCAAAGTGACATACTTTATTGTTTAATATTCCATGGCGCATTTTATGTTTAGAAACATTAGCTCGGACGTTAAGCAGACCTGAAAATACATCAACCGTATTACCAAAATCGTCTAAGTCTCGCCGTCTGAGTTAAGCTCAACGACTCGGTCCGGGCAACGCCCGTCGGAGACACCTAGTCTATTATAAGCGGCGCCATACTTATCACAAGATAAATTCGAGAACACGGTCTAGGTCAAATTATACTGTTTATAGGTGCAAGGTTGTCCACGTGACCATAAAACAAACCTTTATGAGGTACCATAATTCTTTCCAGAAGGTCATGTCTTTTCGGGTGACATAACCGGGGAAAGAAATGACATATTTTATGATCAAAACACTCGTTTTACTGGAGACGTTTATTATGATGATCCGCGTCTAGATTGACACTGAAGGCTGAAAGAGCGAAATAAAAATAATCCACTAATCCCGTCCGGTACACCCGGACTCGATCCTCAAAATAAAATTCTGGTCATGTCTTCGGGCGTGGGTAATAGAAAAATTCACGTCTTTAAAATTTGATGGACGGAAGTATGAAATTATTTGTAGATTACTTTCCTCGTCGAATGATCGGGATTATCCTGAATCACATTGCTGACTACTATTATTATAATTTTCTCTTGGAACTAACTGATGACCAATCTGTAAATCAGTATGCGATGACTAACTTCTCGGCATGACTTTAGCCTCGTAGCTCGTTTATGTGCTATATTAAAATAGCTAATTATTCAGCACTTAGTCATTTATGCTATTGTTACGCCGAACAAGTATACTGCAGCAATTTCAGCCGTGCGAAAATCATCGGCTTCCTGAATCCATATTATTTTGTGTTCATAATAGTTTATAACAATTTGTTATACTTAAATTTTTCATAATAAGTCGTAATGGTTCCAGAATAATTCATCTTGTGGATTATCTCTGTCTACCGTTACCAAATTCTGGGAAGAGAAAGCTACTTATTTGGCGTCTGTATTCTTTTTTCTACGTCTCGACCTCAGTTTGACCTTTTGTCCTCACAGTCAACGTACCCAGATTTCCAACAGATATTTTTCCATCATAAATCTCCACTTTCTATTTTATTGTACTTTTTGCTAAAACGTCATTAAATGCTAACGAGGGTCCAATAAAAATAAATCATGCGAGAGTTTCTCTTTGGAAACTTGACATTGTGTGTTCTTCTGGAACAAATATTAACAGATGTAGACCTACGATAAGCCCCACGTCATTATTCATTTATATCAAAAAGTTTACTGAAATGAAGCATGAAAAAAAAAATATTAGAATGATATAAAAGTCATGAACATAATCTTGGGCTTGTATACGAAATCCCCGCATTTATTAGTGACGATGTATCCTTCAACAATTTTGGTCTTGCCTAACCTTATTATTCCGAAATATCAATGGAAAATTAATTCAACAACACTACCTCTTAATAACAATTTATCACCAAGTGACAAAAATATTGATCAATTAATACTTTACAGAATTTCGACCTAATTGGCGTGCCGAGCCCAGTTTTTTACACCAATTAACACCCAGAAAATAGTTCCTATAGAATGTTTTAACCACGCTATTTTTACACGAGTTGAATAAATGCGTGCTAAAGCAGTTAAATGTGAATGTCACGGACGAGAAGCGATCCCGAATGGTGATTGAGGATCCGCAAGAACTGCCGCAGAAGATAAACTTGACCCAGTTTCGTTCTAAGATAACATTTGCTTATGGGTTTCTGAAAGCTAATACAGATTTTTTTGGCTTTGTATCAAGTGGGAATAGGTATTACTTTTAGGAGCCGAACTAAATTCTTAACAATCTGGAGTATCGTGGATATCTATAGTTTCACGTAAGACAATGTATATAAGTACCGTTTATTGTAATGAATTGATTCTACGTAAATTATGAGACAATTCTTATCGAAAACGTGCCTGATTTCAGTAGTTACTCTATTTGCTCTTGCTCCAAATTTTTTATATCCCGTTCGCTGCATCCATAAATAATACTGGTCTTGTCCGTGACCGGAATGTCAGGGGCAAGGAGCCACGTGATAGAACGAGGATACACGAGCGGGAACCCAGACTTAACCTAATTTGGTTTGGAGATACGTGTAACGGTGCCTGAGACGTAAGACCACATTTCAATATTAGGAGCTGGAAGTTTTATTTTTAGAGATACATACATTATTGATCATACAGTTACTACAAAACTTGATTCAATTACTTTTTTATTTCCAGGAAGTAACGGGTCATCTACTAATGTTATTAATGCCTTCGGTATACAGAATGAATAAGTCATCAATGTAAACTGCACTCAATTTCTTAAAAATCAAAGACACAACCTTAATCGATTCCTAAACATCATAATTTACGGTTATGAGGCCGTCACCATAATGTCATAGCTAATATAGCACTACAGACAGACGTTGACATCAATCATAGAGCAAAGTAGTGGATTAAATATCAAGTTGGATCCGAAACAAAAGCAACGTCAGTACCAAGAACTATTAATGAAGCAACATTACGTAAAAGATTCTAAGATATTAATCATCCCTTTCTAACCCCGAGAGAATGCCATTCGTAGGTCGCCATCAATCATAAAATATGAACAATAGCTACATTATCGGTGTAATAAAAGTTTAATGCTTCTGTAACCATTCCAAATTATCTTGAAAACCAGCTGATTAATTAATTGTCCTAGATTTCACTCTAGAATCCATTTTCATTTTATTATCGGGTATAAAAATGTTGAATAGAAAGAAGTCTTATCAAAACGTGCCAAATCCTCAGTATTGTCTTGAGAGTAATTAAATATGTACATCAAAATGTGCTAAAAGTCGAACATAAAGTCTAGATGAAGTTACATCATTACCACAAAATCCTTGTTTATTGATCATCGTTATCTGGTGAAAACCTTCCGTTGAATCCAAATTCTGTTTACTCCAGATATCTTTCACATTCAGTTCAACTAGTTTCCTAACTTACGAGTTACATATACGGATCCTGTGCCCTCGAGTCTGTAGCAGAGTTATCTAATTTAAAGTTCCTGTACTAAAACTTTGTAAGCAATCAGATATTTGTTATGATAACTCTTGATATTACAAGGACGTAACTATGAAAGTGGATGTTAGTAACTCTGCTTTGGCAGTAAGTGAAAACCATGCAAACCGAAAACCATGAAATATTTGAATAAAAATTAGAGTTAGTAAATATTTAATGAGCCAATCGAGCGTGGCCAAACACAAGACCCGGCAGTCACGTTCTGTCACACGTACCTAAATACGAGTAGTAGTGAATGCACTCAAAAACGGAAGATGTCTCCTATAATTTGGATTATATCCAGTCTTTTTATTACTACGCACAGAAAGATAGAGTTTGGCACAGCCTGCGTGTTTGTATGCTCCGCTAGCCAACATATTTGAATACCGCAACACGACTTCTATTGCCAAAATATACCATGACCTTTAACACGAGCCGTTAAGGTTCAAATTCGATGAAATGCGGAAGACATGCTGGCATTTTAAGTTCAAGAGCGTGCCAATTTTGCTGAATGGACTGAACAGCTGTTGTCTTTCGATATAATATGTATCAACACTATTATATAAACATAGTTTGTCGAATTTTGGCAATGCGGTAATATTATGCGCTGTTTTATATTGCATGAGCAACTTGTTTGGTCGGAATAACTTTGTAACCTTGATCGTTTTGATGGTACAATATTTTGATATTACGAGTTCAATCATAATGATTACGTCTGTTATTTAATACTCAAGATGTTTTCACCAACACATGTTTAGATGTAAGTATTGATAAGCTAATCAGAAGTTTTCCACTTAGGAGCTTGTGATCCAGACAAACTTTTGATTATTTCGATTAGAGAAAGGTCAAGCGTGTCTGAACTACAGGCTGGGTCATTGATGATTAGCTGGTATTACGTTAATGGTTACGTCAAACTCTCCGGTATGTCTATACCAGGCATAAACAGCACGGGATACATTGTTCTGTCTAGATACAATGTATGTCGTGCTGTTTCTGTTTCTTACGTATAATAAGGTAAGCTATACTCACGCATTTTATTGACTTACGCGAAATGTACAGTCGGTGGAAAAGTGCTATAAGCACAATGTAAAAGTCAAATATCAAGAATCAGAAAATGAAAGATTAACATTAGACATAAAAATCTATGATATAATTATGGATTATTTCGAAACATTTCCACAACAGGATATTACAAAAAAAAAACTGGGTTATACTTTTTAAGGAACACGGTAGAATACGAATAAAAAATAGAATTAAATCAACGGCCTTTGTCATAAAATTCGAGGCCCAAATTATCAAAAAGTTTCAGCTGTCGAGCCTGAATTTAATAAAGCTGTATAAATTAATACATTTAAGTAAAAAGCTGCAGCACCTGACGCCGGAGATGGTAACGATGTTATCACCGCGATCGTCTGGCACACCTGCCATAGCTGAGAGTGGGCAGATGCGGCTGTTTTATGGCAAACAATGTGTGTGATTTATGTAACGTGCTAATTATATGGGAGCACCGTTCTAGGGACTACGAAAAAATTACATTTTCTTTTCAGATATCTTAGGCTTTCCTAATTAGTTACTTACAAGCGTGACGATTTGGCAAATCTATTTCATTATAGGGCTCTTTATAACAATTGATTTTATTTGAACAGTTTACTAACGACCCAATCAGATATGAACTTCATCCCAAATTGGGATATTATCAGACAGGATTGGATCGTTTCGGATTCCCAATCATCTGGTCAAATTAATCTAATAGTGGGTAGTAGATACTCAAACCTCGGATTTTTGCAATTTTTCTAAATATTATTAAAATTGTGTGACTAAAGTGTAAAAATATGTATACAGTGCATTGCTCATTAATTCAAACAATCGAAATTCCACTCACCACATTACGACAAAGCTTGTCGATACGATAATACATTCAAAATCAATTTCTACGCGACTGTCCGCGTGCAAGTTAACCGCACGAATGGTATGCGAACTTGGTGTAGGTACAGTGCGACACAGACGGTACGAAACACATAAATTACAAGCATTTACATAATTATGCACTCGCATAGGTATACGACGACATCTGTCACACGAAGTATACGAAAGTGTGTGCATGCATAGATAATATGTTGATGAATTGCAGATAACTAAACGAAAACACGCATCGGTAAAATGCAATTTTTAGTACGGTTTCGTCTTTGGCGACATGGGCAGACGACATTGTTACCATCGTGGGTAGAACCTGGATGAGGCTGGCACAGAAGCGTGGGGTTTGGCACAAGAAAAGAGAGGCCTATGCTCCGCTGTGCGTGAAGTGAGGCTATTTATGATGATGATGATGGTTTATTTTTATAAGGATGTATAATTCTTATTAGATTGAAAGTTTGAAGTATCTCTTAACTTTAAAGTAAAGCAATAATGGATAAAGTAAATAAGAGGACTATGTGGTCATAATTCCAACGTTTACGTAACCAAATTAACACGCCTTTGTCTACCTTGTCAAATCCCGGACCTCCCGCATCGCGCAATGGAAAAGATATTTACCTGAAACAGAAAAAAGATAAATTAAATATCAGATACTAAAACAGCATATATTCAGTCATAACGCTGATGTAATATCCGTGTTGAATACTGAATAGCTCTCAAATAATTTTGAACTCAGCAGTACACTAAGTTTTACTCAAACGCTCCATGTTTCCGTGAATTCCTGAAACCATAATGAGAGAAAGCTAAAGGAGATTGCATACTAAACAGCATTTAAGGTACGCGAACGTATCGCAAGAATGCACCCGTCTTATTAGCAAGTGGCAAAGACGCTAAGCTACCTGGTGTATAGTTTCCCTAACACTTATGTAAGATTAGTTCAACGTTCCTATCTACACTTAGTTTCGTCTCCCAAGAACTCAATAACGTTAACACATTACAAATTCTAGTTCGTACAACAATGTAAACTTCAACTATGCGGTATGACGCTAGTGCAAAGTTGAAACACGTTATTAAACCGAGCAAATATACAGGGGTGCAGGTATATCGACGCGCAACCTGCTACCATGGATTCAGCACATGATTTGGACCCCTTGCGTTAATATTTTTCGGTTATTAAAACAAAAATTAAATAAGATAAGATAATCATATTATCAGCAAGCAAGAGATGTTAAAAGTAAAAATAAAAACAGATCATCACGTTTGCCTTGAACAATGGCATGCTAATATTAATACAATAATTTATAATGTCTCTCCGAGTCAAATTATTTAAAAATGTCATGATAATATTATAAGAACATCAAAAATAATAAATTAGTAAAACATAATCAAAATCTCTCATCTCAAAACTCATTAAAATTATAATAAGCTTCATCTTCTAGAAAATTAATAACTTTATTTTTGAACGCCAAATTTTTAGAGCCATAAGTGCCGTTCTAAATAGATGTAGGCAAATTTGACTATTATCACGTCTACTACGAGGAAATCAATCTGGCATGCGAGAAAAGAGGAGAGGGATGGATATTAAGAACACTGCATTTTCAAATATATAAAGTGAACATAATGTTAAGATTTTATATTTTTGAAAATAAGGCTTACAACTCTGAGTGGTTTCAAGTTTAAACATCGACCTAATGCACCGCTTTTGAGTTTTAAATATAAGATCCCGGTCAGTCGAGCTACCCAAAAAAAAAACGCCGTATGTTAAAATGGACTCCATCAAGCCGTAGTATGCGGTGAGCAAAGCATCTACACTAATTACTGCTGCCTATTTGTACAGAGTATATACTAAGGTGCTTATTTTCTTACTGATAGTCTCTATATGTGCCTTCCAATTTAATTTCTTGTCAATAGTAAGTCCTAGAAATTGTGTTATATCACGGCAATGTTATTATTATTATAGTTTATATCTAAATTGTAAATTAATGTGAAGGGGCGTTGACTAAAGTGCATGACTTTAGTCTTATTCAACTTATTATTATTTCACCATTCTAATATTGCAATTAGTGAGTTACAACTTCGGCAAAGAGGCTCATACGTGGTTCTATGGACTTCGGCAAGTCATTAATATATAATGTAAACAGGGGAGGTCCCAATACACTTCCCTGTGGAACAACATATATAACTTCACGTTTTTGCGACCGGTATGACGCATCTCGTCTTGTTGTTTTCTGTGCTGAATATATGACTCAAATAGTTTTTAGTATATTACCTCTTATGCCATATGCTTCGAGTTTCTTAAGTAGAATATTATGCTGAACATAGTCAAACGCCTGAGTCATATCACAGAATATACGGTTCACCATATCCAGGACATCCATATTCGTCACCATAGTATGTAAAAAAAAAAACGGAAAATGCCACGTTAATATTTTTTTTTTCTGAAACCTTTCTGTTCATTGTAGAGGATCTTATTGCGTTCTAAATATGAGTTTTTTTATGAATATATTTCTCAAACATTTTGGAAATTATAGGGATGAGCGATACCGGTCTTTAATGACCATCAATTAACTGTTCCATACATTGAGACCGCGTAGGTATTGCACTTTTTTATGTAACAGGAGATATTTTTTTTTTGGATAACCTGCGGAGTATTTCTACTTTAGGGTCTAGAACCATGTGTTGAATTCATGGTTACAGCTTGCGCGTCGATGTCCCTGACACCCTGTATGATGAGATAAGGTGTAATGCAAGCTATTATTTGAGACCGATCGTGCGAGCTACGACCAGTGCTACGATTGTTTGTTAAACAATACCTACTAATTTCCACTTAGAATGTTTCTATTTTCATTGCATTTCTTTGTGATAGCTTCAGTGAAAGGTTATAAAGATCGTTTACTGATTATATCATAAGTGTTATCAGTTTTAGCATTGAATATTTGCACAAATATCTTAGGTTCACCGGATCGAAGGCAAACTCAATTTTGATAGTTTAATTTGCATCCAGATTAACATTAAGTAGGTCCCTCTTAGTGAAGCAACATATTTTGGAACCATCTAAAACCAATTTCGGGTTTCCTAAGCACATATCGTGAACAGATGGCTTTATCTACTACTATAAGGGACTAAGATGATCGGATAATTGGATAAACGCAATAACTGACAGGGAAAGAGACTTTATGGCAACATAACAATAATCTGAGTCATCGTAATACACAATCACAGGATATAGAAATATCGGAAGAGGAAATATGACGTCTTTACACTTATCTTTATGGACTAGTTTTATAACTTCTGAGCTGCAATAACATATTTTTATTGCCAGTACATAATCAGAAATATGTCCGGTCTACTGTGACGCTATCACGCTACCTACAGTGCGTTTGCGTTAAAATTCTACAAACTGAAAATGAATACACCATCCAGGTACAAAATGAGTATACAGGGTGGCAGGGACATCGACGCGAACCTGGTACCATGGATTCAGCACATGATTCTGAACCCCACTGCGTTGAAAATTTTCGAAGGTTATTAAAACTACTAGCTTTTCCATACATTTTCACCGCGTAGTTATTGCACTTTTCTATGAAATAGCAGATTTTTTTTTTATAACCGACGAAAAATTTCTACGCTCGGGGGTCTATAATCAAGTTCTGAATGCATGGTAACAGTTTACGCGTCGATGTCCCTGCCACCCTGTATAATTTTTATAGGAACATCTTTTCACCCGTAACTGAACCAAAAGTATACTTTCAGATGACCCCTTGCTCAACACCCTTCCGAAACTCGATGACCTAAAACCGTCAATCAAAAATATGGAAGGCGTTCCATTGAAATAAACACACTTGGCGATTATGGAAAGCTTCCGATAGGCCAAGCCGATATCCAGCCCTTAATGACGGTACCACATTAATCTACGTTACCCTTTGCGTCAGGGCAGCCCCCCAGTATTTCACGTGAACGAATTAATTCCTGTCTATATTGTTTTGTTGCATGAGTAAAAAAGTTACCGTTTCATGCACGATGTTTGTATAAGGAAGTTTGTAGATACTACCAATTTTTTTTTGTGTAGAACGTTCCTTTTATTAATCAAATCCCTGTTGAAGTCAATAGAAAAACACGTTTTGTACGCTTTATAAGCGAAGCGCGTGAGGTAGTGCTCTACTCTCGCCTTACAAAAACCAAGTAATTCGTTGAGCTAAAAATGTCTCTATTTACTTCATATCGCACCTGTAGAATAATATTCACACACAAACGTCAAGAAAAAACATTAGTTTCAACACTCATGTTATTTTCAAAAAACAATTTGGCAATTTAAAATAATAAAAACACTGTTTAAAAAAACATATTCTGTGGACGTCCGTGTGTCTGTATGTATGGATCCTGGCGTGGTCACCGATAACTCGATTTTTTTTTAAACGTTTCATTGTTTTCGAAAACTAAGTCCTTTCGAAAATCACGGTCTAATCAATGTAGTTTAACTGTAATTAGTAATATAATTTTTTAGCTTCATCTTTCTGACTGACCGACCCCTTGACAATTCAAAAGTGCCTGTAATTGGTTTATTTGAAATAAATGCTTTGAGTTTGAGTTTATAGAATTGAATGAGATTATGAGGCGTACACTTTTGTTTTTTTTAAGAATTACTTCAAAGTAGTAGTTTCCTACAGTTCAGAACCCATCTCATTGAAGAAATTATATGCCAATGTCATACGACACGACCGGATCTGTTTCCGTACAAAAATAGCCTATCCAATCTTATTATAACAAACATATTAAGGAAAAACAAAAAGAAACGACGTGACAAAGGCCGTGTTTTAGCTGGGTATCAAATAACTAGAGGAGGTATTAATCTCTGAAAGTGCCTTGGCACCCTCTCACATCACTGCCTTCGAAAGGAGGAAATTCGTGTCAGATTTTCTTACACTAATATGTCAGAAGCTAACCTCTTACGTTGATAATATTACACTAACATAAAAGAAGACATGCATAGTCATGTTACAGGTCTCTCTAACAATGTCAAAGACTGTACAAAGTTGCGACTTGGCACCTTGTTTACCTAAATGAAGTCATTTGAGCGTTCAAACCTGCGACGGCAACACTAATTGCTTTGGCACCGCTCATAAGTTGTGTGTACTAGATGTTTATTACAGCGCTAAATTATAAGCTAGATTTTAGGTAGTTTATACCTATACATATATATCAGTAAATAGGAAATATCTATGGAGTATCCTATTGCTACCAATCACCATGTCCATGGTCCATGTCCTGAGACCTATTTGGATGCATATCAAATGACATATGACACTTTTAATGTCCAGATTTATGATAGTCATTTCAAACCACCCATTTAGAAGAGTTATTCAAGAGAAGGCGATGACGACGCCTATACAGAATAAATCGACATAGTTATCGATTCACATAAACGGTCAATACATTACCCAAATAAGAAAAACTTGCGCGATCGAGATAAGATCGACGATTCGAAGCAGCGACCAGCGAGTTCTTCAGAGCGTCGCGTTCATATGAAAGGGCTCTCAGCGAAGAAACCGCTCGTTAAGGATTTAGTATATCATGTGACAAAGTGGTTGTGTCGAAGGAGTTTTATTTTCTTTGTGCGCCCCTTTCTTATTTATATCGTCGTAATAAGTTGTGACGTTGTAAAAAGTTATTCTTTTAACGCTGTAGGTTCAAGTTACGTTCTGTGTTTTATGAGCTGGATACGTGTTTTAGTTTATGTTGGTATTTTTAACCATAGAACAGCTACTCTTGTGGGTTTTCTGACATTTTTATGTGACATATTTTCATATTATTTTACGGTATTCAAGTTAAAGGTCAACCCTTTGACCCAAAGCTAATCAAATTATTTTTATAGCCACGCAACACGCATCTTTTATAATTACGAAATATACATTCGTGTCTGATCAATTATTACAAAAGCAGTTCAACAGTAGCATATCCGAACACAAAGTAATAAGTTAAACAAACAAACTGTTGGTGACAGACACTGTTGCACCAAAACAATTCACAAAAGATGAAACAAAGACGCTCCCAAAATCTCTCCTCAAGAAGTTAAACAATCAAAGGCGAAAACAGGACATTGTTACAAACGGAATGAAGCCAAACACTTTTGAGCAACAATGAGAAGCCAGTGGGAGGGGCTAGACCAAAACAACTCCCAAACTCAGGTAAGCCAGGCAAACCAAAGGCCTTAATGGGAAAGCTTTGGCTTGGCAACTCTGCCAAGTTGAATTAATTTATTCTTGGAGGGACGTATGTAACTTTGAAGCGTTACTGTTGCTACTAGTATTCCGAATGGAGATAACACTGACTTTGTTTGGCTGAAACCGCAACCGAAATTCGCAGTAGAGGATTTAATATTTAATGTATGTTCGTTAGCAGATTTATCTGGGTTAATAACTAGTTCTCGGTAATTCTGAGCATCTGTTTCCTCTTGTACTTAATTAAAAGTATACTTTAATTAAAAGTGGAATTAAGTTAATTACGCCACTCGATTGCTGATTATTGGACTTGGTGCAGCTTTAAAATAGCTTTTACATTAGATCATTTAGTACCACAATATTTCAATCCCGTGTATCCCCAAATAGAATGAGCAACTTGATCATCAAAATTGTTCCTACTATTCTTTAACGGTCATAAGTTAACCTGATCAGGAGTTCTTCGTTCATCTTTAAGTCTAACAGACGAAGATACGCCCAGACAAAATCCTCAAGCAACTTCCAATTCCAAATAAGAATTATGTAGTAAGTATATGTACAAACTTACAAGAATGTTAAGTACAAATACCAGCAGGCACGTAGGAGTAAAGCCAGTACATAATAATCAAACAGGCGACATCATTAGAACCCCAAACATGCGCGTCCTCAGGTTGATTAAAACGTAAATACATATTTAAGCAGCACGTGAGTATGCGACCTTCGCAGGGCTACCGGTGCCCTTAAAGAATCGCCTTTGTCTTCACGCACGATCGGATTCAATCCAATGATCCCTGCTGCCTTTGTATGTTATGATTCCTTGACCTTTGTGTAATATTTGGTTAGTGTTTGGAGGTTTTGTGTTTCGTTAAATACTATATTTCGAGCATCCGGAAGTGCTGTTGGTATTTTGTCTTTGGGCTAATTCTCCTCATTTTTCTAACACACGTCGGCATTTGACCTTCGCAGGGCTACCGGTGCCCTTAAAGAATCGCCTTTGTCTTTACGCACGATCGGATTCAATCCAATGGGGAGGCTGCCTTTGTATGTTAAGATTTCTTGAGCTTTGTACATTATTTGATTAGTGTGTTTGGAGGATTTTGGGTTTTCTTAATTACTATTTTAAGAGTATTCTGAAGTTCTGTTGGTATTTTATCTTTAGGCTAAATGTCCTCATCATTCTAGCACGCGTCGGCATTTTAAATTCACAGGGCTACCGGTGCCCGTGAAGGTTTATTTTTGTCTTCACGAACGATCAAAATCAATCTAATGATTTTGCTATCTTTGTATGTTCGGATTTCTCAAGAAATGTTTACATTGAGTATATTTTGAAGAAAAATATTTTGTATCTGTGTATTTCATTGATCTGTGCCTTGATTACTGTTTGTAGAGCAACTTTAAATGCTGTTGGCATTTTTTGTTAGACCTGAATGTGCACCACCTTTTTAAGTAACCTCGTTATCTTTCTAGCACGTGCCTGCATTTGACCTTGGTAGGTCATCTGCCCTTAAAAGATAGCCTTTGCCTTTACGCACGATCGGATTTAATTAAATGATCTCTGCTACCTTTGTTTTCATTCAGAACAGTAATTGGAACTTTGGGCATCAGAATTAAGGCCATGATGATATGTATGTATAAATGTATGTGTGTGGATTTATAATTTGATTTGCGATTTGAAGTACTTGTGTTTAATTAACATTCTTAGATAGAACGTACACATACTTAGCACGCATCTTGGGAAACATAATATTTCCAGATTTAATGTCATTTATTTATATATACTTTATTGTACACTATGCCATTAATATCGCTCTAGGTTGTGGCAGAGCAAGGCACCTCGAATTTCTTAAAACCATGAACTTGTCAGTAATATTAAAGCCAAAATTCATCATTTTCATTCGACCAACCTGTAACATCTACTAGAGAAACCGCAATCACAACAATAATAAAAAACCGGCCAAGTGAGAGTCGGACTCGCACACCAAGGGTTCCGTACCACCGCACAATATTAATTAAACACTACATTTTTTTTAAACATACATTTTTACATTTTTTTATCTTTATTTTATTTTTATTATTTTTGTTCATCGCGGCAATAGAAATACACATTCTGTGAAAATTACATCTGTCTACCTATTATGGTTCATGAGATACAGCCCGCTGACATACAGACAGACGGACGGACTGACAGCGGAGCCTTAGTAATGGGGTTCCGTGGGCACTCTTTGGTTACGGAACCCTAAAAAGGTTATATAATCCTCACACTCACACTCATAAGTATTCGAGCACGTGCCAGTTCGACCTTCGAAGGGCTACCGGAGTAACAGTACCATTAAAAGACCGCTTTTGTCTTCATGAACGAATAAATCCGATCCCTGATTCCTTTTGTGTTTATTCAGAATTCGGTAATTTGAGCATAGCTCATTGATATTGACGGTAAATTGGGATTCAATTAGAATTCAAATTCAAAGGATCTTTGTTCGTGTATTGGATTTGTATTTAATTACATTATCTTTTGAGGTGAACATTGCAATACAAAGCCTGAAGCGATTTATTTCTTTGATCTGTTACTAAGAAAAAGCTTTTCAGTGTGTTACTTGCAACTTTTACAACCACACGCGCACGCATTTCAAATCAGGACAATTATCAATTTTGGCAAAAATATCAACATGCCTCAAGATTGTTGATAAAAGCATAAATGTGAAACTGTGCCCAGTCCCATTTCTAGTCAAGCTAGCAAAAAACAGGAAACCTATAAACCCATCCTGTCGTAAACCCTAGCCTAGACTATTTTACGACAAATAAAGCTCAAAGCAACCAACCTAATGTATCGTGGGCACGTAAGACTGGATAGCTGGGCTCCGGTCACCGTAATAGCCGACGCGCATGATTGCCTAATACGTTGCCAGCCTAATAGAGGCACTTCATCAATATGGGACCCAAGTTAGGTAAACTACGGGCCGAAGATCTTCATGCCGTCGATTTTGAGATAAATCTTAATTAGGATCAAAGGAATTCGTCCAGAGATTTAGATGAATATTGTACTGAATTAAACAAGCTTCTAGGCGTAATTGGACAAAGTAAAATTGTGGAGCGTTTTCACAAAGCGATACATCGTTTTTTTATTTTATTTAGCAGCAATTTCATTTAACACACCCTATCTAAACCCTAATAAATAAATAATTTACATTATTGCAAAAAAAAAAAAAAATATGATGTATCGTTTTGTTAAAACGCTCCTCGATTTCATTTAACGTACTATATCTAAACCCTAATAAATAAATAAATTACATTATTGAAAAATAAATTATTTTACGATGTATCGTTTTGTAAAAACGCTCCTCAATTAGAGTTAGAATTTGCTTGTACAGTTGATTTATCTGCAGATCTCTTGTTTTTAGGGACCTTAAATGAACATAAATAAACTTAAAATTTTAAAAAACCCTCGACTTTTACAAAAACCTGTAAAAACGGCTGAACAGATTTTCTTCTATTTTTTTCATTTTTTTTTTTTTAGGTAAGGACTCTCTCGTTCAAGTCACCTTCCAAACAAAACAAGAAAAAAAAACAATATCGATTCAGCCGTTTGTGAGCTACGATGCCGCAGGCAGACACATGTTAAACTTTTAACACCCCTCTTTTCGTCGGGGGTTAAAAAAGAAGTCGAGTTCGGAGAATATTAAAATTGATGGTGCCTCAGCAGCGAGTAATGAAATCAAATATGTAATGAAATAAAATAATCAAATAACGTCGCTGTCATATTCGACGTTGAGATTTCATCTCAGCTAGGCGAGCAAAATTTTAACCATCTTTGAATAATTCGCAAGCGATCAAATCGGGTTTTGTAAAAGTAAAATGAGAATTGAACGAACGGTGTTTAGAAATATGCTTGTTATTCTGAATCATTTCTTAGTTTTACCTCGATGTCATTATCAATGTTATCATCCTTTATAATAAACGAAAAATTCTCAAAAGGACCTAGTTAATTAATCCACGCGTCATGTTCGTGAACGGGCGCCGTCAGTTGAGACCGGTCATCTCTTAACTGCCACGGCTTATTTTTATTATTAATCTTATATTTTGAATTGTTTCTTTATATATTTTTTTTCATTGTTCTCGCATATAGAAGCAACAAGAATAATGTACCCAGGATTTTGTAATATCTTGATTTAAAAAGAGTGTCCTTGGAGTTTCTGGCCCGTTCTTCTCCATAGAGATCTACGTTTTGGAATGGGCAACCAGCATCAACTTTCTGACTAACTGACCGACTCTTTGACAATTCAAAAGTGCCTGTAAATGGTTTAATTGATATAAACAGTTTGAATTTGAGTTTGACGTTTATACATTGAATACCTTTTTGCACCTTCTTCCTGTCTGACTTCTACTGGTTTCATCAAAGTGCGTTCATAAGAATATTCCGTAGTGTGTTCGCATAAATGTAAAGTAATAATTGACCACATACCCAATACTGCCACCCATGTGGAGAGAAACAACCCACTCTACGGCGTCAATATTAATTTCGTCGGCAATTACCGTCGAAGACGAGGCTCCCCGAACGTTAGAACCGCCAAATGTGAAGGCAACACCGTCGTAAAAATGCGGATGAAAGTTCTTGTCTTTTAAGCACTTAGGTGATTATACAGGCTGGTCAAATTAGAGACGGTCATTAAAAAAAATGTGATTCCTCATGCCCAGGCGTATCCGAAAATACGCCATGTATGTTCCGCGATTCTTGATAGTTTTCGAGTTATGTTTTTTTTTTTTTTTCTTGAATATTTTATGGGAACCGCTTTCAAAATCTATCTTAATTTTTACACGGCTTATTCACATTTTTTATTTTTTTGCAATTTTCATGGTTATGGAATATTCTTTCAGGCATAAAATACTCATCTTCCTAACATAAATTCAAGATACACAAAAAAAGGCGGATTGAGAGGAAAATTAGATACTTACATCAAATTATCTTAATAAACTTAAACTCTTAAAAATAAGTAATTACAAATGTCTTAAACCGACAACGCTCGTTCCAGGTAACTGATCATATCATAACCGGTTTTCGTAAATTCCTCCTTTTCGATCAAACATTTTGTATCTTGTATTAATGATAGGAAGATGACTATTTTATGTCTGAAACAATATTCCATAACAATCAAACTTGAAAAAAGAATGTAAAAAAGCCGTGTAAAAATAAAGATAGAATTTGAAAATGGTTCACATAAAATTTTCTAGAAAATAAAAACAAAAAAGAAATAACTCGTAAACTATCAAGAATCGCAAAACACATGGGGTATTTTCGGATATCAGGAATCTATTTTTTTTATGTGTTCACTATTTAGACCAACCTGTATATACAGGTCTGTTATAAGCTGTAAGGGCTTATGAAAGAATGGTACGCGTCAGATTAGTTTCCAGAACAGTGGAGGCTTTGTTTTCGCGTTGAGTTGTAGTTTCCGTTTGCTGGTGGATGTTGTGTCACTCAAGCTAAGAACTAAGTAACAACATTGAATACCTTCACTATCAGGTATTTCACCCTTGATAAATGAAGGCTAGGATTATCTTGCTGATAAGTTTTACCTAGAGCTGGACGATAATGATTATGTGTCCGAACTCCTATTACTGAACATAAAACGGTTAATTAGCCAATACTAAATCGGCTCTGTTGATCGAGTTAGAATTAATAACAACGAAACACGCATAATCGTCAATCATATCGACGCGTAGTGAGTTCCAAACTATCTCAAATATTCGTGAACAACCGAAAATGGAACGAAGTAAAAGAAAAACTTCCTCAGAGAATCAAAACGAACACATATAACTGATGCTAACTTATTGACACGCCCTAATTCTATCAAAAGACAGTCGTCGAAGTCATGAATACATAATATAGTACAAAAACGATACTTCCTAGGAACAGAAATAGACTTGCGTACGAGTACGTCTGCTCCGAATATTTATGAGTTTCTCGACACTGCACTCCACGGTTACACCAACCGGTTTCCTTAAAGATGTTGAATTATGCACTGAACTATTGCGATATTGAACTGGATATGGCTTTGGAATGAATACTTACCTAAAGACTACGTTAGATAATTAATGGTTATGAAAGGCAGAGGTAGAAAACGGATAAATAAATGAACATAATTCTTTAATTTTGAAGAGATGAAACAAAAATATTCGCCCTTGTTTCTATTATCCTCAACTTCAACTATTTATGTTTCATCAACATTGGGTAGATCTGTATAAAGATTACTTTTCCACCTATCTACTTCATCAATTACCTCATCTCTTCTTCCCGAGGACACTATTCTCGCAAACGCTGACGTTTTGTTCCCCGCTGATCTTTAATCCCTTGGTCCACCACACCTCAACAACGCAATGATAAACATTCTAGCTGAACACGTAAACATTCTATGTACGGAACTCGCGAGGAATGAAGATACGCATTTAGATTTAATTACACGAGCCTTGTTTACGTTGAGACCGAAGCGGTGGGCGACGAGCCTAGGGGTCTACTCTCTAACTCCGTCAACGACGAGACGGGCCCGTCCGAAGGTAGTCCGATACGATACAGTAAACCCTACTCCCTATGGATTTCGGACTATTAGGTTTCTAACGGAATCATAGACACTATTCGTGAACGAATGGCGCATGACGATAGAGTTGCGCTATTTTACCGGTCGATTACCGGTTTACTTACTTTGTGGTTTTCAAGCTTAATAAACAAAAATAATATTGTTAACGTTATAAAATTACCACATTTTTAACAATAAACTGTTTATTTTGTTTCCAAATATAGAACTGAACTATTTTAGCCATTTTTGTTCGGATTGTAGCTTTACCCTGTTAATAATACCTTTGCATTTTTTCTTTTTGACGGCAATTTTCAAATGAAATGTCATGTCAGTGTTTATTATTATTTACAACTACACTAAATAATTGCATCAATTCGCAATTTATTAACACGACGCGGGATGTTTTCGTTATTAAATATGAATTAATGTTGTAAAATGGCCCCAATCGCTCCAGCAGCAACTCACGCGCAAATAGAGGCCCTCCTTAATTTCGTGAGTGAGAATAATGAGTTGGCACGCGGACTATTGAGGGGTGCCGACGAAAGAATTCGTTCAAAAGGCTGTGGGAAAACCTGTGCAACTCCCTTAATTCAATGGGAAGTTGCACAAAGTCTGTGGAGCAGTGGCAAAGGGTGAGTATAATACATTACTCGTCAATATTAATTTGATTTTTAAGTCTTGTCATCAGTAAAGTGCATACAATGGTAATCAGTCATCCTCCAAATGATTATCTGTAGGAGTATACTGGCTTGTATATCGTTTTTTATGTAATTAAAATTAACTAACTTTTAGGTGCGGGCTGATAAAAAACATTTAGCCAATAAAGCTGCTGAAGCTGCTAGACGTTCAGCATGTGCTACAGGTGAAGTCCCATCGGTAGCAACAACCCTCTCCCAAGTGTAATTGAGGATACTATTAATTATGGGAGAGAGTTTTGGACAGCCACAAGCCAAGGCAAGAGTGCCAGCTTTTCCATCGGTAAGTAATAATTAAATTTATAATTTATGATAGTATGTTTGAATGGTAAAAACAAAAGCATTAATGCTTTTATAATGCTATTGCATGGAGTCTTTGCCATGACTTTAAAAAAATTCAATAACAATAAATAACAAACACATAATTATATATTTGTTGTACCCGTCAATGATATTTTGGTTTTTGTTGTAGGTCCACCTGTAAGACAAGACCCAGCAGCCATCACACCCACCCAAATATCTGCTGCTACACCTGCCAACCCACTTTCCCAAGAGCAACCCTCAATATTCACTGATGCACTGGAGCGGGAGCTGCCAATGCAAAATTAGTGAAGTAAGTATTATTGTTTAGTAGAAAAGAGATTATGTAAGTCATGTTTCAGAAAATTACTTTAAACTGACTGAGATTTATTTTAATTTGTTTACAGTATTAAATTCTCGTCGTGCACATCCACGAGTTCGGCAACACCTCACTGCCGACTCAGCAAGAAGTCGAAGTATTGAGGTGGAAGAACAAAGACTACTAATTGAATCCGGGAGAAATGTGGTGCCTGATGAAATAAGGGTTGTCATTGTGGAACTTTGTAACTTAGTACATAACTAGAAACATTTAAATTGCTAGCTATACATATAACTCTTGAAAGTCACAGGGAGAGGCCTTTGCCCAGCAGTTGGATGATGCAGGCAGTAACATATATTTTTTTTCTCCGTTGCTCTATAATTGCAACATTGTTCACAATGTTGCAAAATTTATTTCCCGAGCTCCTCATCTCTTTTGTTGCTTGGAGTCTGGTCTTCCAACTCAATAATTCACTGAATGAAAGCTTGTCTGTTACCAGCAATTATTTAAGATTAAATTATACAAGTAATAGAAAATGGTATGTGTTGATTGGTTAAAAAAAATCTTTTGATTGTATAATGTTGATTCTTAATTTGAGATTAGTCTAGAATAAAAGAAAATCTATGTATTGATTGTTAATTTTATTCAGATATTAGGTATTTGAGACAAATAGACAAGTAAGAGGAACTATGTTCCTAGTAATAAATTAAGACTTCAATAGATACATAAAAGAAAATCTGTGTTATCATTGTTATAGTGTATTGTTGATTGTTAATTTTATTCAGATATTAGGTATTTGATATTGAAGTAGACTAGTAAGAGAAACTAAGTTCCTAGGAATAATTTAAGACTACATAGATAAATAAAAGAAAATCTATGTTTTGATTGTTACATTGTGTTGTTGAATGTATTTTTTTTTTCAAATTGATTGGTGCTAAATAAAAAGAAAATATTTTTTTATAAAAACAATACTTTTATTGTGGAAATCTTTTTCTTATGTCAGAATCGTCCCGCGCCAGTCCCAACACCCATTATGTCCTGAAAACAAAATAAATAGTTTGTAAAATAAATACTCAAATCAATATTATAAATACAAACATCCTATGTATTTATGTATTTATTGACATATTTTATGAGTAGAGTAGTTTTCTTGTGAGTACTGCATAAGTACCTATTTCTGACCAGCAATTCCGGTAATCTGTCTCTCGCTCTTTGCCCTTGCTGAAGAGCTTGATGAGCGGGCATAGACTCATATCGCTATCCTCCCTGTCTACTGCACTCTAATTGTAGGTCTTCCTCAGATAGCCGGAGAGGGAAGTTGCTTCTAAACCTGCCCGATTACACATATTGCGTAAGACAGCAGGCAATGACAATTTTACCTGCAAAAATAATATTTGCTCTGAAATTTATGAAAAAAATACTGTTCACCTGTTCAATGCATTATAAGGAAAAATATAGAATTGTGACAAATACCTGCTGTGATGGGTTTATAAAGCAGCTCTCTAGCTGCTAAGAGGCATCTCCATCAGCCTTTTAAAATTCCAAATGTAAGTCTGCTAAGGTCCACTGCACCTTGGTACCTCCCCCGAGCATAAAAGTTGAGTGCAGCAAGGATCTAAAAGTAAACAAAATCACCAGTAAATACAACTCAATTAATTGCAGAATCTTCAATAAATAAGTATAACCTTAGCTTTAGTCCTTCATTCTTATATCAAACAATTACCTTCATTATTGGATCCACACAATTTCTTCGTATTTGTTGAGGCAAAAGAGGTACTATATGCTCACACAAGTCTTCAAATAATTCCAGCCTTTAGTTCTTTAAGAACTTAACGTCGGGAATACTCGCCAACCGAAAGTTTTGGCGCAAATATAATCGGCATCGCCTCCGCTCTTCGTGTAGAGCTTCATCTAGCATTCAAAAATGCAGCCATAGGTTCAAGTCTTTGGCAAATTTTAACTTTCGTAGGCAGCACGATAACTATTTTGATGTCGTATCAAATGACATAATGATCCGTCTATACAAGTGTCAAATTCAACTTTTCGGACGGGCAAAAACACATCGGGAGTAGGGTCAACAGTCAAATCGTGTTGTCATTCGTTCTTAGTTCGGGTTCGGGACTAATCGTAAGTCCGTAGGTGATACGGAGTAGGAAACGCCCGTAACGAAGGCCGAAGCTACGGACTTCGTGCTTAGAGAGTAGGCCCCCTAATTTGAATAGCAATTCCTATTTCCTTGACTTTAGGTAGTAGGTACATAGTATTGTTTGTCTGCGGTACTGTTATTTTGTTTGGTTAGGATTTTGGGTAATGGCTGTGAATGATATTGCAAATTATTTAATTTTCTTGTTTGTGCAAATAAAACACCGGTTATATCATAACATTGTTGCCTTGTTTGTCAAGGTGGTCATTAGTAACTGCTATCCGCTACATTGCGTCACCATCGTTTCAAGTAACTGTCATGAAATCCTCCGAATAATACTCAGGTTGTTCTCTGTTAAACTCAGATCTCCTATTTATTAGTAGCAATAAACACAACGAGAATGATCCATCGTCTTGAAATAATCCATGAATCATTTAAGACTAACCACTCACTCGA
The DNA here is from genome assembly GCA_917490735.1 of Dryobotodes eremita. Classification (NCBI taxonomy): domain Eukaryota; kingdom Metazoa; phylum Arthropoda; class Insecta; order Lepidoptera; family Noctuidae; genus Dryobotodes; species Dryobotodes eremita. The sequence continues at coordinate 18,502,442 of OU823257.1, forward strand.
ATTCCTCTACCTACCACAAAGCTGTATTCATCATCCCGCGCTACAGAACAACAAACAATACAACATTCTAGGAAGCTCATTGCGTATTGGTTCCCATCAATTAGAAGATAAGGCACACTTGATTGATTCACGGCGCAACAAAGGGTGCATTTACGCCGTCAAGACCGATAACCCCTGCATGTTCAAGTTATCTCTAGTATAATTATAGTGACTTATGAGTTCGGGAGACTCCACTTATGTAAGTTTATCTGAGAACATTAAGAGAGTTTATTTATGCATGTTTTCGCTTTTGGGGTCAGCAGTATCAAACTTATTTTAAATTCATAATTATCGTGGTACTTAAGACATCCCTAAATCTTTCACTCTCAATAACGAAAGCGGAGTAATGTAATTTAATGATCTTGAAAATGAAGAAATACTTATCGCTAACGGGTTACATAACAGAAATGAAAGGATAGTAGGAGTAAGTCACTCTTTCATTTCCCAGTTGAACGACAAATCCATCCTGAAAGACGGATGAAAGTAAAAGACTAGTTGACAAACGAACCAGAAATATGTTCGCTTTATATGTCTCAAAAGCTGGTTGGTCAAGTTTGTAAGAAGCTTATGTCCCTTACAGCAAAGGAAGCCCTTTGTGTGCCACTCCTTAATATCTATCTAGTTGGACCTTCTGGATTTATGTAAAGATAAAATATCACCTCACATAATACTCGCTAGTATGTCAAACGAAACCAGCATTTCAATTTAATTAAAACATCGAAGAGAAACTACGAAATACGTATAAAAAAACAGTCTTTTATTTTTCAGCCAAACGTAGCTGTATTCGCAACGACCAAATCTGATTAACGGATGTCGGGTCACTATTTATGGCGATGCCGAATCTAATAAATCCCCGGTTGAAAAATAATACTAAACAACACATTCATCATCACACGAGTTGGTATCTTAATGTTCTCTGATGAACATCCTCCTGGAGCTATAGTAAATAAACTTATAGAAATCTGGTTAAAATCAATACCTATGATCGACGATCAGTAGGAATTTATTGGTTAGGTACGCAGAGAAGAATACTACAGAACACTCTTAGACATAATCAATTATTCACTTAAAGTAGAAAGAAAAGAGGGTGTCCCATTAATTCCCGAATGCCACACAGACGCGGCATTTGATTTACTACAATTAAATAATGGATTGATAGTATAAATGAACATCAATCAAATGAAATCGCAAATCGGAAGCAACTCGACTACCTACCAACTGAAACTTTTCATAGCTATATTAGTTTTTCAAACAGAGTGAGTAAGCTTAATAACATTGAATCGATACCCTAGTTTTAGTTTAACGCCTTACCTACAAATGTGAGTTTAATTCATTGTTTGTTTGTTTTTATTGTCATGGTGTTTGGCTTGCATGGTAAACACAATTTTAAATAGGTATATGTGGATGTTATTTATGTTGAAAGCCGTTCTAAGCCATGTGTTGGGTGGGTTCTTTATCATAACATTGTCACGCCCACGACGTTTCAAGGAAAGAGTGGGTGTTCTGTCGAATACAAAGATGGTGATATAGTCTTTATGCAAGAGGAACCTATGCTATGATATTCTATTCCAATACTTGGCAACAAAAACACATGGTAGGTAAAGAAAAATAAAACATTCGAATTTAAAAAAGACCGAGTAAACACGCCTACAAACTCCTTAGAAAAGTATTTGTGAGGAACTGGAAGCCGCGTGACTAAATCCACGAGGCAGTACTTTACAACACTTGCGCAACATAAACAAGTCGAACTTTTTCTTACGATTCCAAATAAAGAGTCGAAAGTTTGGAGAAATGTGCTAAATAAATTAAAATGAAAGCCACGCGATCCAGAATCTATTAGAATGTTGGACTGCCTCCAACCCACCCTACAGTCAGTGACAGCTTATTGAATGCCGTTCAGAATACAAAACTGGTTCAGGGTTACTGGAACACGAGTAAGATAAATTGGAATGGCACTAAACATCTTGTAGTTTCAAGGTGTGTGTTCGTAAAACAACAATTGTAATGGAAAAAAAAACGTTTTAGAAGGACCTTTTGGATTCTTTCTGGAATCCTTGATCCTTGGCGATACAAATATAGATACTTGATTTACGTGTTTTACTTTCATGTCCTCTTAATAGGAACGTCATATTTAATAGTGATTACAAAGGCATTTATAAAACCAATATGTGTCAAACGCCATCAGAATCAGCCAATAAAGAGAATTACAATCTGCAATTACAAACTCAATCTAAGACGGTTCCAAACAGGGCCATGGTAAACCCGAGTTATAAAACAAACTTGAGACGCAACCAGCCGTGAGTTTCAATATGCGGTTTATTGAATATGCAACACTAAAAACTGCTCTGGAACTTCGCATCAAAGTAATGGCACCCACACAGTGCCAAAGCTCTTCGGATGCACTTCAAACGAACATTAAATGCAAGACCGGAGCTACTAAGAATGCAAAAGTCATTTGGAGTTCACTTAAACGATTATTGCGAGCCGTTTGCGTCCGGTAGAGTAACTAAGTGTCTATTATGTGTTTTTTTGCTTGCATAGTAAAGCTTTACAGTGGGCTAATCTCAGGTGGAGCTTGGAGTTTATAGTGATAAGTCACTGGGTTGAAAAAGTGCAATGGTGTAGAAAGGTAGCATAAACGCTGTAGTTTTCTTGGTGATTTAAATAAAAGCGCTAGATTAGATAGCAGAGAGGTGCTCAATTTATGTAAGTTAGAAGCAAGAGCTCAACAGGGAGTTGTTTTTACAATTGAAAATTATGACATGATACTATATCTTCCTTAGGTGTAATTAACAAACGCTAGGCGGTGCGAGAACGGAAATAAGGAATTAGTTAACACAGGCATAAAATTACAGTGCAAAAATCTGGTTTCCCTTAGCAACTGCGCAGACCAACGGCAATTACTTCATGTAAAAGCACAAGCTAAGAAATAATGATTCGTTTTACAACGGATGCAAAACCAGCTCTTAAAACAATGCGGGCTTTGGATTTATGATCACGAAGATCTTACAAAGTCTACTAACTCAGAATAAAGGAGACATTACCTTTAATAATATTCAAACTAGCATCACATATTATGGCACAGAAATGTCTGATGAAGCAGAAATTAAACCAAGGCAACATGAATAGATAATAAATCTAAGTCAAGTCAAGTTGAACGTCATTTTATGACGCTAATACAACTTAATGTCTCCAATTCTAAACCGGAGTGTGATAAGTTACAGTGGTTCAGATCATTTAACTATAGTAACTTTAAATATATACAATACTAGCTTCTGTCCGCGGCTTCGTCCGCGTGGATGCCGGAAATTATCCATGGGAACGTGCTACCGGGACTAAAAGTAGCCTATGTCCTTCTCCAGGATGCCATCTATCTCCTTGCCAAATTTTATCGAAATCCGTTCAGTTGTTTAGGCGTGAAAAGATAACATACAGACAGAGTTACTTTCTAATTTATAATATTACTAGCTTTTGCCCGCGCCTTCGCTCGCGTTAATTTAGACGATGACTATCAATTCGGGTTATAATTCAATCATGATCGGAAGACACGTGGCGCCATCTATTATCATAAGAACGTTATTGTTGTTTTCCTCGGGAACAGTACTTTTTTCGGGATGAAAGGTACCCTATGTCCGTTTTGGTACACCTGACAACGTATATGCAAAAATTTCAGAATGATCAGTTCAGTGGTTTAGGCGTGAAAAGGTAACAAACAAACTTACTTTCGCATTTATAATATTAAGTTAGGAAGTTAGGATTATGGATATAATCAAATTAATTTCACGTTGCCCTGATTAAATAACTTACAAGTAGAGTAATGTTTTCTTTAATCTCGTGCTTTGGTTTATGTTTTTGCTAATTAGGTATGTTTTAGGTTTCTTGTATTTTATGTAGGCTTCCTGTAGAATGTTTCGTTAGCTACATTGTACGGGCATGTTTAAGTTATAATAATAATTTGAACGTTTTACAGTATTTTAATGTGTCGTGTTTATTTCACTTTGGCCTATGAAGGCTTTACTAACACGTTTCAAGTCGTTAAACTTACTAATTGGTTTAAAAAGAAAATTGTGTGACACAATTAAAACCTAGTTAGATTGTTTTCTCAGTAATTATTTTATCCAGAAAGTAAGCTGCTCTGAAATTGATGGTTATGTAAAAGTATAAGTCAATGATTGCTTTCCCAGTTTAAACTTCATCTAGAAATTGAGCTGTCCTTAAATTGAAAGCATATCTAATAGCTGCTCAGAAAACCACAAACGTATAACTGTGTTTTAAGGATAATTTCCACCAAACGGCTAGCATCGCATCGGAATGGAACGGATTTTACAATGTTTAAACGATACTAAATCGTGAACACAGTATTTAAATTCTATATTACCAAGCCGCGCACAGCAGCTTGACCGCGGGCGTTTTCCGCGACACTCGATCGTAGCCGAAACTATGCTGCGACGCACGATCGGCTCCGTTCGCCTGTCGTCGTATCGTCAACACGGTAGGAATGAAACTATTTGACTAGGCCCCAGAAACGGATACGTTCGCAAGTGACGGTACGGGCCGATCGTATGTGTCAATATCCTGCCGGACGCGATCGGCTGTCGCCGCATCCGTTCGTATCCTTTCCGATCCAATGCGATGCGATGCGTTTGATGGAAATCATTCTTCAGTAGGAAAGGTTTCTCTTGTAGTGAAATTCTGTGGCACTGCGAACTCGTATTTTAGGGCTGCCTTCAGTTCCTAGCTTAGTTTTTAAGACATTAAATTTATTTTTCAAGGAGTCAAATCTTCTACGAAATTGTTATTCTGTTTATTGACACTTCACTGTAATCATTTTCGTAGCACGCATTGCTAAATAAACAGAAATAAGATTCCTGTAAGCAAAACGACCGGATTATGTGTCTCATTTTAAATGAAGCAAATTCTGCAAGTTTAAATAAATGTCAGGAATTTTCAGCTGGTTTTTGTTTGGTCTGTCAACCCCAATCTTTCGACGCTTTCCCAGTCATTTATTTTATACAGCCTTTAGATATAGCTCTGTCTTGTCCCTCTTTGAACTCTGTGCGAAGGTCGATGGTTTTAACTGCTGTCGGATACTACATAAACTGAATGAAGAATTGAAGACGGTAATTTTGAATGGATTGCTAAATGGTTACCTTTTCTACCTTTTCTCTCGGACTATGGTAGACCATCGTTAAAGTTGGTACTTCGAGTCTTTAAAAAAATATGCTGTAGCTTATACTCCGAAAGACAAGCAAAGCAAAGGAGGAAGACAACACCGGATACGGCTGTTTACTTAACAACGCTTGTAAGAACTTAGAGAAGCCTTCTAAAAACTCAAGCCAAAGAAATTATGCGGCGTTGCAAAGAGATCGCACTAATTACAGTCTAGAACGCTAGAGTAGAAAGCTTAGACTAAGTAATTTCCAAGTTACGTAGCAACTGTTAAGTAATATATGCTCAAAGTGCTAACAGCAGCAACATTGTAACATAATAATGTAATCTTCACTTGTTCACACCATATGACAGAAGCACCCGATGGTTCTGAGAATGACATAATACACTTGATTATCCCACCTCTATTAAACTAATTTAATAATGATATTAAAACCAATGAAGCCATACATAATGAAGCAGTAACCAAACCATTCACACGTTGGTCACCTACGCCAACCGCCAAATGACTCATTTAAATATAATAGTAGATAAAAGGGTCTAAACGATCGTATCAAACGTGAAAAACATTCACTTTGTAAGAATAACATTGACAAAGAAATATGTTATTGGGTGCGATGAAACAGATGGCTGATGTTTTGGTAAACATTTCTTTGTATTTGCTGAAGATGATTTTTACCTGAAACAAAAGAATTCGTTTGTTAATAAAAACATAAGAGAGATGACTAATGCGTGGGATGAGACATTTATAAAAATTGGGACAGGACTAAATAAACTGTCGTTCGTTTTGTTTTTCAGTAAACATATGTGGCAAGCCATAACGTAAGAAAGAGTGACAATAAAAAAGTTTTGTTGCTGCTACCATTTCGAACCCTTTACTCAACACCAGCCTCAAGACAAATTAAACATTGGTACTAAGAATTAAGTTGACATGAAAAAACACCACCGTATTAAGCGGTTAACCCAACAATGTCCATTAATCCTTGGAGCAGCTTGCGTTTAATTGCTTTATGCAATTAAAACGACTATAACCCTTAATTGCTACAGAGCGCAGACTGGCTCACAATCTGTGTAAACTCAGTTTAAGAAAACAGGCTCTCTCCATCACACTTGACGTTGGCAAACGTGAAATGCAAATATTATTGCTGGCATCGCCCCGATTTGTAATCGATTCTATAATTGCACTTATCGAGTGATATCGATGTTTACTTGCGAGGTATCGTTTAAAATAGCACTCTGTAAGATATACGTTACTGCGATTCAAAATTCAATTCAGTTTGTTTTGTTATGTCTCTGGAAAACTTGTTTCCGTAATTATAGTTTTAGAAGTTTTTGTACCGTCTTTTTTTCCTCTAGAACGTTCGTCGAAGACAATGTCCGTGAATCAATTTCATAGCTATGAATAATTTTCACTAATCGTCGGTTTTCAAACATCGAGGATAAACTACATAAAGCTCCAACGTTCATAGCAAGATAGGTATATTTGTTTACGATGATAGTTGCAGAGAGCATTAAATTCTCCAAACAGAATAATAAAAGAGATCACAAAATAACACTTTGTGTTATGTAATCCTAAATAAAATGCCGAAATAAAGCTTAAAATAGACGAAAAAGTTTTATTTAAAATGCTTAGTGCTTCCACAGAAACAATGGATTTTGGAAAGGATGAATTGCCTGAAGCTAAAATTCCGCAGAGGGTAGTGACATGTGAGATCATTTCTGGCTCGATTACGCTAACTCCTTACATAAAATATCGTTAGTAGATGCTCTCTAGTATAACACTCGTGCAGAATAAGAATGAGGAGATTTAAGAAATAGTTTTTGTCGAGCAAAGTACGCAGAATTATAATAAGAGGTGTATTTTGTTTTAAGATATCTTTAGTATATACGACGGCCATATGACACCCGAAGTATACCAAAATTCTGGTAAACTATAGTTTCAGATAAGAGTTATTCGAGATAGCGTTCTTCTAGCGTTCGAGAATAGAGTACAAGCGTCATATTTCTTAACCAATCCATTCCGGCCTTCTTTTTTTTTTGGGTGGGAAATCATCAAATGACCTCTCCCGCTCTGGGCGGAGCGGAAGGGCGTGTCAGACGCTTACTGACTAAAACTCACCCGTGTTCCTTCAGTTGCCTGTGCGCCAGGGCCACGGTAACTCTTTCGAACAATCCGCGACCCCGGCAGGCATCGTCCCTATCGGACCCCGTCAATTATGCTGGCCGGCCTACTAATGTACAAAGTATCACCCCACACAGGGGTTCTCGTTAACGTGGGTGTAACAGCGAATGCCGCTTCACATTATTACAATCCCAATTTAGAATTCGTGTACCTTTGTACTTCTACTATGTAACATGAAAGGTCACTGAGAGGTTTGGCGGATGGGATTAGGACATATTCGAAGGAAGAGGCAAGTAATTGGAGATTAGCAGTGAATAAATTCAAGCTGTATGTGATGATTATGATGAAAATAGTTTACTAAGAGAAGACCATGATATTTAATTAGATTTTGATCTCTTTATTTCAAGACTCAAACAGTAAGTGAACATAAAATAAATTGCTACGGTTTTACGCTTCGTCAAAGTAAATAAAGCTATAGTCAACATCCAATACCTTTCGAAGCCCTCAATTAAGTATCCGGCAGATTGCAAGCCTCACGACGGATCACGACCGACCGAACCGAGGCGCTTGCGAACACAATGTCGTGATAATTGATTTTATAATAATCCTTTGTTCTTCACTTACAATATGTTAACAAGTATTGTTCCCTTTCGGGATGGTTTCATTGTAGGCCGAAATCGATGGACGCGTCGGAACGCCCATTTGTATGCAAAATTTTATACATGTATGTAAATATAAAAGCTGTTACAGTGTCTTTATCGTCATTATCATTCGCAGTGGGTACAAAAATACTCTGTACTAAACGCCTCAGTATAAACTGAGGCGTTTAGTACAGAGTATTTTTGTTTTTGTGTCTTGGAAAACAGAATTCCAGAACCAAATAATTGGTTCTGGAATTCTGTTTTCTAAGACACCGATTTGGACAATCCCTTTATGCTTGTTGCATGTACACTAGTGTCAATTTGCTTTGCATGTACACTAGTGTCAATTTTCTTTGCATGTACACTAGTGTCAATTTGCTATGCATGTACACTAATGTCAATTTGCTATGCATGTACACTAGTGTCAATTTGCTATGCATGTACACTAATGTCAATTTGCTATGCATGTACACTAGTGTCAATTTGCTATGCACGTACACTAGTGTCAATTTGCTTTCAATGTACACTAGTGTCAATTTGCTTTCAATGTACACTAGTGTCAATTTGCTATGCATGTACACTAGTGTCAATTTGCTTTCAATGTACACCAGTGTCAATTTGCTTTCAATGTACACTAGTGTCAATTTGCTTTGTATGTACACTAGTGTCAATTTACTTTGTATGTACAATAATGTCAATTTGCTCGTTCACAATAAATGTTTTAACCAACTCATGAATTCCACACGTGTTTAGCTTCCAACCATGATAATGAACATGAAACTGAATTTGAATTCCCTCGACTGAAGCGAAAAAATATAAATCAACGCTAATGTTCCCTAACCAAAACAATTTTCCAAATGTAAACCATTTTATATTCCAAGTGTGTCATCAGATGCACGGAGCGGTGGTAAATACTTCAAAAAATTTGAAGAGCATTCCTCCTAATGAAGGTAATAAATATTTTATGGGTTCGAATGAAACTGCCTTTTTCGCTTTTATAGCAAAAAACTGCGTAGAGATACTTTAAGCAGTTAAACATCCAAGCGATGTTTTGGAGGATGTCGAGATTCACCACGGTATTGAGGGTAAATTATTTCAAAGCGAACTTGTTTTAATAAACTGTAGCAAAGTTATTTGTGTTCAAGAAGAAAGCGCTACGTGAAAACTAACAAGAATTTAAATTAGTTCTACTAGCTTTGACGGCAAAAGCGTGGACGGTTTTAAATGCGTAACGTATGCATCTTTAGTATTTTCACTAATTAGTCGGGGTGTTTTGAAGGTTGAACTAATTTGCTCAAACCACCCATAAAGGATTTTTATGTGTGTAGCTGAAACAACTTCGCACCATATGCGTGTGACCGTTAATTTTACTACGTGAACAAATTCTTTAAATACAGAAAGTGTTTTTGTGTTTATTTTTACACACGACTTCTATTTCGGAATTTATGTAGCTTTCAGGTAAAGGTTTACTATCGACGTACAGTTCCGAGCTTAATAGAATGTGAGATTCATTTTAATAAATAGAAAAGGAAGCATTAACACAGGGATCTATACTCGGTCCAACTATTAAACATAATTGAAATCTTCAAAGATTTTAAGCAATATTGTTCTCTTCGTTTTTTTGTGTCACCTTACGTAAAGGTCTAGACGCCTTAAGTCCCGTCACTTGACTCTGGCCGTGAACTTGTAAGAAGACGCATACGGCCGGGTTTAACAATCCCTTTCACTGATGTGGTAAACCCCAAATAAACGCACGTCACACTACATTTGTATGTAAACTAGGAAAACTACTTAGTTTGACCTACTGCACCCAACTCATTTAACAAAATACATGTATTTACCATCGACTCGAAAAGAAGAAGTAAATTGCTGATGCTTAACCAGTTGAAATAAGCTGTGGGTAAATTCCGAGAAAAGTCACGTTTTAAGTCATAAAGAAAAATTGCGATCGAAATCATAAAACCTTAGCGTATAAAAGAAAATGTTGATAAAACGCCAAACACACCATTTCTAAAGAATAAAGAAAAGCTACGAAAGCTCCAAGAATAATGCGCAGTACGTAACAGGAGGTAGTGTAGGTACTCGCGTCGTTAAAAGTTTACACATTAGCCTCCGACCTTTAAACAAGCAGACATTATTCTAGTTACAAAAGCGAGAATGTTACTTGAACTTGGCAGAATGGACGTAGCATTGAGTTGACGCGCAGCTGGCACGCTAGGGGGCGCGGCGGAAAAGGGGACTACTCGAGAAATTGACACAATATAGTGCCCACTCAACTATCTTGGCCCAGTTTAAGTTGCATACGTTCTGAGACAATGGGTTCATACCTATTGTCACTGAATTCCATATTAGCACTTAGCGTTTGTTTGTTACGAATTCCTTAAGTACCTAAGCAATGAAAACATTTTAGAAACCAAAATGAAAGTAATGTAAGAACCATTATCGTTTTGAAGTCAACCTTTTCGATATATCATCGATATACCAATTTGAACAATACTAAAAACCAATTCACTACAATATAATTCGACCTAATTACAATTTAAGTAAACCAAGCTATTGGGATCTAACAAGAAAGAAAACTTCTAAATACACTCACAGTCCAAGCAAATCACAAAAACTTTTAAGTAATTGGACTGTCACGAAATGTTTGTATGTTTACAGTTAAACTGGTATTTAGGTCCTTTAAATTATTTACAGCAGTGGTCCTTTTCGCAAAGATATGCAAACACAAATGACGTAAATTTTTGGCATGACCCTTGGCGTTCCTGTCCAACAATTAAATGTTTTAATTAAAACTATCTTAATTTCAAAGAAATTCTTTAATGAAAGCTGTTCAGAGATCCGTTAAAGATGAAACATCTAAAGAAGAAAATAACCGTTGCGTCTCCTTTATCAATTTCAGTGAAAAAAAAGAAAACCACAATGGAATCGTCTGCAACTTTCCACGTTTCATTCCGGTTGGATTCAGAATTCACGTTAAAGCGATTGTCAATAACATTACTGCAATCTGCGAACATAATGCAGCATCCCATTGTGTACAGATGAATGCCTTCAATGCTTATTGCTTTATAGAAAATCCGATAAAAAGATTAGGATTAAATTAAGCTTAACAAGATCGATGATACCTACTCGTGTGTTTCTGATTATTTTTCATTGGTATTTCTTCTTCAATCTATTTTAGCTTAGAAGAGATTTATTACAGGGGTTAAGTTTGGTGATTTCGTCTCTAATGTGACAGCCCGTTGCCGTTACTTAGATTTCAATCTTGAGTTTTCTGAATTTAGCTCATTCATCCCTAGTTTCTGAGGAACTTATCTGTTCAGCTCTAGCAAAAAACAACTGAACAGACGTTACAATTTTAAACAGATGCTTCAACTGTGAAATATCTTTTTCTTTCGGCATCTACGCTTTTTCAATAATATTAGATAACTTACAGACGTGACTATTGTCACCATTGCGACATTCTCCTGAGGGACCAGCTGAGAAATATTATCATTCGTACACTCAGTTTACAAATTGTTACAAGAACTTTGTCAGTAAAATAGTTTAAACTTCTCTGTTCAGACAAATTTTACCTCATCCATATTTTTTATGAAATGGATTACTTAAATTAAAGTAACGTCTGCTTATTATAAATTATGTGGGATGTTGTTTTCTGACGAGATTTATGGTTGGTATCAGTATAATAGCTTAAAAATAATGTACAATACCACGAAAGTCCATAACAATTTTTGGTATCTACCTTAATTTTATCAAAATCTCGTGAAGACTAAAGAAACCTCAAAATTACCTCAGAGATAACATTTCACAATCTCGTTACAGACCCCATTTAAATTTCTTTTACAAAGACGTCTTTATCTTTTGCAATTTCCTTCTACCAACAGCAGTTAAATTTAATGACAATACGAATACGATCATATTTTAAATTAAAATCATCATTCAACATTCATTCTTTCATTCACTCTTGCGACGTTTGTTTGCTGACGAATGCATTGCTCTCTTATAGATGCAAAATTGTTAGATTTGCACGATGGAAGATGAAATAGCATCATTTGTCAAATACGAGGTTTCTGAGTAATGCAATGCCAAATGAGTTGGCATGGCTATATGGAAAGTTATGTTTTTCTGCATTGCGTTATTTTGGCTTTAGTGCCAAATGCCAGTGACCATGTCCTTGACCATGGTAATGAGAAGCTTTTCTTTGACTTACGAACTTTTCCGGAAGAATGAGATCTAACATAGAAACTGCTGTGTAAAAATTTTTCTTTCACAATTTTTTTTCTGTAGGATGTACGCGTTACTTTAATTTAGAAAACGGTACAATTAACTTTCAATAACCATCGAAAATACATTTACCGAATACATACTGACAACATGTAATTTTCTTAAAAATTAACTTCCATTCCATCTGCTGTCCTTGTAGCGGCGTCGCATTACCGATTAGTTCCCGGCTGAAATATCGCCACTAGGAAATATAAATTCCATACTTAACATATTTGTTTTGGAAAACTAACTGTATTTATTTTAATCAGTGGTTGGCCATGGCATTCTCAGGACGGTAATAAAGGTTATAGTAACACCAGCCTTGGTTCCGGCTGCAGTGTCCTTGTCGTGTCGGCTCGCATTTTATCCAGCAGTGCAGCGTATAAAGCATGGTGAGCTTTAATTCCATCACTATTCACTGCAGTGTCTACGTCACTGGCAATAAATTAGCTTGATATTGGAGCCGCTGCAAATTCTGACACTAACTAGCCATTTAATTTATTAGAGACACGGTACTCGTTTGAAATTAGAACTTCACGATGACAGCTATCGGAAGTAACTAATGCAGCATTAACAAATTAATCTTAACAAGCGCTTGGTATTCAGGATATGAAAATAGATGTCAGCTAAGTCGGAAGTTTGAGAATTTCTTACAGAAGTTAAATAGAGATTGAGTCACAGTAGGTTAATCTAAGAGAAAAATGCTTTAAAATACAACATTTATACGGATACTTTACATGAAACAATTTTACAAGCCAGGAGCTCGCACTTATGAGTCTATGGCGGCATCTACATCGCCACTTGCGAACTACGCATCACACTGACGTCACGCAAAATCCTGCATCGCGCAAGCAATGTTTACCGTGCAAATAGCATATATACAACGTCCCGACATCAATCGTTGGACAGTTGCTCAACAGACACAACACCCATCCGGTCGGAGGATCCTCCCTTTTCACAGGAAGATGAGTAAACTTTACACCCTATTTCTCATACCTCTATAAGTTCTTACGACATTTTCAACAACGCCTATTTGTTAATGACTTCGTAAGACAAATTACGTCCCCTCATTTGTCTTACGAGCTGCGTAGGACGAACACAACTGACATCACTACACTAAACTCACCAACCGTAACATTTTAGTACCGGCTTTACATTTTTGAACCACGTGCTCCATTCATAACAGGCTAAATGGATCCGAGTATCGGTGAGAGAATAGACGAGCGGCTTGCACAATTGTGCGGTCAAGTGTACTCAGCTACGATATTAGTACAATGTGAGGTATTTTAATGGGCTGAAAACTGAGGCAATCCAGGTCACATGGACGTTCGCATCCATTGAATGGAGAGCTAAATAAACGCATCTATGTTGCAAAAGGGCGGCAGACTGCGAAGTTCTGGAAAATGTTCGTGCTTTGTTGACGTTGGGAGTGTTTTGTGTGTATGCAAATTGGATTTCTTTGATAAAATGCTGCTGGTTGTAAAGCTAGTGGACTGGGGAATCATTAATTCAGCAGTCTTTTCATCTCTGGGAAATAGTTCTGAGTAAGGATATATTTTACAAGCAGCAGTTTTAATCTCTTTGCTGAACCATAGACCCAGATAAGAAGGTAGTTAGAAGAGAGGATAGTAATCTAAAGCCTTTATCGTATTTTTTTTGTCACTTCAGGTTTCCATTCCAATTCACGTGGCTGGATAAACTAGAAAACAAGGCACTGATTAATTCAGATGAACTAATAAGTGTGATGTTCTGTTACATTTATTTAGTCATTCGTAATTAATAATGTAGTTTTATTATTTGGCAATTAAGGTGTGGTCTATAGACTATAGACCATTTGCAGCTGTTACCGTTAGCCTGTATAATCCCACAGCTGGGCAAATGCCTCTTCCCATGACTTTCAGTGCTTGCGTTCCAGGGCTATGCAGGATATGCAGCTATCGTCTATTATTATTTTTATTTCGCTAAACGTAATAGTGCTATATACTTAACTGGCCACTATAGATTTTACTCTGCTACTACAACATGTGTTTAGCAACTAAGTGTATTTGCTGAGACAAATACACGGCAGTACATTGTATTTTATGTCTTGATTTTCTTATAAACAAACAACTTTGCTAAATCTTACAGTAAAAATACTCCAGTAACACCACACATGTAGTCGAAGAGCTAACATTAAAAACAAATAAATTATCTGGAACCGAATTTTCAAATAAAACAATAGACAAACGAAATGTCACTATGACTCATGCTTCGAATAAAAAAGGAACGCAGCCATTCTAATCAGGTCGCGGATTGTTCGTAAGAGTTACCGTGGCCCTGGCGCACAGGCAACTGAAGGAACACGGGTGGGTTTTAGTCAGTAAGAGTCTGACACGCCCTTCCGCTCCGCCCAGAGCGGGAGAGGTCATTTGATGATTTCACACACAAAAAAAAAAAAACCATTCTAATCAATTCAAATTTATTCGAATTTGGAACGAAATCAAACCGTTTGGGAAGCCTCGTCATTGTTTTTCACATTAAATAGATTTTTCTGTCATTCAAAGTCGAGTAGGCTAATGTATTTTCGCTGAGGGCGAAGATCTCGTTATCCATTACATAACCTGACGCAATTTATTAGGTTTACACTCAATATTATTACGTCAGAAATATTTATAACGAATAGCCCCTTGTCTTGAATTGCAAAAAGCTTTTATAATGTTTTTAATTAACTTTTGTTTGTCTACATCCGCAAAGCATTATTTTTGTGATTGATTTTTATGGACGTCTTGTTAATTAGCAAAGTTAAATTATTGGATCGAAAATACATTGTTTGTTTGTGGGATTAAAACAGCTTTTATTCTAAAATAACAGAAAGCGTGCATGTGTTTGCGTGTTTTCTTTGGGTAATACGATCATGCAGCGGTGATCATTAGCATACGATACCGCTTGTTAAACGATACCTAAAAACAACGATATCATCTGCTTCTATAGGAATCGGTAATTAGGAATAAAATCGTGAGCTCCTCAAGTCCTGACTTCCTGAGTCGAGCTGCACGTTTACCGACAAATGCGGGAACTGACTGGACAGGTCCACTCAATCTGTGTGGTTCTTTCCTCAAAAGACCATTTCAGATACCAATCTGCATGGTCTTCGCATGACCTGACCAATATTATGTCTGAACTTTAAAAGAGACTGTGACCTCTGAGTTTGTTTCGGCCCTTCTTCTCAGAGTAGTCAGATAGGAAACGCCGACCTCATCTAGTCTAAAAAATTTGATTGACGTGTAAAAGTGTTTATGCAAACCTACTTACAGAAATAAAATCATTTATCATTTAAAAAACTATATTCTATTACAGTACTGATACACGAGACACACTCTGTTAAAGATGCTGTTTTCACTCTAGAAATAGTCCAATCATATCTCAAAATGATAAGAAAATAAGCGTGCATAAAACACGCATATTTAAAAGAAGTTTACGATGTAGAAAAAGCTTTACAGCTACATAAACAACGTTATCATGTTAAGATCGTATAATTTAAATGTAAGTGACCGCAGCTAGCACTAATCACGCTAATCTATCTCATTTCTTTTCACGAGGCATAAGTAAAAAAAAAAAATACGTGTGGCACTCGGGGACTGCCTCGGTAAAGCTATTACATAGCATTTTTTATCAACTTATGCAATTATAATTATTTATTAATTTTTTATTTATGCAGTATTTTTTTTTTTCTTTGATATTAATTCAAGTACAGTTGTACCATATACATACACGTTAATCGAACGCTCGGCCGAGCTACATGGTAGGCGGAGTGAGGGGTGTTAGGTTTTATTTTCGTAACGGAATTTCTTGATTCGGTCGCCGCGCTCAAAGCCCGCGATAAAAGCTATGCAATAGCTTAAAAAAAAAGTTACGAAGTTCTAAAATCCGATGGTGAAATATACTTTAACATAACATTAACATACAACAACCACAATATAAACATACAACATAATTGCAAAATTATTTAAGATTTTATATATTTTGTTTTCCCTTCTACTCTTACACACGTTCTCTACATCTCTTTAATAGACTCTCCTATCGCAGGTATGCTGGAAGAGATTTCTTTAGAAATAAGCATCACCTTTGTACGTATTTTTCTGTTCCTTTCTTCTTGTCTGTTTATATATGTGTGTACATAAATGGTTAAATAAATAACATAACATCACGCTTATATTCCCCAAAGGGTTAGGCAGAGATGTAAAAAATATAATAATTTACATAAATATTTTTAATTAATTTAATATTTGGATAGTATTAATATTTTACTGTAAAAAAGTAATTTAGGAAAATAGGGAAACCTTTTTCAGAATCAAATAAGAACTTTCAGGGACATTCATTAAATTGTCTTCGTAATTTTGATAAAAACGCTTTCTTTACAATTTTAGCAGGAACGACACATTTTTATAGCGAAAGTGTTTGAAATAAAGAAAAGAAATGGCGGCCTGTTTAATGGAAGCCAATAGAATTGTTCAGAATTTCATTTTGTTGGAAGCTATTTCCAAATATTATTACAAAAAGTAATGTCTATTTCATCATAGTTTATTTCTAAATCCATTCAATATTACTAGTACTTTTGACTTGACGCACTTTCAATCGAATACTAAAATAACTTTTGAATAAGTTTTAATTCTACGTCTATTAATATTCAATCAATATCAGCCGTCGGCTGCCGATAATTGAAATTTGAATAAAGCTGGCTGTTTTAAAACAAATCTTTCAACTACTTTATAGCTATAACATAAAATACTAAAAGCAAGATGACGGACAGAATTATAATAAACGCAAATATTTGAAAAAAGAATTGAAGTATCTGCTAATGCTATTCAAAAATTACATCAACACTGAAAAAGTTTTACTATTTTTTTTAATCTGGTAATCCGCCTTGTGTGGTGTGGATTAATAATAAAGTTCACGAGCCTTTAGGATGCGATGATAAATTACTGGGAGCCACTCCATTACCTACTGGTTAGTACATTACTGCGGTCATGATTCAAGCCAGCTCCAGGCCTATAATAAATTGCACATTTTCAAACTATTCGCCGTAAGTTTAATATTATCAAAATCATTTTGTATAGATTATGATGGATTTATTGCAAGAAGATATTGATATTTTAGAGAGCATTATAATCAATGTTGTCTCGGATTCTAGGAGATACATCATGATCTTCCTGTCCTTGTCCCATGTCACTTGTGGTCGGCGCAACACGTTTTCTTCTTCTGTATCGGCATCTACAGCACTACATGCGAGCTACGCGTCACACTGACGTCACGCAAAACTCCTGCATCGCGCAAGCAGAGTTTACCGCGCAACTAGAATATTATATACAACGTCCCGACATCAAACGTTGGGCATTTGCACACTAGACACTACACTCGTTCGGTCGAAGGATCCTCCCTTTTCCATAGAGTATGAGTGAGCTTTACACCCTGTTCCTCATACCTCTATACTTCCATTCTCCTCTGGCAACCGCCACGCTATCATTCACTCCCTTCTCTTTCATATGATTCCTCAAACAATCCAACCAATTTTTCTGTGGCCTTGCTCTCCCTCTCCATTCATCAAAGATGGATTTACCTTCTGTACCAAGGCATTAGATGCCGTCGGCTACGTTGAGGTCTATTTAACATATTTTTTTACGAGTAGGCAACAACCGTCTTCTCGAGGGAAATCTAACTATGGTCGTCTTAGACCTTCTGAGTCCTTGGTACTTTCTGTAGACATTTTTCCTAATCTAACATTCTATTGCTCTCTATCATGTAGTGTTTGTTATCGTATTTTCTCTTATCCACAGACTACCGAATAATTCTTAATTAACAATAGTGTTGATAACCTATTCATAATGGGTGTATTATGTCGTGATAATAACGAGCGATCTGATATCGATAGAAGACGATGACTCACTGATTCACATGGTTTTATTACTCTATATATCGTTAACTTGCATTTCATTACAATTAATTAGCTAGCTATTTATTTGGTGCGTGACCTTAAAAGTGTAATTGCGTTGTTGTGCTGCGTAAATATGATGGTATATAAATATCATCGCTAAAAGAAGCTTTTAATAAAAAGTGTTAAAAAGAGATAGTGTTTTCGAAAGTTAAAGAAATGTGATAAATGATATCAGAGATGTTATGTCAAGGATTCGCAAAACAAACAAAACCCACTTTCTCTAAGTGCTATGCCAATACCTACTCATATTTCTTGCTATAACGTCCTCTATTTATAGTCAGACTAGTTTTAAGCCCAAGTATTATTTTTAAATTCATTAATATTCATAGAACTTCAGAAATTCTTTAAGCCAATTTAACTTGCTAAACGAGAATCAGAATAGATTCTTGAGAACTCTCACTCGATTAACAATAACATCGATGTGGTTACAAAGGAATGCGAGTTAGGGTCTATCAATCATAAGTCGCTATTAATAGGAGATATGAATCAATTGGCTCCAATTGACATAGCCCTAAGTTCACCGACACCGTACCTTACCTCATTCACATTCAATCGAGCACTTTGTGGCTATTGAATTCGATGTGTACAATTGTCAGATATGCGATACGGAGCCAGCGACTTCAAACGCTTGCCAGACTGAGTTACTGACTCACGGATGGACAGATAATGCATGTAAGCTGAGGGTGGTCTATAGCATGTCAATTTTTACGCAACCGCAGCTGGAAGAGTTAATGCTTGGATGACTCAGATGACTATAGATCAAAAATGGAAGAAAGAGGACACCTAAATAAAGAAAATGATAAAACTAGAATACCAATGGAACATGAAAAATAAAACTAACTTTGCAGAAAGGAACCGTACCATAAATTCAATAACTTATTCAAGACAAATATGGATTTACATAGAGTGCACGCGGCGCAAATGTCAGGTCAAGAAACTACGTAGGTTTGCAAGACGACCACGTCTGGGCTCTCTATTAAAATGAAGAAAAATAAGCGAATCGCCCACTTACAGCAAAATGGACATTTGAAATGCGTAGGCGGAGGACTGCAACGTTATAAAATGGACATGACTGTGGGGATTGCAAAAGTAATCACATTACAGTCAGGGCTAGTATAAATAACGACGCTTTAAAGCTAACATATGACCAAATTAACGGACACTAAACTTTGTATAAAGTTCAAACTAAAATGGAACCTTGACTAGTGAACACCAATATGGCTCCTTTCAACCAATAATTACCTGAAACAAGACATACAATTAAATCAACAAATGCATAAAATATTCATTAATATCGAAACCTACTTTTTATTAGCACCCCACTGAACTGCACCAGTTCAGTTCCCACGGCAGTCGCCACATAGGAAATCAAATAATCCGGGGCAAGCGAACTATTCCGGTATCTGTAATGTCTTTGATATCACAAGTGACTGTGCCAGCTGGGAGTGATGCATATGGGACGGGAGCTCCCTGATAACAACCTTATGGATCACTGGTTTAATGTCAATGATTACGTGGATAAAGTTACGTAATGCATTTAATTACATTTTGGTATAAGCACAAGAGAAAACTAAACGTAATTTGATTTCAGCGAAGTTTAGCGAAAATAAATACTTTTAGATTAAACTAGCGACCCGTCCCTGCTTCGCACCGTTTTTACGACTAGACAGAACATCGAGATTTCTTTATTATAAGTTTAATTTTAAACCTTACGGAATACGTTTCCAGTTTAGAAGAACAACGCGGTCACACAGACAGACACGAAAAGCAACTTCAATTTACGATAGATACAGATAGCTAGCAGTAACATCGTTCACCCCATTTGAGCTAATTTAATTTAATCTACTGAATAAACTCGCTAAACAAGCTAACATCGTTACAGGTAAATGTCACATTGAACAAACTTAGCGAATCTATAAAACTTTTACCATTTTACAAGCGTTGAATAACAATAGCGAAAGATTGCAAATTTCAAGCAAGAAAATATTTTAGAGAATTTATGATGACTAGAGTTCTAGACATGTCTTTGGGCTGCTTTTTATAGGAGCAAAATTTTCAGACAGACTTTCTAGGTTATCTGGCCTGAGTCCAGGTTGGATAACTGTCAGCCAAAATGCGGTAATATGTAATGTGTCAATGCAGGTTACAACATTGGAGCATGATTTTCAAGACAGCTCGCTTACGGAGTTGACTGAACGGATGCAGCGCCAAAGAATATTAAACTCTTCATGATATACCTTATTGGCAATACCGGGGCAATATCGATGTCTATAAAATATATACTTATAGCATACATATGATTTAAAATTCCAATTGCTTCTCGGAACCATATCACACGGCGAACGGACGATGCAATAAAGTCACATTTATATAGCTATACTTTTTCAACCAGCGTAGGTTTTTCGAAAAAATATCACGAATCATTAAATCGATATTTGTATATTTAGGCGATATTTAATATTTCAATATATCGAATTTAAAAATCGATTATCGAAAACGTATCAAAAACGATACATATTACGACTCAAGTCGACTTTGTACTTAGTACTTACTTGGAGAATTGAAAACTTCTTTAGAAGTCGGTAAGATTTACTACAATATGATTACATTATTTTGCCGACATATCAATATTTTTTTTTTGTAATAAATCGAAACCGTTATCGATACATTTTAAAAATATCGATATCTTTTTACACCTCCGTCATCCCTAAACCAGCCTGGAAACACCACAACACACAACTGTCTATGCAAAGGACGTGTTCTAACAATAAAAAAAGTTAGCAAACAGGCAGTTGGGATGCCGAGCCGGTTACTCACGACCCCTCGCAATTGTGCCGCTATTTTAGGGCTAGGAATTGTGCGCATGAGTCACCCACTATACTAGGTACTACCGACCGGACAATACCAACTAGCGCATCGTTATGCAATTTGTGAATGCGTCGGCAATTTGTTGTTCGGTTTTCACACGATGTGATGACAGGGGTGATAGTGAATCTGATTGTGGGTGCAGGGTCATTAATAATTATTATTAATTGGAAGAATTTATGTGTGGTGTTTAGATAGGGGATTGTTTGTACAAAATGAAGGTCATTATCGAGCTAAGAATATTGTGAAACATGGATGTATACAGGATAAATTTTTAACCAATGCGCAAACTGTAACCAGAATTCAGCATATGATTCTATACCCCCTAGCGTAGAAATTTTTCGTTAGTTATAATTTTTTTTATTAGTTGTTCCATACATTTTGACCGCCTAGGTATTGCACTTTTCTATGAAACAGCAGATTTTTTTTTGATAACCATGTGCTGAATTCATGGTTACAGTTTGTTCACTGGTTAAAAATTTATCCTGTAGAAACCAACAAGTTCATGATTAGAAAAAAAAAACCATATCTTGCAAGCCTATTCCTATATGACTTCAACTCTGAAATCAATAAAAATTTAATACCATCATATTAACAACTCAATAACAAGAGCCCATCATACTAAATCACACCAGCCGACAAATAAAGCCGAACCCAACCCGAACAAAACCGAATCAAAATAAACAGAATGAATTGCTTTCCACCATAGCACCGTTTAATTACAATAAAAAACCATAAAACATTGTGAATAATAAAAAGCACGGTGGTCGCCACGTGCCTGAGATAACGGACGCGACTGCGGTACCGACAGTTGCACAGTCAAATTAACCTAATTAATTTTATTGATTATTTACTGAGAGCTTGTACTTTTATGTGGCGATAAAATGGGAAAGTGATTAAAACTTGTTGATTGGATAATTACGAGATATGGAGTTATGTTTCTTATGTGCGCGGCGCATGTGAAGTTTCGATCGATCGATTGCTTGGCCAAAATTCGTTCCGTATTCGACTTCAAGTCGTAGAATTTAGAAGGAAATTTATCTTGGACGTTACTGACATCGGTGAAGGAAACCTGGACTTAGCAGTTAATATAAGACTGAAATCGACAACCCGTCTTGAGCAAGCGTGGTGATCAAAGCTCGTGCCTTCTCTTTTTGAGAAGAGGCCTTTGCCCTGCAGTAACGTAACTACTTTTTGGGAAGGTACAACTAGAACTAATTCATTTTTCTTGTAAATTTTGACGTTCAAAAATGCCCTTTATGTGCCTATTTGAAATAAGTGATTTGACTTTGAATGGGACAATAATAGGCTGATATTATTATGCAAACATCGTGAAGAAACAAAAGAAACACAAGAAACAAACAAAAAATCGAAGACGTGACAACCCGCACTGGGCTCGCGTGGAGGATACGGCCCACTCCCTCACGCAGAGAGGACGCCTATGTCCCAGCTGTGGGAACATTATAGGCTGTTTATGCATTATCATGGAACGAATTTTGTTAGTAGTCTAAAAATACAGCTGGCGATAGGTATTACATGAGCATAGTTTTGCCTTTCACGTTGACTGGGTTCAAAGTATATCAATCATATAAAAGTAACAGGTATTGATTAAGGTAATCCAATCAGCCACGCCCACGCATCTTCGTTACCAATAGCAACTCATAAATCATCATTTCAATTAGATTAATTGGAGCCTTTGGAGGTAAACAAAGGTATTGTGGTGACAAATCGAATAATCACCCACGTCCAATTAGCTCGAACGCTAAAACACACAGGATACACCATTTCAGGTGTGATTAGTAATCAGAAAGAGCCGGACACACGCGAAGTCAAAATAGATCAGATATGTCTTTTAAAGGTACAACTATATGAAATCCTAACTAATATTATAAAAGCGAAAGTACTTAAGTAAGTTTGTTTGTTTGTTTGTTACTCTTTCACGCTAAAGGTACACATATCAACTCGGTAAGGGATCGTCACCGTATTGTCTTTCGCCTCGCCGTCAAACAGCACCCTAATTACGTAACACATTATCTATCACAATCTGAATCATTTTGAAGCCTATTGCTAATCCACTGGTTCTAAGTTCGAAAAAAATTATCTACTCAACAACGTAAATAACGCAATGAATGTTGTTGAACTGTCAAAATGAAACCCATTCCTACTGTTAGTGTGTTACGTAATTACCCCGCAGGCTTCAACCTAACGTAAGCACGTAACCAAAGCGGATCAGCAGCTCCGATACTTCGACTCGGCTACGGCTAGGCGACGCCGCGCTTACGGCTCGCCGACCCCAAGGCGAGGCGATTACGTTACGATTCCGATTCGTGTGCGTTGCAGTAGGGAGTTTCATACAAAGAATAGTGAATGGCTCGAGTTGATACGGTGTCGATCCGTTTCCGATTTCATATGTGTGCTATTTACTTTAAACAGCTAAACGGATTTGGATGAAATTTGGCATATGGGTAGACGATGATCTGGAGAAGGACATAGGCTTCTTTTCATCCTGAATCGCTAACGAAATCGCGGGCAATAACTAGTAATAAAATAATATAAAGTCACTTTTCGTGTCTGTCTGTGTGATCGCATTGTTCTTCTAAACTACGCATTTTGATGCAGTCTTCACCATCATTAAGATTTTTTTTTCCACCAGAAGGTTCATGTGTATAATACATTAATATTTAACTTGCACATATAAAGAAAACTCGGTCTTTTATCAAGTCGTAAAAATCATGCGAGGCATGGGCTTGTCGCTATGCATAGGAAACAGGTCATATAAAAATATTATTCTCTTCGGTAAAAGAGGGAATCAAATCATGTTTCGAACTCAAATTCAATTTGGTAAAAACTTTTTCCGAATCGTCGGTTTTGATGTTATTACCAAATCGGAAGTTAAAGTTATGTTTGGAGGAAGTCCTGAGTTTGAACCGAAAAATTCAATAAATACTTTGCCAGGAATTATCGAAACTTTTCTTCGGAATATTTTGTTTAATGAGGCAAATAAAGCTCCAAAGATTTACTTCTAAATAAGTTTTTATCGAAACATCATTAGGAACATAAGGAAGATGTCTAAAGACATGATTGTGGTATATTAAGTTACTACAGAATACATACGAGTATATGTTTTGTACTGCAGTTGGTGCCAAACTATGAACAGCTGAAACAATCTGTATTCTAGTGCCATACATTAACATGAATATTCATCAACACCGTAGTAAACAACATCTGCATATAACAAACATACCGTAACTGATTCATGTCTGTTTTCGGTATGTTTCTACACCTGGACCACTCGTCAATCAATCAAGCTGGCAATCCACCATTGTTATGTAATAAGTGGCTACAACTGCGCAGTTTCACTCAAACACAGGGTCAAATTAAATTAGCTAGCGAAACTCTGCAGATGTGATGGGTATCGATATCTTAATATTATAAAACAAAATCAAAATTTGTTTGATTGACAACAACCAAAACAAAATTCTGTCATATAGAACTTCAAACGTAAATAGATCGGCCATAGTACGAAAAATATTTTCCATGAAAGCCATTCGAAATCAGTTCAATTCTCGAAAGAGTTACGACTATCTTTAAGTGACAAAAGCGAGGTGCACTCGTGCCTGAACGAAAATCCAGCATTTCAGGAATTATATATTGGGTGCAGAGATTGTGGGCGGAAAATATTAACAGCTTGGTAGAGCGCGGGATGAAATAAAAGTTGGAATATTAATAGTAGATGTAGGACCAAATCCAAACACGTCAACTGCCCTAAAGAGGGCAGATTTGGTGGTGATGCTGAGAATGGGTTGTTTTACACCCACTTAGATAGGTCTATAATCAGCAAGAAGAAGAAGCAAGTAGTTTCTTCACGTGAAACACAAGAGTCAAAACAGCTTGTGTAACAAACATAAGCAACAATAAAAGATGCTAAAATATATAAAACAACGCTGATGTTCCATACTCACACAAAAACACAAATGACATTAACGAAACATGTCGGAACAAAACACTTAACTCTGAAGAGGGGAAACTAACGAAATTGAAATGTAATGACATTGTTGTTTACAAAATAACGTAACCTGGAACCGGGCCGGGTCCCGCTCTGTTAATCTGAGTAACCGATCGACGTTCCAAGGGCACAATACAAAGGAGCCGTGGGTTACTTTGAATACTAAATATTACATCAGAAATTGTGTCGACAATGAGCGGTGAGCATTGTGGTGTGCTTAATGAGAATTCGTACATCTTGAGAGGCTGCGAAGGGTTAGTAGTTGCTCAAGTTGGAAGCTATCTGTATTAAAATCCCACTGGAATTTTATCAATCGTGCAATCATCAAATAATATTAAGAATATAATAGAATAGAATACAATACTCTTTATTACGTACACCATCAAAATTACATAGGGTGACATAATGGGCGGTGCTATCGCTAAAAGCTGTTAATATTTAATTATTAAGCTGTTTCTCATAAAGTTCGCGCCGATTCTAGAGAAGAAGTGGAGAGAACATATACTTAAATAAAATAGCAATGTAATTCTTGGTAAGGATGATTAATGTATTGCACAAATCATAGTAGAAATATCCAAGCGAGAAAAGTAAAACTTATTATGTCAATTACTTATCGCGCTGCGCACGTTGCATCCCTTGGCAGAGAGAAATTAGCGAATTAATAACACTCGGGTGGGAAGACCACTCCTTTTATAATAATTACGAGGTTAGATGTTGTTTATTTGCCGCTTGAAGCGTTAAGGCTCGTACACACTGGCGCGACGCGACGCCCAACACAAAGGCACCGCGTGTCGCGCGACGAGCGGTGCCTTTGTGTAGCGCTGTCGCGTCGCCCCTGTCTGAGAGAGCCTTTATATGTGGTTTATATTCAAGACCCCTTGTCACTGTCGAAAACAAACCAGTTCGATTTGGGAAGGTTCTGGTTTTCCGAAAAGGGGCTGTCAAAATCTATTTTATCGATCCTGGCTAAATTAGGACACCCTTGTGTTATAATTTAGCTGATAACCGAAAACGAAGTATGTTTAAAAAAACAACGCGGGGTCAATCTTTGAAAAATAACGAATATGAATGAAGACATCAGATAAGTTAACCTTATTATTAAAAGCTAAGTAAAGTGAAAAATCACCGGACGACCATTAATGCATTAACTAATTAATGCATCTCGAACAATAATATTGTTACTCAATATTAAAGTTTACTAACATAGACATAAAATTCTTTACATACTAACCCACTATGGAAGTAACTCGTCCGAAATAAAGATTATTTTATTTTATTTTAATTTATTAATAGACCAATCAATCGTCAAATTAAAATATTATTTTGATTCCTCACTTATAAATATGCATGTTTACCATTAAGACAAAGCGATGTAAGAAGGAAACAATATTTCATAGTTATTGTTTTAGGAAATGAGAAGGAAATCACAGGTGTTGTTATAAAATCTATTATAGTATGTTAAAAGGTAGACAAGATGGCGCAGGTGGTGTCTGGCATCAAAATGTATAATGTTCCAAGCAATTTTCGCTAAAAGCTTAAACACTTTGTTTTAGAGACACGGCAGGTCAGGCTGAAGTAATAATTCAGTAAATTCTCATTCGTTAACATATAAAGCACCTATGCATTATTGAAACGTGCAGGATGTCAAAACTATGATATTAGGTCTTTACCTATGAAATTGCCGTTCTGCAGTACTGGCCATTTCAAATCAAAATAATTTTTGTTTGGCTATGAATTCTAATTTCAAATTAATTTTATTTTAAAAACATGGATTTTTTTTTCTAAAAGTAGTCATTTCTTTATTGATTAGTGTTACATTTTCATCGCATTTCAATCTTTTTCGTCATCATGGATACGTTAAAAATTCGAGTAATTATGGAATATGAGTACCGTCGTGGCAGCAACGCGGCACAAGCGGCACGCAACATCAACGACGTTTACGGAGCTAACTCTACAAACCAACGCACCACCTGTTATTGGTTTGCTCGCTTCCGTTCTGGAAATTTCGACCTGAAAAATGAACCTCGCGGTCGTCCGAAGACTTTGGTCGACAATGACGAATTAAAGGCGATTGTGGAAGCTGATGATACACAATCTACGGCTGAATTAGCAGCAGCTTTCGACGTTAGCGTCAAAACAATATTGGTCCATTTGCGTCAAATTGGCAAGGTAAAAAAGCTTGACAAATGGGTGCCCCACGAACTCAATGATCGCCAGCGCGAAGTACGCGTCGAGACGTGCCTTGCACTGCTCAACAGACACACAAATGAAGGAATTTTGAACCGCATTGTTACCTGCGATGAAAAATGGATTCTGTTTGATAACCGTAAGCGCTCAGCAAGTTGGTTGGATCCTGGTTCAGCACCTAAACAATGCCCTAAACGAAAACTTACCCCTAGAAAAGTGATGGTCACTGTTTGGTGGTCTAGCGCCGGTGTGATTCATCACAGCTTCTTACCAAACGGGGTGAGCATTACTGCAGATGTGTACTGTGAAGAACTGAACACAATGATGGAGAAGCTGGCGCATGTCCAACCAGCATTGGTCAATCGCTCGTCTCCGCTGCTCCTGCACGACAACGCGCGACCTCATACTGCACAGCAGACGGTCTCCAAGTTGCAAGAACTGGGGTTGGAAGCTCTCCGTCATCCGCCCTACTCACCAGACCTTGCGCCTACAGACTACTACTTTTTCCAGAATTTGGATAACTTCTTGGCGGGAAAAAAATTTAATACCCGAGAGGCAGTACAAAATGCCTTTGAAGAATTTGTTGCCTCCCGTCCAGCTGATTTCTTTAAGAAGGGCATCAATAAACTGCCACTGCGATGGCAAAGATGCATTGATTGCATGGGTGATTACTTCGATTAATACAAATAAAAAATTCATGAAAAAAATTCGTTTAAATTTTTTCATACAAAACGGCAATTTCATAGGTAAAGACCTATTATTTGGATGCATGACACGTCTTTTCGTCAAGCCCCTTGCAGAATTCCGGATTCGCTAAGAGAATTGCGACTTTCGACAAGTATTGCCAAATGGAGTGATCACTCACATACGACATGACTAGATATTACCACTACTTCCTCAACTTTCATAGTTATAGCACATTCATGTAAATTCTAGTTATTTCACGACTAATTTACACCATTGTATTAGCACAACAACAGAAGTATACGTTCACAATGATGTAAATCCAGAAATACCAACAGCTTTTTAAGTCTTACAACATTATTGCTATGGATAGGGGAAAAACAGAAGTACATACATTTTTGAAGAACGGCTCGCAAAGGAATCGATAAAGCCCTTAAGGGCAAAACAGATCCGGGCCTGCCTAACATTTTGCAGAACCAAAAGAAATGTGGATTAATAAAATAAAAGTAGGAATAAAAAAATTCGTAGCGTTTTATCTAAAAACGGCGCGCGACGGAAGAAACGAAGATTTTTTTTGTATCAATAATATTACGGTAAAGGCGAACGACCTCTGAAATAAAATTCAGCATTTTGTCGCTACGCGAAACATCAATTAGAGCTTACTTTGTACTTGCCTAAATACTAATTACTTTTAAGTTTGGTGAAAATTCAAACGTTCTTACTTACTCTTGGCTCAAACAATTGTTTTTTACCAAAGAGACGAAGTAAAGCTGCTTTGTTACGAGGAATGACTTTCAGAATAAAATTCAACTTCGGATCTAGATCATATAGCTCAAAATATCGTGCCTAGTCGATCAAGCAGACGGATAAAATCAAATTTCCATAGTCTGCAGCTACACCAATCAGCAGATAGACGATTTGCTAATTTTACCGGTTACGGCTGAAACATTCGAAAACGCTTTCTGTAATTGAATTTTGCTCAGCCCAATGATTTTGTGGAGAGATATCGTGTACCTCGATGATTCACTTCCACTCCAAATGTACAGACGAGTTTAGAAAATGTTCTTAATTTTTACAGAAACAAGTTATATTCTTAATTGCGTATTGAAGTAAACAATTTGTGTTATCATGGACTGGGTAAGTACGTCTGCGTAACATTTAACCGTATTTGTTTTGATATATTATATGTTAAAGGATGTTGACATGCAGTAATTGATTAAACAGTCGTTCTAATTATAAGTTGTAATCTCTATATTTGTTCCTATTTCAGTTTATTAAGCCATTTAACGAATCATACCAATCGAATACGACATTGTTGAACCAGCTTATCGACAATTTAATAAAAACTTAACAATAAAAAAGACGATATGAATGACAACATACCTAGTTGATAAATAGTTTCAAATTCTAACAAACAATATTGGGGGCAACAAAGTAACAGTCATACCAAAGCCTAAACCACTTAACTATAATGAGAACCAAACACCAACAACAATTAAACAAAATAATAGCATTGCCAAAAAATCTACAACTACCAAACACGAGAACCATGAATGGCGCCCAAACATACCAACAGCTACCTAAACGCACGGTGCGTAACTGAACTACGTACAGCAGCACGCCAAACTTCGGACACGCTCACCTCAAAGTGTGCCACAAGTTCAAGGATCATGATGACGAATGTGTCCTAAACACCGACCGGTATTCGGCGCTGCCGGTAAACGACCTGCAGCTACAGTACTAACGGTGAGGTTGTTAATAATTATATTTTAGAATAATGATTTCGCCTGAGGGTCTGTCCGAGTGGAAACAAAATGTTGAAGAATGTAGGTCCCATTTGCAAATTCTGAGTGGATGAATCCTAAAAACTTTTACTGGTGTCGCTTTCTGCAATGCAGCATACCGCAGCCGTTCATGATCTTCGTCTTTTTTAAATTAATTAACAAATCATTGCGTTTGTATACGGTTAATTTTCAGCTTCAGCAGTACTAATATTCTATTTCTAGATATTTCCTGAACCGTTATACCTTCTCCAGCCTTCCAACTCTCTGATATTTATCAAAGTCAATTGTGATTGAAGGTTCCATATTTCAGTCCCAATATAATTATATCTTAATTCAATTTCTATTATATTGGCTTTCTATATCACAATAACCATTATTCTACTATTTCGTAGGAGCAGATATACTAGTTACAAAAGGAAACCCTTGTAACTTGATAATGTACAGTTATCCAATTTTAAGGGTAACGTTCATTGACATGGTTCGTTACTCCACTTCATCAGATATTTCAATTTAATTTTAAGGGTGAATAATCTGCTACACGAGGACAATCTTGAAGGTAATTACTTATACAAGGTGAAATTAAATTAGCCAGAGAAACTCTACAGACGTGATAGGTATCGATATCTTAACACAATAAAATAAAAATTATCTGATGTTTTGGGGTCAACGACCGCTGGCAGTGTTGTTATTTGAAGTATGAGTTAAGAAAATCTGTTTCCTTTTGTTTATCTTGCTTAGATATTGATACCAATCACGTCTCTGAAGTTTAAACAACAAAAAAACTGATTTGTTAAACTGATATTTCAAGTGACTGCACTAACCACGGTCGATAACCCCACAAAAGACATCATCAAATCAATTTATATTTTTGTTTTTTAATGATATCGACACCCATCACATTTGCGGAGTTTGCCTAGCTAATTTAATTTAACCCTGTATACAGTTCTTACAATGTAATCTAAAACGTGTTCAAGTAGGTTGATTGCCACCCGGAAGGAAAAGCTTAATAGAATTTGTTTTTGCTATATCATAACTTTACGGATTATCCGCTCCATTTTGGTATCAAAGAAACAACTCAACGAATAATAAATTGTGAAAACGATGTGCGTTTCTCACGCCCTTAGCCGATATTTCTACAACGTAACCTTTGCCGATGACCGTTAATTTATTATAACCGCTCAAAGATATTCACTTCTTCTGTTCATACGACCTTGATATCCTATATTTTCGACTTAATGGACTATAGAAAAATATTTATGATTTTGTTAGCAATCACCGATTACTCAGGTTTTATACATTGTATTAAGAAAACCTTTTTAGTTGTAATAAAATAAATAAAAGTTTTACTGTTTCTCATACATTTATTCTACAGCACAAAATTAAGGCAGCCCCGGTAAGTTATAAGGATACTTGTGATGGGGTTACCTCGCAACTTCCCATGGGTTACGAGTACTATCTACAATGTTGAGACATAATTAAAAAACAAAAAGAAAAGAAAAAGTTTAGGTTCTAGGATGTTACAAAATTGTTTTAGCATGTTCAAGTATGTGTAGTGTTTGTATGTGTGTATGTGTGTGTTGGGGGAGGTGGACGTTCTCGGTGTGTGGGGGTGAGTTGGTGTGTGTGTGTGTGTGTTAATGATTGATTAACTGATGTATGATTGATTGAGTACAGGTAGGTGTACAGGTGGGTTAGGTATTGGGTAGCTATATCAAGAACTTTATTTTAAACCCAGTGGACTATCAATAACGGCCAAATAGTATAAGGAGCATCGAAATGCTCCATTCAAAACTTAAATCCAGTTTGCATTTGCCTCGGTTATTTACTTTATCAACATCTATACAAATAAATAAAATTTAAGTGTCTGTTTGTAATGTCAAAATAACACCTTTTTTACTAAGTGCATATGAAAGTATATACGGGACTTATAACAAAATACCAATTTTAAAATTTTTGTCTATCTGTCTGTTTGTTCCGGGTAATCTCCAAAACGGCTGGACCGATATTGACGGGACTTTCACTGGCATATATCTGATGTTATAAGGAGTAACATAGGCTACTTTTTTGTACCGGCAGCATGGTCCCGTTGGATAATTTCCGACATCCACGCGGGCGAAGCCGCGGGCAGCAGCTAGTTACGTAATAAAACTGTCTTAACAATTGCAGTAAAAAAGAAGCAAGACCAAAACACTACGCAACATAAAATTTGCAACTTCTTACTGGGTGAAGGTCAGTGTGTTAATTATTTGTTTTTAAATACATGAATAAAATACTGGATTAGAATTCTTCATTGTCTAACGTATTCAAATCAGTTTCTCTTTCCACTTTCCTTGCTATGCCAGCTTGTATAATTTGAATATTGAAATCAGTGAATCGATTTCTAGTTTCAAGTTCATTGGATCATGTTTTTGTTTTGTGTTTATTTCTAACTTCTGTTTTGTAACGTGTCTATGTATGTTACATGAATGTTGACCAGCCAGATTGATTTCTGATTGACTTGGGATTCCTGATGGCTTTTTCTGCTTCACAGGGCTTGTTTCAAATTGCCAATAAACGAATTTCTGGGCTATTCTCTGCCTTTTCTAAATGTACCTGTTCGTGTTTATGGAAAGGTACATCATAATCATCCATTATGGTAGACACAAGCATACTTTTTTATCTCAATAACAAAAACAGTGACAGGTATCATTAAAATACACAAAAGATTTTTATGTATTTTTCCACGATATAGCCACGTTTTCGTCTTTTGAGTTGTAACTTAATTACTTAAAGCGTATAATGAATTAAAACTCAAAGTAATCTCGTGATGGATTACCATAAACAAGTTTTAAAAGATTTGAAAAATGTTTTGGCAGAAACTATGAAGCTAAAAAAAAAAACATTATGACAAAGTAACTCAGAATATAGGTTACCAACAGCTTCTTGATGAACGTGCTAGCTAGACCAAATCTTAGCCTTCAATCAGATTAGACTAAAAAGAACTTTAAGAGGGCGCACACGGGTCCACTAGCGCCACTCCTTTAAAATAAAATATTATCTCATGACTGAGAAGGAATTTTGAATAGCGGCTCAATAAGCACCCTCGGTAAGTGTGTCTACAATTTTCTAACACTTTTTATAAACTTGCATATTGAGACACGAAGCAACAAAATAAGATCTAGAGGAATGTGGCCGCTTTTCTTTAGATCGATTTTTTTTTCTTCGTGTCCTTCTCAGTCACGAGATAATATTATTTTAAAGTTGTGGCGCTAGTGGCCCGGTGTGCGTCCTCTTAATAGCCTTGAAAAACAACTAACTGTTTTAACGAAGCTGACATAAATCTATCAAAAGCCTGTGTTAAAAAAAATATTTAAATATTAAACGAAAACTGTAGCTATGTGAGAATTTTAATAAAAAAGTCCTAGTTAATTAACAAAACAAGTCGAAACAATAGTTAATAAATTTTGCAATTATATGAAATAAATAAACAGTTGTTCACACAATAACACATGATGACGTATGATAAAGCAATTAACATAATGCAAGGAACGGCCAACAAATACGTATTAATTATTGTATTGGTGTAATAAACTGACTCTGAACACGATTTAATACTTAAAACAGTTAATTTAGTTTTTAATACAAAAACAGAAATAAAAGTTTTGGCGCCTAACTGAGGCGACAGTTGCGTTCAAAAACTTTCTTTAATCATATCATCATCTTATGTTGAATAATAAAGCCCAAGTAACGTACCGAGCAAGTTGAGAACGACAATAGATTCAATCTTCTTCTTAGCGTGTCGATGCCAATCTAAATGGACTCGGCATAGAATTCGGCTACGTTTTTGGCGCCATCACTAGCGTCCATTAACGTGCAGTTGTCAGGACACGCAGGACATGATATTAAGAGTCCCATCGTTTGTGGAACAGCACCACATTTACACTCCAAGGTGGAGTCGTCTTTGAATCTCCACCTGAACAGGTTTTCCTTGCTTCGGCAATCGTGGGTCTGGAGTCTGTTGCATTGAGATGGTCAGAAGTAGCAAGTTTGAAACCGCTTGGCAAACTCGATTGGTTTTGGGAGTTAAGATATGGAAGTTTCGCAGTCAAGTAGATAGACTAGCATTTAAGTTTAGTAAAGATGACGCTTCTGGGTAATATTTTGTTATAAGTGCTAAGTTCATGTACACGTAACTTCAATATAAGGTACATTAAGATAAGACTTGGACAACTAATATATCGTCGATATATAAAAAAACCTCTCAGTCAAGTCTCACAAATGGATTATTATGCCAAACAAGTGACATATACAGCTTTATTAATTCTCAGAATGGATAAAACACGTAACTGCCCATTAGGATGCGAAAGATGAAGCACATGAAGCCAAAATAATAATGAGAATGTCTTGTAATGAGGTTGAACTACTTAAATGACTAATTAATTATTTAACAAAAGACCAGTTTAATTCAGATACAAATTGAAATGTTCAAAGCTTACAAATTGCTTCTTAATCAGGCACGAGACGGACAACAAAGAATCCATACATTAAAGAAAATAATTTTTCAACTTTTATAAAAACACTTAATAAAATGGAATACTGAACATTTAAAAGACGCGGAGTTAAATAATGAAAAACAAATAAATGCCAATGGCGTGAAAAGCGAAAAAATCTCTGAAAGCCGTCAATAATTTGAGGTTGTTTAATTCGTAAACATCGGCGGAGACGACCATTAACGTTAAAAGCTTTATTGATTTGGCGAACGAACTGGGAGGGTGAATCGAGTGGACAAAAGGGGCACTAAGAGAAATATAAGAATAACGTGGGTAGGCTCCCCACCAAAATTGTTTTCTGAGTAGCGGATTTACTGACCACTCAGCCGATGCTTCCTCGATAAATTACCGATCTTTCAAAAGACAAAGGTTACTTTTACTTGTTCCTTAAATAAATATAGATCTATTTGTTGCGACGATGACATAAAGGTGAACTTGCTTTTTGGTAAAACATGGAGACCGCTCAACAGAATTATTTTATTGTTTAGTATAATTAAGTCTTTTAGCAGAAACCAGAATACATATTATATTAATTAAACTGATAGGGTTACTGCCATCATTTTTTCACTAACGACTTCATTGGCTAATACTAGATTATTACTGCTATTAGCATAAAATAGTAGATCGCCTGAAAGGCCAACCCTAACAATACTATCTTCTACGACCAAGCCACTATCAGTTCGCTTACGTGATTAGGTAAATCGCTGGACGGTGGCCTTCTACCAGCATTAGTAATGCTTTTACATGAACAAAAGCAAGTTAATTCTGGACCGTATACCTTTGTAATAGAGGCCACAACATTGTTTGCTTGACATTTTAGCAAGCAATTAACTTTGGTTTTCCAAGCCGGTAGGGCAAACATAGGCAGTTCACCGACCCCGGTAAACGCGAAAGTGAAATCCGTCACTTGTTGCTACGATACGAATTGGACGGAAACGTGTTATGGGTGAGAATAAGTGGTCCTGCAAGAAATAAGGTCGGAATTTGTATGCCAATGTTGCTTTTTGAACCTAATTTAGAATTTGATTAGCTATGCTAATATGAATTTAGATTGTAGTTGGATTAGGTTTGCGGTCCCCTGTCATAGGCTTCATTGTTATTTATATGAGCAGCGCAAGAAATCACGCATCGCAAAATCCGGAAGCAGACAGAGGTTCGATTGTTATTTAAATAAGATATACCATCCGGTGTCCGCCAAGTAACCTCACTAGGTCCGTTACTGTTTTTTGAACAAAACTGTTTTTCCGCATACGAACATGATTACCTGAAACAAAACGAATACAAAATAAGTATAATGTCATAATATTTACAAATCCGACGATATCTGAATGCGATAAGATGTTATTTAGATGTTGTTGACTTAATATTACATTGAGTGCAACATCAACAGAGAAGGACAATGAACTGATTTCAACCAGACGGTAGAGATTAAAAATACTTTCCCAGTGAAAGGAAAATATCAAACATTAATGTCACACAACTGCGTATTTCAATAGACTACACCACATCATCAGGTGTCTCAGATACCCTGGAAACTATTGTTTAAGGGGGATGAGCCTAGGTAGACCGCGAAATTCAAATTTTTTTACGTTTTTTTGCAATTTGCAGGTCAGTATCAAGTTGTATGGTGATCTAAGTATGATTCGCGGCCGTATCAAATATTTATTTATACAATTATAATCATAAAAATCATCAATACCTTTCTCTAAGTTCATATTACCCTATTGAATGACTATTTCATGAAATTATGACATTTGAAGCTAATTATAACTTAAGGAGTTGTATTGCTGATTCTAATGATTATAATTCAGTAAAGCCATATTTGTTACGGCCGCGAACCATATTTTAATCAACATACAACCTGACACTGACCTACAAATTGAAAAAAAAAAATGAAGTAAATTTTAATTTCACAGGCTACCTTATCGCATCCCCCTTAATGCATATATAAAAACGTAGATATAAAATGACAGTTATTACATTACAATAATTACGACTCAAACTCCATTATGAAGAACACCTACATCGAATATCGCGAAACTAACCACAAATATGCAAATCGCGAACTTTATACCCACGCCGAAGCTCAAAAGACTAGAGCGTCACAAGTTATAATGGGAATGATACAAAATGCTCCAATTTCCAAGAATTGTGAACAATAGCTGGCTCCAAACAATGAGGGCGACGTAAATATGCGATATGTCACCAACGCGTTATTCTAATTCGCATAACGCTAATTATTTCACATCAAAACGTAATTAAGTACAGCTGGATAACGCCACTTATGGGACAAGCGATCAAGCAGATGAGATATAAATAGATTTACAGTTGCAGAAACGTATGGCGATGGATGTACAGAGATTAAGATTTGAAATCTCTTGGCTGTCGGTTCATTCAGATGTCTTATTGGATCTTTAAACGGATAAAAAGATTTGTGATAAATAAAAAAACATTAATAGCCTTTATCGATACGGATTGATGCTTTATTTTGTCAACACTGTAATCATTTTCGAAATACGAAATTGATTTCAGTACTACGAAGTATTCGCCGTGCTTATCTTGTTTACTTAAGAAAATCCGTTACGTTTGTTATTGAACCATCTGCATAACACGAAATGGCAATCAAAATAGACGGGGGTCACGATATAAGTTCAAGATATCTTAATTCGCAAATAGAGCGCAACGATATTAACGTTTTAACCAATATTTTGCAAAAAAAGACATCGATAGCATTATGTGTAAGCAAGGCAGCACGTGACACAAGACGCTTGGAGGAGGCCTACGTAAAGCAGTCGATGCAATAGCAGGACGTCTTTCGGCTGAAATGGTGGTGACGTTGGTGAAGGCAGCACATTATTGACAAACACAATATTGAAATTTTCCCTAAAATTACTTCGTTAGTTTGTTTTTACAATCATCTTCCTCTATCGACCCAGGTTCTTGTTCTGTTCTTTCTCTCAGATACAATACACGTGACATAATGTTGTTGAAATATTGTTTACAAACATATGAGATATTTCACATTTTCGCGGACGGGTTCAAGCGGTACGTGTCATGTCCTCCAACAATACTCTCAGACAGTTTCGGGAGAGGATAATGTTTCAAACTGGTTGTCGCGTCTACATAATTTATAACGTTGACCTTTGAAGCATCGCAGCACCACATGGCATGGCGTGTTTGAATTAATGGTTCTTGTTTAATATGAATACAAATATTTTGCGCCGTGAATGCGACCCATTCAATCTTTGAATACGTTTACCAGTTCAATGCAAGCGAAATATTTACGACTGTTGATTGCTTTGTGCAATTTTTGCTGGTAACATCGC
Organism: Dryobotodes eremita; assembly: GCA_917490735.1. Lineage (NCBI taxonomy): Eukaryota > Metazoa > Arthropoda > Insecta > Lepidoptera > Noctuidae > Dryobotodes > Dryobotodes eremita. The sequence continues at coordinate 18,540,028 of OU823257.1, forward strand.
AAGCAAAATAACCCGAGACGAATAGTTGGACCTAACAAATGCGCCCTCCATTTGTTAGGTCCAACTATTCGCCTCGGATTATTTTGCTTACGATGTTGCCTACATAAGTAACATACGATTTTATAGCTACCTAAAAAAGGGATGAAGCATAAAATCCCAGAACAAAAGGAATTTATTATATGACAAACAAAGTCCTATCATCCCTAACATAAAAGGTCCTTATTCTACAATAAAGTTTACCCTACTTACAGACATACTGGGTTAGATAGCAGAGGTCAGGATGTCGCTGACTGATAAAACGCCAACTGCGGGGGGTGGCGAATGCCAGATAGCAGAAATGTGCCTGATGCTGCGGCGTATCGCGAGACCTATATGCATCACAGATTATAAATGGATGCTCTAAACGTACAAGATAGAGCTAACACTAAATTAAACTTCGAAATCGCTGGATAAAGTGAAATAGATTTCACTCCAATACTATATCTTACGCATTCATTTCGAATCATAAAGCAATTTGTTGCTCAATTCAGAATTTCAGATACGAAAACAAATAAGATGGATTCCGAATGTTCATTCGGAAATCGCTTTAAATTCCACAATGTTTAAATTTGATCCCATATTTTGCCGAAGAAGAAACACATAATAATATATTGATATAACCGAAAAGAGTACATACATAAGTCATTGCAAAGCTATGAATAATCCCGATGGCGTAACGTAACAAATTGCACAATTGAAAACAATTTGGCATGTTGAACGGCGAAAAAAACACCCGCGAGGGTTTTTCTCACGCGCTTCTGAAGATCATGACTAGTTTCAAGTGATAGGTCACGATTGGATTCTATAGTGGTACTTGTGTTTTTCCATTATGTAGATAGAATGTTCGGATACAGATCAGACAACACCCACTTTTAAACTGGGGAACTAATTCATTGCAATTTTTTAATCGGAATTCCATGATTGACTGCTAATCATCAGTATCCAGACATCTAGTAATGGATTGTTTCAGACAGACAAATGCATGAATAAAGCAAATGTTTGATCAGAAATTTTAAAACTCTCTGAAACAGCACCATTACACCATTACCCATTACCATACACCATTGCTATATCCACTGGTTTCAAACAAGCAACATCGTTCAGACTGAAATCATTCTGTCAGTCCAATGGATTAGTTAGTGTAGTCCTAATAGAAGTATTTTTTCTTCTTATGTATATATCGTGTTTCTTAGTTTGCTCGAACTTTACCAGAATATTGCACAATTCTTCACGGATAACTACGTAGTCCAAGTCTTCCAAAGATGAATTTTATCATTTCTAAAACAGCACAGTCATCAATATATAATCATAAGCATTTCCATCAGCTTTAATAACGTGTAAGAAATTTGTAATATCACGAAGTCTAAATTCATCTCAGACCATTTCCATTTACGTCTCGATCGTATCTCCATATCCAACCGGCTCAGCTCTCAAAGTAATCTGATAGAACTAGAACACTTTACCGACAGCTTACACCGTTCAATATAGGTTTTCCGGGCATTGCGATTATCCTCCATAGCATACGTGAGCATGGAGCTTCCGCTGAATACCATTTTAAAATCCATCGTTCCAATTTTGAGGCAGTATAATTTCGCAGTTAATAAGATAATTGGTGCAATAAATTAAAAAATACCTACAAATCACTGCGGTGAGGTAAACCTAGTTTTCATGATAGGTTTAATGAGTGCAATCAGAGGCATGCATTGTGCAACAGTAATAGATATCCAAACAAATCTCGTTACTTGTAGGCTTGTAGTCACGCCACATACCACGCACAATATCAGCTCACGTGCTGCTGAATCGCTAATTAAATAAACTGAAATAATCCAAGTATAAATGGCCATGCGTCACATCGACGCTAACAATGAAAATTGCACGCATTTTACACAAACAACAACGTTCATGCGTACTTTTTAATGGAACTGCCAAGTTTATTAATTAGAGTAATTAAACATTACAAGCTTATGCTCGTCATGTCGGAAAATTTAGTTGATGGAACGTCATTGTCGCGCGCAGGAGTGGTAGTACAGCAAGATAAGGAAACATGCAATCTCATAAAAATAATGATATAATGACAGAGGACGAAAATATAAGGGAAAATAATGCTTTTCGTAGGAAAAAGAACATAATTCACAATATAATAAGAATCCATCTTTTAGCAGATTTAGTAAAAGCCCCCACAGATAAAAGTGACAAGGTAACGAGTGCTAAATCTAAAACCAATACTTTAGACTGAAACTATCTAACAGTGCAATGTTTAACAAATATCACAGTAGCATAACATTTGGGAGCCGTGATCCGCAGATTAGTGAGACCAGTTAATATTGACATATATACATAGAAATCATTGTTGCTAATGGAATATGGTGTATTTATACATAAAGCACTGACAATCCAACAAGACACGATCAAACTGTAAACTAAAATAACACGCAGTAACTAATATAATTGCAGAACAGACTTCTGATCAACGTTTACTGTAAGTTACGATTAATAAAGACAAGGTCTTTCATACAATTTTTCCTACATAACTTCTAATCAAGAGATTTAATATACCTCTAAAGAATGAAAAACTATCTCACTAAACACAAGAAGCAGCATATTGTTTCTCTTCTCCCACGATATCCGATAAGGTGAATTAAATTAATGGCCATAAGCCGACTGCTTTATTGTTCAAGAGGTTGAATACAGAAATATGGAGAATGGATTATCTCACCTATAATTCAACCGTGTTGTTGGAATAATTGGTTCATGGTTTCAAAGATACTAATCTTATTGAAATCGTTTTTAAAGAAGCTTAGGATAACCTCATGGAAAGTTACGACGTGATCGATAACGTTTGGCAACCATCATTGTTTTGTATAAAATGCAAGCAGTAATCAAAAAGAACATTCTTGAAAACCTGCATCGAAATCATTCTCCATTATCAACATCAACACTACGGTTTTCTGGAAATATTTACGAAGGTTATTATTAATTATCGCATGCCTGCTGCATAATATCCAATTAACAGAACCTCATCTCTCATTTCAAAAATTCTGGACGCGAAAGGCAATTACGAAAACTGTCCATCATCCAAGAAATAAATCTCAGTGGAACAGCGCACAATGGCGAGAAACTGGCGAGTAGCGCTCGCCCGAATGACCCGATATAACTGGAGTAATGAACGATGACAGAAACATAATAGTGAAAGTGACTGCTAATACTAATGTGCGCTACCGTGTGTTTATAAACTGCTTTGCACGCGAGTTCGACGATCGGAATCGATTGATCGGTTTCCAAGATAATATCGATTGAATTGAACATGTAAGCGGTACTGAATGGAATATCTGCAAAACTATCTGTTAGTCTGATTAGAATTGTGTATCATTATGTTAATCTTGATTAGTTATCAAAATCCGCCATTTTATCGTGTTCAAAGTAATGTTATAACAAACAACAGGATAAAGGGCTGTAATGAGTGTCTCCTTCGTGCCAAAATTCTTAGAAGCTACCTATAATTTCCTTTATGCGAAGGAAAATTCTAAACAAACACACTCAACTCATTATTACAATAATGAGTTGTTACTAGCCAAGCTTTATTATATTAGAGATATTCTTTAGAGAACTTAAAAGCTTTGTGGGCCCCAACTTGAGCAAAAGGATCAACATCACCCTAAGGCTTTGGACAATAAAAGGATTGTCGGTAACAGTTACCCATGTATAAAAAATGCATTGTCTTCGAAACAGAATCAACATGTAAAATTTCAACTCCGTAGGATAAGAGGAAGTGGATTTCAATCAGCTTGCAAGATTTGACCAATACATACTAACAAGGTAAATTTAAAAAAAGCTTGTAAAGACAGTAAAAATTATTACGATTTCGTGCACTCTTTTGTCTTGTTCATTAATTACATGTCATTGTCAATAGATAAGTAGAATAATCGAAAAGCGTATGGGTGATAAATTAATCCGTGACAGAAAATCGTGTTCAAAATCACTTTTACTTGAAATCAATCCGTGCTAATATTTTAACGATAAATCGAGAAGCATAGATGACAATTTAATGTCCATAGATAATCTTATATTGATGACAGCAGGTGTATCTGTAGATTGTAACTAAAACAGATTGTAAATCGATTAGGACACGGTAATTTTACGTCTGCTTAGTTTTATTGGAAATCTAATGTACCCAAGTCACGTTGTATCCTAGACCATAGATTGGCTCAACAACCCATCATTTTCGATTTTATACACCTCATAAACACTTTCGACGTTGCAGACTCTTATTACGGAGAAATTGTTATTCCCAACGCGCTCAACTATATTATTCTTGGTTCCCCACGGATTTCATCATGAAAATGTTTCGTAAGCAAATTTAATTTTCTATTATAGCGAAAGCTCGGTAAATAAATTTCTGAGCTATTTCCTTGGCCAGCTCAGTAGAATTTAATCTTGCGGTGTGTAACAATGGTGCTTTCTAGCTATTTCTAACAAAATATGAGGCAATATATTTTGTCATTGGCATATTCATGGACGAACTATTTTTCACAGATATAGCTCAATTACAAACAATGTAGTTTATATATCTATAGCAGCACGGTTTCCGCATACCGTAAGCTGTCTCGGTGCTGGAGTTAGTTTCCATGATATACGATAGAACATATTGTTTTGCCAATGGTTCACATGAAGGGGCAAGTTTGTGATTGCAGCCAGTCACCCGCTCGATTGAGCAACGGACTTTGTCGAGCGTATCGGAGAAAGTGTCGTGCTCAGTGCCCGATTTTATTACTGCCATCCTACGTTCAGAGAAACTCAGGATGTGACGGTACCGAATGGTGACTCGAATATACAAGCAAATGACATTTAAATTGCAAAGGTAAAATTGATCTTGGGGACTCTTTGAATTTTGTATGTCTAGGGAGAAGCTTTTGCGCTTTCGTTTATGTTAACACCTGGTTTAGTGGTAAATACTTTAGTGCTTCACTTTGTATTCACTCACGGTGACATTGCAGATGATGGTTGTGAGAAAGCTTCTTGTAAATTGTTTGCTACTTTACTTATTCATGCAGTAACAATAAACATTATCTACAAAGCAAAAAAGGATATCTTGCAAGTAAAGACTAATCAACACAATATCATTGTGTTAATGAAGAGCTCAGAGTTCTAACCCACAAAAACGAAATGACCCCAGAGCATACCAATTATAATATTATCGAAATGCTTACATGCGTAGGTGCTAGTGTACTTATTGTATACCTATCAGTACACATACATTCAGAACGATAACCATACAAGTGTGTCAACGCCTAAAGACACAATCTTAGATCTAATAAAGTATGAATCACTTCTACAACAACAGAAGATAAGGCACTAAAGAACAAAGTTTACAACAATGATATCGTTTAGGAAATATAAATATTAGCTATGGTATACAAAAACAATATTATCAGACTGGTAGAGAGATAAGAGAGCAAATGTAGAATGTGCATTGTATTGAAGTCGATAAGGCTTTAGCATTCACGACGTTTGATAACGCAGTCGATAACGCTGTTTCTTGGGAAATGAAAGAAGAAAATACGATTTCCACTATAAAACACAAGATCATTTTATCTCTAAACAGATATTAACATCTCAAATCAAAATAGAAGATCTGATAAACTGCAAAGTTTCATGAATTTCCTTTGTAGAGATAGTAACATATCTGAAGTGCTCTGACACATATACAAAAATTAGAGGAAATATGTGATGTATAGATAGGAATGTTTTCTGGCCTTTATGGACTCATCAATATCAAACTGTCAATTTGTTTACAAATTAATATAACTCCTTAATCGCTTTTCTCCATCATCCCGCCTGTAATTGCAAACATAAATAAAAACAAACATGTTTTAAAAGAAGCTATAAGTCATGTCACCCAGTACTCGTCCGGTAATCTGATGCACATTTATTTACGACAAACTCTCACGAAAGCTGTAATGTTGGTTTATATGTTACTTTCTAAAGTGCACATATACTCCTTATAAACATATATGACTAAGCTATACGCATAACTCCTACGAAACCTGCAGACTTGGGATATTTGCAGATAGATGATTGAGTAGCTAAAGACACCCAAATTTATGATAAGGATTTACTGCATAGTCCTAAAAGACGACCCAATTTTCGGATATCACATTGCAGTCAGCCAATCTGATAAAGTCCCCGAAAATTGGGTGTGAAACTGTTACCCATTAAACACTGTTACTGAACTGTTTAATATCTTAATAGAAACTGAGGGGTAAAGGGTAAAAAAGTAATAGAGAGTAGATTTTTGGACTAGACAAGCTTTGAAGCACCTAATATGCAATATATTAATCATGAATGAGTATTCCACATTTTCACAGTATCAACAACCGAATTAGCTTCATCTATTATCGACACATAACAAGGCACTTCAACCTTCCACTATCCACGGTCATTGTCCGAACTAGCACGTTACGTAAACCAAACGCACGCGGTTACGTAAACGTTAAAGTACTATCGTTGAGTACGTTTGCTCAAAGAGTTAACAGGCTAAAGTCCCTTAACGTTTCGAAAGGCATTTTATAGACTTGAAGGTTTGCGTTTTCTAGATTGACAGCTAAGGTTGAAGTCTCGGTTTGGTTGCGAAGATGATATTGATGCCAAGGTTGAGTAAGGAGGGGAGTGCTCTAAATATGCGCGCTTTAAAACACTTCTCTTTTTACACGTGTATAAATCTTGAATTAAAGCAGAAAATTCTTTGGCACAAAATTTGTCAAAGCCTTAGCGAGTTTGAAACTTTTTACATCAGCTGCAAAACTTGAGTTCCATCCGATTAACTTTTTCAAGGTTCATTTCACTTGATCGTCGATAAAAAAGATTACCAATATTAATTCGGTAGAACACTTTGCATTGGAAATCTAACAACGTAGTTTGAACAAGAATGTCTTCTATCTAACTGAAAGACTTAGAACAAAAACACTTCAACTGCCCACGAAAAGATTAGATAAATGGATAAACTATTAACATTAGATTATAATGTTATCTATGATACAGGTGCTAACAACTGCCAAGATATTATTGCTAGATTACTACCGTGAATGAACTGGAACCTTTTAAACGTTAGGCATCCGAAACCCCCTGCCGGAGTCGCGGATTGTCCGAAAGAGTTACCGTGGCCCTGGTGCAAAGGCAACTAAAGGAACACGGGTGGGTTTTAGTCAGTAAAAGTCTGACACGCCCTCCTTAGTCATGTGAAGACTTCCCACACAAAAAAAGGCATCCGAAACCCACTTTAAGAACTGCAAAGAACGAATAAATGAGAAAATGAATCCCATTCAAAATCCTGAGCGCCTTACAAAACATATTAATTAATTTTCTTTAAACGAAATCCCTGGACCTCAAAGCTTAGAGAATGATCCAGGGCTCTTCGGAACGTGACTTGCATAATTTTTACTTAAGAATACATAATGCTAGGTTTAGGGTCCTATAAAGATAGTATAATATTAGCATATTATTTTCTCGTCCTAGTCAAGTATAATTAATTTTAAACGATATTGAAGAAACTACGCATCTGGTAGGAATATTAGAGAAACAATACTTACGTTGTGTTCGGATCGAATGAATTATAGAACACGCAGAATAAAGAAAAATAAAGAGTCTATATAAATTAGTCTGAACTTAGATATCCTTAACGAGAACCAAATGGATATAAATCATGTTTGTGTCCAAACACAAACCCAAGTTGTAGATAAAACAACAAAGCTGATAAGGAAACATAACTACAACAATAATGACATGAAATTAAGGATACCACAGGTACATGCTACTGTCGAGACCAGACACACGTAAGTCCAATGTTTATCTATACCTACGAGCCTGTGCATCACAACAGGAAAGCCGCTTTCCGGTTGTATCAATAATACAACTAATGTTTAGAATAATAACATGGTGTTTACACAGGCTGCGCTTCATCATTTCTCTCTGACTTTGAACTTAAAATAAAAAGGTATCATCCTGAAGTTGGAAATCAACATTACATGTTAAATCGAAGATTGGTTTTCGATGTATATTTTTGTTACCCAAATTAGCCAAGTTACCCAAATTGAGTAATTTTTGTGGCCTACCCAAATGTCTTTTCTTTGGTATTGTTCGTCGAATCGTTGAGCTCCTTAAGTTCTGAGTTGAGCTACACGATTACTGACAAATGCGTGCACTGACTGGACAGGTCCACTCAATCTGTGTGGTTTTTCCTCAAAAGACCATCTCAGACACAAATCTACATGGTCTTCACATGATCTGACCAAGATTATGTCTGGACTTTAAAAGAGACTGTGACCTCTGAGTTTGTTTCGACCTTTCTTCTCAGAGTAGTCAGATAGGAAACGCCGACCTCATCTAGTTTTTTTAAAATATGATTGACGTGTAAAAGTGTTTGTTCAAACCTACTTACAGAAATAAAATCATTTATCATTTAGCTTTCTACTGAAAATAAGCAAGAAGATAGTCCCAATATAAATCTGTGATAGTCGGAAAACACCAGACTCCAATTTGTTCTATCAACTAAAATTCATTTCCAGCGATATATTCGTTCCATCTGTACAAGGAAATAAGGCTGATGATAAGCAAATACGATTATGCGATCCTATTGACAGACCAAACAGGTAGAAACCTAATCCGGATCATCGAATCTCTAAATAGGTTGCTTTTTGTTGTTATTATGTTGTACCACAATATGTACTTGAGCATCACAAATCGATAAGTTATGAGCACGCATGACTTAGTTAACTACTTAATAATAATTTTATTGATCACTGTGACTGTTGAATGTAAGTACTATAATATTATACACATTCTTGCATTACTTAATAGATAAGAATTTGTCACCATCTAAAAACTTCCAAAGCCTGAAGTCGGAAAGTGACCGAACTCTTCAAAGTCACCCCAATACGTTCGCCTGGACCGTAGTACGAAAAGTAGAAGCTGGAAACTTTTCAACTGTTGCTAAAAAGGACAAGTACGTTCCAAAGGAATATTAAATGGCAATTTGCTATCAACGAAACTTTATTTACATGAAACCGAGGGCGACAAATAATCAAGGGAGTTGGCAAAAGCCCAGACTTCGACAGAATTACTAATGAAGCCTTTGACTTTTGTAGTAACTCTGGGAATACGCTTCAGGTGTCAGTATTAATCAGTACAGTTCCAAATGAAATTGGATTAAAGGTAAAGGATGAACAACGTACATACATACAAATCGGAACGTCAGTGAGAAAACTTGCCAAATAGTTCATTTAATCCTAAAGAAGTGTCGTGGAACAGTCGGTTGGAACGAAGTTCCTTTCGTAGTTTTTTTAATCAATTTGTCAATTAATTGGCTATAAAAATAAGAGAGTCGTAATATAAAAATTTTAGGTTAAAAATAAATTATACACATATAAATAAAACAAACTATACCTGCGCAGGCGGTGCGAACTTACTGGCTGCCTTGAACCAATAAGCGCGCACCTATGACCGGGCACAGCCAATAGCATACGCGCGATGGATAACCGTCTACACTAAAGAAAAGGTCGTGACGGAAACTCGTGACGGCAAACTCTTACACTTTTTTTCGCCTAGCCCCCATCCGCCAAATCCATAACGATAATCCGTACGATAAGGAACTTCGTTCCAAAATAGAACCCAAAATTCTTTTATATAAGTTTACTTATTGGGCCAGAGACAAAAAGTTGTCCAATCGATCTAATAACACATGACATAAAAGACCATTTCCAATTTACTTTCGTCTGTTAATTCTAAGACTTAACTTTCTTTATATTATACCTTATAAGAACTGAACACTGATTGAGAGGGAAAGCGAAGGCATCAAAAATTACATAATGGACGTACAATGAATTAAATCTTCTATTGTGTTGTCATTTGTATTTGGATGGAAGCTTTCCATAAGTAATTATGCAACTCAGTTATTAAGTTCGATCGTGTGATGACGAATGTCGAAGGCTTTAGCACTTTCACCCGAAGTGATCTTGTCTCCCTTGAAAAAACCAGTCACATTGGTAAGATACTTCCTTATTTAGATGCAGTAGCATACCATTTTAAGTCATGTTGGTAGATAGAGCAAAAATGCTATTCATTGTTTGTTTACATTAAAGTTACGATTTTTCTTCAGAGAATTCTAGCGTCTTTAATAGAAATAAACGAGCCTTGTCGCCGTAAGGCACAGTTAATGAAACTTTAGCTTTTCCTTTCCTTCTTTACGTGCCTTGAATTGACCTAGATACAAGTTCCTTTCAATATTCTTGGGAGAAAAGAACTTAAAAGATTCAAGTGTGAAAGTACATGTTCCAGATTTTGAGTTTCTAGAAAGAACTAACATAAAATTGCAATGCAATCAAGTTTAGAAACTTGAAGCTCAAGATCTAGTCAGTACGAAGTAGTACAAAGATAGATAGATCTTCGTAGATTTCACCCGCTGCACCGACCGGAAAACAAAGTTTTCTAGTCTTTACTTCGCTACAAGCTTAAACTTTATTACAAGTTTATTTCCGTGTCATTCGGAAAGAGAAAATGACAGCAATATGGGGCAATACAAATCAGTTTTACTACTCCTGATAAAGCTAGCTGCTTTCAATGTTTATGCCATGTTGATTTCAGGGCACGTGGGCAATCTAACTGAACATTAAGGGCGGATTTCACCAATGAAACGAAACGCTATCACCACATGTAAACCGCATTTAAGAGCTGTCAGTTTCATCAGTGGTGGAATATTGAAACTGACAGCTCCTGACCGCAGTTTAGATGTGCTAATCGAGTTCAATTTAATTCGAGAATTTGGCACAAAGTCAAGCTCATGATAAACTGGGTGAAATTATACAAGATTATTGTCTCTTCATTGCTTTCAAAATTAACTGCAAAAACAGTTGCAGGTAAAGAATAAGTTCTTGGTTGTACTAGAAAATATAGTTTGAAGCTCAAACAGAAGATTTTAGAGAAAAACTCATTGTTGAAACAAGTTCGCTTAAAGCAAAAACTTTGCTGTTGAAGTTCTTAGTAAAAATAACACGAAGTAGAGGTGACCGTAGGAAATCTGGACGACAAGCACATCGTGCATCAACTTGATGAAGCAAGTTGTTTCATCAGTGCTGTGATTTAGAACTGCCCTTACATTCATCCTGATCCAAATAATCCACTAAATTGAGAATCCCCCGACTGGCCGACTGGCGATGTGTTAGTTTACTACAAGTGGGCATATACAAATCATCAGAGACCAGCTATTTACCCAACTGTTGGGGTCGGCTTCCAGTTTAACCGGATGCAGCTGATTACCAGTATCTTACATGGAGCGACTCCCTATCTGACCTTCACAACCTAGTTACTGGGTAATACGATACTCTTAGTAAGACTGGTTGTCAGACTTTCGGGCTTGTGACTACCCGTAACGACTGTCAAAAGTCAAAGTCAAAATCAAATCATTTAATTTCAAATACATAAAAGGCAATTTTGAACGTCAAAATTTACAAAATAAAATAGAATTGATTCTAGTTGTCCCTTCCAAAAGGTAAATGATAAATCATAAATGATTTTATTTCTGTAAGTAGGTTTGTACAAACACTTTTACACGGCAATCATGTTTTTTAAACTAGATGAGGTCGGCGTTTCCTATCTGACTACTCTGAGAAGAAAGGCCGAAACAAACTCAGAGGTCACAGTCTCTTTTAAAGTCCAGACATAATCTTGGTCAGGTCATGCGAAGACCATGCAGATTGGTGTCTGAAATGGTCTTTTGAGGAAAGAACCACACAGATTAAGTGGACCTGTCCAGTCAGTGCACGCATTTGTCAGTAACCGTGCAGCTCAGCTCAGAACTTAAGGTAGTTTCGTATGGTAAAGAATGGGCAAGAAACTCCACCGTTACTCTTTTTTTATTCTCAAAGATCTACCAATGACAGCCGGGACCGGCGGCACATACGCAAATATTCAGAAATGATGACATTAATACAAACATGCATCAAAGGGACGTGATACAACTGACATATTTACAACCAGGAAATTCATCAATGACGTCACATCACATGTCATGAAGAGGCTTACATTGCTATTGTTTAAACTTCCACGTCTGTTCAATGTTATTCCGTAGTTGTTATGTTGTTATGACTCCGGTAGAACAGTAACTTGAATAGTAAATTATAGTAATTAGGACGTACCTACAATATTTAATGTTTGAACGATAATGGGGAAGTGATGATTATAAGTGGTTCCGTCTTGAGTTGTAAATATGTACTGGTAAATTATTTCACGTATAATAGAAATTAGATTAAGTATCTTCCCAAGACTCATGTACAGTTTGAGACGTTTTCGAATATTACCATGTCATGTTCGTGAACGGGCGCCGCCGTCAGTAGCGGCTAGTCATCTCTTAGCTGCCACGGCTTATTTTAATTTAATTTAATATTTGAATTGTTTCTGTATTTTTATTACGGAAGCTTTTAACGTTCTGCATCGATCGTGCAATTATGTAATCAACTTTTTGTAACAATATTTTTATAATTTATGAGTGTCCGTGGAGTTTCTTGCCCGTTCTTCTCCATTGGTACTTACTACGCTTTGGAATGAGCAACTAGCTTCATCTTTCTGACTGACCGACCTCTTGACTATTCAAAAGTGCCTGTAATTTGTTTATTTGAAATAAATGCTTTGATTTTGAGTTTGAGTTTACCCATTGACATGACTAAAATAGCTTTATTCCTTAAAATTATATTATTTTCTGGACTGCCTTGCTGGTCTAGTGGTCGCAAGTGCTACTGCTGAGTATTCATGGTCCTGGGTTCGATTCCCAGGTCGGGCAAAGTGTTATTGGGTTTTTCTATCAGGAATTTACCAATAGCAGCCCGGAGTCTGAATTTGTGCCCGGTTGATGGTAAAAGGGTCGTCCCCTATTACATGGGACTTAAACATAACTGGCGAAATGTGGGTGTACTACTAATACTACTACAGGTACACCTCTGCCTAACCCTTCGGGGATTACAAGAATGATGTTATGTATTATTTTCCATGGTATTTTTGGAATTTATTGAATCGAAAGACCAATTGCTCACATCTGTTAGAAAATACTAACCTTAAAACTCACTAAATATAAACGAATTAAATTACAAAGGCATTCCCGTCATTGCCACTCTCTTCTATTTAGAAAACTAATAACGAAAACATTAAATACAAAAAAGTCTTTATTCTATTCGAATTTGTTGAGTACACGAGACGTGACTTTCGTGGGAAACTTTATAAAATAAATTAGAGTAAAAGTTTAAATGGAGTAGGTGTCTACAGTAACATACACTACAGAAGAGAAGATATTTAAGTCCATATAGGTAACTGAATACATGATCATTCTATTCCGATTCATCAAAATCAAGGGCGTGTCCTCCTCCTCCTGAACAGACCATGTCCCACCAGCTGGAGTGTCCCAAATGTCGGTTCACCGGCACCCTTGACGATCTGATCAACGCCTCTGACGCCGCAATAAACGTGGCTTCATATTGGGCCTAAACAGTATGAGCAACGATGTACCGTCGAAACGAAAAGAAGAAGATTCCATAAACTAAAGTATACACAATATACATTACAAAATTATTAAAACATGAACCGTTGAAATATAAAACACTTAATATTATGTTAATGACATGAAAACAATGTGTTAACAGGAAACATGGCGTCGTTCACAAATAACAAGTGACGTGACAATACGCACGGAATTGTTGGAATCGTCCATTGTTCGCGCATTAAGGTGGGTGTCCAATAGACGCGACAGTACGACTTTAATGTCTCGCACCGGCGCCATTTGTCACACCGGTAGGACCAATAGCTCCTATCGGCACTTTGAAATGTCTCTTCCATATTTATTACTTCTAACCTCTGTGTACTTGAGATATTTGCTACTGCAGTATCATTTGAGCCAATTAGAACCCTATTGGTCATAATAATATTAAGTACAAATTGTTTCTTGTTTGCAGTCATTAATACGGAAGCACTTTTAATTAAATTAGCCATCGTAGACGAGAGTAATGCAGTGGTTTTTGTCATATCTATATTGGAAATATGATTAACGTTAATATGATGGAACAAACTAATAAAGAAAATATCAATAAAGCTTGTAATCATTCGATTAAAGCAAATCCTGAAAGTAATCAAAGCGAGTAATCGCACGTTTATCGCATTACATGCACGACAATCACATACGAGTTAAACATCGGAACCCACAATGTCAGAGTTGAACAAACTATCACTTGGAGTCATGGTCATTAGCAGGCACTGACAATTAACACGATGTATATACCTTTGCATCCACCTTAGGTCGCTGAAAAAAGTTCTTCCGTATTTTATATACAAATTCAAGACTGAGAGCTCGAGAGGCACCAAAAATATCGCGCTTTTTGTATATCCAGACTTGTTCAAATGGGTCAAAACTGTTCTGCAGTCAACCCCTAACACTTCAGCTATGTCGTAACTACTAATATTGCTCCACTTTAAAAGACATGGCCATCGACTTTGCTGCATCTTTGACATCAAAATTCCCGGACTGAAAACGCTTGAACCAACATTGTGCTACTCCTACTGACACTATATTTTTTTTTTAGATTCACTCATTTTGGCGGACAAAAAGACAGTTGTAAAATGGCGGGAAACCATTTTTACTTTCTATTTGTCTTTTTAAAAATGTCATCTATTTAACAGTATCAAAATCAGTCAGATTCAAACAGTACGGCCAAAGAGATTTTATTACAACTTTATACCTTTTTCCCCGACCTATTAATTATTATAAATTCGAAAGTAACTCTTGTCTGTGTGCTACCTTTTCACACCCAAATCACAGAACGGATTTCGATAAAATTTGGCAAGTCGATAGGTCGTATCCTGAGGAAGGACATAGACTACTTTTTGTCCCGGTAGCTCGTTCCCGTGGGATAATTTCCGTCACCCACGCAGAAGCTAGTGATTTACAAAACATACTCGAATTAATGAATACTTGCTGATGGACGAAGCAGAAGTTAAATTGGCAGTTACGAACTTATTAAACCTGCAGTGGTTAATAATATCGTTGCCGTGGACTAAAAGGATGTCAACAATTTACTGGGTGGTAGCCAGTCTATTACTTTCTCTTAGATGCGGTATATGACTTGCGTTGACAAGGAGTTGGTAGCATACTTTTACTTTCATATTCATATGAATTCTATATACAAATTAAAAACTGGATTCGATCTAACGCTTGACAAATCGACGGACCCATATCTCCAATTTTAACAGAAATCACGACTTGTGCGATCACTATTGCTTTTGAACGTTGAAATGAAGAAATATTTCGTTTCCGACCAACCATTAATCAAAATAACAGTCAATAAAAACAACCGACTTCCAAAAAAAAAACACTAAAAGAGTGAAAAATTACTTTAATTTCGGAAGTCATTAAAATTAAAACATCATCAATTTAAACTAAGTTGAAAAAAATACGCAGTATTAAGGATAACTCAAAAACTACTGGTCAGAACTGGATTAAATTATTATTATTATGGGACAACATGAGAAGCACCATCTTTCAAATTTAAAAAAAAACATCCAAATCAGTTCACCTAGAAAAAAGTTTTGAGCTAACACACATAAAAAATAAACTTAAAAAATACAGTCGAATTGAGAACCTCCTCCTTTTTTTGAAGTCCGTTAAAAAAGGGAACAGTTCATGACAAAGCCATGGAACAGAACACTAATTGCAGTATTGCAGAATCGCTGCCATGTATACAAAAAGCAGTTTCACAATATTTTCGGATGTGTCACGTAGAGAAAATTACCTGAAGTAAATAATAGTAGAGTAGGCAACGTTGTGATTGTGACATCAACAAATTGCGCGACAATGTTCATCGGGACGAGGACACAGTGGTTGTGAAAAATTAAATTATGGTGTACCTATGTCGTAAACTGGTAATAACTGGGACACGAAGCGCATAATTGGCCAAAATGTAGCTATATGAAACTGAAATGCACGTATCAAATGGGAAGGAAAACTAAATAACTATACAATAACAAATAAGGAAGTGGTTACTTCATTAGAGAGTTTGTATACAGGCGTAACGAAAGTAGTGAATAAAAGCATGAAATCACTACAAGAAAATCCTAAAGATGATTGTGACCTCTAAACAGCAGGACACGATAGAGTACTAATAAACAAATAATTAATTAAATACCGTCAAACGTGGTGGATAGGGATGCAGAGGTGAATCGAGACGAAACTTTAAAAAGGAACAATTTTAACATTGACAAATTTTAACATTGAAATTATATAGTTTGTTGCCAAAAAGGACACATGTGTTAACTGTATTATAATTAACGATTGAGTGCCCTTGTTGGCAACAAACTATATAATTTCAAGGTTAAAAACCCTTTTAAAGTTTCGTCTCGATTCACCCCGTTTGACGGTACGCATTTGATTAGCGTTTGCTTAAACAATTCGCGGCATAAGAAGATGCAAGTGCACTTGAGGTAATTCATCGCAATCTGTTCATGCTACATTTGTGTAGGTATGATGTCGAACGTTTATGTGGTCTTTTTATTCAGTCTTCGTACAAAAGGACCAACTAGCCAATGATGATTTGCGCATTAAAATATACATCCTATATGTATGTATAAAAATCACAACAAATAAGATGATTCAGAACCACTAGTAGGTCATTGATGAATCATTAAACTTAAGGAAACAGTCACCCACGTATCAATAAAAGACGTATAACAAACCGTCCACCTTTGTCCGCTCCCAAGGTTTTTTACAATTATACAAAAAGAAATCGTGTTTCCATTCCGCCGAAGATTGCGCTGTGATTTGATTGAAATTTGAAAATCCATCAGCCGTAAACTGCCACTTCTAACGTGGTACATCAAGCGTCAATTCATCAACACTGGCTGACTCCGACATTCGATTAACTCTGCGTAATTACAAGAGATCTATTCCAGCCGTGATGGCACTTTTTGTTCTAATATCCCGAAAATTGATTGCTTCCGTGCGTTTAAAATCACTATCTGTCAGAAAGAAAATGACGCCAATCTAACTGTTCAATAATGAACACGCTAATAAATGAACTGAAAACCGTTGTAATTAAAACGTAATGGCATGTAAACACACGTAACAGAATTCTTAACAAATGAGTCAATCGTCAGTCTAAATACTACCAAATAGTACGGGAAACATTAACAGTAATCTAACAACTGCCAGAGCTAAAATTGCTCAAGATTTAGAAAACTATAACGCTCCAAACAATTTTAATTTCAAAGCCTTTTCAATTTCTATTCAAGCAAAAAATACCGCAATAAGTAACGAAAAAGTATCGCCTATTGTTTGCCGAAAAAGCCTTGATTTAAGACCTGTATTAAACCCTAGACGAGACTGAAATGAGGATATAAATCACGTAGATTCGGTGTTGTCTTCTATTGATGAAATCTAATTAGCCGCCGGTCCTGACTGAATAAAAAAGTCTGCAGCTTTGAAGCAACTACTCTTTGGACAAAATTCCAGGTACATTTGAAGACTCTCGGCGGCCAGAAAAAAAACGGAATTTTCGCAAACAATGGGTTTTTGAGATAAAAACGGTACGGCCTGATTAATTGTAGGATGATTTACTTGCACAGTTCTCAGAAAAGACTGGAAATAAGAATAGACATTACACTTCGTCTGGGAATCTTCAGAGATCTCGGTTCTTAAGCATGACGTAGTACAGTAATCTAGATCATGATTTTTAATAAACGAAAAATGAATTTGGTTAAACTGACCTAGTTTATTTCAAAAAGGTAGATAGAGGCAAGTTTAGCGTTCATTCCGCTCCCTAAATTCTGATCAAAGTGGTCGTAAAAAGGAATAAGCCAAATATTAAGTACCCCACGATTAGATGGAGCGTGAGGTAGACGGGTCATCGACCAGTTCACAAAAAGTGTACCGATCTGACTGGGCTGTTCACACTCATTGCAGTTAACGGTATCGAGATATGGGGCCGACGCGAAATTACTGTTTAGATTTACCGAGCCAATTGTAAGTGTAGAGTTATTGTGTGTTACAAGCATTGTATCCAATTAATGATGGTAATGTGAGCTCTGGCAGTTAGGAAGTGGGACAGCGATGTATCACAGGTACGCAATATACTCGCTCCGCGCAGGTTTGTAATTCTATCGCTCAACAAATTGCTATCACGACAAGGGGTCCTGATTTGCACGTGTTTTCGTGTGCCGGTTGGGTGGAAAATTCTTTTATGACAACCGAACAATAGAGCAAGCAACGCTTGAACTAAAACTGATGGAAGGCTAAATAGGATTCATGCTGATTTTGTTATGAATCAACACCCTATGATGCAGGATTACAAATATTATTAGAGATTCGATAAGGTAAATAATAACCGAATAAATTAATATTACCATGTCATACAATATTGTCGATCTAACATCACTCGAAGCAATATAATATATAACACGAACTCAGAGTTCGACATGGAACAAACATAGTTGATATTGGTATATCAACTATTTCTGTGCCACTCCAGAACTAATTAAAGATAGAACGGGTCCTTTTGGAAAACTTGTCTATTGATCTTCAAGACAATGCTCAAAGGACCGGCTGTGTTAAAGCTTCAGGACGAAGCGTCACTATTGTGTCAACAACTTAATAACAACTTCGTAAAACAATGGAACCTTCGAATAAATATTGTACGTAAACCGATACAAAACATGTGGTCGACATCTGGGGAATGTAACGTTTTACTACAAAGATTTTTGCCAACAATTTATTGGTAAATGTTTGATGTATTAATATTGGATGATGGATCATCGATAAGCGAATTCTTTTTAGATTTTTCGAATGCTTCAGCTCCCTTGGCAACGATTGTAGCCCCTCAAGATGTGGTATGGTAATACATAAAATATCCTGCTACATTAATATTGTTAACATAGGATATTTTATTAAAAAGCCTGCTCTCTAAATTTCCGAGAAAGGTTATTAGATGAGGAAAATTCAATATAACAATATTATATTACGACGTACAATAATAATAAAACTCAGCTTTTCCTCACAATATCTTTATATATACACATATACAGTGACATGAGTATTTACTTGTAAAGTATTATGTTATTTTAATTATTGTGAAACTACAACTAGCTTCATCTTTCTGACTGAACGACCCCTTGACAATTCAAAAGTGCCTGTAATTGGTTTATTTGAAATAAATGGTTTGAGGTTGAGTTGAGTTTGACTGGACAGGTCCACTCAATATGTGTGGTTCTTTCCTCAAAAGACCATTTCAGATACCAATATGCATGGTCTTCGCATGACCTGACCAAGATTATGTCTGGACTTTAAAAGAGACAGTGACCTCTGAGTTTGTTTCGGCTTTTCTTATCAGAGTAGTCAGATAGGAAACGCCGACCTCATCTAGTTTAAAAAACACGATTGACGTGTAAAAGTATTTGTACAAACCTACTTACAGAAATAAAATCATTTACACCATTTAACAATTTTCCTAATATTGCTTTTCCTTTACAAAATGTAAATGCATTTCGCAGTTTCTATTGAAGGGTCGTTAGAATTTGCTTATAGAAACTTTGGCAGCATTTATTATCGTCGAAAGAGATACAGAATAGGTGTCACGTTGAATGATTGGCTGTCGAGAAAACTTGGTGACTCGGTCACGGATGAGCGGTAACTATGCCTCGGAATTTGGGACATTCATTGTACCGAGGAACAAGGTCGAATTGTAACATCTTTAAGGTTTAAAACTATACCGAAAATTGATAACATAGAATACATAAATGACGATGGAAATCAATTCATAGAAAACGAGGAACTGACTGAACTAGAAGATGATATCGTGAATGAAAGAAATAGTTTAGCCGTAGCGTTTGCTAATGAGAATAATACGATGAATGCGATTTAATAATAGATACATTCTAAAGTCCACTTGCTTAGTGACGTGTATCTTGAAATAGTAAAAACAACCTTTTTACTTTCTTAGCGTTATCTATCTGTTTATCTGAATCAATCTTAGATACACCTAAACTTAGATCGATGATTGTACTGATAATTTTCACTCTCGTTTCTTTTTACATCGACGTTATTTTTACAGAAGATCGATTTTAAAACTCTGTTCGGATGTTTACGGAAAGCAAAGCAGTGAGTGTATCTTCAAAATATCGTTGTGGTTTTCAATACGTAAGTCTTCTGTATGAAAGAGGAGTTATGTATAATGAACAAAACAATAGGCGTTCTTATTATATTTGCACGGCTGATTTCCACCTTTGAGTTGACATTGACAACCACTTAGGTAACGCGTAGATTGGCCAGTTTAGTCAAGCTCCTAACGAGATAGTATATTTGGACATGCCATGGTCATAAACTTTACAAATTAAGTATTTATGGATGTTTCATTTTAGAAAATTATGGGCAGAAACGTATAGAGATAAACAACATTGAATTTACGTGGTTCGTAGGAATCATGGGGCATTCATTAGTTTCATTCTACTGCAGTTCATTAGTTACATTCTACTGCAGTTCATTAGTTTCATTCTACTGCAGTTCATTTGTTACATTCTACTGCAGTTCATTAGTTACATTCTACTGCAGTTCATTAGTTTCATTCTACTGCAGTTCATTACTTTCATTCTACTGCAGTTCATTAGTTTCATTCTACTGCAGTTCATTAGTTTCATTCTACTGCAGTTCAGTTGCTTCAGCTGCTGCTGCAACTGCTTGCTGTGCAGATGCTTCTACTGCAGTTCGTTTACATTGTTTCCAGTCTTACAATTCAACCATATTATGAATGGCATGATTACATAACTTATGCAAATTAATATTGTATAATGCATTTAATGATGTTCTATAATCTTGTTTGTTACTAAGAGCTATACGTTACGTAACTAGGAAGGTCGCCTCTTGATAATAACAAGCATATATATAACAGTTTTCCACGGTCTTATTTGTCTAAGATATAGCTTAAGGATACACTAGTCAGTCATTCTTCCGTACTAACGTTTTATGGAGTTTGCTCCACTGTTTGACAGTATACATTAAAATTAAAAATTATGTCTACTTGTCTCGTCATTATCTAGGCCTGTACGGAATACGAATTTAAAAAAATAAATTGGTTTGAAAGTTATGAGCGTCGAAACTTCCATATTTCAACGTATCTTTGGGCGTAAATAAATAACTCACGGAGTATGAAAATGGCAAAATTGTTACAGTACAGGGATGGATAATTTATTCAAAATTTCAAATAACTTTATTTTGAACTAGCAATTGCCCGCGGCTTCGCCCGCGTGGAAATCGGAAATTATTCCACGGGAACGTGCTACCAGGATAAAAAGTATCCTACGTGTTAATCCAGGTTATAAACTATCTGTGTTCCACATTCCATCTAAATCCGTTAAGTAGTTTTTTCGTGAAAGAGTAACAAACATCCATCCATCGATACATCCATCCGTCCATCCATCCTCACAACCCTTAACATTTATAATATTAGTAGGATAATTAGGATAAATACATCCAGTAGTTTTTTCATAATATCTATATGCCCAAAGGTCTGTTCATGAAATTTTACGCTTGTTTTCGTTATTATAATATCACCGTCTATTTCACTAAATAAATAACTAAAAACTAAATAAACAATACTAAACAAATAAAATTAAATTAATAAATAAACTAAATAGCATGCATATTAGCCGCACCCACAAACGAATTCGAGCCGTCGATTAGTGCAACCTTAAGATTTCCCTCCATCTATTGTCAAGTTCTTTTCAATACAGACTGCTTCTGGTTTTAAATATGTATTAAATTTTAATTGCATTATATTTCCTAGTTTTAGACGATCTGTAAAGACTTTATGCACTTTCTTGTATTTTTCTCAATAACTAAACATTCTTGGGTCCTTCACAATGTACCGATGTTCACTTGTTCTATTGCTATCTATACGAGGAGCCCCACATTCTTGTTTCAAAGTTGTAAGGAGCACATCGTCTATAACATCGTCAGTACTTAGATACCCTAGCCTTGTAATAAGTATTCAGACTACTAAAATACTTCCTAGATATTTAGGCGAAGCTTATCCTTATGCATTATTCAGCTTTCAAGAGCATACGACCATATCATGAAATTCAGCAAAAAAATACCCAAACGTAACACTATTTTGTTATTTTTTGTTGAGTATGATTAATAGACAACAATCACACACATAACACTAGTAATTAGAAACAATAAGTCTAGAATGCAACATGCGCTGTTTAGTAATAAGGCGTTGCACTTGCTAAAAAAACCGGCGACCTTGCCAGACAAGCAATAACGTGCTAATTAGTAATTATGTAGATTAGATTGAGACAACCATGACCTCGATGCTTTCATTAATTACCGTTTCCCTTTATTTTTGTAATAAAGTATTCGTAATCCATTGCCGATGTATTTCGGGGTCTTAACTTCATTTTTTTTTTCTCTTTTTCTTCCAGCGCTGGGGCTCTGTCTCGCATAGGGTCGTAGCATTATGCTGAGCGATTGCCGTTTTGCGTTGATTTGACGCATATTTTCCCCCGACTCGTTCTTCATTGTGTTTGTGTGTTTTTTCTTTGCGTCATGTTTACCGCAAATAAACGTATTTTCTTTCTTTCTTTCTGTTCTTTAATTTCTTATTCTCTTCTTCGCTATCGCTGTACTCTTGGTAGATTGGCCTGTTCGCCATGCTCTTCTTTTATTTTGCCAAGGTCAAGGAAATTAAATCCAATTATTTTTCGAGGACATGTTATTGTTGTAGTATCTTTAGAGGTTTACGCCATTTTGTCATCTTTAGAATTTTTCTAGATCTTTCTTTAGGTTTCTTAGAAAAGCTACGAGACTACTTATACAGGATAACAATAGAAAAGAAACTCTTGAATCTCATCTCAAGATGAATTTACCGTTCCATACAACGGGACAGTATGAAAACACGACACTCCAAATCGACATCCATCACGAAAAACGGCATCCGTGCGAAACCAGGGACCGCTAATTGTTAATAAAAACACTAAACAAAAGAGTACCGTAGTGTCTTTAGACTGTAATACAGTACCAGGGCGTTAAGTATGACATCGAGCTTTAGAAAAAAAAACTGTCACACAGTGTCACACAAAATGAGTAGCAGAGATGAAGTTCTACAAAGTCAAACTTTTTCAAAAACTAGATGATCCAATATTTATGGCCAGGTACTGTATTAAGACCTCGCCTCTCATAAGTACACGAGGTTGTGGGTTAAAATCCGGGCAAGTACCAACGTGACTTTTTCAATTTATAATCTTTTTGTGTACTTTCTGAGTTTATCTTGGACATTAATGACATCGGTGAAAGAAAACAACGTGATGAAACCTGCACTTATAGATAATGTACGTCTGAAATCGCCAACCCGTCTTGAGCAAGCGTGGTGATTAATGCTCGTACTTCTTCCTCTTCTGTATATGAGAAGAGGCCTTTGCCCTGCAGTGGGACAATAATAGGCTGGTATTATGTATTATTATTATAGTGTACTACTAGTTCACGAAACCCTGTAGAAAATCTCGAATATCGTTGTAAGATGAGTCGGAACTCGTAAGTGGGCACCGACCACAGTGACTCAATCGATCACCCACTCGGTGTGTCACCCCCCGGTAACGGCGACCTTGCCGTCACCCTCGACGGCGCAAGCGCATCAATTACGAGCGCGTGGACATGGCAGCGGCGACTAGCGTTGTTTCATGTTCTTTATTTAAATTTGAAAATGGAATATGGCATCGAATGATCACGATATTATGACACTGGCCGTTTTATGCCGTACTCTGTTGTAAAAGTGTCTGTAATCTATAATGTAATAACTACCTTATTTATAAAATTTGTAATATATAGGTACGTAAGGTTTGATTCATTAACACTCGTTATGCTTCTTGACTTACAGTAAATTATATTTATATAGGTAGTATGCTGGGAACTCCAAGAACTGCCGAAACACCGTTTTGTTATAGTTTGTTTACACATGTCAAAGCTAAGCCTAAAAGGAAAACAATACAACATCCGCCATTGACACACGGGTTTTTTTTTATAATTTACCCCATGATAATATCTAAGTGTGATTTATTACAGCTTCTACAATAAAATTCCTACAAAAACTGTCACAATTTACCACCCACACAAAGAGTAATGTTGTCGCTTACTTTTAACCTCTGACATAGAAATATAGGAAGGTCGTCAACCGCTGAACTAATCTCTAAAGATCGATCTTTGTTTTTTTTTTTGATTACCCGCAGTTCTTCTACTATTTAGCGTGGTTTATCGCCTAATACATTTGACAGGATTTGAATAGTGACCTCATATTTATAATGACACTAACTCTACCCGGCCCGGCTTTCACAGGTAGCATAAGTATCTAACAACTATCCTACCGTACGTACCTACCCTACCTACCTACCTACCCTAGCTAGGTAGGTAGGCACGGGTCAGCTAGGTGGAGTAGGTACCTACTCTACCTAGCTGACCCATCAGACGTTTTTCTGTCATAAATTTTCCTTCAAGTTTTTTCTATTTTTTTTGTCTTTTAAACCACCCCAGTAATGAAGTGAATAAAACAAAAAAAAAACAAATAGGTCAAGCCGTTTCTGAGTTTTAGCGAGACTAACGAACAGCAATTCATTTTTATATACCTATATATAGATATACATAGATAGATAGATTACTAAATTAAATCCCAAACTGCAAGTATGGCAGTTTGGTACATGGACCTATGGCCCTTTACCTTCCTCACACAAATTTGATTAGGTAGACTGGTAAATAATATTGAGTTTACTTGTACCCAATATAACAAGCTGTGAAGAGGAACTGATATCGCACTGTGTGCCAATGCCAATACTGGCATTTGCATAACTTGTATTTGCACATATGTAGAATGACTCTTCGCTTTCACTCTTTGTGGCTACCTTTTGGTTCCTAAAAATATATATTTTTATCTAGTCACCAGAGGCAGTTTTTTTTTCAGATTGGGAAATTTATCGCAAGCCTATCCCGAAGTTTTACGCGTTAAGTTACAGACTTCTGGGTTTCCCATGTTTTTATAACATGAAGTCCTTATCAGGTATAAAGTAGCATATTATTGTACGAGTTAACACACATACATACACATACATAAACTTACGCCTTCTTCCCATGGGGATAGGCAGAAACTACAGAACGCCACCTGCTACGATCCTTACATACTCCTTTTGCCTCGTTTTTGTCGTTGTATCCGAGTTAAATATATCGTTATTAGTGTTGTTACATAACAACGAAAAGGAATTATGTTCTTAGACGAAAAACAGATAAGTATGAGTGAAGATGATACACGATGGCCGATGACGAATCGCTTTCGCTAGCACTTGACGCTCGAAGCTTATGAAAATAAAGCGCATCTGGTTTTGGATTTCTCGATATTTTTCGTATACATATTCGATTTATTGGACATTACAAGAAACAAACAATAACTCCTAATGTAAAGTTACGTTCTTTGATAGGCATTCCATGTATTTCTAAATCAAATTCTTTATTCGTCCTTTATACGAAGGATGAAGGACAAACGGCGAAACCTTTATTAAATTAATGTAATAAAACACAAAGAAAGAAATTGAATGAAACGAAATACCAACGATTATTTCAAATACAAAAATAAAAATGAAAGATCTTATTTATTTAATGGAATTCTAGAGAAAAAATACATTCAAAGCAACGTTTACTGACGAACGAGTATCTAGGCAACTGGTTAATTACTCTATGGTATGTAAGCATGTCTCCGACTCCCCGGCAGCTGCGCACTCAATTGTTACGTAACAATAATTAATTTATACAAGATCTTGTTTACTATAACACGCCAAACAAAAATGGATGGCTTACTTAATAAGGCTTTTTCCCCGCCAAACTTTTATATTGTGAAAAAGCTTTCATCTTGGCTGAACATTTCTTAATACCTTTGCCTGACAAAGACAGTTTCTTACAGACGATAATAATCTTCCCAAAGGCTGGGATAAGCGGTTCTTTGGTAAACATTGTATTCAGGCTGAAAAACATTTTAGATAATAGAAGTTGGGCAAAGTAAATTAGGTAAAAGCGAAGGTACGAATTAGATTTCTCCTAAAAAAAACCAGTTGCCTATGTGGAAAGTTTGTGTTTACTCGTTATTATGTAAGTTGTTGTACTTGATACCACTTGTTTATATAATATAGTATTACTTACATATATTTATTGTTATCTAACTCATGTTTACTGCTCTAATATAGGTACTAGAGCGAAAACGTGTCGACACTCGATATAATATGGTGAAAGAAAGATATTTTATTTGGGACACGCACAGCAATTACGAACAGAAAAATAAAAAGGAGCATTTACTTAAAACTAACAAAATTAACATTAAAAACAACAATAAACAAGTAAAAAATAAAAGACCCGTGGGAGGCCAAAAAGGCAAAAACGAGTTAGAAACGGTTAATGCATAGAAAAGTACTTATATTACCCTAGTGTTAGACCTTATTTCCTAGTTATTTTTTTCCAATTAGAGTCGATCCGTGAGGCGTGCTCACGACCTTAGAAACAGGTTCGTGCTACACTTCCTTATTCAACACACGAACTTATAACTATTCAAATGAAAATAGTTAACAAATGCAGCTTGCTTCAATTAAACTATGTAAAAGAATGAGGGGAAATAGCCTTAGATGTATTGTTTGACTGTCGTGAGGTTCCGGTTTTGATTCCCTGGTCGGGCAGTGTGCTTGGATTTTACTGTCAAGAAACTCTCTCTCTCTCTTCTTTTTAACCGACTTCAAAAAGAGGTTATCAATTTAACTTAATGTTGTTTTTGTATTTCATGGGACTGATTTAGCTGAAAATTCATTGGTCTGTGTACTACAATCTTGCCAACCTATTTGGCAGAAAAAGGCGTGATGCTAGTAAATCAACTATTGTATTAAAGCACCAAAGGACGCGAACCCTAGGGCCAAAAAGTAGAACTTTTCTTACAAGGCAGATTCCAACCAGTAAGAAGCCATTGTTGCTGCCTAACCAATTTTCAAAAAAGATCTTGCGTGTTGGCGATGTGTTTTTAGGAAACAAACACATCGCAAACATACGGACACAGCTACGGCTAGGAATAAAAATTTCAATTGAATAATACCGTCGGCCTTGTGTTAAAAACGTAATCAAACAGTGACAATTTATTGTGAATCAACGGCATCCTGAGGTCGACACCCACATGCCAATCGTATCGGGACTGTTTCCTACGGGGCTCCGGCAGTGTCGTGTGAATGTGTGTGAGGGACCCTTCTACTATAGGTACTGTACTCGGTACTAACTAGGTTTGCCATCCATACTTTATTATAACGTATTCTACTTTATTTTCGATAAATATACTTTATACTTTTGCATAAAAATAACGTATGCGAAAATACTTTATTTCTAATCTTTACTGTGATGCGTAAAACGACACTTATATGGGTAATTTAATTACTAAACTATTTGTCGATACAGCCGAGTCAAAAAAGAAAATCTATTATTATTGATAAAGAATTTTCAGAGAAAAATACTGTCGATAAATGGCAATATCTGATACCTAACCAAATGAAAAAAAAAACATTCTTTATTCACTCTCTCTTCCTGCCACTTCAGCTATCACAGAGTTTTTTTGGTAGCAAATCTGAAGCGACAAGAAGAGAGAAACAGATCGTCCATAGAAACGATTTATTCATTTATTTCAATCTAAATTTTGGTTAAGGGAAACAAAAAAATTATTAGCGTTTGCATAAAGCATCCATAAGTTTGAAAAATACTTTTTTTTCTTCCTTAAGTATACATTTTTTTGTTCCTATTCAAAAAAAAATATACGTTATTTTTCCCAAAAAAAGTTGGCAACCCTAGTACTAACCCAGGCAATATTTGAATATTATAGCAAATCGAGTTTTAAAGTCTAGCATTGCACATGTAATTAATATATTTAGGTATAAAGTCTGTTTTTCACGTTTTTATTTCTGCTTGGTTTGTTTTCAATGTTTTTGTTGGTATATTGGCGTGTGCTAGCTGACATAATATGGCAAATAATTTAATTTAATGTGTTGTGTTTCGTAATGTTACGTTATTAATTTGCATTACTTCGCTATAAAGAATAAGGTTCTTCTAACTTAACAAACAGCTATGCTGCTGGGGAGTTTGTTGCCCGCACTGCTTATTACCAGCTAAAACACTAGGAAGTGGTGAAGGGCGGGCGTTTCGGAGGACTGTCGTATGGTAGGTACTTTGACATTCAAAACGTGCTGATTCTCATCCTAGTTTGAATAAATGACTATTGATTTTTTAAGAGCCTTGATGAGCCACAACAATGACCCCATATTGTACATACCTTCTTAGGTACTTGATAGCAAAGGATCGGGCGTGGAAACTCAACTTAGCAGAAGCCAATAGAAGCTGAATTTAGGTAGGTACATTTTAAAGTCACGTGCTTAGATTAAGGCCCACTTGTACCAAATCACTACTTAATTACATTTAGCGCTAAACAAATTTAATACATTGTTACGTACCTATCAATCTTTAAAGATGAGACAGAATGATGTTTTAAATATATTTAGCCTTAAACGCATTAAGTGATTCTAGGTGCAAATGGGCCAAAGTACCAATGCCAAATATTTTTGGTAGTTTAATTGGTTGTTTTGTTAAAACCATAACTACCAAAAGCTGTAGATTCTACAGCATCCAAAGGTCGACACATACTTGCCAATCATATGTGTATGATGTATCAGAACAGCACCCTAATTGCGTAACACACTATCTATTACAATCTGAATCATTTTGAAGCCTATTGCTAATCCATTGCTTCATATGTTCGAAAAATTTGTCTGCTCAACAAAGTAAATAACGCAATGAATGTTGTTGAACTGTCAAAATGAAAGCCATTCTTACTGTTAGTGTGTTACGCAATTACCCCGCTGTTTCCTATGGGCATAGTGTCGTGTAAATGAGAGGGCCGGTTATTCAGGCGGCAGATCGTGCGTCCATAGGTACGCAACTTTGGAGAAACTTAGAAAAGCTGAATTGGCATAATATTATTATCTAAGTAAGTACTTAGAATATGGCAGAAATTAATTATTGTTTTGTTTAAAAAAAAAGTAGTTATATTACTAAGTATTATTCAGCTCCAGACTTTACCTAGTATAAGATTATTATTTCGACACTAACATCAGTTTTAAGTTTTCTTTACTAACACTACTGCATGGATTTACTGTGGTCTGATAATAAAGGTTTATTATTATTATTAAGTATTACAAACTTCCCCTTACAATCCAAACCAAAGGTGTTATGAATAAGAGAAATATGTGACATTTGACTACCTATTTACAATGTAATAAGGAGATGCAACAATTTTTCAATTCAGTAACAGCGGGGTAATTACGTAACACACTAACAGTAAGATTGGTTTTCATTTTGACAGTTCAACAACATTCATTGCGTTGTTTACGTATTGAGCAGACAAATTTTTGGAACATATGAAGCAATGGATTAGCAATAACTTTTAAAATGATTCAGATTCGGATTGATAGTGTGTTACGCAAATAGGGTGCTGGTTGTCTATGTTACAGATGACAGTCCTTCTCTTCCATGACAACTAAATAAAATTACCTAATACTCAAATAATCAGTTATTTGTTATAGTCATTAACTGCCCATATTCCATTGACAATCATATCAGTTTTATTGTAGTGACATTATTGGGGATGTATTTAGTTAAAAAAATGAGTCAAGGAATGTAGAAAAATAAATATTATGCTGATTTTATTTCATATTTTTTCATATAGCTATTGACAAAAAATCATGTATATTTTGGCAAAGACATTTGTGATAACAATTTGTTCCACATTAGGTATTGTTTTGCAAATAAAATCAATAAAATTACATCATTAACAAAATGAGACATATGTTGCTATGTAGCTGTAGATGTTTAATTTTTACTAATTACTTAACAAATCAAATTAGTTACTGTAACAGTCTTATCTCTTTGGAGTTGCTCACAATCCAAGGTGGCAGGGGCATCGACACGCAACTTGTTAACATAGATTCAGTACATGATTCTAAACCCTCCTGTGTTGGAATTTTTCATTGGTTATTTTTTTTAAACTGCTATTCCAAACATTTTGACCGCATATTGCACTTTTCTATGAAACAGCAGATTTTTATTTCGACAACCTATGAAAAGAAATTACACTAGGGGTCTAGAATCATTTGCTGAATTCATGGTTAGAGTATACGCATCGATGTCTCTGCCAACATTTATAAGTTATCTGGGAGAGAATATCACAAGAAATTAAGACTGCCTGATGTTTCACCATTGTACATGAAGTACAAGGTAAATAAGTAATAATCCTTATACATACTGTTGTACTAATTACAAACAAATAATCCATTGTTCCCTAGCTCATTACATAAAATAAATAGAAAATAATAATAACATTAACTAATTTACTTAAAACTTATACTACGTAAGTAGGGTGTTATTGAACTAATTAGGTAGGTGTTATGTTTAAAAATAGATTACTAATTAGAATCAAAGTTTATTGAAGCCTTTTTTATGTTTGTTGTTGTTTAATTTTTTGGATGAAGTGAGTTAAATAATAGGGAAAAATAACTTTGTTTTATTACTTCAAAATATATTTTATTGGCAATAGATTTCATCAAATAGTAATAAGGAACTGCAAATAGTGGACACTGGAATCTCACAACTGAGCTCTGAGCATGCACTAATTAAGTGAAATAATCTGTATTTTTTATTATTATAGTAATTTAGACTGTTCATTCATCTGGAAGAGTCAATGTGTGTCAAATTTTGTATGAGATTTATTTTGTAATCCAGTTAGATAACAAAAAATAACCTCGAATGATGCTTCAATTTATTATCTCCTACATTCTGAACTCAGATAACTATGTATTTATTTCTACAAAACCAAATCAATGAAAACAATTGAATGAAGTTGAATATGATTATCATTTTAATATGTATCCTAATCGAACTTAGACCATTTCAATGCCATAGACCAACTATTATTACTATAAACAATAATTAAGCGTGAAAATACCTATCAATAAAATAACTCCTAGTTTTAGACAAACCAAACGATGTGGCATCGCACCGATAAGCCGGCGAGCCGATTACGAGCGACGCTCCACGAAAATATCGTTATAAACAACATAATATTACAGACACGCATCGAACATTACAATCTCCGACCTATACAAAGGCATGCAAATCGTAATATTCTACGGAATGCGAAACTCGAAACTTAACATAAACATCATACTTTTTTAACTTTTACAACAACAAAATTACCTGGGAATGCAGTTGGAAGGCGTCCTGTCCACTTCCCAGGCCGCAAAAAGTTTCATGGGAACAGGTTTCGATGCATTAGTCATCTTTTCCGATTTATTTTTCTCGGTCATCTTAAACAGCACCGAACAACGGTTTCACAGCACAACACTAAAGTACATTACAATTGGCATTGCTATTAAATCACTAAACACGACACTGTATTCATTTTTATAACACAGTTCATACACGAAGCCGATGCCGACGCAATCACAACAATACTCAGTAATTTTATAGCACGGTCGACTGGAGAATCGCAGCGGGCTAACCGATAAACCGAGGGCGTTCGATACGTTTGACAGCCAGCTGCCCAGTGTTGCCTCACTTTGGACACACACTCCACAACTCCACATAAAAATGTGGACTTGAGGAGTGTATATTCAAAGAGAAACAGAAAATAATAACATTATTACTTCGCTAAATAAAATACTATTATCATTGCTGTATTATTTACCATGATAAATTATCCGTTTTATTATTCAGGAGCAGTGTTGGCCCAGTGGTAACGGCCGCGCCTTACGAGTTGTAGGTCGTAGGTTCGAAGTTTCGAATCCCGACTTACTAGTCTTCCTGGGTTCGAAAGCAGGTAGGCACTTTAATTTGTATAAATTATTTAATCACCACTGGTCTCAAAACGGTGAAGGAAAATATCGTGAGGATACCGACATGTCTTAGAACCAAAAATTCGAAGACATTGTATCTACCAACTCGAAATGGGCCCACGTGGTGGATTACGGCCCACTCCCTCTCACCGAAAGGAGGCCTGTGTCCCAGCAGTGGGAACATTATAGGCTAATGATTATGATTATTCAAAATCTTGAATGTGATAATTATAATAGATAAGAATCATATAGGATGACAGTTTTCACTGAGGTATCTCAATTTTACCTTAAAATTAAGATACCTTAGTAAATAAAATATAAACTTTTAAGTTATATTTTATTTTTAACCGACTTCAAAAAAAGAATGAGTTTTTTCATTCGCAGGACCTTTTTTTTCAAGTATAAATACCATTTTCTCCGTTATTACTGGGCCGATTTTAGTGATTCTTTTTTCCTTTGGTAAAGAAAGGCCGCGCGATACTCATAGATATTTTTTTTTACTGTGCTTTAGGAGTTTTTGAGTAAGCCTCAATTATACGTATTTAATCCACTTTGCTTATGTTGATGAAGTTATATCTTCCTGTCACTGTTATTTACATAGCAAGTAGTGGTATAAGAATTTATATAGGATAGGTACCACAACTCAAAAGTGAAAAATAAAAACAACCGACTTGTGAAAAACAAACAAGTGAAATATAAAATTAATTGTTTTAATAAAAATAATCATTACCTTTTCACTTAGCATAATCAGCTTATAACGTTTCCACTGCTGGGACACAGGCAGACATACTCTGTGAGAGGGAATGGGCCATAATCCAACACGCGGGCCCAGTGCGGGTTGGTGCCTTACCTCGTACCTTTTCACTTAAAAAGGTTTAATTTCTTTGGCGGTTAATTAGTTTTCCACTAAACTGGGTAGTTTCCATTAGCCTTGCTACACCATATGTTGTCAAAAATCAGCGACAGATGACACTTTATGGATGCGTTCTAAAATAAACAAATTCGATCTACAGGTTAAATATATTTTCAACATTTTTGACTATTTAAAACATGCTAATAAAATTAGGGTTAAAAATTGGTGAGCTTTACCCAGCCTATGGTGCAAAGAAGTTACAACAGCAGAGATTAGCCTGCTGAATCCTCCCATCTGTACTTATCAACAAGCGATAACAAAAACACGGTGATTTATTTTTTCCCGTACATCTATTATTACAGAGTAACATAATGCGATAACATGCTTATTTAACCCATAGCTTAACTTATTATTATACAATTTTGTAACTTAAGTATTACAAACAATGCATTCTTTGTGAATTCACTCAGAGAACAGCAGAATAGATCATAAAACAACCGCGCATTCAGAGTTTTCAGGGTTTGGTAAGGAATTTAGACTCCTAGGATGCACTTCGGGATATAGTGGAAAAAATTCAAAATATGTTGGCCAAATACTGAGGTTAAAATATGAAAGGGTGCTCGTGCGATGGCAGTACTATTGAGTTTTCTGCCATTGCCATTATCGTTATTTCTGTTGTTCAATCCTTTATGATATACATGTTCTGTGGTTCAATCAGCTCAGCCTATCGTAGTCCACTGCTGGGCATTCACATAGGCCTCTCCCAGGCTGCGCCACAAACACCATGTCTTCCGCCTTGCGCATCCAGTCTGTCCCAGCCTTAGAGCATTTAACGTAGTCCCAGCCATCTTCATAGGGTCTTCAGCCGTCGGTTCTGTTGTTAATTAGTTTAAATAAAAAAATTAGACAATATAAATATTTGCTACCTACTCACTGACTCCCTTACTCTCAAAGAAACCCATTAAAAGATGAGTTTAGGAAAAGAAAAGTGTTTACCATTGGTAAAAGAGCGGATAGAATATTTTTCTAATTAAATTATAATTATAATCTAAATAATTAAATTTCGTGATTTAGATTAGGTACCCCGGACTACTGGCCTAGCACTCTGCTTCTCTGCGGGAGAATATGCGTGCCCAGTGTGGCATCGTTCAGCATACGCCAAGGAAGTAGATGTTGTTCTAAATGAAACTTGCCGAACGATTACCGGCTGCCTGAGACCGACCCCAGTCAGCGCACTATATCCCACAGCTGGCATAGCACCACCACAAGTCCGAAGAGAAGTTGCAAGCGCAGTGGAGAAACACAAACAGGAATCTGATACTAAACACCCACTACCTCATGCACAACTATCAACGCAACGGCTAGAAAAATAGGCATAGCTTCCTGAAATCGACAGCGTCTTTACCAGGAAACCCCACTTACTATCTACTACCAAAGGAGCATCTTCCTGCAGGGTGTAACCTTTCGTGGTCCACTTGGAAGTCCCTGAACCGTCTCCGGTCACAAGTGGGAAAATGTAACTTCAACCTGCGGGGTAATTACGTAACACACTAACAGTAGGAATGGGTTTCATTTTGACAGTTCAACAACATTCATTGCGTTATTTACGTTGTTAAGCAGACACATTTTTCGGACATATGAAGCAATGGATTAGCAATAGTCTTCAAAATGGTTCAGATTGCGATAGATGGTGTGTTACGTAATTAGGGTGCAGGTAAAGCGGGGCTACATCGATGGAACAGCAGCCGGATGTGGATGTGGAGCTATGTCGCAAACAATGCTCCACCTTCTATCTTGCCCTCTGTGTCCCGTAACTTGCAGTCAAAGAGACCTCTGCGCTGCCACCGATGACGCCGTGGGAGTGGCGAAGTTTATAGCCAACAAAATTTGAGAAAAGTCGTGCCAGCGACACGAAGAATAAGTGATTTAGATACTTTTTATGCATAGGTACTTTATTATGTTACATACTTTTACGGATGCAAGGGTAGGGGGG
This sequence comes from Dryobotodes eremita, assembly GCA_917490735.1. Taxonomy (NCBI): domain Eukaryota; kingdom Metazoa; phylum Arthropoda; class Insecta; order Lepidoptera; family Noctuidae; genus Dryobotodes; species Dryobotodes eremita. Next base: position 18,574,923 of record OU823257.1, read on the forward strand.
CTGCTAGTTCCCCCTTCAGTTTAATCGTCACTCTTCACCTATTCCGACCTATAAATCGATATCAGTACAAGAAAAATAGAAAGTTAGGTTAGAGAATAGGTATTACAAAAATCATATCTCAATAAGGTGGGGTTCCGCAACTTTTCCTTCAAATGGGGGGTTCTTTAACACCTCCACCCTCCCCCACACCCATCCCTTAAATCGACGGCTGATTCACTAAATTCCTACCTTTTTATTATCCCAAATTGGGTAATAATTTCTTGTCCTGGATTTAATCAAATTGAAGGGTTTTGAACAAAAAGTATTTTATTTATAATAAAAATCATAACATAAACAGTAAAAATCATTAAACAATATAAATAGTATCCAATGCATAATACAATAATCACATAATTGGATCAATTTGAAGTCTTTAATCTTAAACCTAAATAAATTCAATTGATGGACAAAATAATTTTAAGATAAAAAGAAAACATATTAATACATATTATATTTCTAATACCCAAAACCTTATAAAATAGCTTAAAATTAATTATCAGACTAGATTAGAATTAAAAGCTTATGACTATGTTCAGTAAAATAAAAGAGCGACTTTCGTATAAAATTGCAAAAATCTTGAGAAAAGAAAGTAACTCCTCAAGTTACTCTTACCATGTCCACAAATTGGCTGTACACATAATTTATGATATTTTAAATACAGATGCGGTATTTCTTTTAAGCCTACCTAATATTAATTGCCATTATATGTACTCTGTGATTATACATTTTAACAAAAATTTTTTAGGACCAATTTATAATGGTGGCACTAACATTTACTAAAATTCGTACCTGCTTCTTTTTTCTAATTTTCCGAAATTTTATTGGTAACACCTTTTTTCAAGGCCAAAATTCGTAACGTTCGAAATTCAGATTCAGACATAGCGCTGTAAAAGCGAAGTCGAAGGTGTATGCGGCCAATATGTGGACGTGGCATCATTTTCGGTTCATTTAGCGACTTCCGGCGGGCAGTCAGGCTGGGAGGAGGGATGAGCCGCGCGGAATGCTGGGTGGTTCTCAAGCTCGCGGTCTATGCGAAGAATGATGGGAAACGGGCGTAGGTCCACGTGAAATCTGGGTAAACAATAAAATACATTATTTAGGAAACTTTTGAATAGGAAAGCTTTTCCATTCAACTTAAGTAACTGCATAAAAATAAAACATAATTACTGTTTGTTATTCCTTGATTCAGCAATTTTCCCATGATCAAAGCTTCTAAAAGATAACACCCCTAAAATGCCCATTCTTCAGTCGCCCTTCACCACCACTCTCTAGAATTTCAGCAGTCATTCAAAGACCACCAGGTGAAACAATACAAAATGTTGCAGGTTTATCAAAAATGTTCTCCTAATCCACATACCTTCTAGCATTAAAAACTTGAGGCACCAGACAGCAGTCAGCCAGCGTGATCTCATCACCCACACAATACTTCCCAGCACACCCTGAGAGTAGCTTCTCCACAGCTCTAAACCCTCGGGTGATCCAGTGCTGTGCCCATTCCTTTTTCTTCTCCTCTCCTACATGGATAAGTACTATCAGGTTCTGGAGAGGCTGGATGCCTGAGGATATTACCTAGAATATTGAACAAAACAAACAATTAGTATTTTCATATTTTCTGATTAGGTAGTGGGATTCTTTTAGGAAAATCTGGGCTTTACCAATATTTTCTCATTTATCTTTACAAAAATTATTTGACATACCTCACATATTTCACGAACTTTCGCCCGTTTGGAGCAATCCTGAGGCATAAGAGGCCTCTGATTTGGTCTTGTCTCTTCCAGGTAATGCATGATGTTCAGTGACTCTACTAGAGTGTGCCCATCTACAAAAATATAAATTTATGAAGAAAACTTTAAAAATACATTTTAAATAGGTATTCAAATCAGGAATGTTGTTCTCATCTTTTATATGGATATGAATGGTAAAGTATTTACCTATACACAGTGATGGCACTTGTTCCATTGGGTTAACTTCACGGTACTCATTGCAGTGTTGTTCCCCGCCACCCTTGATCAGGCTGACTGCTTTGATGTCATATGGGATCTCCTTCAAGTTGAGCGCAATCCGCACCCGCCAGGAACATGAGCTTCGCCAGTATGAATATAATACTGGCTGTAAAAACAAATAAAAAAATGTATTTGGAATTGGAACTTTGGTTTGTTTAATTTTTTAGCGCAAAGTTAGTAAGTAATATTCATACTTTATTTACTTTTATTTTTGCGCGTTAAAAACGTGATAAAATATTGAAGAAAATTATTATTTTGGTAGCATGGTTTAGCTTCACAAAATTACTCGTAGGTAGGCATGAAGATGGATATATGTTAACTTGTTGCGTATTTCTTTGCAAGATAGTACAGTAATCAACAGGTTTGTATTTTTTCATAATTCTGTGTTATTTACCTTAGTTTCAACGATATCGCCCATTGTAGGAATAATTTATAACGACGACACGACTCTGTATTTCAAATGCACAGTCTAAATGAATACTTTTTGATTTCAAATCGTAACTCAGTAGGTATTCAACAAGTTAAACCAGATATATAAAACATGTTTACGTAGCAAGATTGTCCAGTATGCAAATAATCTCGCTAAAATAGATCGCATGTAGTAAACAGGTGTGCAAAATTCATACCTTAGCCATGGCGGAAATATTCCCGTTGTACTTGGAGTAGTAAGTAATTTTGACGGCGTTTATGTACTTTTTCACAAGTAAACGTGATTAGTTATTGTTATAGTTTGTAAAAACAAATAATCAGCCCCTTTATCACTGAAATAGCAAAGTGTTGCACTGGTGCAGCACAGGGTTCATACTTCATTCGCTATTTATCAATTTTACGTTCGGATACACGAATGACCCAGGCTTCTCGGAAGTAAACATAACGAAGTAATTATGAAAATTAATTTTAATTTCAATCAGTGGAAGTTTTGTAAGTATCTTAATAAATAAAACTAATCCCCCCAAAAATAATTTTCTGAAAATTTTGTGATTTTCGTTCCAAAACGTTTGATTTGAACAGCTTTGCGACCAACATGTTTATATTTGACATTGACATATTTTCATTTTCAATATTGTTTTGCTGCGCACGTGAGCTACAGAAATTAAGAAAAAAAATCTCATATTTCTCTTTAAAAAATGGGTAAAAACAAAAAGGGGTCTAAAGCCAACGTCTTTAAGGTTGCTGGAGCTAAGAGCCTCAAGAAATCGAAAGCCAAAGCCGTCAACTTAGGATTGAAAAATGTAAGGTTAACTTTGCACAAACTTTAGTGTTCGCACAATATCTTCATCTTTCCTGTAATATCAATTGCGATTGACTGCGTTGAGTGGATCAACTATTAGTTGATATAGGTATTTTATAGTAAAACAAAACTTTCCAAATCTCCCTTTACCCCTTGTTGGGCCGCTGGGTGTTCCTTCTCAACTTTGTAATACTGATCATATTAATTAACTGATGAACCTCTCTCCTCCAGTTATCTCTTTGTATCATTCTTATGATATTGGCCGAAGTCTTAACAAGAAAAACAAGATGTTTGTTATATCATCCAAGATTGGTTTGAAATCTTTATGCAGTTAAGGCCGCCCTAAGACGTCTCACTGACCGTTTTTTTCGGTTTATCTAAACATCTTTGCATTAACTATTCTGTATTGTTACAGATTAAACAAAAAGTACAAAACATAGATAAAGAATTTGTAGAAATTAGCAAGAAACCGAAAGCAAGCCAGGTCAAAAATGCACCAGCTGTCATCAAAGCCCCAGCGAAAGTGAAGAAGTTACAGAAACCAGTTTCAAAAGAAGAAGTTGCAAAAACTGCTGAAGGAATGGTGAAAATGGACCTATAATTTTCTTTCAATGTTGTAATATTAGTTTATACTTAGGACATACGAGGGTCATTCAATAAATATTTAGCCTACAAAAAGTAAACGAAAATTTTGGAAAAGTGGCAATTTATTTTTCAACATAGTCTCCTTTTAGTTCGATACACTTAGCCCAGCGATGCTCCAACTTTTTTAACCCGTCCGAAAAATAGTTTTTGTCAAACTCTGCAAAATAGGCCTCCGTGGCGGCGATGACCTCCTCATTCGATCCATATCTATTCCCGGCGAGTGATTTTTTCAGATTAGGAAACAGAAAGAAGTCACAAGGGGCCAAATCTGGAGAATACGGTGGATGGGGCAGCAATTCGTAGCGTAATTCGACCAATTTGGCCATGGCAACGGCAGACGTGTGAACCGGTGCGTTGTCGTGGTGAAACAGCACTTTTTTCTTCGCCAGATGGGGTCGTTTTTTCTTTAATTCGGCGTCGAATCGGCCTAATAAATCGGCATAGTAAAGCCCTGTAATTGTTTTACCCTTCTCGAGGTAATCGATGTAGATCACACCTTGTGAATCCCAGAAAACGGTGGCCATAACTTTTCCGGCCGATTTTACAGTTTTCGCCTTCTTTGGAGCACGTTCCTCGGTCTGGATCCATTGTTTTGATTGCTCCTTGGTCTCTGGTGTGTACCAGTGGATCCAGGTTTCATCGACGGTCACAAAACGACGCAAAAACTCCGCTGGATTCATCTTAAACAGCGCCAAACACGTCTCCGATGTGGTCTCACGGTTGCGCTTGTTTTCTGGTGTGAGTAAACGCGGCACCCATCGCGCCGACAGCTTTCTCATGCCGAGTTCCTCGTGAAGAATATGATGCACTGTTCCTTCTGAAATGCCTACAGTCTCAGCTAGCTCCCGAACCTTCAATCGGCGATCTGCCAATACGAGATCATGGATTTTTTTAATGTTTTCCTCCGTAGCAGCTGTTTTCGGTGCACCTGGACGTGGTTCATCAAAAACCGACGTACGGCCACGTGCAAACTCGTTGAACCAATTCTTGACGGTGGCCATCGATGGAGAAGAGTCACCGTACACAGCATCCAAGCGCTCTTTGATTTCGATGCGCGTTTTCCCTTCCAAAAATAGGAATCGAATCACCGAACGATATTGCTCTTTTTCCATTTTTGTAAAACCGATCGACACGTTCGCTTCCATAAGTTGTCAAATTAAAACAAATGAAGGGATTGGAATGAAAATTTGAAAAAAGAATTAAAAAAGAATGTGCTACACTGTGGTAAAACTCTTTTGAAACTACAGCGCCCTCTGGCGATGAGGCTAGGTACTTATTGAATGCACCTCGTAAGTTATATTGTTATAAGTATTATAATTATATTTTTTTATTTATTAAATATATGTTGTTTATTATATTTTGAACTAACCTCTTTAGTGTTAAACTGTAGATGTAGTGTAGAATATCTTTAGAAAGAAAACATAGTGAGTTTTTTATATTTTTGTACTTACATAGACTTCATCAGTCTTTCTGTTAGTTGACATACAACTTACAATTAATTCTAGATAACCATCATGCACCCAGTAGTATAACTAAACTAGTATTTGGGTTGTAATCTGACACAATCAAAGAGAGATCAGGCTCAAGACCAATGGCTTAAAGTGCTTTCCGAAGCAGGGAGGTATCAACTACCAAATTCCAGGCTGTTACAAAAAAAATTGTAATGGCAAAACCCTATAAAACGTACACCATCCCATCGGACTATGAGAGTAAGGGAAAAGAGAGTGCACCTGTGTACACTTGTGCACTATCATATCTCCCGCACCTAAGGCTAGTTTTCATTAAGATTAGCGACCATGACCAAACTACAGTCTGGAGGATTATTATTATTATTTGGGTTGTTTGAGGTCAGATTATAGCATAGCCACTGTATGTTGATGTAAACATAAAGATTTTACGCCATGAGTGGTTAGGCATGAAACCAATGAAAGAGACAAGGATGAGACTGGTATAATCCATCATGCCATCGTGGCATTGTGGTGAAAGAATTAGTCACCTACACTCAGCTCTCTTTGGTATAAACTGATCAGATTAATGAAATCCAACTTGTTAATATGTCTTTTATTGTTAAAATTTAACAAAATATAACATTATTAAAACACTTAAACTAGTAACATTTAAGTTTTAGTTTAAAAATTCATTGGTTAACGGTGGTAGATTTCCTAAACATACATATACACAAGGAAGGATGACTTTCATTGATGCGTAATTTGATTACGCAGAAGAAAGGGCGGTGACAAACTTTACCACCATGGTGCTATCACATCATTCATGTCTACTCTAGAAGAAAATGCGCATGAATGATGTTTAGCATTTCAATACATATAATATTTAATAACAGAAAATGCTTATCTATAAAAATATTTATTAGTGCCTATGGTTGTTTATTCTTCATCAGTTAGGTCGGGTTCCGCTTGCTCGTCTTCGCTGACGTCTCCTGCCTGGTCGACTTCAGCCTCGGGTTCGGCGGGTGTCTCAGAGATAATTTCAGGAGATTCGGGTTCTTCCACGATGGGCTCTGGTTCATCTGCAGCAGGTTCACTGAAAGTAACGTTAGATATATTAATTGAAGGTATTATTCATAGATGCGTTTTCCTTTCACGTCGCTTCACGTTCCAACATCTTGGAAGATGTCTTAGTTGTTAGGTCTGTACCTCTTCGACAGGGCATGTATTGATCAATAAGTTCTTAGTAATTATACTGTCAATACCCTCACCTGGCATCAGCCTCAGGAACTTCAGAAGTAGAACCACTGTGTGAAAGCTCTTCAAGGCGCGCGGCCGCAAGTTCGGACTCTTGTCTCGCGATCTCGGCTAGTTCAGCAGCCTGAAATGGCGAGAAAACCAGAAATTTGTAAACTTTTTGTCCATGTTCTATTCTATCACAGATAAATTCCTTTTTTTTTTAAAGCATTTTTTACCTGACTTGCAAGTTCGGCTTCGCGTTCGTCCTGTGCTTGTTTCTCTAACTCTTCTAACCTTGCGAGTTCCTCTTGTCTCCTCTGTTCCGCCTGCCTTTCCTCCTCGAGCTTGGCCTCTTCTTCGGCTAACTTTGCTTCCTCAGCCAAGCGGGCTTCTTCTGCCAGTTTTGCTTCTTCGGCTAAGCGTGCTTCTTCGGCCAGACGGGCAGCCTCTGCTTTCTTAGCTTCCTCGGCTAGTCTTGCTTCTTCCGCCTTGCGAGATGCCTCTGCAAGCTTGGCCTCTTCAGCTAAACGGGCCTCCTCAACTAGACGAGCTTCCTCAGCTTTGCGAGCTTCTTCCTCGGCTTTTCTAGCATCTTCGTCAGCCTTGCGTTTGGACTCTTCTGCTTTACGGGCTTCGTCTTCTGCCCTCTTCTTTTCTGCTGCTTCACGTTCGGCCTGAAACCGGTGAAAGGTATTTTTTAGATATTGTCGAATAATATTTATAAGAAAATCCAAAAAAATACTCAATGATACGTACTTGAGCCTTACGTTCAGCCTCACGTTTTGCTTCCTCCTTCAATGCCCTTTAACAGAAATAGAGGCTCAGTTGAATTAAACAAAATGTAATCACCGTTATCGGTTTACTTAGATGAAATACGTTAAAGGATACGTACTTTTCTTCGGCTGCACGGGCTTCTTCCTGCCTCTTCCTTTTGATTTCTGCCAAATCAGCCGCTGGAGTCATTATTGGCTCAACGGTAGTCGCACGGAATCTGGCTGCACGGTCGGCCTTGGATGCCTTCAGTTCCAGAGCGGGGTCTTCCATCATTTGCGGGACCTGGAACTTGCGGCTCGGCCTCCATGGGAGCAGCTTGACTGCACCGAGGCCAATGTTACGCGCGTCCCGTAAACCAATGACCATTGGTGAAACAATTAGCTCTCTTTGAGACAACTGCTAATCATCCCACAGCATGAATGATGAATGCCAATGGTCATTGTTACAAGAACGATGACGGACATTAAGCGACGCAGTACAACGCTCATGATCATGATGCTGTCTAATCGAAGCTGTTAGACCCCAGCACCAAGCTCGATGACAAACCCTGATGGCATGGTATTCGCTATGACTTCGTATACTTTTTCAGTGCTGCTTCATGCTGTAATGCGAATGATAGTGCAGTTGTCCAGTGTGGCGTATACATTGGGTCCAATTTTTACTCAAACATGATTCAATTCAGTATAATATGCATGAGACATGAGCATGTTCCAGAAAAAAATGGTATTTAAGTGTAGTCTAAATGTGGATTCAGTGTTTATTTTACCTTTAACGCTAAAGATCTTATGGAGATAAAATAATTTATATTGTAATTTTATAATTATTTATTTACGTGTGTTATACGAATAGTTAAAACAATTTTAGTCAGAAAGCTAAGCGTTACTAAAGCTTGGATTTATAAGCGTGACATTGGGAACAATTAACGTGCAAATGATTAAAACAACTACATTTTCAGTAAAAATTCTTTATTGTTAAGTAAAATCAGTCGAGTTAAGTGAAAATGAGACGTCTCGGTCACCGACAAAATTTCGGCGCAACACCGCGCTATCACAACGATGACTAGTAAATAAATAAATTCGTTCGTCGCAACTCGTAAACAGAAGTAACAAAAATAGGTAATCTGTAATATGAATAAAAAAATAGATGATCTTGGTTAGTTCTAGCGTGTTATACCGAGATCAGAGAGCGCGAAGGGCGAACACGGCGCGAGCGCGGGGCTGTCCCGACTGGAGGCAGCCCCGGCGCCCGCGCCGCGTCGCGGGGAGCTACGCGCACTGCGCCGCCGACGGCTGTTCCGGCGCGCCGCCCGCTGCAAGAGACACCACACGCAGGGTTAGACACGGACTTTATATTTCGGTTTAAGATTCGTTTAGTACTCCGAGCCCATCTAGGCGTAGCTTTTCACTTTTAGACCGGTTTAAAGACTCATTTTAAAGAATTAAGCGAGGGGTTGTAAGCGAGCGCTAGCGATGCGACGGTGGCGAGGTACCTGTGGCACTCTCGACGGCCAGACCGGCGGCCGCAAGCCTGTTCTTGGCATAGAAAGAGAGGAGGTTCACGTCGTCCCTGATGCTAAGCTCCTTGTAGAGAGGCCTACGCTTGGAGAAGGCCTTGTTACCGGTGTATTGCAGACATGCGAGGTGACCGCGTCCTGGCGAGAACACCTCACGGTTACCACGGGGTCACACTGGAATTTAACTGTTAGGCGGTGGTCAAACTGAAGGACAACGGACGACACAGTTAGGGACAAAAATATAAAATTATCAGGTTTTTAGTTCTTTTAGTTGGTAAACATCGAGTGTCGTATTCATTGTGCGATGTAGGACTTTGTTATTATTCTCACCAGTGAACTTTTCGGCGGGTTTGTTGTAGTAGGAAATGTTGCGGATGTGATCAGCCACACTGCGCAGGGGCACCACGAGCTTAGCGAGGTAAGCCTCATTGCTGAAACGATACGGAACTGGTTCCCCGTACGAATATCTGTTGATAAAGTTGTAAGAAAAATAAATAACCGCAGTTTACGACTATAACGGATGTTATAATCTTTTTCGCGCCGCGATAAACATGCCAAGATCTAAATGAAAATAAATCGTTAGCTGTTTTATTAGTGGACATAAGACAACAAACGCTGACATTTAACCGGACTATAAATACAACGGCTGTGCATACTGGACAGTTGGACACGTAGGTACGTCACACTCAAAACATGCGTTGACGCAAGAAATAAGCTATGAAATATACACCCACGGTACGGATATCCTTCCTTTTGAAGGTCAATTCTTTTTCGTTTCCGAACCCGAGAAGTTCATTGGATTTTGGCAGCACGACAGGTTTTTCATTATTGCATCGTGTACCTACATGATTGCCAAATGACATGCGACAGGTAGTTGTGTCGTCAATGTCACTGCCAGGGCGGTCTTTTGATAGACACATCAATGGGCCAGCTATTTTAGTACTGTTACTTTAGTCAGGCAAATAAAAACTTGACCTAGCCTTGGAACTGGTACACGCGCAAGGTCTTCTGGACGTTCTTGGGTCCAAGGATGTCATTTAAGATATTTTTGTCTCTTTGGAAATGACCGAGATCGTTAACTACCATCTACTACTACTACTGCAGCACAAACAATATCTTATTACTCGCATCTAAGCGATCCATCTCCAAGTTGCTGCTAGAAGAGTGTAGAGTTTACTCACGAAAAAATCGTATCGAGGGGTGCTACGGTCTTAGCGCGGGGCACAACGGAACGTGCGCGCGTGAGTAGGGCAGCGGTGTCAGCGCGGATGCGGCTGGTCTCATCTTCGAAGTTCTGGAAACATTAAGCATGATTTGTAGAAAGCCCAACTAAGTGAACCGTTGCAGACAAAACTGACAAGCGATTCTAATTACAAAACAAAATTGGTCTTTTAAGGAGGTCAACAAAATACCGTTTCAGTTTTATAGACCGTTTCTTTTCGAAAACGATTCACTTCTCGCGTAGGAAATGCATTATGTAAAGTTGAAAGTTTAAATGAGCTTTAAAATGCAAACTTCGAGCGTACCTTGGTGGACTCAGAGCGGAAAAAGTCGTCGACAGCTGAGACGGAAAATTCGGGGCGACGGCGGTACGCAATGCGGTCCAACTCCCGCAGGACTACTGAGGGTCGCACGCGCACACGCACTACGTGGTGGGGCGCCTCCGGATATGTGACGAGTCGAGTGACGGTGCGAGGAGCTGACGGTCTGTATATCAGGTCAGCCTGAAATTTTTGGAATGCCTAGGTCAGTCGAAATCTAGCAGATGGTTTATGGTGGCTAAAATGATGAAGTTACGAGCGAGCATATGGCTGTTTATTACGGCCATGAGCGGTTATTAATGAAGTTTCTATTGTGCTGGTACCTATACAATTTGTGCTGTGATGGTTTACAAACTTTACACATTTTGAAACAGTACAATTTGATGAGGCATTATTTCAAGATGACACAGCCCATACGCTTACTCTGGATTGAGCTACAGTTATGCGAAAGCTAGTAGAATATTGAGATAATACCACGCATTACGCATTCGTTCGTGAACTCACTATAAAACTTAAACGGCAAACCAAACGTTTTGTGAATACTGTTATTCTACAGAATTTGCATTTTCTGCAGTAAAAGTAATGCGGAAAGCATGTCATGAAATGTATTTTCATGATAATCGTGCGCATGCAAGAGAATTAATTTCGAAAGAGTTTAAAACATGCAATAAGATATTATTAAAAGGCTCGTGACGAAAATAATCTTACAATAATAACTCTGTTTATCGAAGCTTTGCTTGTGAAACATTATGTGGGTGCAAATGTAACGAGATAAGTATGTAGGAATAAGTGCAGGTTGCAACATTGACGCATTTCCCTCGAATGGAATAATTCTGCTCAAAACGTGGAATTCTACACAGTTCTGTAAACTTCTGTTTGTTTATAATACGTTAAATCATAGGGCTATTTCGGTGGTGGACCTTACTGTACGTCTCAATGGCGGCGTGAATCATCGGCAGAGTGTTGTAAAATTAGATTATTTCGCTGCGCACACGCCGCAACGAAGATGGCGAGAGTGATTGCAACTTTTATTACCATAGCGACTTTCCTACCTTCTATTTATATAGTAGAAACATGATCTAGCTGGTAGCAGCCATAACCTTGCTCTAAGCGTTAATGAGCAGCTGCCACATTATTTTTCGAACTGTCCATTTGTCGTCTACTTCGTGGTACCAGATTTTCGAAAGTAATGTAATTTGTGTACTCAGTTGTTTAATTGCCAAGTTTCAATCAACAGGAAGGCATCAATCAGTCATGGAAGAATGACGGGTTATGCTATCAAGTTACTATGTCCATCTCTGCCAGCGATTTACCAATCATCCGATCTTTAAATAATTTGTTGCGTCGTTTGTGCTACCTCATCTTCTAGCTTAGAGGAAACTCTTAGGATAGGTGGAACATTTGAAGAGTAGAATGTTCTATAGGTTTCTTATAATAACATGGGCGTTAACGGTATTCTTGGCTTGTTCGGTTGCCAACAATGCTTCTCCCTTGATCCGGCTCCAGCTTATGTTTTCACACTCTTTGTCTAGGGAGTGATACATCCGGCCAGTGTTTTGGATAAACATCTTAAATTAAAGATCTTCAAGGTTCTTCGTTAACGGAATGTTTGAATTTAAATGTTTTTCATTGCCAGGGCAGATGAATAAATAACCCTAAAATGTATTTTTGTTTGCTTCGAAGATATTTTATCACTAATTATAGCTTATTATTTATTTCATCATTTCAATGTAAATATTCAATAAGACTAACTGCTGTTTAAGATCCTGGGTGATTTTAACAGAGATTTGCATTTTCTTTTGGTTTTTCATGTTGAAAAATGTTTCCTTCGTTGACTTTATTGCTTCCTTGATTATTTCAAATAAATCTGCACTCAGATGCTTTTCTTTACGTGCACAGGTGTGATCTCTATTGTTAAACATCCCTTGGATCTGTATTCTACGTCTACTAGAAACGTCGGCACTAAATCTTGTATAATTGTAAACGACTTGTTTTTAAACGTCCATTTTGTTACGACGAAGAATGTTTTTAGCGTTCGTTTTGATTACAGTAAGTTGTACGTTGGCATGCTGCCACGACTCGCGCGTTACGTGTATTAGGTCTGTAAGCTGTAATTACTGTATCGAATTGTGTATTCCACAATAAATATCGTGAAGAATTGAAAGTAGCTGAAACGTGCTTCAACAGCATCCAATTCAAATTCAGTTCGTTAGCTGAAACTACAGATGAATTCGAATAGCAACGAACGCTGAGAGATAAACTGTGTCTAGGAAATAATTAAACTAGAAACGCACAACGAAGAAATTATTTTACAAATAGGCACAAATATCCTGATTATTACCTAGTCGAACACTGTTCATGGACTCAATTTACCACACGTGTAACCTTTGCAACAAAACTGAATTCCACACTTGCTATTCAGACAAGTTGCATAGCCTGATTAGGTCCATTTTAGTTGCATTCCACAATGTCTGTAGGGGCTCCAAGTTCAGCCTTAGCACGTTATCTATTAATTTCTTGTAACGTATCAAATACGTACGTTTATTTCTGAACATACGTTTCTTTAGGAATCGATTACAAATCACCTCAGAATAAACATAGGTGCGGTAACGAGTTGCCATTTCCTCTACTATTCATGAGCATAATCGCCGTATCCGCTGCTGGTGCGTGCACGTGTTCGCTCCGTTTCTAGATGACATTGTGAATGTAGGTATAACGAGGTTCCTTTCCTTTTAAACTTCTGGACAGTTTTGAATTATTTCCAATATCCGATCTAACTGTATTTTGGAATGTGTATCTACTTGGCTATTTAGTTTGAAACCAACCGGTGTTTATTATTTCAAGTGCAGATTTGAATTTTAGATGAAAGAAAACTTATTTCGACACCATTAGGTAGGTCTCAATCGTTCCTGAAATATTTTGCCTGTCAAGAACTTTGACAGTTTACATGACCACCTCATATTTTATTCACCAACTGCGAAAACATAATGGTTTGGTAAAATGAATGTTCTTCGAGCATTTCTTTATTAAAAACTGGATGAAGTCCATTTGTTCAGAATTATAAAGTATTTTAGGATATCATATAATAATTATTATAGGAGTGTGAATAGTGAATAATTCAAGGACAACTTCTAGAGTTGTTGATCCCACTTGAATTGCCAAATTGCCCTACGCTGCACTTGAGATATAAAACTATCATCTAGCTAAATATCTAGCCGTTTAAATAATGATTGAGATCGTTATGCGGGTTATGCCAGACTAACAAAACACTTGCGTTTAGAGACGTCTGATTCAACATTTTGGCTGCTATAAACTATTCGCTCGCCACAGGTGCTTTTAGAGCAGTTATGAATAGTGTCTGACAACTGCCAAAATTAGGTACTAAAATCATTTCTATAGAGATTGTTTTGGAACGAGTTTTTAATAGATTTCAAAATTGAATCACTTCGAAATTTTGCATGGAAATCTAGAAAGTCATTGCTCATTTGTTACCTACTTTTTGGCAATTAACGTTTACCAAGTGCGAAAGATTCTTTGTATCCTTCCTCAGATTTCAATGGGAACTCGAAAGAAAAGATTTGAATACTTATAAAGTGATTGATACTTTGATTGAAATATTTCATTAGCCAATAAACACCCTGTTAGGGGCATAGGTAGAGCATAATTTTTGGTGTGCTTACCTACTTATTCCTTTGTAGCTATCGTGACATGATATCACGACATTTTTAGGATAACTAGGCTATAACGCCCTCCAACTACAAATTAGCAAATACTTTCAATATAACAGGGTAAGGCATAATAAGAGAAAGATAAACAATGGCTGTATTCATGAATAGACAAGATTCCTTTGAAACCCAGCTGAGAATAACAGACGGACACGTCATGCTTAATTATACAATTTTTAGTGTCCTGTTTGCCACGGTAAAATGGTCGAAATACTTTGATACCATTAAACTTGATATTTCGAAAAGAATTTGTGTTTCACAAGGAGGTATTTAGGTGAATTTGTGATAGATATTAGCCCTTCAGTTTCAATATTCTGGCACAAGATGTTTGAAAATAAACAATGCAAGAGCATTTAATTTTACAAGGTGTTGAACGCAACGCAATTAGGTCGAGGTAAACTAAAAACAGATTTAATTGATTGAGAAGTTTTAATTATTTGACTTATTTACTCATCTCTTTAAAAAAATATGTTTCCAATGTAGGTAGGATGTGTTCTTGGTATCATTTACTTACTCATGAAATAGGCTAGAGCCGTTGCTTTGTTTTTGTATTATGTGATTAGTTGAAGGCTTTTGATTGTGTCATCTCAGGTAAGTTACTTATTTATCACATTGGGATTACCAAAGTAGCACTAAAATTCATTGTTTGTTATTTAGTTTTACTTGAGTTATTGGAATGAAGTAATTCGTGTCAAGAGGCTGAACGAGATTCAACGATATAGGTCACATTCATTTGGTGTCCCACTAGGTTAAATTTTTAGCCCGGTTTTTAAATTATGGATTATTTTACTCAAATTATATTTGACTTGTAAAGCTTAATCTTCATACCTATCACAGAGAGATACTTACCTAGGCTAGCTTTTTTGTGTTTGCTAACACTCATCTAATTTATGTTTTAAATGGCCAACCACTAGTTAATGCGACATAAACCTTGTAATTTAGGTAGCCAACAACTAAAACATCCTTCAAAAGTATAGATAGCGAAACAACCTAAAATCAAGCCAAAATTATCCGCAAAATATCTACAAGTGATGATAAACACGAAAATAAAATATTTACATATTTACAACTGTTGGCGTGTGCGTGCTATTTCTATAATCAAGCACATTGGGTGCAATCTTAAAATAATATGCATCTTGCTTACGTGTGCTGGAAGCAATGTTACTTACTTAGCTGTGCTTAAGTCAGTGCTTATGTCCATGGGCGGTGTGTATGAATAGCGACGTATGCCCGGCAGCTAAGGATGATCTACTTACAATGCACTATCTACAGAAGTCTTGAACTTACCTGTGAGAGCTTGGGTACGTACGTAATGTACGGGTCGGAATAGTAGGGAACGTATGATGAGTAGTAGGGTAGGTAGTACACTGACGACCACGGCTGTCAGGGAAACGACACCAGTTAAACTTATCCATTTAATTATATCATAGTTTTATTTGTTTGTTCTTGGTTGTCCTAAGTACAGTAAGGATGCAGAAAAGTTAAAGTTTGTTCTGCTCTGTTAGAGTGCTGCAAGTTGTCGAAACTTAGCACAAAACTGATAAGATTATGTCTAAGCTAAGTTCATGTTATCATTGAGATACTTAGTGTGTGCTTGGTATTTTTCTAGAAAAGTTTTGTGTACCTACGTAAACTCATTACCATGTCTTAAATTGTAAAAAAAGTCTGTTGTTCTTGGATGTGGAAAGATACTATGTTCTATGTTCGGGTTTCAATACGTAACAACTATGTCTATTTTGATATTTTGTTTATTTTGATTAGATGCTAGTGCAATAACTCATTTTAACTCGATAGCTGCTATGCTCGTGTAATATTTTTTTTCCAGTCTGTTCGAAATTCCCTACACGTAAAAACAGTTATATATTCAAAATATATAAAAATAGGACATATAGAACAAACCAACATAGAGTGGGTAACATGGAAGTAATCTGTTAGTAAACAAGGATCGAGCTCATCATCGACCCGTTTCTTTAGGTTGTTGTGTGAACACGACACAAAGAAAATAGAAATATATTAGAAAACGCAAGCTTTATTAAAAATTCAGTCTAAATCACATTTTAAATAATTTTAAATAACATTAAAAAAAGCTCTAGTACGATCAACTTCCACTTATGAACAAAATAAAGTAGAGCGATCACATTACGTTACAGCGAATACTGATTAGGTAGTTACATGTTGGGGAAGCAGGGGGGCCAGGGAGTTAGGGAGCAGGGGACATAAAGGTGGGGCCGGGGCGGGAGCCGGGGCGCTACACGCGGTACGAGTAGTGGCGGTAGGTGTTGCCGTAGGGCAGGCGGCCGCTCGCCGTGGACGAGTAAGAGTAGCCGCCAGGGCCGCCCAGGTTGCTGCTGCGCTCGCTGCTGTACGAGTAGCCGCCGGGCCCGCTGCCGGCGCGCCGCTCCACCGTGCTGCTGTACGAGCTGCGCTGCGGCAGGCCTGCGCCCGCCGAGCGCTCGCTCGTGCTCTGGTAAGAGTACGAGTACTGCTCCTCGGCGCGGCGCGGGCGCACCGGGTCGCGGTCCACCACCACGTAGTGACGCGGCGTCTGCAACAACCCCGCCCTATAGCCACCGCCGATCACACCTCGCCGCCCGCCCTCGCACCGACCCGACCCGACCGACTAGCTTACTATAGCGAAAGCGACACACGACAAAGACAATACGCCCGTCAGTACGACGCGTAATTGCTGTAAAAGACATGGCGATGCGCCGCGTGCTGAGGCCGACCGTGCGACTGAGCCAGCAGCACGTCCATGTGGTCGCGCGGCGTGCCTAGCGGGTCCGCCTCCAGGTTGCGCTCGCGTTGACCCACGGCCGCCAGCACGCGCGCTCGCGTCTGGTCGCGCGGCGACACGTACGGCGCTAGCGGCGCCAGCTTCGACTCCGGCTTGGGCGCGATGTTCTGCCTCGTGACCGGCTCGAGGATGGAGTGCCGCGCGCCGGGACGCGAGCGTCGGCCAAACGCCGTCACCGGATCCGGCACGAGACTCGGCCGCGGCACGAACGGCACCTTCTCCCAGTCGCCAAGCGGCAGCCGCTGCAAGCGGAGAAGTCGCCGTTAGTCGGACGGGCGCGGCTCCAGCCGCGGCTATATTTGGCGCGCCCGGTAGCTCCGCTTTCCGACTTGATTCTCGATTCGAAATGACCCACTTGCGGAACGCTACCACGAACGACGCCTATCAAAACCTAAGTCCTTTCAGATAGAAGCGGCGACGTGGATCTAGCTTATCATTAGCAATGATGTTTACAAGCGAACTAACGAAAACGGGAACAAGTCAACACTTGGGAAGACAGCGAGAAATCATAGTATCACGTTATCATCGTTGTGGATTTCAGTCACTGAACAAGAACACTATGTACGTAATCGATGAGGCGGGAGTGGCGTCGATAGCCGTTTGTTGAGGGACGCGAGAGGCGAAGGTCGAGCTGGTGCGAGGGGCGTCCGGCTCCCGGGAGAGAGTGGAGCGAGGTGCGAGGCACGCTCAGTAGAAGGTGTTAGAAGGGCGGCGGCGGCACTCACCGTCACGGTGCTGTAGCTGCTGCTGGGCCTGTAGGGGCGGCGGGTCGTGTAGAAGTCACTCTCGTACACCATGGCTGCTGATTTATGATCGTTCGACTGTAACTCGCGACGGTTGGTCCTCGACTGAAGAGAGCGCGCACGCAGCGGCCGGCGCGACGCTGTCGACCTTATTTTTAGATCACTGTCATTGCAATTTTCACGTCATTCCCTAACCCCGCACGGATTTCTTACAGAAATTGTAAAATGCTTGTTGTTGTGCTTGTGATGTCACAAGTGGGTTAAGGATAATCAGAATGTCAGCGAAGAACGCTGGGTGCAACAGAAGACAAGCAGAGGTTAATAAAAATAATTTGTAAACTGAAACAGGCCGGTCCATTTGAATCATCAAGATATTTTGTGGATTTTCAGATTCCAATGTCGGACGAACTTGTGTAGGACGAGGACACAAAAGGGAATTTGTGTTGTATTTATTTTTATTTACTTTGTTACGTAGGTTGTTTTGAATCAGAGTTATTTTATTCAGTTGGTTGCTAGACTTTGATGAGTCTGCCGATAAAAATAATATGTAGGCAGGTACCTATATCTATCTTAGTAGGTAGGTCTATCTTCAGATAGAATTCTTAGATGGAAGAGGAAGATATAGAGGTAATAGCTAGGTAACTAAACTTCTGACGTGATTATTATATCTTCATAATTATGAAGGATTTGCATTTGTGTTTACGATTAGAGCAGAATGTAGAATGTACCTACTGGTTTTTCATGGCGCCACATATTCTGCAAGGTTACAACTACAATGGTCCACGGTCAAGCCCTAAAACGTTGATTATGCAGTGGCTTTTCACCAAGGCATGAGCAATTTTTTATATTGACATGTTATGAGAGATATGTCGAATCTGGATTAAGTAGATTAGTAGACATCTAAACAAAATCGTTGTGACTGGTTCATCCTAAGGAAATTATTATTATATTGTTTGCTGAGTATCTCCTGTATCGTATTAAGTGCTTTACACACTCCCAGTATCAAACCACGGTCGTCCAAAAGCGCGTTGGGTTGATGATATCGTCAAAGTCGCGGGAAATACCTGGATGAAGCACGCACGGAACCGGGAAGAAAGGCAGAAAAATTGGGTGGCCTATAGCCAGCAGCCCACAGTGTGTGATTCCGGGCTGAAATGATGATGACACATTCTCAATCTCACATGGGTACCTACTCAAACGGCCAGACCCGGAACAATTATCGTACGCCATGATACAATCATTTGTTCCATGCGGGAATTGAACCCCCGCGTCACGTAGGTAGAGCAGCAACTCAAACTCAATTCAAAGCGTTTATTTCAATGAAACCAATATCAGGCACTTTTGAATTGTCAAGGAGTTGGTCAGTCAGAGAGATGGAGCTAGTTGCCAACTTCAAAGCGTAGTAGGTTCCAACTAATTAGCTGCTTCACAATCTGAATCATTTTGAAGGATATTGATAATAATTCATTGCTTCATATGTTCGAATAATTTGTCGGCTCAACAACGTACATAACGCAACGAATGTTGTTGAACTGTCAAAATGAAAGCCATTCCTACTGTTAGTGGGTTACGGAAGTATCCTGCTGGCCTTTGTCATTGTTATCAAAACTGCTCGAATTTTTGTAGTTTATAATTATTATATCCAGTCGAAACCACCGGTCTAGTTTGGGACGCCATCAGAGTTTGCCTTCTTCCAACACTTGGTTCAGCTTCCATTTTACCGGCGGGGTAATTACGTAACACACTAACAGTAGGAATGGGTTTCATTTCTTCACTAGCTCCTACTCATAGGGAAATAGCAAGATCATTATAGACGGCAACTAAGTAAAGTATTTGCTAACAGGCGCTTTGGCAACTTAATCGTAACGGCTGCTACTGTTACACTATCCAATCCACTTTTTCGTTTGTTATGCGATGTATGGCAACTAATTTGTTTCAGAAATTAACCAATTGGCTTGCCTCCATCACATTGGGTTATGTTCCTTCATTCTGTTTTGTCTCTATTTCGTTTGATTAGAAGACAAGGTCAAGTCACTGACTTTACTTTGTAAGTTTGCGTTTTATTCGAATACTAGCTTCTGCCCGCGACGTCGTTCGCGTGGAAATCGTAAGACACCACAATGTATTAAAAGAAACGGCCATATTTTTACAAAACTTCCCTGTATACGACGTTTGTAGTTTTGGTCTCAGCAGCCAAAATATGAAGAGTCAGGACTGGTGACGCGGGTGCAAGCGCCGTACAATTTGTCCGCGTGAGAAGCAACTCGTCCTCAAGATGACACCCGCAGCCTTCAGTAGCAATTTCCCATTGCTTGTGAAGTTTTTAGCTTTTAATGATTTCTTAACGCCTGCGATCCTGCATAATACTATCTAATGGCACAACACTGATTGAGGCAGTCTTACAGATTATTCCTGACGAACAGCTATCACTAAAATAATATATAACACACGGGCTTTCTCATTAATAGTCACCTAACCACAGATATTTATTTTGATTACAACCAAAGATGAAGAGGCCTAAGCTTTGTTTTTATATTTACGTTCTAGGTACGAACTATCGTAATTAATAAGGTACCTATAGCAAAATGTAAAAAAAGAAGTAACTACAAAAAAATATTAATTGTTTCGAATCAAACTTAGGTTCGCAGAGCAGTCGTCGAACCTTTATTTGCATTGTTTGTTGAAAGTTGACTAAAATATGCGTTCTTATCTAACTAATTAGTATCTTATTTTAATTTAAAGTTATTATGTCATGATTGACTGCTTATCTCCGTAAAGGTATCATCACCATCCACAGCCCCACTTCACCCACTACTGAGCATAGGACTCTCTTATGCCAATCCCCACGGTCCTGTGCCAGCCTCTACCCGCGATGGCAACAATATCGTCCGCCCATCTCGCCGCCGGACGACCGACACTTCCGTCTTCCAGTCCTTGGATGCCACTCGGCCACTGCCTTACTCCATCTGCCTTCACTGCGCCTTACCAGGTGTCCTGCCGAACTCCATTTGGGTTTCATAACTCGTTTTCCGATATCGAAAACCTTTGTAGGTCTTCGAATCTCGACGTTTGGAACTCTATAAGCTTTAAGCCAAGCATGGAACGCTCGATGACTCTCTGTGCAACTCTTACCCTGTACACAGCCTCCTGCGTGAGCGTCTACGTCTCAGCACCGTACGTCATGGTGGGCAGAACACACTGGTTATAGAGGCGAGAATCCAGACATTGTTGAGTTTTGCCTGCTTTCAAAATGTCAAATTTGCTTAATACGGACCACCCAAGCTGTATTCTTCTCGATGTATCTGTTTGTTGATGCATTTTGCCAAATGAAAGAATATGGCCGAGATAGACATACTGGTCAACCATCTCCAACGTATTTTTTCAGACTTGTATCAGAATGATTTGAACTGAAGACGTTTGCGACCTTCGTCATGGTGATATTCGTAAAGGTATAGCGTGATGATAATCATTTAAAAGGTTAAATATATAACTATGTGCAATATTCTAGCCTTTTGGCTCGTCTTTTTATAATTTGTGGTAAACTATAGAAGAATAAAAACAAATTGCAATATTGCTCACCCCCATAGCAAATAGCGTGATAATTTATAGCCTACAGACTGACTAGACTTATAGAGAAATTCTATACAAAATTTGAACAAAATCTATCCGATAGTATTTGCGTGATGCTGGAACATACATTTAGACAAATAGAAAGAAAAAAACTATTTTCGGCACAAAATCGTTCCCAGATCTCGCAAAAATGACGTAAAAAAAACACTGGGCAGTTTTGACTCCGCTACGATTTTATTATATTATTATGTATCGACGAATCTTACACCCTAGCAAATAAGGTTTATTCGTATGAAACGCTGGCTCACATTCGCTTATACGTATGTGAACATTATTCCTCTGGAAATAAGGTTCATATTTGTAACTTAGCAAAGTTAAATCGCGATCTGTGGATCTTGCCCTGAGCCATGACGAGTTAAATTTAAGAGGAAAACCCAGGGTAGCACGCGAAATTAATATTTTCTTACGTTTTTTTACAATTTGCAGGTCAGTGTCGGGTTGTGTGTTGAAAGATATATGATTCGCGACCGTAACATGTACATATTTACAGAATTATAATCATTAAAATCATCACTACAACCCTCTGAAATAGTCATTCAGTGGGATTATATGAACTAGAGGGTTGCATTGATGATTTTCTTCCCCCAATTCATACTGATATTATAAACGCGAAAGTAACTCTCGTTCTGTTACCTTTTCACGCCTAAACTTTTTATCCCGGTGGTATTTTCTAGTAAGATAATTTCTCAAATCAAAGCGAAGCCCCGTGCAAAACCTAGTTGACTATAAATCAAATATACGGTGTAAGTCTTCATAATGTGCACATATCGTAATGAGGGAAACAAAACTTAATTTTATCGACGGAAAAAATATTTAAAAAAATCTAACAAATAAAAATCAATTTTTACAGCATTTTTTAAATTCCTGTTCGCTGCTGTGACCCCTGTGTAAACAAATCGATATAACAAGAATGTTAAAAATGTTTATCCGTCGATAAAATTAAGCTTAGTTTCCCTCATTTCGATATGTGCACATTATGAAGACACACAGTATGTGTAGATCAATTATATTCATTTTTTTTTTCCAAAACGCCTGTTAGTAAAGGCCTCTGCATCTAGCGTCGTTTGTCGTCATGTAGACCCTGCGCTAGCGTCGCGTAGATGTGACGTGATTGTATTGCATTGTATCGCAACTTCGTTGTTGCGTTAGCGCAGCGTAAACTTTCGCTACGCTGAATATACTCTCAATGCGAAGACACTGAGGCCGAGATCTATGGAGCGAACTGTGACTTTTCTCCAGCTAAGTACTGTAGCGTTTCATACGAATATGAACATTTATCAAAGTAACAAATAACGTTAATTTTCGTATGTAATACTACTTTACTTAGCTTGAGTAAAGTCAAGTGCGTTCTACAGATCTCAGCCTAAAAAAGCTTCAGTTTATGTATGGGTGTTTTATCTAAAATTGCTTTCAAAATATTGATATGAAATACTTTCAATGTTCTTTATTACAATTTGGGTAAATAAAATATCACTTTTTTTGTAACAGTATTAGTAATATTCGTTGATTTCGAAATGTATTGTCTCAAATAGGTGTAATGTAAATCAACTCATGTTTTGTAATGAAATTGTATATTTTCTGCACAGTTGTTGCAATATTTCTTTAATATGCTAAGATAGGCCGTACACTACATAAGCATTCAGCATGTAACGCAACAACTGTTTTTATGTAAGACCAATAGGCGTGAGCTGTGAGCTTTTATGGTGTAAGGCCTACCAAATTCCGTGATCACAGTAATAACAAATCATTTCAAGTGTCCCAAATTATAAAATATTACTTCAGAACAAGGCTGCATGCCTCCCTTATCTGTGTGATCTATTGAAACTGATAGTTCTGGCATTTCACAAAAAGGGTACATCGTAACAGAGATCGACGCCACTAATAATACAACAATAATCAAAAGTAATTGTAAACTTAAACTATTTATTTATCCTTTTACAAAATTTTACCTTTTTCATTATGAATTTACAATAATTTTTAATCATTCACGTCATCCGAACGTATGCTGTATTCGATCACAGACGGACCTAGCAGTCGACTCATATAAAAAAATTTGGACCCAGAAACATAATACAGTTGTAGTATATTATAATCTAGTCGGCAAATTAAACACCCGTTGTCCCAGACCCACAGCTTTATTGACTCACCAGTGTTTCCATACAATAAATCATAACAATTCAGGTCAAACAAAACAACATGTGCCCAACTTAATATAAATAGGTCAAAACTGTCTGGCGCGTCGTGTGAGGAGTCTCGGGGAACATAGTTCAGTCTGCCAGCGCAGGGCGCCAATAAATATCAACGTATGTACACGAGGCCACTCGCGACACTACTCCCCCCTATATATTTATAACTTTTCATTAAAAATTTATAATTTATTTCGTTATGTCCTATCTATGTAGGTCGACTAACACCGTTGCGCCGTGAATCCGAAACTGTACGGTGCTGCGAACATAGCGTCATTTAGTTGTGTCTATAGAAACTAGATGGCGCCGGACAACACTCGGATAATTTTGTGGGTACGGTCGGTCAATAGCAGCGAAGGGAGTCAGCGGCGGGTGCCGGACGTCTGCTGGCGTCGCACATCAAACCTCTATGAAATTCAACAGTTGGCACTCGAGATACCGCCCAGAGCCGGCCACAGATTCCCGTCACTAACCACCTGTAACATAAGCTGAACGGTATTGCTATTTTCCAACATTTTTGTACACTGTTTGACTGCTCTGCCAATGTCAACATCTCGAGATATGTACGATAACTCGATTGCTTATATATTTCGGCACACCACCCGCACTTATTGACGATGTTAGGTCCCTCGACTAACAGTGTGCAATGCTATGAAAATATACATTTGCGACGTGAACACCATCGCCGTCATATTATACAGTAACATGAACAATTTTATACAAATGTAGTTGCAAGCACGCAACGCGACTTATCGGAGTCTACACGGAAAACCGTTTGGACTTGTACAAAAATAAAATCTAAACCAAAACTTATCTGTCCGGGGACAGTTTTACAAAATTGACGCAGAGTTCGTATTGTATTACGTCGGGTCCGCTGGGGACCGCGTGAGGCACAGAATGAGGCGACATTGCACGGCGTCGCGGGGGGTGCGCGGGCGTCTACTGCGACGGGTACTGCGCGGACGGCATGGGCGACGCGTACATCAGCGGCGCGGGCCCGCCGCCCCAGCCGCCGCCCGCGCCCGCCGAGCCGCCGCCCGGCATGCTCATGCGGTACCCCGCTGGAACAGAACGAAAACATTAATACTCATACTAACAAGGGATTGACACTATTGACAGGCCAATTCAAGCTGACTTCACCTAAGTTTTCACGGTAAGATTTTTACAAAATAGATTGGCTGACTTTGGAAGTGAAACGCAATGGCCAAGTACGTTAACCACTTAAAATGTTGGTCGTAAAAGAGAAGTTATTGTATCTATTTGTGGTCACAAATACTGCATAGGTTCTCAACGTTGGCGATAACGCCCCCTCGTGGGCGTTTGAGACAGGGGAGCAACAGAAGACCCTGAGAAAAATAAGGGGCGCGAGTACTCAGGAAATCTCAGTGTATTGCTGGGAGAAAGGATTGACAAGGAATATTAATACAAGATTCAAATATCAAAAGCTATCAAAATAACGCCTAACTGAACTTAGACTTACGAAATTCCTATTTACAGATAAAATTTGATGTCAACGATTGGTCCTTTGACGTAAATACTTTTCCAAAGCTTTCAGATCAAGCTATCAAACGCTATCTTATAGATATTATCGGCTCATGTCTAGACAGTTTTGCAGACGCTTACAATACCTGAAAACAGATTCAAAGCCAAAGTGACAAACATTTGAATTCTCACCAAATACGCAAAATTTTAAAGTCACCCGAATGAACAAAAAGACATTAATAGTCTGCCCACTAATAATTTGGAATCCTACCAGTAGTGTATTGTTTCTATCAAACAGAAAATAGTGCAGCTTTACTACATAGTAATAATTCCGCAAAAATAAATAGGTCGCATTTGCGACCAGTTCATGACCGCCATGGTAATTACTATTAACATAATAACAGAACATCACGCCTGCTTTCACCATAGGGTTGGGCAGAGGTGCACCTATAATACACCCAATTTTCGCCAGTTATCTTTAAATCCCATGTAACAGGGGCGAGCCTATTGCCATCAACCGGGCACAAAACCAGACTTGACTGTTATAAACTCGTCACGCTATGGATAAATATTTCCATAGCCGACTATCAAATTGTAAAGGCTAAGTAAAATAATGATCTTTCGTACCAAGTTGCCCCTTCCAAAAGGTAGTTTCGTATGGAGAAGAATGGGCAAGAAACTCCACTGTTACTCTTTTAAAATGTTTTACAACTTGAAACTGCTGAACCAATTCTGATAAAACATGTCTAAGAACCGCCGCCAGAAAACCTGCTTTTAAATTAAAAAAACCGCGTCGAAATCGGTTCACCCGTTTAAGAGCTACGGTGCCACAGACACACACATAGCGGTCAAACGTATAAAACCCCTCTTTGCGTCGGAGGTTAAAAATAAGGATAAAGATTATCCAGAAAAGAATCTGATCTCTCAATGCAGAAACATGTAGGTAAGTACTTTGAAATTGACATTACGGCTAACCACGGTCACTTACTCACTTAGCTATAAAAACGTTCACAGTAAGTCGTTAGTTAACACGCCGGTTGATAACAATAGAATCGAGGTGGCAGATAGCAATGCTGATAGCGACACGTATGCTTGACAACACAGCTCACTTTTATTTTAACTATTCACCTGGGTGAAAGGCAGACCAAACTTGACTGTCAGGCTAGACTAAATGTAGTATATGCATCTAGACATACATATTCAACGCGATCAAAATCTTCGCGTGTTTATATGCGCTAGCACACTTTGAAATGGCGCTGCGATCCTACTCTAATATGCGCGGAACAATACGCAATAAAACTGTTTTAGGATCATTAGGAGTCCCAAATAAGTTCAACAATAACACT
Source organism: Dryobotodes eremita (assembly GCA_917490735.1). Taxonomy (NCBI): domain Eukaryota; kingdom Metazoa; phylum Arthropoda; class Insecta; order Lepidoptera; family Noctuidae; genus Dryobotodes; species Dryobotodes eremita. Next base: position 18,601,259 of record OU823257.1, read on the forward strand.
GAATAAAATCCTTAGCATATACCAGGGAACTTAAGAGCTGTAGGCATAGGCAACAAAAACCAAAATATGTAAATTGAAATAAAAGGTAGAAATAAACAATTTTTTTGTTGATATCAGTCAGTGGTTGAACGAACTATAACAGTAACTGATAATGTAAGACTCGAAGCTATTTTCTGGGCTGACAAAATTCAAGATATCTCGCTAATAAGAACGCTCAACCTTTCAAAGTGAGTAAGTAGCCCATTTTATAGATGCGCTCGTTCCATCGCACCTTAGACCTCGTCCTTCACTTTCCACTAGACAAGATCAAGGTCAAAAGAGATCCGTAACTGGTTCCTATCACCCTGCATCATCCCACTGCTACGCAAAGGCCTTCCCTATAGCTTCCAGCTATTTTGTGCCAGGAATGTGGACCAATTTTACCCATCTAAACAAAATATTATAAAGAGAAAATATTTGATATTTTGTGTTTGTTTGTTACGCTTTCAAGCTAAAACGGCTGAAGGGATTTAGATGAAATTGAACACATCGGTAGACCATGACCTGGATTAGGATGTAGATTACTTATTATCCCGATATTCCTACGGGATCGAGACTTATGCGGGTAAAACCGCGGGGCGCAACTAGTTAATAATATTTTAAATGACATACCTGCTGCTGCGGCCTGCGGGTTGCTGTAGGCGGTGGCGTACTGCTGGTAGTACCCCGGCGCCATATACCCTTGTAACGCTGGGTAGCCCTGAAATAACACGCGTGCTCGTTAACACCGGGCATAGCGATTATCGGCCGATCAACACGCAACATTACTTTCAAGTGCCAAATTGTACGTGTTTGTTTGCTTTTTTTTTTTTCTTGCAGTGAGGATTTATTGAAGCCATATTTTTATCAAGTTTCTAGTATTGTATTCTGTTTGTTACTCTAATGACGAGTATTTTTCTAACACTTTCATAACGTTTTAATAAAGTGTCAGGAAGAAATGTCCTCATTTTACATAATGATTAAATGTTACAAAAATGAGTGCGATATCAATCATTTGTAGCTACTTCCTGTAGTATTTCCTCGTATTTGACTTTCTATGAATAGGATATTATTTATTTAATTTTTAATCAATATAAAATGAGGAAATAAAGAAGGAAAGATTCTAGTTAAATAATAATGAATTCAAAGGGATTCGAGAGAGTTTTCAGGCATTTCTGTAAACATACTTTTGCATTCCAATGATTCTTGACCTTAATCATGCCAAAACTTCCAAAAATATAACTTAAATTCATACAAAAGTACATCAACTAAATTAAACAACGAAAAAATACATAAAATCTCATTTCATATCATTATTTACGAGCACAGTCGAATGTCATGCACACTATGTAGCAAGTACCTACAAAACCACGCATAACTCTCACAAAAACAACGCGCGTTTAAAATTCAATAGTCGGCTTCATGAACGTGAAACTTTCAATGGACGCATTTGCATATTTCACGACGTTTGAATCGTGGCTTGCTGTAATTCAGATCTATTACACTTAAGTATAATATTCACGCTGTTGTTTTCACGATTCAAATGTTGCTTAACTTAGCCATAACCACCTGTAGATCGAGTCTAGAATTTTTATAGTTAAGACTGGTTTTGCCAAATTAGAAATTCCGTAATATTAATTTGCTTTTTCCTGTGTTTTTTGTTTAAATTTACGGCGATTAGTACCAACTTGGTAAATGGCTTATTAGAGAGTTAAACTGCGGCGGCTAATCCGATGTACCGTTGGCAACTAGAATTTTGCTATAGGCCATCTGATTGGTTAACAGGTATAGCACCTTTTGTGTATCTGGCTAGTGAATTGGCACCATTTATAGTATTAAATTATTATAAAGTTGACTTTAACAGCTTTCGCAGATGACTAGTAGAAAATACTTTAGGAAGGTGAAGTGAACTTTCGATTATAGATTATAATGTTGAGAATTCAGCAGCTCATTAATTTTATACAATCGTCCAGGTGAAAATATTAACGTAAAAGCATGGCTTCGTGTTTTAAGCTTCAAATATAATTATGAATTAATGAGAAATTGATTTGCATTTTTATGGAAATTAGCTGTCTAGTCTAGACTCGTTAAAATGTGCATGTTTATAAATTGCAACTCACAGTAAAAATAATTAGAAAACGAAAATCAATTTGTTAGGTTAGTAAACGAAGTGTTACAGAAAATGGTTGAAAATCTTGGATACTTCATCTGGCATTTGTTTGGAAAATTGATAACAAACTCTTATCAAAGTCTAGATAGGTACACGTTACTTAGGCGTGAATTTAAAACTCGCGTACAATTTGTTTTTTTTTAGAAGTAATAAGCAAATCTGATAGTCAGACCTTGGAATGAACGTAGGAAGATACAAGCAGTTTTACAGCATTAAGACTAAGGCAGATAGCTTGGCTAGTGGGCCAAGCTATTTGCCTTAGTCTTAGCAGTCAACTAATGGGGGAGACATTTTTGCCATAGAGCAAATAGTAAGCATAGAATAATTAATTGGTGCTCACTCAGGGACTAAATGTTTAGAAATATGACAGTAAACGGATGACTCAACAGGAAAAGGATGTTTAGATTTATTTTTTAAGTCAAACAAATTTTATTATGGGCTAAATAATGCCTACTGTGCTTATGAACTTTTGTATTTTGATCCATAACTTTTAATACATAAAGCCCACAAAATCAGGATTACTTGAAACTTCTTGCTTGCTAAAAATATTTACTTTCCATAGAGTTGTAACTAAAAGGTATTACATTATATTATATAACAGAATATTGATTTTTCACGTTTCACGATATGCTATCGTTCTTCCAAACACATTCGAAATTGAGCATTTTTATGATTGATTAAATATTCATGTTTTCAATTCGACTATAAAAAGCATATACAAAACACATTTACCTGTTGTTATCTGCAACTACCAAGTTAGTTCTAAGTTTACTAGGCAAGGAAAGAACACATCGACAGAATAAAATCTATTATAGATGATTGTTTAAAGGACTACCTATTTATGAACAGCACCCATTGCAAAACTACTAAAAAAAATTGTAAAAAAAAAAGAATTATTAAAGTACAAAAAAAAAATGCCAAACACATCTATCTACCACACATTAATAGTAAAACTTAGATTAATTCAAAAGTACTACCTGATTCTGTATGCAAACAATAAAAACAACATTTTTATTACAATGTTAGATATATCAGTTTATTATTATTATATAAATATTGGTCAAGGTTACAAGCTTTTCCGAGAGTTCAATTTTTTTATTACACATAGAATATGTCATTATAATTATTGTGGGTACTTAGTTCATGAGACTTGCGCTTACGTCGCTTCTGCTTTGGCCAGCGAAGCATACGCAGCTTTCTAACCCTGACCCAAAATACGATAACGTAATCAGACTGTACAGCTATCACTAATCCTTTTGTAATAAAAAATAATTATTAGTATTTTTATATTTCCGTGATGATAACAATTATTACATGAAAGTTTTGTGCAATTTCTTTAAGAGTTTTTAGAGTCGTTATCACGGAGTTGTAAGAAATGGAGTGATAATGTACAGAAATTGCGCTATGCACACTTGCATACGCGGCGTGGATAGCGCTTCAATACTAACCAATCAAAACAACGCTGTATTGCGCGACGCAGGCAATCAGCCAATGAAAAGCATTTTCTTTTATAGTGAATCAGAAACATGCGCCTGATCACCCCATTTTTACTTCTCCGTGATTGTTTAAAAAAAAGATTAAAGCAAGTATGTAGTGTGGTTGATATTTACCTGAGCGTACCAGTAGCCCATTCCTTGTTGATAGGGGTATGGGTACTGAGTTTGTGCACCCATCGCGGGGGGCGCCGCTGTCGCATTGTTCGTACTCTGGAATCATAAATTATTCTCATGTTATTGGAATACTTACAAAGCGTTTATCACAACTGTACTATGAACATAATAGGTTAACAAATTATGCAATTAGGAATACCAGTGAAGTTCATTGACTGAGACAATACAAATTATGATAAGAACATTGCTTTGAAAATTAGCCATTGCAGCTGACACATTTAAAATGGAATGGTATTTTTACTTGACTCATTATTTCTCAGTGAATAATTAAAAATAGGTTATTTATTCTCATTTTGATCACTTATCGAGCTATAATAGTAATTAACTTGTATTTAATTTTAGTTACTATGGGAAATGTGACCTCATTACATACAACAAATTATCATTTTTTCATGCATGGTTTGAATTTTATGGTGAATATTAGGCATACAAATTGATTATTTCTAGAGTTGATATTAACTGGGTTAAGTGCAATTCCCTCGCGCCTAGTTATTGATATCAGCAAGCAATTTTTGGAACATTATAATGGTATATCTTCAAGCAGCAATAATTAGTGTATTCTTTTACACCAGAGGCAAAATTAAAGTTCATAATGCTACTTAGATTCTTGCTCAGTTGGCAAATTTAAAACAGTATTATAAAAATTTATTCAACAACGGTAAATACTATTCCAACTATGTATGTAGATCGCGAATATGGTACTGTTCTAAGAATTTACACTATGCACATACACAGTCTGCTGACAAGAATGAATCAATGCTCAAAATACTACACAAATCAACAACCTTATTTTGTTGTATTTGAAAAAAGAGTTGTGTCTCAACTCTACCACAGCTGTTGTTTTGCTTGCATGAGTTAATACCAATTAATTGTTTTGAGTGTGTGAGAAAGTATGCAAACGCAACCAAAATAGCAACAGAATAAGGTCAATTTTACAACAACAGTAACATAGTGACTTTGCATTTTTGTATAAGGTACATACATGAGTTTTGGGCGTATTATACTGATAACAATATTCTTACAAAGCAATTGATATGTATGAGGAAATCAGATTTTAATTATTCAAATAAAGATAACCTCAAACATAATATGACTGATTTAAAATTCATACATGCAATCAATAGGTTAATTTAAATTGGGAAACAGGTCTTAAATGTTGTGTTTTACATATTATGCAGATTGAAGGTACATGCAAGAATATGTATGACCAAAAAAAATTGTTTGGTAAGGTAATAAAATTAATGGCTGGAATAAAATGACTAACAAAATTTTAATAAGGAAGCTATATTGCAATATATCTGAAATATTGGGTACTTTGATAAGGTAAAACATAGTTTGCATAATTCCATTTCAGTATTGTTACTTATAATATTTGTCCAGCAAATCACTTGTCAGTTCAACAATACTTGATCAAATTTGGATGTTTATCAACGAGGTGGTTTATGTCCAATATTTGATCAATAATACTTGTCACTAAGATGTACCAAACAACATTTCCTGGACAAAATATGTTGTGATGAATGTCCAAATTGTGTACCTACAGTACAATTTTAGAGATAGTAAAAATGCTATGGAACCTATAATTTTGCATAAACAAGCTTCCATTGACATTTGGACCTTTTCAAATTTGCAAGCGGCCACGTTCTGCAGTTGACGGCAACAAAGCATGTTTATTGATCGCCACAAGCTACATTCTTCTCAATGTCTACTTTTCCAATTAGGAACTGAGTATGATATTTTTCATGTTATGTCATAGTTTTTATCAAGTCTACAACATGATAATGGTCTAATAAGTTTCTTTTTGGATTTGAACCATTATGCAGACTGGTTTCTTTGAGCTAAATTAATGTTTAAGGTAATTACAAAAGTATACCAGATGTAATTACTTACCGCTGTTATAGTGTGTATCATACAACCTTACTATGTTTTGGTACCATATAAACGTGTTTACGATATATTTATAGCCAGATTCATGTAGAATCTAGCTTGTTGACAATTATTTCAAATGTTGCATATGGCTTGCTTCTTCAATGTCAAATTATGTACTAACTTTGTCACTTTGTCTAACATGCAAGTCTGTGCACGCTGCAAAGAAATATTAGTTACCTGCAGATTAAGTATACAAACCTGGTTATCTCCTCCTCCATTCTCTTTGCCCCAGAAACATTTAACTATATGCCCACTAATTTCTGTGTTGTGTGTCGCTTCAATGGCATGTGCCGCAGCTTCTTTAGTTGTAAACCTAATGAAGGCATAACCTTTATCCCTGAACACTCGTATGTCCTGTATCTGGCCAAACTGTGAGAATGTGTTCTGCATCAACTCCTCAGTTATAACATTGCTAGTGAATCCACCGCAGTATACCGTCGTGTTTGTCGGTGAGCTCTGATTGTACACCTCGTCAAAAGTTGGCTGTTTCGCTCGCTTGCTGCTCGGTGCACCTTCATTTGGCTTGGACGGCGGCTTGCGCGTCGACCAGTTCGTACGTATGGAGCGGGATCCTAACCACTGCCCGTTCATTGCCTGAATAGCGGCCTCTGCATCAGCCTTCTTAACGAAAGAAACGAAAGCGTACCCTTTAGATTTGAGCGTTTGTGGGTCGCGGACTATCCGACAATTCGAAATTTCACCGAATGGCGCAAATGCCTCTCGCAATATGTGCGTTTCAATCTCTGGTGATAAATCTCCTACGAATATGTGATGATGGTTGCTGGTATCAGTCTTCGGCTGATTGCCAGGACTCGTAGCCCAGTTAACCTTCATTTCCTTGTCGAGGACCACTCGCTTGTTCATGGCGGCCAGAGCTGTAGCTGCCGCCGTGTGACTTGTAAACTCGAGAAAGGCATAGGGATCGTTGCCAGGCTCGCGGATTATCTTACAACCTTTTACTTCGCCTATTTGTCCGAACAACGTACATATGAATACTTCTGTAACACTCGCGTCCAAATTACCGACGTAGAGAGTTTTAGGATGGCTTTCGTCGCCCATATTAGCTTATATCGTAATCTAGCGATTACTTAATTACGACTATGAACACTAATATTGAAAATAAGCGTTAATCAACGTGTTATTTCATCACATAAAACATTGGATGACGGATAAAAGAAGGAAAAATGTCGCAAACAGCGCCTAGAACTTCTCGAAAGACGTTGCTGTTGACTCGTGAAACGTTCACTTTTCGGAAACAAACGCATCTATAGACGAATTTCCGGTGGAATTGATTTGAAAAGTTGGCGGGAAGAAATTTTAATCTTGCAAAGAGAACACAAAACAACACGAAAATAAATTCTGGTATAAAAGTTGTTTACTTTACAATAATAGCGAGGTTCATTTTAATTTTTTAAATTAAATAAATACTAAAATGTAGCATGCAATTCGAAGACATAAACAATGTAAACTAATGTTCATAGATTTTATGCAAAACTTTTCCGGAAACGAGTGTCAGTTGAAAGTCTATGACTCATCATAAAGTGCTCTTTCGATTACATATAATTTTTATTAGTTCTTTGTTTCTATTGGTCCTAAATACTAGTATGGAATAATTGACCAATAGGAAAATGTTCAGTGTTTTTAAATTGTAAAGGCATTTCATCATAGACAAACCAGTAAGAAAAAATAAACAATTATTTGTTACAGTATAAAAATAATTGTACACTCAATTAGAAGCACATTTTCAATTAATTTGACATGTATTTAATTTAGCTCCATATTGTTTTTGTATAGTAATACATTACATTCACGAAACTTACAATTTGAAGGGAAACTAATTAATCTATGTGTAAATTGATAATTCTTAAAACACCTTTTTCATTAACTGTACTTGTAGTGAAAGAGTGTCTCATTTTGAAACAAGTTTTAAAATAAAATTGATTTGTAAAATCACAATGTATAAAAATTGTTATGAAATAAAGAACCTAAATAAACCCATGGCATTTTATAATTGGTAACATTGTCTTTTTTTTTGACAGTTCAATAACGACAAGTTGAGTTGTCGCACGATGTAAAGTTTATAAATTATTATAAAATCACAAATAAAGTTTGTGTAAATGAAATAAGTAACGATACTAGACACTAAAGTGTTTAAAATATCGTTGTTTTTCTATAAAATCTTGTACCTAAAGTTATTATCGTGCGAGGTTAGAACCGCTTGTCAAGTACACGTATGCAGCTATGTTACTAATGTTCAGTTTTTGTGATTTTTGAGTGAAATGACGTGAAAAGAGCTCGCAAAAAACATAAGAGAAACAATGTTGCCCCTTACCCAAAAGGACACGCGGCAGCCGCGCGGAACTGTTGGTGGAATACGTGAAAAGGTTGCAAATTGGATGAGACTAATTTATTCTGATAAGAATTCGAGGAATTTATTCATGTTCCTTATTCTAAATTTGTCCTTTGCGTTTGTTGAGTTGTTTTATGGTGTTTGGACGAATAGTTTAGGTAAGTTCACAAAAAACATTATCATCACTAATTTTATCATGTCTTTTCCTGTAAGACTTGTAGCATATTGTATGCTAATAAGGTATGTACTGATTTGTGTTTACTTTGTTTGTAGGTCTAATTTCTGATGCATTCCACATGTTCTTTGATTGTACGGGGCTGGTGGCAGGTCTGGCGGCCTCCTTAGTGTCGAAATGGCGCGCAAATGAACGATTTTCGTATGGCTATGCGCGGTCTGAAGTGCTGGCTGGTTTTGTAAATGGACTGTTCCTGTTATTTATAGCATTTTTCATCATGAGCGAGGCTGTGGAAAGAGCTATCGAGCCACCAGAGGTAAATATCCAGATCTGCTTGCTTTCTTTCTTAAATTTGGCCTTAAAATTGGACAAGTATCATATAAACAACTTTTTATTTAGGTTATTGCTTGAAATATTTAAAAAAAATCAGTAATGTGTTCCTGTCCAGTATGATTCGGACTGTTTTTTTTTTACTAAAATGGTATTTTTTTTTTTTTATTAAAAAGACAAAAAACCTGCCTGCATAAAAAGACAATCAATTTAAAATCAACTTAAAGGACCGAAACAAGATCAAACATTCAGTAATAATAAAAAACTAACGAAACAAGAGCAAACATTAACGGCAAATTAAAAACATATTGATGTTAGTCCTTCAAAATTTAATGCAGCATGATATTACTATAAAAGTATAAACAAGACATTAATTCTTCTCAGTTTTTGTGTGGCTGAAGTCACACGTCATTACTAAGGCGCAAACCGTACAGATTACATGTGACTCTGGCACATGTGATCAGGGCTTGGAATACTGATATTTTTGGGAACCGGAACATTGGTCTTACCATTGGCCTTGCCTTGTACTGGTACTATTTGTATTTCTAATCAGTATCAGAAGTGTAATGGTACCAAACAAATATTTCCATAAGTTAGAGTGAAAAAACAGTTATGTAGTAAGTAAAAAGATAGTTAATAGGCATTAGAAAAATAACTTAAAGGTACAGATATGAGATTTGTGGTACTCGGCAGGTAACTGAATTTGGTTCTTACTGGTACATGTTAGGTGGAGTACCTGTACCTGTCTGGAACCGGTACCAAGGTACCGAAATGGCAAGAACCACTAAGTACCGGATCCAAGCCCTTCCTGTGATTCCTTTTGGTTTCGCCATAATCGGGCAGAAATAACAATCATTATGGAATCAATTATGCAACCAATTTTATCTTTCAATGATAATATTTTATTCAAGTTTAATTTAATCTTTTATCTACATTATTGCTTGGCATGATAAGTTCCCAACTTTAGGACATTACTGTTTTATATTGTGTAACTTACAATTACTTAAGTTCCTTCAATCAAGAATCAATATAATTTTTTCATGTTGGTTTATCAATATTTATTTAAAAGTAATAAAATAGTCATACTTATTTTTGTCACAGATTTTGATCCTTAAAATACCTGCTTATAGCAAGAATGAAATCTCCTTTCATTAATTGATTAATTTCAGCCAAAAGACGTCCAATGCTGGACATAGGCCTCCCCTAAGCACCGCCACTTCGACGGGTTCTGTGCTTCCCGCATACAGCCGATTCCTGAAAACTCCTTACCTAATTTATTTACCCGGTGACTTAGTCTGGATTTGTGTCAGTTGATGTCAATAGGCTCCTGTTACATGGAATTTAAACATAACTGGCGAAATGTAGGTGTTTTATAGGTGCACCTCTGCTTAACTCCTTGGGGAATGCAGGTGTGATGCTACTTATGTGTTATAACATTTTGCGTTTGTTAATGCTATGAAACAAAGCCCCTAAATTCCTTCACTGCTTCCCTGTTTATAATGGGGAGAAGAAGAGGCGCAAAAATCTCGCTAGCAACCTCATTTATGATATATATATTGTAAGGCTACATAATACAAATGAATAGTATGGAACTAATTAAAATGTACAAGAAATTATTCAAGAAATGTTCAAGGGCAAATTCGATTTCACCATTGAAACAACGCGTATAGCACATCTAAACTGCATTCAAGAGCTGTCAGTGACAATATTCCACCACAATGATGTCACTGACAGCTCTTAAACGCAGTTTAGATGTGCTGATGGCGTTCAGTTTCATCCATGAAATCCGCCCTAAGTAAGAAAAGAAGAAATTACTTTGCATAAATGAATAACATTTCAATTGTTTTACATACTTCCTTGTGCTATTGATAAGATCATAAACAAATACCACACAATACACAACCTTAACGCAATCAGGATAAGGTTTAAAATAGATTTGATAGTAAAATGTCTTTAATAATATCAGCACAACTAATCAGCTTTATGGTCCCATTGGCTTTAGCAAAACAATAAAATCTTTGAAACTATGTGTTATTCAAGAAAAACATTAGTTTTAAATTATTACTTGACACTTATCAATGGTATTACCTAGATAATGAAAAATTAATCACACTCACTTATTTCAGTAAAACCTTTTATGTGTAAATTACTATAGGTGCTCTATAATAGGTTGAGTTTACTATAAGTGCACCTCTTCCTAACCCTTCAGGGAATACAGGTATGATTAGGGAATGCAATTCCGCAACATAATTTCAATCCCGATATTTACGGGACTAATCTTTCTTAATCTATCGGGATCCAGGTATTTGCGGGATCACATAGAGTGGAAGTAGACTTCTCCAATTAATCATGATAAAGACCATATTTTAAGGGTTTTAACTTAAATTAAACATGCATTTTGGTTCATAATTAATATTTTTAGACATTATGACATAGTAACATAACAACTCAAGAAAACACAAGCAAAATAAAAATTAATTTGAAAATAACTGCGCGATAAAGTTAAAGTATTCATTGTTTTGTCGGCTAAATGGTTCCTAACCTTACAGACTAGGAAGCCAGCAGCAGAAAAGGCTCGTTTTGCTTCTACGTTAATACGAACAATCGTCGATGAATTAAAGGTGAATTGAAACCATTGCCTTTTAATCCATCCGACACGAAATAATTCATCTCCTTCTACATCAAAACCTCAAGATTGCTATTGACGGATGTAGGTTGGGGTGTACTCCAGATCCTGAACTTTCATACTGGTCAAGGTCAGTTCGAATTAGTCTTGAAGCGCTGATTAATACGTTAAACTTCGTTTCTCCGTAATCCCGACAGACCCGCGGAATCCCGCTCAATTTTCGATCGGGATTAGTCCCGCATAATGCAGCTGCGATCCAGACATTTCGGGATCCCGGCAGCCCGGTATTGTATTCCCTAGGCATGATGTTACTGTCTGTTTTTTTTTTACTAATTATCTTATTGAAATTATTTTCAAACTTTGAAATTAATTAAAAATAAAGCTAAAATAAATAGACACTATTATTGGCCTTCTTTTGACAGGCGTTAAGGCATACTACCTATTAATAGTCGAAAAATTATTTATAAAAAGTAAATTCATAAACTCTGAATACTTCATTATATGTGATCTGAAATGCAATCATTCAGCCATCAAAAATCAATACATAATCACCGAAAAACGTACTACTGTAAACCAACTTTCACTGTAACTCAGTCACACGATTTGCAACACAGACTAATTGTAATAGTGTTGAAATTCAGTTGGCAAATAAGTGAGACAATTCTGACGAGAAGGCACGTATTTTATAAGTGTTGCTAAGAGTTTATTGTCATAAATAACCGTATCGTTGCAGCATCGTAATGTAACAGGGTTTATTGTATGGTGTGGTTTTGGCTCAAGGTACCTACATGTGAAAATAAAAGAACTTGCAACCATCTAGGAATGTTATAGTGTGTATTTTGTTTGTTCATCGGGCTGTTACGGTCCATTGCTCAAAGAGGTAGAGTCTTTCTTCCAAGTTAGGCCTCAACACCCGGTTCTGCGCCCTTTGCATTCAAATCTCTCCTCCGCCCCAGGTTGAAGCACGTTGTTTCATTGTTCCATCTGACCGGGAGCGTCCCATGTATATTTGCATTTTTGGAACGAAGTTTCTTATCGCACGGTACGGACTTGGCGGGTGTGGGCTAGGCGAAAAAAAGTGTAAGAATTTTCCGTCAAAACCCTTTGAACGCGTTAATCTCAGGAACTCCAGATTGGAATTGAAAAAATCATTTTGTGTTGGATAGTCCATTTATCGAGAAATGTTTTAGGCTATATAACATCACGCTACGACCAATAGGAACGGAGCATAAATGAAAAATGTAGCAAAAACAGGAAAAATATTCCTTTTGAGAGCTTCCGCTGCGTAAACGGTTAAAGTTACGCAAAAATCATGTATGACGGAATTGTTGCCCTTTAAAAGTTCTAAAAAAGAGTCCGCGGCAGCATATGTCTATCTTTTAAGGTTGACTCAATATAACCCTTTGTATGGTAATCAAATTTGTTCTATGGATGTTCTAAATATACTACGAAAGGAACTTCGTTCTAACCGAGTGCTCCACGACACTCACGCATTTTTTTTCTATAAGTAGGTCATACAAATATTTGTTTCGTGCAGGATTCAATCCGCGACAGTTGGCGCAATCGCTTAGCCACCGCAGCCACCGTGCCTAAAAATTAGCAATTCACATTGTTTAAACTTCATATTATTGTATCTCTGTGACACGTTCTGAATGCATGAAAATGCCCTTGTGCTAATATCATCATTCATTTTCTTGTCCTTATTCCAATTACTTATCGATCGGAATAGAATATAATACTCTTTCTAATGTGCACCATACATATCGGAAAGGTCGTTCGGGACGGCTTCTCTATTAGTCCTCATCTCGGTAGTCTCTAGTCACCCCGTTTCTAGCCATATAATCTTTCAGACAGTCCATCCATCGTTTTTTGGCCATCCCCTACTCTAACAATATCAGACCGGTATAAACTCACTGGTTTCCTGGTGTTTAAAAAAATCTACTCTGATCCTTCGCTAAATGCCATGGCGAGCAAAGCCTAAGGTCAAGCGCGTAATCCAACTTATCTTAAAAAAACAGTGACGAGACACTTTGTTACTGAACTCGAAATCTCAGGTCAAACATGGCGGGTAATCCCTGGTCTGTAGGTAATACCCCGGGTCCATAATAAATAATATTAATCATGTAGGTACCGATTACCTGCGGGGTAATTGCGTAACACATTAATAGTAGGAGTGGCTTTCATTTTGACAGTTCAACAACATTCATTGAGTTATTTACGTTGTTGAGCAGACAAATTTTTCGAACATATGAAGCAACGGATTAGCAATAGGCTTCAAAATGATTCAGATTGTGATTGATAGTGTGTTGTGAAATTAAGGTGGTGATTATGTCATCATTTAGGTTGAACACTGATTGCTACTGTCATCATCTGCCTAGGCTTTTCTCAACTATGTTGGGGTCGGCTTCCAGTCTAACCGGATGCTACTGAATACCAGAATTTTACATGGAACGACTGCCTATCATACCTCCAGAACCCTGGAGCCCTGGGTAATATGGTACCCCTTGGTAAGACTGGTTGTCAGACTTTCGGGCTTCTGACTTCTCACTGATTGCTATTGTAACGCAGTGTAACAAGATTTAGAAGTGACCCTGTTACATAGGACTGTAGCGGCATGTACAAAGCCACATGCGAGCTACGCGTCACACTGACGTCACGCAAAATCCTGCATTGCGCAAGCAGAGTTTACCGCTCAACTAGCATATACTTATACAACTACCCGACATCAATCGTCGGGCAGTTGCCCACCAGACACGACACCCGTCTGGTCGGAGGATCCTCCCTTTTCTATGGAGGATGAGTGAACTTTACACCCTGTTCCTTATACCTCTATAGGACTTAAACATACCTGGCGAAATTTAGGTGTATTGTACGTGCACCGCTGCCTAACTCTTCCCAGAATACAGGCATGATGTTACGTTATGCAGTGCATTCATACCTATGGGATGATCGCATGCCCAATCGGCTAACTGCACAAAGTTCGATGCACGTGAGCATTCACCAATTTTTTTCGAATTTCACAAATAGGGAAACGGCCATCTTGATTGGTTACTGTTACTGTTAGCCTGTATCATCCCACTGCTGGGCAAAGGCCTCTCCCCATGACTTCCAGCTCTTTCGATCCAGGGTTAAAGTGGACCACTGGTCGTTTCTTTTCTCTAGCTCGTCCCGCCATCTTCGTTTTGATTGGTTGTTTTTAGGGTTCCGTACCCAAAGGGTAAAAACGGGACACTATTACTAAGACTTCGCTGTCTGTCCGTCCGTCTGTATGTCACCAGGCTGTATCTCAAGAACCGTGATAGCTAGACAGTTGAAATTTTCACAAATTATGTATTTCTGTTGCCGCTATAACAACAAATACTAAAAACAAAATAAAATAAATATTTAAGGGGGGCTTCCATACAACAGACATGATTTTTTTGCCGTTTTTATAGGTAAGTGCGGAAACCTTCGTGCGCGAGTCCGACGCGCACTTGGCCAGTTTTTTCTAGTATTAGTTATATTATTTGAAACAACCTACTATAATATTATTTAAAACTAACTAGGTACTACGTGAATAACAGTCAGAAATGATTAAACAACGATGCATGATAAAATCTCACGTATTGTTTGCCAACGTTTGCCTTAGCTAGCATTCTGTTCAGGAAATGCCTTGATAAAATACGTCTGTTGACTTGCAGCTGATACAACACTTTTAATTACAGATAGGTACCTATTTTTATTTGTAACTTAGTTATTGTCAAATGAATCTACGTCAATTTTAGACATGTCTACCTCATGCCCGTATCTACCTCTACATACTTATTTATCCTTAGATAAAATAGATTACTTATCCCAGGTTTTCTAACACGAACCGACCAACATACAACCTACAAATAACAGTACCGTCAAACGGGGTGAATAGAAATGCAGGAGCGAATCGGAACGAAACTTTAAAATGGATTTTAACGTTGAAATAATATAGTTTTTCGCCAATCGTAAATTATAATACAGTAAACACTTTACAGTAATTTTTGCCAACAAACTATATTATTTCAATATTATCATCCCTTTTAAAGTTCCGTTCCGATTCACCCCTGCATTCCAATTCACCCCATTTGACAGTACCTCCGTTCTGAAAGTAACGCTACTATCCTTAGCTAGCAGACGGTAAAGGTCCAATTTCAGAACTTTTTCCGGATCCACAGTAATTATAATTATAAATATCGCATTGCAAGATAAACTATTTTCACCGAAACGCGTCAGCACGTGCCGATAGTTTCGAGGCCTGACGTGATACAGATAAGGCCTATACGTTAATTTAGGGCACGTGTTTGAAATATCTGTGCATTAGTGTTGTAAGTTATCGATTGTAAATTGACTGGAACCACGTTTTGTCTGGCTACGTCATCATTTTTTTAGTAGTATCTTGTACAGACTGGATTATTGATTGTTACTGATTGTTATCAGAACATCTCAATGACAGATTATCAAAACTACTGTAAAGTTCTTTCTTGGCAGCCCAAGAAAGAACTTTACAGTAGTTTTGACAATCTGTCTTTGTGTTTTTATTTTTCGCTTTTGAGTTGTAGTATCTACCCCATACAAATTCGTATACCATTACTTGCTATGTAAATAGCAGTGACAGGAAGTTATTTTAACATCATCAATACACTTTGTGGAAAAAATACGTACTGATTATTGAAGCTAACTGAAAAACTACCAAAGCAAAGTTAATAAAATTTATATGGGACCACCCCCAAGGCATACCCTATCCATTAAAAAAAGATTTTTCTAAATCGATCCACAATTGCCGGAGACATCGCGTAACAAACATACAAAAAAATATACAGACGAATTAAGAACCTCCTCCGTTTTGAAGTCGGTTAAAAAGATCCAAAATCTTCTAAACCACGTGGACTCTCTCACAGCACTATAAAGCAATTGCTTAAAATAAATTGAATTATAATCCATTCTGCTACAATCGTATGAATTGCTTATTATGATTTAATAGAACTCCAGTCAGCCACAGGACGTTGTGCACTTTGTAGTTCAAAGAGTACCTACAATACTTGTTATATACTTTCTATAACAAACTTACAGTATGGTCTCAAGGCCAAGTTATCTAGACTAGTCTAGTCTAGTCTAGATAATAATACTAATGAGTCTAGTCACTAGACTCATTAGTCATTACACTCGTTACATTATTAAGTATACATACAAAACTAGAGACATTTTCTTATTGGACCACCTCAGGATATATATGGTTAGGTTTACTAATTTGGTAGATACCTAACTTAAGAAGTGCCAGATTGCCCGCGAAATTCAAATTTTCTTACGTTTTTTGCAATTTGCAGGTTAGTGTCACTGTTAGGCGTATTGGTAGGTACATATTACAATCCAAAAAAAAATGACTGTATTGTCCAATATTCAAAGAAAAGACTTATTCAAAATTATTTCAGAAAAATAAAATAGTATCATGATAAAACAATCTTAAAACAGAGCCAATAAAATATTTCTCGTCGCATAGTTCTCAAAATTTTGAGCGTAAACTATTATATTTTACGTAATGATTATAAAGGGGATTCAATTAAAGAAATACCTAAAAATTATTCCAGTGAGCAGTGCATTTATTTTTTAATGTAATTAAAACTGCCAAATTACTTTTATTTTGGTTGTCATTCGATTCAACTAACATCAAACGCATCGCTGTTTTGAACCTTATTTGTTGCCGCGATGTGCCTCTGTCAATTACCTAATATTTTGCTTTTTACCGCGCCTTAAAGATTTTTCAATAAAATCATAGCCCTTCTTTTTGGCTTTGCTTTGGTTGGTAAAAATCAATCCCAGCACCCTAATTACGTAACACACTATCTATCACAATCTGAATAATTTTGAAGCCTATTGCTAATCCATTGCTTCTTAAGTTCGAGAAATTTGTCTTCTCAACAACGTAAATAACGCAATGAATGTTGTTGAACTGTCAAAATGAAACCCATTCTTACTGTTAGAATGTTACGTAATTACCCCGCTGTTGGTGACAATAATTTTTTCTTTGATCAATAAACTTGAAAATTGACTCGAATACCTACTTATCTAAATAAATAATAAAGATTGTAATCATAAATTTTCGAAAACTACGTTTTTTATGGGGTGTTGAATTTTATAAGGAAAACTACGATTTCTACGCGAAATGCTAGTATGATAAATAAAATAAAAAAAATAAATAATAAATAAAATAAATGCCAGTAAAACGCACTTTTTTTTTAATTTCATAAAAATTGATTAGATTGATTATTAAACTCATGTTCGTGTAATATTTACGTATTTCAAGAACATGAGTTTACTTTAATACCCACACTTATACTTACATAAACGTGTGGTTTTCTTCTAGTTAGTACTTAGTACCTAGTGTTTTAACACTTCATTTCAGTTTATAGCGAGTATTTAATTGCCTTATTAATCACACGAATAGTGAAATCAAACAGCTACTTTTGTAGTGCTGACTATCAATGTTGAATTAAATTGATTTAGCGAGAACTACCTACACACAGTTTATCACATTAAAAATAATTGGTACCTACTAACTTCAAAATTGATGGCAACATTGGACTCCTATTGAAAGTGATTGCCAATTTCTGTAAATTTACCGCTTTGTAGAATTGTACTGCCATTATAAAATTATAGTTACATGTTTTGATTTAAATTCCAGGTGAAACACGAACGCCTGCTGTTGGTATCGATACTGGGCTTCTTAGTAAACATGGTGGGCATATACGCGTTCCACCATGGACATGGGCACGGCCATGGTGGACACGGTCACTCCCACGGCGGTGGCGGCGGCCATGGCCATTCACACAACAGTCATGGCCACTCGCACGACGACGACACCGAAGCTCCCACCGGAGCTGGCTCCGCTATCATGCGGGGCGTCTTCCTTCACGTCCTAGCTGACACGTTAGGATCAGTTGGTGTCATCATCTCAGCCATCCTCATGAGAACGTTCGGCTGGATGAGAGCCGACCCCATCTGTTCCATGGCTATAGCCCTCCTTATAGCCGCGAGTGTGGTACCTTTAGTGCGTGATTCCGCGGGCGTGCTCATGCAACGGACTCCCACATCACTGGAGCGTGCGCTACCTAACTTATACACGCGTGTGGTCGGCTTGGCCGGCGTGCACGCGGTCCATGAACCGCACTTCTGGACCCTGTGTAGTGACGTCCACGTGGGTGCGCTTAAAATCGAAGTGGCGAAGGAAGTAGACCCTAGGTACGTGACGGAGCAAACGTCGCGGATCTTCCGCGAGGCAGGCGTCAAACACCTCACGGTGCAACTCGACTACTACCCCCTCTGATGATCACAAACACACATGACCACGCAGTGGCACCGTGTCTTGTATATAAGGAGAATAAGTTAATAAAATGTACTGTGCAATTATGATTTCGGTGGGATGATCGTAAATTTCAATTTTTGTATGATTATTCATTATGTTATGATGAAGAAATTCCTTCTTTTTTTTTACTGTTCACATTTCCATAAAGTTTTAATTGAATACAATTATTTGTATTGCCTTTGAAATTACCTGCTTGAAAAGTATTGGTTTAGTGTATATTAGCATAAATTATATGTTATTATGAAGTATAGCTATGTGTAGTATATTTTGATATTATATTTTACCTTTATATTTATTTTTATTTGTATTTTAACATTCCAATTGATTAATCAATGGAGGAACTTTGTCACTTGGTTACTTTGAAATCTGATAAAATAAATATTAATTAGCGACATCTGTGTGCTAGGGGGCTAGACGTGCTGTTGTTGAAGCAAAGTGTTCTGTTAAACTATTAAAAATTGTATTTTAATTCATCTCAAACACGTAAGAAAAGCATCTTATGTTTCGAGCAGCGCGTCTCGTACTAGAGCACATAGATATCCTGAATAGTGCCCTATAATGTTACGAAACAAATTATGAAATTAGCAAATTGATAGTTAATTTAACATTAAAGTATTTTTAGATATTTCTAAAAATGTACATAACTATTTCGGCGTGCTCTAACATTGTTTTTAACTTATGTATATTTATGTAATTTTATAACTTAATTTATAAAAATTTAACATTAACTGCTTGGGGTCGTGCTTACCCCGCATTGGAAGGCGAGCATAAAGTAAAATAGTGAAATAATAAAAAAAACAAAGTGCATTTAGACGATTCCTCAAATCTTAAGAACTTAGTATCCATGACCCAACTTATTTGTATATTAAAAAGTTTTATAAAAAGGCCACAAAATATTTTTCGGCTTAGGATATAATATCAGGGATTTGGCTGTACTATGTTTAGTACTTTAATAGATAATACTCTATGTGATAGAATCACAGTTTACATTTACTTTCAAACTGTTTTTCGATTTTAATGCTTAGGCGGAAGGTTTAAAGCTTGCGTTAAATAAGCGGAAAAACTAAAGAGAGGTGCCCTTGACCCCGCGTTAACATCCATAAAAAAGTTGCGATACTTGTTTTCGTCAAGACTTGTCAAAAACGTGTAAAAACCATGCATCATACGTGTATTGACGTTGTTTCAGACATGTATCGTTAGCTATTTTGTTCAGCTTTTTGACAAGTTTTGTATACATAGTCTTTACAACTTGTTTTAGGTGTAAACGATAAACGAAAACAGAAGGAAACATGTAGAATACATGTTTTATAGCTTGGTGTAAACGCGGGATGAGACTGCCTATCTTCTAACTGTTAAAAACCGCTCTCTTCCATCGTTCTAAGCTTTCAGCCTGACGCGAGATTATTAATTAATTATTTCTGTTGTATAAAGCCCGCCATGTTACTTCTTTACCTCGTCAGAAAAGATGATAATCTACGATTCCTAAAGAATGTTAACGTGGCTAAATCGGTGAGTTTGAGAATATACCTAATTCTGCAGACACTCAAGACCCGAGTTACGTTAAAGGCCGTACCTCACCGGGACGCCGTGGTGACGTCGCCAGGTCGCGATGCCAACTAAATGTATACAGCTATATTTTGGGTGGCTCACCTGACGTCCGCTTGGTTACGTAGCCAACCATACATTTTGCTGACGACGCCGCCATGGCTTCCCGGTGAGGTATGGCTCTAACTAAATATTATTACCATCAGGTAAAACATTAAAGAGAAGGTAGAAAATCACAAATAAGGTTGGAATTTAAAATAGCAAGATAACTCTCTCTCTCACTCTTAAAAATGTAGTTCCAAATTAACCATGTTTTCTCTTTTTTGTTTCATCGGAGAGTTATAAATATTTGTTTTTTAGTTTGGTAGGTAGGTGTTATTTCATTGACTGCTTGAATCGTAGATTATCATTTTATAAAGGAGGAGGATGGTCCGATAACTTCTAGTATTCTGTTTTTATATTACAAGAATGTAAAAGGTACAATGTTTAGTAAAATAGTTAACTGCTCTTCCAATGAGTGAGATTTGTATTTACCCTGCGAAAATCCAATTAAATCAGTTTCTACGAGATTAAACATAAGTTACCGAATTTTCGTCTTTTATATTTAACCCGTCAACTGTTATCATGTAAGCGCTCAACGACTTTCACGATTATACAGGGTGTCTCACGGCAGAGTTAGGATTTTGAAATGAAATAAAATTCAATTTGCATATTTTTGTGAAAACATTTTTTTTGAAAATTATTGAACTATAATGCGGATTTTATTTTTTAAAGATAACATCTTCCATATGTCTTCCATTTTGTAGAACGCACTCACGGAATCGATTCATCGCATTTTGCATAACGCGCCTAAGCATAGCCGGCTCGATGTCGCGTATTTCTCGTTGGATATTTTGTTTTAGCTCAGCGATACGAGGGCTGCACTAAAAGTATCGGGAATGGAATATTTCCACTGTTCCTGTCATATTAAAATCTTTTTAATTGAAAACTCCTTGGTTTTAAAAATCGAATACCATTTATTTCATTAAAAAAAGATTCGCGGTCTTGTCACAAGGTTTTGTCAAACTTGTTTAGTTGTTGAGAACATGGAATTGACTCAAGAAAATTCAAGAGCGATGATTTATTATGACTTTCGAAGTGGTTTAACACAAAAACAGTGTGTTGACCGGATGATTTCTGCATTTGGTGATGAAGCCCCATCCAAAACCACAATTTATCGCTGGTTTGCTGAATTTCAACGTGGACGTGTCAAGCTCAGTGATGATCCCCGTCAAGGTCGTCCAAAAACTGCAGTCACCCAAGAAAACGTTGATGCTGTGCGTAAGCTGATTGAGGAAGATCGACATGTGACATACCGCGAAATTCAGGCAACTTTAGACATTGGCATGAGTCAAATACAAATAATCTTGCATGAACAATTAGGTGTAAAAAAGTTGTTTTCCCGATGGATACCGCATTCGCTCTATGAAGAGCAAAAAGCGGCTCGCGTTACTTGGTGCGTCAGAACTCTCGAAAGATTCCACGCAGGATCCTCAAATGCTGTATACAACATCGTATCAGGTGACGAATCCTGGATATACGCGTACGAACCCGAAACAAAAAACCAGTCACGAGTTTGGGTGTTCGAAAATGAGTTAAAGCCAACAAAAGTTGTTCGTACACGGAGTGTTGCAAAAAAAAATGGTGGCCACGTTTGTCTCCAAAACCGGCCATGTTACGACTATTCCTCTTGAGGGACAAAGAACGGTTAATGCAGAATGGTATGCTAGAATTTGTTTGCCACAGGTCGTTTCTGAACTCCGTAAAGAGAACTGCAACCGCCGCATCATCCTCCATCACGACAATGCGAGTTCTCACACCGCGCACAGAACAAAAGAGTTTTTAGAGCAAGAAAACATAGAATTGTTAGACCATCCGCCGTACAGCCCCGACCTAAGCCCTAATGATTTCTATACTTTCCCTAAAATAAAGAATAAATTGCGTGGACAGAGATTTTCATCACCTGAAGAAGCTGTGGACGCCTACAAAACGGCTATTTTGGAGACCCCAACTTCCGAATGGAATGGTTGCTTCAATGATTGATTCCATCGTATGGAAAAATGTGTCAAATTTCGCGGAGAATACTTCGAAAAGCAATAAATACATTTTTAAATACAATAAATACATTTTTAAATAGTAATGTTGTGTCACTTCCTTGATTCCCGAAATTTTCAGTGCCGCCCTCGTATTCCTCGGAGTATTGACGTAAACTTTGCTCTTAAGGTACCCCATAGGAAAAAGTCCATGGGGGTCAAATCTGGTGATCGCGGAGGCCACGCGATATCACCAAAGCGGGATATAAATTTTTGAGGAAACAATTCACGAAGTTGGTCCATAGTGGCTCTTGTAGTGTGGCAAGTGGCTCCATCCTGTTGAAACCACGTTCTTGAGCTGTAGGCTGGATGCTCTTGAAGTTGGGGTATAAAATAATTGGATATCATTTGCCGATAGACCTCACCAGAAACAGTTATCGTAGCACCTGTCGCATTTTCAAAAAAATACGGCCCGATTATTCCATTGACCGAAAGAGCACACCACAGTGTTACTTTTGGTCTATGCAGCGGTCTTTGATGTTGTCTGGGATTGACAACTGACCAAAAGCGACATCATTTGTTTGTTAACATATCCATTTAAATGGAAATGTGATTCGTCACTCCAAAACACAGTATTCAAAGTGCGAAATCTCTCAATGATTGTCTGGCAAAAACTTTTACGTAAATTTTAGTCATTTTCATTTATTTCCTGCACTATCTGTATATTATAGGGATAGAATTTCAAATCACGTTTTAAAACCCGCTCTACGGTTGATTTGGTGACGTTTAAAGCCGCCGCTCTTTTGCGTATTGACAAGCGTGGATTGCAACGAACGCTAGCTGCCACTTCGTTTATTGTTTCTTCCGTCCTTGAAGTTCTGCTTGGGCCCGGACGCGGTTGATTTATAGCGGAACCGGTAGCTCGAAACTTGATAATCCATTTACGAATCAAATTTTCGCTTGGTCCATCGCGTAGACATCTGATATTGTAGTGAGAACAAAACTGTCTCCGAGCCACAACGTACTAAGATTCTCCACCTTTCAAAAACGCTTCGATAGCGAACGCGCGGTGCTCACCCGACCACTGCGACATTGTGACTAACGAATCCGCACGAACGACGAAGCTACTGCGAACCTCCCCCGCGCTTACTTGCAACGGCTTTTAAAAAATTCAAATTTAAAATCCTAACTCTGCCGTGAGATACCCTGTATTTTATTCTTTTTTTAATGAAATAATTTTTTTTTTAATGAACAATGTTTGGTTCATAATATTTTGTTAATATAGACTACCTTATCATTGTTGGTAGTAAAAAAGTGACTGTCGAATGTTCCGAGCGCATTAACCTTTTAAGTTTTTGTGGTGATTCACCATTCCCAAATCAGGTGTAAGTAAGTCACCCTTCTGTGCAAATGATGTTCACAGAAGCCAAAGTTAATGTCATACAGTGTGGGAGTTATGAATCCACAAAATTAAAAATGATGTTAAGTCTGTTTACATTAATAAAACAAAAACTTTATTTCAAATATATTATTTACCACATTCGTAAACAGACAAGAACGCAATCATTTACAACAAAATCATTAAATAATAAATCTGTATTTAAGTATTCCAAAAAATTTATTATTTTAAATATAAAGTAATATAAGATCTATTCTCGCGGTTAAAGTGGCCTGCGGGGTGTTGTGATGGAACTGCTTCAACATTTCATTATCACTAGGATTTGATCGAATTCAGTGTTGCCAGTTTATGATTTGAATTCTACTCGTGGCTGTCAGAATTTAATTAGACACAACATCAAATTTACATCTTTTGTTGCCATGAAAAAAAAAGGAATACTTTGAAATAAAGAAATCATGGGAACACACTTGACGCAGTATCCTCTTAGCGAACTTCTAGCTTATGTACCCGCACGCAACTCCAGCCGCGGCTAAATATTTATTGTGCTATTCAATGAGTTTTTTGGCCTTGAAGTACCGACGAAGGTAGAGAACCTGCCACGTGGCGAGACCCAGGAGACATGCCATTGAGAATAAGCTGAAGAATAGAACGCGGTTGTTTGTGGACTCTGAAACAGAATGACAATGGAAACTAAGATCAAATTATAATTATGTTTGTTAGTATATTTCATGAAGTTGATGACATTCTAACTAGAAACATATTAACAATAACTTTCGAAATTGATTATGAAGTGGTTTCTTCTAATTAAAAAATCAATTTAATGTCAATTTATTGCCTTCACATAAAGGACCAAAAAATTAAGAAAAGTTTTTTTTTCCATGAAAATCTTGCCTCTGGTGTTTTATTATTTTTACCTTGAAGAATAATTCTATCTAATAATTGCCTGCCTGTATTGCCTTACTGCAGGTCAAAAGACAATTGTGTGGCAAAAGGGAGAGGGAGGGAAGCTGTTATCCTGCAGTGGAAGAATAAAAGTAATTAATAATTACCATTGGTGTCTCTCATCTCCTCCTCTCGCTTCCTCATCAAGGTGAAGTCTTGGACGATGGCTTCTGACAGATCCTCTAATCTCTTCAGTTCTAGTTCCATGGGCTTCAGTTTGGCGGCCTCACCAATCTGGATACGAAAGAGTTTTCATTAAAAAATATTATTCATATTCTGTTCAGGAGGAAGAAAGGATTCGGTTTTGGTGAGGGGTTTTGAATAAGTTATTTGTATATAGGTTTTTGGGCAGGGTGTTTTTGAGGGTTTACAGAAATGGGGGAAGGAAAAGATGGTTTGATTTTAGTGAACCTTCAAAAATGGGCGTGGGCGTGTGGAGGTAATTTTTTTCGGTATTGCCAAATCAAACTATTTGGTTTAATCAATGTCCGTGGTCTATCCTTTATGAATCAGATATTAATGGTTAATCAAAGAAAAAATACATCACAACACACATTAGTAGTAGGGCATTTGTTAGTAATATTGATTTCTTAAAAACACCCAATCTAAGGCTAAGGCCCACTTGCACCGCCAATCACTAAACACGTTTAGCGATATATGAGTTTAAAACAGAATTCCGTTTCTGTCAATTGTTTGACGATGACAGAGATATAATGATGTATAAAACTCGTTTAGCGCTAAACGTATTTAGCGATTGGCGGTGCAAGTGGGCCTTAATGGTTATTTTTTACTTTAACTTCTAAAAAATTGTCTGAACAAATTCCTCGAGAATAGAAATGCCTTAGAATTTAATGGAATTAGACTGGGTGGTCATTGCATGGTTTTTAAAAGAGTGGCAGTGGAAAAAAATAATGTCATTCCAAGATATTCTTTGTCAATCTATCTGAGTCAGCGCTATTTCCTTAGATAAAAGAAATCTGCCTAGCCTTTCCCAACTATGTAGGGGTCAGCTTCCAGTCTTACCGGATACTTTTTTTCTTTTTTCTCTTTATTTGTTTAGGGGTTTTTATCTAAACAATTACGCCAACACCATCGTGTCCGGATACGGCTGAATACCAGTTTTTTACATGGAGCGACTGCTTATTCACAACCCACTTATTGGGTAACACAATACCCCTTGGTATGACTGGTTGTCAGAAGCCGTTACGGGTGTAACGACTGTCAAAGATCTACAAATGACAGCCGGGACCAACGGCTTAACGTGCTTTCCGAGGCACGGAGGGGTCTCGGTATGTAATGGATGGCTACCCATCCTCGGATCGACCTCGGCAAGCGCTGCTTAATCTTGAAGATCGATCCGTGCAGTCGTTATTATTTACCCACG
This sequence comes from Dryobotodes eremita, assembly GCA_917490735.1. Lineage (NCBI taxonomy): Eukaryota > Metazoa > Arthropoda > Insecta > Lepidoptera > Noctuidae > Dryobotodes > Dryobotodes eremita. The sequence goes on from OU823257.1 coordinate 18,627,241, forward strand.
AGGCCCTCGCTATTTCCTAAGATAGTGCGATAATATTATCACTAAAAAAACTTAAAAAACACAATAATTTATTTTATAATTTTGTTAGTCACACATAAGCCCACACATTATTACCCAAGTGTTCTGGAGAGGTGTGGATTGTAGTAGAGTCACCGATAATCAAGAAAATATATTAAAATACATACATATACAGAGAGCTCTAAGAAAGTATTAGATCTTCAAGTGAAGGTGAAAGTTTGAAAATGTTGCCAGATTTTTTAATTAAAGTTACTAAAAATATTGGTGCCAGCTATAAAATTGCAGACCTCAATTACATAGGTAATACTCTTTAATAGTAAGTGATCAAGAGACAGAAAAACAATAAGAAATTACGATTTTATTCTTATAAGAATGAGAAATAATACTTACGCCTTCATAATTTTTGGCTTCTATTCCAATTTTGATATCCAACATCACATCTTGGGTGACGCCACGGCGTTCTGAAATACAATTTATAATTTATAAAAAATAGGCCTATTGGTGGCGGGGTGAAGCTGGATACTTGATTAAAGATGAAAGGTAAGGTATTTTATTTCCAACTACCTTCTGCGTCGGCCCGCGACGTCGACCGCGTGAAATTTCTTGTTTTAACATAAAATATTAGGTCGGGGAAAAAGTTATTTCGTATTATATATACAAATTCAAGACTAAGCTCGTGTGGCACCCAAATATCGACCTTTTTTGTATATCCAGACTTTCCAAATGGGTCAAAACTGTTTTGTGGTCAGCCCCTAACTCATAAGCTATGTCGTAACTACTGATATGCCATTCTTGCTCCACTTTGTCAAAAATGGCATCGACTTTATCCGTAGCAGGGCAACCAGAGCGAGCTGTATCTTTGACATTAAAATTCCCGGAATGAAAAAGCTTGAACCAACCATGGTATAATAATATACTTCGCCAGGTATAGCATTCCGAGACACAGTGGTCCCGTGGGTGACACAAGCCTACGTCATCACAGCTGTGTTACCAGTAGTGTGTAATAACAACTCCCCAACCGCCTTTATTACCTGTACGAATCCGATAAATCAATGAGGTTTTAACTAACAATTACGTCGGTATATGTTTAAATTGAATTGTTTCGTCTGATTAGAACAACGAAACGACAATTTAAATGCTTTATATATACTTTTTAATAGAATGGTGACTGAAAATGTTTCCATACTTCTTGTTTTGTTGCAATAAAGTGGCAACTGGATAGTGACGTAAGCTTGTGTCACTCTCGGAATGCCAGACCTTGTTTTTTTAGACCATGGAACCAACTTTGCGCTACTTTTACTGACACTGCGTTAAGCCCACAAACGTGGCACATACTTTTTCGCCGCTTGTGTCGAATTTGTCCCTTTTTGTAAATAAAACTTCAAAATGTATCGAATTTCTTCGTTAGATTCACTTATTTTGGCGGACAGGAAAACAACAAAAATATGGGCGGGAAATCGTTTTTACTTGTTATTTTTTTAAATGTCATCTATTTAATGGTATCAAAACCAGCCAGACACAAAAAGTACAGCCAAAAAGATTTTACTACAACTTTATACCCATAAAATACGAAAAAGCTTTTTCGACCACCCGATTATAACCTTTGACACTCGACAATTTTGTAGCTTCCCATTAGTGAAAGAATTTTCTGAATCGGATCAGCAGTTAAAAGATTACCCCTACACACAAACTTAGAAATTTTAACTCTTTATAATATTAGTACAGATGTATAGATTGTTACACCAAGACATAAAAGTAAACCTATAAAAAACAAAACAAAAAACATGCCACATTATTTCTACACAATAGTAATCTATTTTAAGATTAACAATAATGACGCAATTAATATGCAGCTGTGCTATTATACAAATAGTATAGCAGATATTTACTTTATTATATAAACTTTACCATGGCCATTTATCATTCATTATTCATCTATCTATACACAGTAAAGTTGTACTCAATCCATAGTAATATTATAAAAAGTTTTAGACTTTTATCGTCTACTAGCTGCCCGATAGATGTTGTCCTGTCCAAATTTTAATAATTCATAATAAAAACCCATAGAAAATGCACCTTCAGTTTTCCTGAATTTACTAATTTTCCTGGCAACTTTAAAAGAAATTCTTTCGTTAAAAACCTGATTTGCCAAATCAGTCCAGCCTTTCTAAAGTAAGGCTCTTACCAACAAACAGCATTTTATTTTTATTATATAGACAAGGTTGAATTTTAGCATACAATGAGGCTATTCCCTGGACTAACACATAAGATACCTATTGTTTGAGTAAAAGGTTCCTTAGGGATGCAACGAAAGTCTACCGGGCAGATATACGGTACCATAATTCCAGGCTAAAACAAAAATTTCTAAGCTATAAATGTTTCTCTTACCCGGTGGAACTTTTGATATGAAGCACACTTCGAATGTGTCGTAAGTTTCTGTCACAAATGTGAACTTCCCTTTGGTTATGGAATCTCTCTGTGATAATATGTGGTCTTTGGAGTCGCGAATCTGAAAAGAATGGATAAAAATATTAGAGACCAGTTTTTACAATAATTTCAGAGGAATTAGTTTGTTAGCTAGACACTTGTTTGTGATCTTGAAGTGGGCTGTCACTCCTTTGGATGCTAGGAATTGACACTATTGACAGCTCACCTTACCTAAGTTTTCATGGTATATTAATAGATCAGCAGGTTTACTATGAAATATAGAACAATTGATTTGGGTTTATAAATAATAACACTCACACTGCATGATTTAAGGAATTGTATAGATGGTTTTTTTTTACAAAATATGAAATGTGTCAAGCCCTATCTTGTAAACTCTAAACTCAGTACGGTTTGGTGGTTTCATTTTGTAATTTTGGCAGGACTATTATGAACTATAACAGTAATCAAGATTCAATTTAATCTATGAGCCACAAGTTGCTGTTCTCTCTGTTCTGAGATCTGTTATAGAATAAAAATTATACATAGATTTAAGCCAATTTGTTTATACAACGGCCAAGTGTGGCAAAAGAAAGTCAAATAATTAACACTCAGTAGCTTATCAGTAACATGGTCAATTAGTATCAATGGAGAATTTGTAAAGTTAATTATTTTATTTAACACTTCAATGTTTATGCCTGATAAGCATAGTACCAAACACATTCTGTTAGTGGTGTTTGCTCATACATAAAAGATTGAAAATCCATTGATTGTGATACTCTTGAATATCCTTTATTGTTTGTACATTGATATGTCAACAATAGCTATCTTTTAAGAAATAGGCATAGGCTTTTCTATGTAGGAAAGCGGGCGTCAATGAACTACTGACGTGCTGAGAGCTGACTTAAAATGAAACATTCTATGTCACCAATATTTTTAGATTAGATATAAGATTATACTACTCTCAGTTGATTTTTTAGGAAAGATAAAACTAAAATTCTTTTTAGTGTTACAACATGACAAATGTTCGCGTTTACAGTTACACCAGTGCCGTATGGGCGGTGGAATTTTGCCAAGAAAAATCTTCTTTATTACTTACGACATAGTCGACTCTCTGTCCAGCAACCTCTGTGACTTCATATTCTCCTGCCACGAGCACGTTAGCATGCAGTTCTTCCTTCAAACACTTCTGTGTGTTGGGCGCGAGGCTCCACATGATAGCGTCTGTGCCGTGCCATAATACACTCAAAACAAACACGAGATACTGCACCTCCATGTTTTTAATTGATAATTTATGTCTCTATCGCGATAATTCAGTCACAATTCATAACATAAAGAACTGAAAACAAACATATTCTATGTCAAAAAGACCGATGAGTTGGCCCGAAATGAGAAACGTCGTCGGCTTTTTGGGAAAAGTTGCCAGGTTATGTTACACGTCAGTAACGAAACGGAACGTATTTTGAAAATTATGAAAAGCGTTTACAGATGAAAAGTTCTGCGAAATAGATGAACCTTTGTCAAAGAATTGTCATGATTTTTGATAAAAACTTGCATTTTATTTGCTGTGCAAATTCAATGGGAACTTTATCTCCAATTTGAATAATTAATAAACTGCGTAAAAAATAACTCTACGTTGAATGTAAAAGTGGGACAATGTATTGCCATTTATGACAACATTGCTAGATTAAATATATTTTCTAAATGAGTAAATGCACTATTTATCGAGCTAAGTTTTTGTTGGCACAAAATTTATAATTAAAAAAAATTAAAATTAAGCGAGAATTTTACAAATGCAAATAAATCTATTTCTTCTAGTGTTCATTGCAATTTATGGTGGCACTAAGTTAACGTTCCAGTTACATTTATTTGGAATCCAGACCACATAAGAGCATAAGAAAGAGACAACCATATACTTCGGTAAGTGTGTAAGCAGGACAACTAAATGCATTGCTAAACACATAGATGTTTCTAGTTTAGTGGAATGCACTTTTCACTGGAAAGTGCAAGTGGATAAATAACAGCATTCAAAATAACCTAATTAATTGATTTATGATTAATATTAAGTTAAAATTGTGCATATCTTGTAAAGTGAAGTTTAATGTAGATAAAAACAAGAATTCTGAATGGCTAAAAACAGTAAACTGTCGCTAAAATCGTGAAATCCAAAACTGCAGCCTTGGCTGTTTGACAGTTCTTGGTTTTTAATATTCTAGAAATTATTTATTTTAATTGGATTCTTGAGGATACAATTACCAGTCTTCAATTAAATACTTAAATGTCAGTGTTATCAATATTGTTTATGGAATAGTTCTGAGTAAGTAGTGATATTTCGTAAGATATATACATGTTTACATAATAGTATAGTTTTCAACAGAAATGCAACTGCATTTTTATAAAATTGTCTCCTACCTTCCTTTTATTTTGTTCTTGTTTCATTTCACAATATGAAGAGTTCAATGACTTTACAGAATACCTGTGGAGTCATACATAAACAACAGGAGTTGGAAGTTTTCCATAAAATAATCACATTCATAATAATCTGTTATTACTGTAAGTATCAATTATTTAGGTATATGTTACTTGCTAGATTATTTTTCAAGTGTTTGTTTACACATTTTGTGTAAAAACTTTCAAACAAGTAGCAATAACAACAACTTTCATCTACTATCAGTTCAGAATTATATAAATTAACTCCAGAAATAGGTAAATAATGTCTTTCATGAAGACAGCTCCCAAGGCAAGATGTCACAAAAATAAATAAACACTGAAAATTTGATGCAATTGGATTTTAATCTTTGGTTTTCAATTTTTTTCCTGGCTATTTATAATAATGTCAATTACACTTTTAACATCTGTGAAGTGTCTGTGACTATGCACAAAGGGGTTTTGATGTTGTTGTAATACAACTTTTCTGTAGAACACTTACTCAATTTAAGGGTATGATCAAATCTCATATTTATATTTTAGTCACGCTTTCGCAAGAGCTAGATAAAGATTTCAAATATTGTATGATGAAAGAAAATAATATCTTTAGCCTTTTCCTTCTACCATGGCCATATTATACATACACAGGATAAAGTTTTCAAATAAAATAAAATGAGTAATCAATTTATTACAAACATACATAAACTCATGTGGGCTGGCACAAACTACAGAACTCCACCTGCTGCGATCCTTACATATTCTTGTTTCTTAGTTTACATTCATACATCTGGTCATACATGCACGTTGGTTGCGAGTTCTACGCACTTGACCTTTTATTAATCAAACTGATATTATATTTCAGGTGGTATCTGGCTATGTCTCGACACAAACCGGAGCTCAATGGTATCATAAACTCTGGAGAAATATGTGAAAGACAACCAGAAAAATAAGTAACAGCTGTGATTATTAAGGTAAGCCATATTATTATACATATTGTGGGTATGGTTGGCAATAAACAGTTGCAGCTGGGCTTGTAAAGATTTCTGATCTGAACTTAATGAGGTTCATTTAAATTATGGTCAAGAAACAATTAAAAGTTATAGCGTTAACATTCTTATTTGTATAAGAGAATGCGAACAAACCTTTCATACAAATACAAACACATCAAACAAATACAAACCAAACAAACACAACATCCACCTACAAATATTGTTCATATTCAAACATCTTCTTTACAAAGTATAGTTAAAATGCGGTCTGCGAATCTCAGCGTAAATCTATCATTAATCCTACATTGGCATCAATACAATCAATCATTAATACCTCAATCTTCAATTACAATGCCCAAAAAAGTCATGCTTCTGGACAGAAACAATTTTTTTACCCACTTCAAAAAAGGAGGTGGATCTTTTTTTCTTTTTCTTTGAATGCTTTTCTAAAAACTTTGTTTCTATGCCACATTGTCCTACAACCAATCAACATGCTTTATCACTTTAATTTTTGAGTTTATAGTTGAAGTTAGCACCCAGGTTAATGACCAAGTTGGAACACAGTAAGTCCTTGCAGGCGACTTTCACATTTTCATTTGATGACGAATCTAATATTTAAAGACAAAAGAAGGTTGCCTTTGATTAGCGCCTTTATCGAACAGTTCGTTTTTCTGGTCTGATTTTTGGAAAGAAGTTCCTTATGAAGGAAGCGCCAGGGTAGCCCGTGAAATTCTAATTTACTTACGTTTTTTGCAATTTGCAGGTCAGTGTCAGGTTGTATGTTGAACAAAATTATAATAAAAAGAATCAGCAATACAACTCCATAAGTTAGAATTAGCCTCAAATGTTATGGTTTCATGAAATAGTCATTCAATAGGGTAATATGAACTTAGAGGGTTGTATAGATGATTTTAATGATTATAATTCTGTAAATACATACTTGTTACGGTCGCGAATCATATTTTGTTCAACATACAACCTGACACTGACCTGCAAATTGCAAAAAACGTAAGTAAATTTGAATTTCGCGGGCTACCATTTTTTTTTTTGGGTGGGGTGTCATCAAATGACCTCTCCCGCTCTGGGCGGAGCGGAAGGGCGTGTCAGATTCTTACTGACTAAAACCCACCCGTGTTCCTTCAGTTGCCTGTGCGCCAGAGCCACGGTAACTCTTTCGAACAATCCGCGACCCCGGTAGGCATCGGCCCTATCGGACCCCGTCAATTATGCTGACATCTCTTTGAGGCGCGCGTGGGACACGACGACACGTCGACCCGGGCCTGGTCCTTACCGGACGGCGAGCTGCCCATTGCTCGCCGTCCGCAAGCCCGCGCCTTCGGTGGCCGGGAGTCGGCAATCGACTCCCGACGCCCAGGGTGTCACCTGCGGCGACTAGGGGCGTAAGGCTGCAACGATTGCCTCCCCCTCACGCGCTCCGCCTCCTTCGCGAGCATTACTGCTTCGCAGGAGGTGACGGCTTCCCATTCCCTTTCGCTCCTTACCATGGCCTGAATCAGGGCCGGACGCGAGAGATTGCCGCCACGAGGACACGGCGGTGCTCTGCCCAAGCCGGGCAGACCTCCACCATATGCTCCACCGTGTCCTCCGGTCGATCCACATAATGATAACACCCGGGCGTTTCTTCCCGCCTTATTCGAAACAGGAACCTCTCGAAACAGCCATGTCCGGTGCGGACCTGCGTCAGGCGGAAGGTGAGGACGCCGTGGCGCCTCTCAAGCCACTCGTCAAAGAGGGGACTTACCGCCGCAATTGTGGCGTGCCCTTTCGCGGGCTATCCTGACACTTCCCCCTTAACGCGGCTTGCGGTAGGAGTTGACTGGTAGACATCGTCACGTTAGGAAAAAGCGTTATGGTTCCTCCATGCGACTTCCTCTCTCTTTCTATTATAAATACGAGAGTGTGTGTGCGTGCGAGTATCGCGTAAGGAACTTCTTTCCTGACAGGGTCCCCCGCCCGCACATGTTTTATTTTTTAAATATCCATCAATTCCTGGTATAAGGGATTGATTTTCTCGTGGGACCCTCCATGTTTCTATCCGTTATTGATGCTTACAAGTTTCTGCTACTTCCTGACGTGATAATTAGCGGAGTTGTTCGATTAGGGTCGAACACGAAGGGATCCCTTAAAAAAAATCTTTACGCGGTATTCACAACGAAACGTAACTTCCTCGATATTATTTTTCCAACTGTTTATGAAAAATATTATTTTACGATTATTCGTATTTCCATAGTTTGATATAAAGATAAACTTGCATGGAAAAGATGTTGGCTTAGAAGCCCAATCTTTTATTGATATTTCTATTATTGGGAAATTGCATTTCTGGATATATACTTCCAGAAATGTAATTCCTCAATGACATCCAGATATCTTTGCACTTCCCATTTTTGCTTGTCCCTTTCGGTCCTTCAGCTTCTGTTCATTCTGGCATCATTATTCATTTGTTTTAGTAAGGCACTCGTCCTGCCATCTTCTGCATGGCCTGATTGTTAATGTTACGTTATTTTTAGATTTTCGTCCACTTTAGCTGATGCACGTTGCGTTTACGTCATTATTTTCTGTATTTTGGGATCGTCTTCCAGAAGAAACCATCTGATCTGATTTTCGTGTGATACATTTGTTGAGCCGAAGTCAGTTATACGTGTTCTTAAGTGACCGCAAATCAGCAAACGTAGTGTAGGACGGTCTCAGACTAGGTGTAGCGAAGACCTTTATAGGTAGGCTAGTTGCAAGCAACTGAAATAAAGAGACAGAGGATTTAGTTACATACGTAAAATTGGAGAGACTTATGTCCTGCAGTCAACTGCTGTAGGCTGATGATGGCGGCATTTTATTTCTTGGGTTGATATATTTATTTGCGTTACGAAAATTAATTTAAAAGGTCGGAAGGTTATCACACGACTAGTGCGAATGTGGTAGATAACTTTTGGGGTATTTAACAAGGCCAAGGCTGCTAAACTCCAATTTGAATTCCACATGTAAAAGATACGATACTTATTTATATTAGTATTATCAGTATCTTTTCATAAAAAATTACGCATTTGTAAGTACATACTATGTTCAGCTACAATCACACTTATTTCTGTAGAAAATTATACTTACTCGATTTATTATGTCATACAGGGGGACATACGTCATTCGAGAGGTAGTTGGTGAAAATCATCGCTGTTGACGATAGGTTCGTCCGAAGTCACAGCATTTTACTGAGCAACAATCTGTTCTTGCGCAGATGCGACGCATGGCTTAATTGTTCTTGTTACAAAATTATTTATTTTTCCACTCTGCAATCAGCATCTTTTTTTTTTGTTTTGATTGGTTGTTTGTTGTCATTTCCTAGTGTCTTAACATTTACGCAATGTTTATTGTCTTTAATCCCTGGACTCCCTGGCCCTGTAAAATTGTAATTGGTTGAATACGAGGCTTTTGGCTATTTTGTATGTGTGTATTTTATCTACTTTTTTTGTAATGTGCGTTTTTTTTTTGTGCGGAATAAACATATTTTCTTTCATATTAGTATTCTTAACGAAACATTTTGGATAATGTTTGCCACTTTGATTATTTCTCAGGTAACTGATCGTTCTTTTTTTTTCGTGTCTATGTATTCAAGTAAGGATCCAAATATTGCTACGTCATTGTGAATAAGGATGTTATTAACACGCTTTTATTAGCTTCACTTGTAACTAACTAACAAACAATGTAATAAAATCTTACAAGTAAATTTTAACCTACTTCTAATTGTCGTATCGAAATTAAACTTTGTATGTGTAGTTCCGATGACGAAACTATAATTTGTTATCTTGGAGCCGATCTGATGATGGAGCCAGGAGATGGATAGTGGAACTCTTCAGTGGCTCCTAGTAAACCGCTCAAGTCATAACTTCGTTAGATTTAGACTTATTAACTAAATGAAGAATATACTAGATTAAAAAGTAAAAAATCAAAATCGTTAAAAAAAAAGACACGCTTTTTACGCACAAAAATTATAAAATAATTAAGTTGATTGGGATATAAAAGAAGAACTAATACAAGTCAACTGAATTATTTTATAATTTTATATGCGTGCTAAAAGCGTGTTTTTTAAAGTACTTACATATTTTTACTTACTATATGCGAAAGTGTTACATATATTCGTTTAGTTTTTAATTCAGCTCTTTCAAACTTGCCGAAAAACTGGTTTTCATTTTAGAACTTCACGTGCCGGAAGAAATATTGACCATCATTAATTTCTGTCGCATCATTATTTAGAAAAATGCACCAGAACAACTTAATTTTGTGGTAGGTATCATTCTCAATTTACTTTCTACACGTGTTGCCGAAACTCATAAACTGCATAATAATACAGAATGAGTCACTCAAACGTTTTGGCTGCATTTCAATCCGAAGCCTTTAGCAGTTAAACTGGCCATTAATGTCGTCTCACAATGCTAGATGGCGTGACGCACTTTGGAACAAAGTATTTTGTTTTGACGACTGCATACTTAACTACTGCTGATAGTCCTCTAAGATTAGTTACGACGTATCTGCGATGTACTTCATTAAGATCTTTATCTTAGTCGGAAGTTACCAGTTGTGGAATGATAACACCTGAAAAAATTAATCAGAATGGTAACAGGTAGGTTATCAATTGAACTAATTAGTTCATTCTTCAGAACATTTTGGTTCAAGGAGAAACTTAGTCTAATATTTTCCAAGCTGACCGAACACTAGGAAAAAATACATATTTTGACATAGTTAAGCGCGGGCAAAACTAAACTGCTTAACGAAGCAATACCCGATCGAACTAGAGATGACTCGCGTGCAAACAGATATCCTAGTGAAAACGCAGAAGGAATGAATCAAACAGTTACGAAAGAAGTAAGACCGAATAATGAAAAAAAAATTAAACTAAACTGTAAACCAAAAACAACAGGAAAGCTTAAACGAAATAAAGAATCTATTTCCTTAAGCCAGATAGACAGCAATATTGTGCATACATAATTTTACCACAACGTTACTAACTTTTCAAGGCCCCATATAATTTGCCTCCAATTTCACCGAAATTTCCTCCTACCGAAATAGCAAACCCTTTCCGAGTTTAAATATACGAGGTGCATTCAATAAGTACCTAGCCTCATCGCCAGAGGGCGCTGTAGTTTCAAAAGAGTTTTACCACAGTGTAGCACATTCTTTTTTAATTCTTTTTTCAAATTTTCATTCCAATCCCTTCATTTGTTTTAATTTGACAACTTATGGAAGCGAACGTGTCGATCGGTTTTACAAAAATGGAAAAAGAGCAATATCGTTCGGTGATTCGATTCCTATTTTTGGAAGGGAAAACGCGCATCTAAAATCAAAGAGCGCTTGGATGCTGTGTACGGTGAATCTTCTCCATCGATGGCCACCGTCAAGAATTGGTTCAACGAGTTTGCACGTGGCCGTACGTCGGTTTTTGATGAACCACGTCCAGGTGCACCGAAAACAGCTGCTACGGAGGAAAACATTAAAAAAATCCATGATCTCGTATTGGCAGATCGCCGATTGAAGGTTCGGGAGCTAGCTGAGACTGTAGGCATTTCAGAAGGAACAGTGCATCATATTCTTCACGAGGAACTCGGCATGAGAAAGCTGTCGGCGCGATGGGTGCCGCGTTTACTCACACCAGAAAACAAGCGCAACCGTGAGACCACATCGGAGACGTGTTTGGCGCTGTTTAAGATGAATCCAGCGGAGTTTTTGCGTCGTTTTGTGACCGTCGATGAAACCTGGATCCACTGGTACACACCAGAGACCAAGGAGCAATCAAAACAATGGATCCAGACCGGGGAACGTGCTCCAAAGAAGGCGAAAACTGTAAAATCGGCCGGAAAAGTTATGGCCACCGTTTTCTGGGATTCACAAGGTGTGATCTACATCGATTACCTCGAGAAGGGTAAAACAATTACAGGGCTTTACTATGCCGATTTATTAGGCCGATTCGACGCCGAATTAAAGAAAAAACGACCCCATCTGGCGAAGAAAAAAGTGCTGTTTCACCACGACAACGCACCGGTTCACACGTCTGCCGTTGCCATGGCCAAATTGGTCGAATTACGCTACGAATTGCTGCCCCATCCACCGTATTCTCCAGATTTGGCCCCTTGTGACTTCTTTCTGTTTCCTAATCTGAAAAAATCACTCGCCGGGAATAGATATGGATCGAATGAGGAGGTCATCGCCGCCACGGAGGCCTATTTTGCAGAGTTTGACAAAAACTATTTTTCGGACGGGTTAAAAAAGTTGGAGCATCGCTGGGCTAAGTGTATCGAACTAAAAGGAGACTATGTTGAAAAATAAATTGCCACTTTTCCAAAATTTTCGTTTACTTTTTGTAGGCTAAGTATTTATTGAATGACCCTCGTACTTTTAGAATTTTTCTACATGCGATTAATAACATTCTTCAAACACCAAGTGACAGCAACACGGTGAAAAGAGATTGATCTCGACTATACAACACTTTGAATCATCTCTTGATTAATATGCGGTGCAAATGCAATGTTGCTGCAGTTTTGTAGAAGCGTACGCGGTTCATTGATTGGCCTTAATCTGAGTCAATATTCTTGTAGTCATGCCCCAATGGGCATGGCACTTTCGATATGCGTGTCGCGGAGTCCCTCTTTTTTTTTCTAGTCCGTGGTTTCACATTTCGCCGCACAATTGCGGCGAAATGTTATACGATTTTATACTTGTACTTACCTTCGTTCTACTTTCTTGCATTTCAGGTGGTTACTGTTTAAGTTCAATGAATAGCATAGCAACTTTGCTAAAACCACGGACTAGAAAAAAAAAGAGGGACTCCGCGACACGCATATCGAAAGTGAAGCACCGTACCGATTTATGTGTGTGTGTGTGTGTAAATAAGTGTCTTACTTGTGATATGTTGTTCCTTGACACTTTTGCTGGGATGTAGAATTATTTTTACACCATTTCACGACACAAGACATTATTTTCTTACTTGACGTAAACAGTACCTACAATGACGCCGTAGTGGTGGCCGGTCGGCACCTTATTATGTAAATGTGTACGTGAGGCATGTTTGTACAAACGGTCCGGCATACTTATAGTGCTTCACTTTCGATACGCGTGGTGCGGAATCCTTCTTTTTTTTTTCTAGTCCGTGGCTAAAACAATAAATTTCTGCTAGATTCTCAACATAATTTTGAAGACTTTATTTACTAAGAGGATTTGCTAAATGCTAGTTTAACGAGAGTTCTGACTCTTAGTATGTAAAGTTGTCTGTTTTCATAATTGTGGAAGTAGTGTTACCTTCGATATACATTATATATAGTTAATGTCTATTAGCGAGATCTGGAGTTTGTTCGGCTTCTCACTTTTGGACTTGTGTAATTAGACGCTTATTTTATTTTGACTTGAATGTATTAAATAAGTAAGACAGTACCTAAGGGTGATGAATATCGTACAGAAAAAGTTGACTATTTTGGTTACTTAAGGCTCCCGCAAACAGGCGCGGCGCGACTCTAGTAGAACAATTTATATGTAAAACTTCATGGAAATTGTTCTACAAAAGTCGCGTCACGCCTGTTTGCATGTGCCTTAAATGTGATGTTAAGGCGAAAACATCAGGGTAGCCCGCTAGCCCGCGAAATTCAATTTTTTTTACTTTTTTTTTGCAATTTACCAGGTCTGTTCAGTATCAGGTTGTATATTGATGATTCGCAACCGTATCAAATATTTATTTATAGAATTATAATCATAACATTCATCAACTCTCTAAGTTCATATTACCCTATTGAATGACTATTTCATGAAGTCATGACATTTGAGGCCAATTCTAAACTTAAGGAGTTGTATTGCTGATTCTAATGATTATAATTCTGTAAAGCCATATTTGTAACGGTCGCAAATAATATTTTATATTTGAATTTCTCGGGCTCCCCTAGGGCATCCCCCGTAAGTTAAGAAGTATTAACTAAACCTTACAGTCTGCCGAGATTCCGAGAGTGCATTGAGTTCACGTTCTGCTCAGAATGCGACGTAGTTTTCCTCGCGCTTTAGCCACGCGCTGTAGAAACTTTGAACTTGATAAGTAACGATGCACTGCTCCGAAGTCCACCACCTGAAACAATCAACCTGCCAAGTTAATAAACCTGTAAATACCCATAAAATAATACGTGTTATGGATCCAGGTCAATCGATTATGTAGAGAGTTAATAAGTAAAGCGCAGTTGGAGGTTCTTATCAAAGAATTCGATACTAAAAAAAGAATGCCACTAAATGAGAAAATAGCGATGATAAAAAATAAAAATGGCCTTAAGCTTTTTGTTGTCTTGTTATCCAATTAACTGATAAAAATATCACCACTCAAAACGCCAACTCAGACAAAAACCGTCAAAACAATGTCAATAGATCACATAACGAGGAAACAACGAATCAGCAAACTAGTAAGTACTCACATCGTTATTACATTCGTGAGAAGTTTCTGCCCTGCTATCGGCCGCGCTGAACGAGTGCAAGATAATCCAGCTATGTAACGTGCAGCCTGACGTAATACAGTACGGTGAAAACGAGAGTGTTCGCCGCCGCCATGCGAATATACGCCTTATGCCGACTAAGATCCATTCAGGTGGCGCGGCCGTGACAATGCGCGCGACTGCCGGCGCGGGGCGCGGGGCTCGCCGCAAAAGTGGGTCGCTCGCGACGTGTACAGTCAAGTTCAAGGCCACACACGGAGGCAATGGGGCGCCGATCGCCCCTAGATGGCGTTGCGCGAATCGTTCGAAGTTTAAAAAAATTTGCGAGCCCGGGGGTGCGGTGCGGGGCGCGGGTCTGAGCTGCGGGAACGAATTTTCGGTGCAACACACACTACACGACGCTGCACTCGTGTACCGAACGTCGCGACGCGCAGTACTTTCGCGCAGCACTAGATCCAGACTTCTAAGCTAACCTAGACATACAATAACAAGCCGACATGGACTGGATGGAGATGGAGGATGTGGTGCGTACATTTGATAGTTTATTTTCTATCCTATATTTTTTTTACCGGCGTTTTTATCGGGCTGGTTTTTTTGTAAACTGAATTTTGCCTTGACCTAGGCTAACATTTTATCAACAGCTACGCTGCCGAATATTTATCGCACTGGTATTATGTTTCCTCATGTTGTTAAATTATTGATGATTGTGGATACCAAAATGTTTTAAGCTAATAATAAATGTAACTGTCCACTTACGAATATACATATTTTTTTCAGGTTTAGTGAACTTCTTAAATACCTATGTGAAAACACTCAAAAATATTGAAGTGATTTGAATAAAATTGTGGCCAGTGCATTTATTAGCTTAAATGCATGTGTATTGAACAATCATAAATAATGTATATTTTCAGAAGTAACGTTGACCTAACATGAAAAATTTAAACGTTCAGTAATCGTCTCCAATGAAAACATAATGTATGTGAATTTTAAATTTTTCATGTCCGAAATTTTCGCCGACATTTTGTTCGTTCAACTTGTGTAATATTTTCTCATGCATTACTCTAAACGCTACATAATTATATTTACCATCTCTATTATGTATATATTCTATAATCTAGTTTCCAAAATTCTAGTGCGGTAGGCTCGGTCCCAAACAGCTCAACACGTAGAGCGCGGAGTGCCCGACCTGCCCCAACCCGTGATCGATCGCGCCGCTTACCATTACCCGCCTCTAACTGTTGTGCCTTGTGCGTGGCGTCTATTTTCTCAACGCTACCAGAAAAAAATCTCTTCGCATGTTTTGTCACCTAGCTTTGCCACTGTCGTTCTTCTTCAATCATTTAATGTTGTTTGAGGTTTGGTGATTCATCTCGCTCTCGGTTATCTAAGATTTATAGTCGATTAAGTTCTGTGCCGGTTATTTTCCCAATATATTAATATTTCCTTCCTTTTTTTCTTCAAGGAGAGATAATATGCAATGTTGATTGCACTGACGTAAAATTTTACAGGCAGTAAAATGCATTTTAGTCACGCAAAATTGCCATATCTTGTAGATGGTCTTTAAAAGTATTTAGAGCCGATAGCAGTACCTACATATATCCTTAAAATATATACATATATTTTCCGCTCTTTGATTGTGGGATAGATCATTGTGCTTGCATTTTCATGTATGCGCGGAAAAATTTGAAATATTGTCTATTTTTTCGCATGTTGAATAATCCTGTTCGGGTTGATACCGAGGCTCGTTTTTATCGCAGGAACGTATAATGACTTCTTTGATGCGCTCTGTTTTATTAATAGTCTCTGAGTTATATCAATAAGTTTCTTTGTTTCTGTTCCTTTTGCTGTCTCAAGTTTAGGTGTACCTCATTGGTATTTGGAATGTTACGTCCAGGATTCGTTTTGATTTTTTATTGGTCCTTTGACCCATTTTCTTTATCAGGACTTGTCTCAAAAGCTCAAAATTGAATTCATAAGAATGACATAACAGTTTCTCCAAAATTTTATAAATATTATGATCACATTTTTGAGACAAAAGAAAGTGTCGTATATACTTTTGTAGCGATTACTCTATCTAATCATTTTTGTTGCAACGTGATGCATACGTTGGTGATATAACGCGGCCTTGACTGGACTTATCGACTCAATCTTTCCATGCACTGACACATATTTTTAGCTGCATTAACTCTTGTATGAATTAATTGAGTACTAAAAGATTGTTTTTATATAATAAAGTGTAAGAATTGATTATCTGGACCTGAATTTTAAATTCTATCATTTGCTTCTTCGGAACTGTCTTCTGAAGTTTCATTTGACACTTCACGACAGTTTTACGTTTGTCTATCATTATCTTTTTTCTTTTCCTTGCTCTGATCCTTACATAATACTACATGAGCACGATGCAATAATTACGATAACAAGCCGTTACTTTTTTATCACGTGCTCTGGCGACTGTTCGCCGTGCAAGTTCAGTTATTACGAATATTTAGGAGCACACAAGTAATAAAATACATTCAATATATATTTATTTTTTTAAACCAAATCAAGTAGTCTTAGATATCCATTACCTTTTCGCCAAATATGACGAAAGTATTTACATACTTAGATTGGTATAAATTATAGTTAATTACTCCAGCCAGTGGCTTTGTATTAACAAAACAGTTTGCATTCGCATATCTTTAATTAATTGCAGATGATATTTTGATATCAACCGACCTTAGGTTACAAGACTACTGGTCACGGTCAGGGCAGGTTTCAAAGATAATAAAATAATTAGTTTATGTTAATGCTTCCGTGATCAATTTCGATTGTAATCGTTTATCGGTTTTGCAATAATTGAAAACTCTCCACAGACTCTTCGTAAATGATCTATTTGTTTTAACATTTCCACCTTTATCTTGCCTTAATGACAATTACATAATAATGATCATATCAGACTGCAGTTTATTAGTCACGCAATTTACATAGATCTGTGATCAAATTTGAGTAACAACTAATGCGGTGGGCCTTGGTGAAAAAACGTGATGTCTATCGTCACCTTTTGGAGATGTTTTAGCGTCTAGTCTAGACCGATAGGTGCAAGCCAATGTTGTTTTTATTGCATTAAGATTTCACACTAACGCAGCGGCACACCGTAGATAAAAAGCTGGCGGAATGCGATATGCAACGTTAAAAATACTCGATTATCGCGTCGGCGGCAACCACAGTCCCTGTACCAAAAGACCAAAAAGTAATGACACCAACAAAAAAATCATAGTTGATATGCAGTTCGGTAACTATTGCTGCTCCACTTAGGAGCATCGAAGTAGAAGGCTTCTCCGGCCGAGCAATATGCGTGTAGCACACCAATGTTTTCGGTGAATTCGAATAATTGACTATGGGTGGAGTGAGGCGGGAGTGAGGGGGGGGGCTCGAGCGGGAGATTTGGCTGTTGGCCTTGACAATGAACCGGCGGCGCGCACACAAGTGCGATTTTATTTGTATTAGAAATACACGCACACACAATTAGGAGCTGTTCCACGAATTGCCTCCTCCCACACAATTAAATATTAGGGCTGTCTTAGGTAAATGATTAATGAATATTCAGTGCACAGGAAGTCTGATCAGGAATTGAACAAAAACCTAAGAGGGCGATCGTTTTTTGTTAATTTAGATGTTAAATTCAAAACAAAGGTGAAATAGTTAAATCTGCCTCGCTCAAACTCTTTAAAATCTGCTATGCACTCTACCTCTTATGATTTGACAATGAAACCATTAATCAGTGCCCAAGGCTAAATTCAAATAACGTTTTATACTATCCTGACTCTAGTATACATATATTCCATTAAGTTTATGCCAGATATTTAAAATAACGAGGGACGAGAAAGGATTCTGTAGAGGATGACGCGCAGAAAATATTTCTTCCAAGTAGTATTTAATATGCCATGTGCTTCAGGCACAGAGCCAACCCTACCTCCAAAAAAGCTAACAAATTCAGTCTGGCCCGGCGCGCCGTCGCCGCATGCCTGCCCTAAGACAACCTATACATAGACAGCCTAGGGCCCGACGGGATGTTTATCGATAATGCCAAAAGATTCCCCACTAACGAGTCTTGAGTCTGGTTTGTGTTGCTTTACTGTACATACCCGTATAGCCTTTTATTTGCGCATTCAATTTGGGCTTTTGGAAACGTTAACATTCCCAAATATAGCTTAATGCACCCTTGATAATTCTGGAATGATTCGATCCTGACTTCGGAAAATGAATTTTAGATAAATGATGTTTCATAAAAATTGTAGATAAGTACAACATTTTGGTGACGATAAATTATCTGATAGAGCAGTAGTTTCTGTAAAAGAATTAGGTAATTGGATTTATACAATTGTAGAAAGTCACAGTTGGCAACAGACCCCAAGGCCGCTGTCTCATATTGAGCTAGACGGTAATATTGATATATCCTATAGGTACAAATTAACTATATACGTATGAAGGTATATGGTCACGTTCTTGTCTGTCTGCCTAACCTTATGTTTATGACATCATTATAATTAGTATAGCTCCATTTAACTATTTCTTTTGTTAAACGTTTAACTGATCTAGCTTCAGTTTTTTGTTAATTTAGATTCCTGTGGCGTGTAGGTTTGTGAGCTTCATTTTTGAGTTCGTATTGTTTCTTTGTGTTTCATTTGATTTTGTAGATTACACACATTTATAGTGTTTTCTGTTTTAGAATTTGGTTTTGTATTTAAATTATTGGTTGCAGTATCCTTGACTCAGACAAAGCAGCTCGTGTAGGATTTCGTCCAGCGGATTCAGTTCTATTTGGTCCGAATGAGAGGCAAAAACATCATAAGAGAATACTTAATTAAAATCCACAATTTGATTTGGGTCGATGACTAGTTTTGGTTTACTTGTAAGTTTTTTGAAGTATCTATTACTGTTATCGTGATAGATGGCTGCAGCTAATGATTAAAATGAATCCAAACCTGCTTGAAAATTAAAGCGGTATTCATTGGGCGTATCATCTAATTGTGATTGCCTTGAAAAGTATTATATGTATACTACTATTATAACTATATAGATATATTTTAGACACGTGTATGGATTAACGATTATTATCCAAGCACTTTTGTAGGTCAATTTTTCAGTCTAGCCTTTATCGTTAGACACTTTTTTCTTGCCATAATCTTAGGTTTCAGCCGTTGTAGGTAACTGTTTGAAATTACATTTCTGATAATGTCTCCTTGATTAATAGTTATAAAACCAGCGTACGTAATTGTATATCTGGATGATTGACCTCCTGAGGACTACGAAATTCATCAAAAATACTGGTTCTCTCTTGAATTTTGCCAACATGGCTAGCGAATCAGACATCGATATAAAAATTTCAGTAGGTAGGTAGGTACTTACTTCAATGTCTGTATCTTTTAGCTTACCTACCAACTAACGATTATACCTGACTACCTACTACGTTTTTAGGTACTTGATTTAATGCAGTGACACATGTTGTTTCTTTTTTAAATATTCTAGAGGCATTTGAATTTCTATCTCGATCCGTACCTAGTTCCTCCCTACCCACTTTGTTTTCTTTTTCAATTCATGTCTTGTAATTAAACCCATTTTGATATTAGTAATTATATATTACGCTGCAAACCAAGCCATAAATATTATTTACAATAATCAGAGTAATAAAGTTAACACATCGTTATTTATAATGAAGTAACTTACTCGTTGCGTAAGATTACGATTTATTTAAATGGTATCACCAAAACTTTTGTCTTACAAAAGTGCATATTTAAAACCCACAATCACTGAATTATCATTGTTTGTTGCCTCAAAAAAGGTCTTAAAATGTTCGATAGCGTTCAAAACATAGCGATTGTGCGCTCGACCAATGACGGTCGTCGTCCCTTGGCAGCGCTTCAGGAAAATTAACGTTTTGCCTTTATTCGTCGGTTTGTATGTGAAGGGACCAATCTGAAAGGCGGTTAGCACGTGGCGACTCGCTGGGCGGCGCATGCGTAAATCGTGAACATTGGTGGGGCGTCGAGGCGTGGCCTGCGTGTACGCAATGCGTGCGCACAGTGCGTGCGAGTCGCTCAGCGCGCATCAAGCTTTTCCTTTATTGCGCTCCACAAAATACATACAATTTAAATAAAACGTACATAGTGCGTTGAACTCTAATGTTTGATGTTTGTGCACAAGTGCTGTGATTTGTTTTAATAAAGGCATAAAAATGTGTGCGGTACAGGATGCATGGTTGTTCTCAAATATAGCCACTTCGTTGGATATGATCAAATCTTCTCACAATGTGAGTACTGTAGCCTGCATAAGTTTGGGAGGTGCGTTGTGTTGTTTGGGTGAATCATTACTCATTAGTGTTATTGAGAAAACACGGGTTTTGGGCGTTAACATGCCTTCGTTTATTTGTGCAATTGATCACTACGTATAGTTTGTATCTATATATGAGCACTGGATTGAACTCATGCCCGTGTTGGAAGTACTTCTAAGTAATTTTTTAAGCTCTGCAGTTTTTTGTATAAGTAGATAAGAAAGTAATCAACTACATGTCTGTATGTTCTGAAAACATGCGTGGTTATAGTACTCGAATAAAAAAATAAAAAATTCCAACGTGCTTATTAAGATAATGAGAAAGTAGCAAAAATCTATGTTTTCAATGTTTGATCTCTGACCTATGTAATAATTGGAATAAAACACTGATGACAAATAAACATAACAACGAATGTCTTCACGTGACGTTTGCGTGATAAGTACACTTGTTTATATTTACTTGATAAGTACTACATACAATGTTCGTAAATACTGAAATAGATAAATTGTCATTTACAACATTTAGACTTTGTTGTCAAATGGTACAGTAATATAAGATTCCCACCAAAAAGCACCCTGATTTGCATGATCAAACCTGTCGAAAGCCTCAGGTAAATCTCCAAAATATTCATGTCTGAAATATAGGTAGCGTTGAGTGGTACAAAAAATGACGATCCTAAACCTATTTTTCGAAGTCAAAACTCAGATAGATGAAAATCCCAAAATTTTGCTGCATAAACTAAAAATATTTCTAAACTTGCCCACACCTCTATCGGCCAAATCAAATTCTGACAGTTTTAACGTCTCCAATTTTCGGATCTAAGGACCAAACTGTATCCAAAATCTTAAGCTATGGACTCTAAATAGGTACTCAATTTCAATATGAAGTGGGTTCGGAAGTATTTCTACAAAATATAAAGAGTGTTTATATTGTAGATACCTACATTACGAGATAGACGATAATAAATGAGCCGCATTTTGTTTGCCTTTTCAATGTCAAATGGGCGTTGAACTGCATTCAGTACCTACCTACTTGTTGCACTTTTTATCTAAATATTCCGATTGTAAGATGACCGACACAGATAGTTCTGTCTGTTTTATTATATATTTGGCCATGCAGTGTTTTTGTGTTTGAAATAGATTTATTATTGTTCTATATACTTAAACTAGCCTTCCGGTTGTTTTTGCTGTTGATGCTCAGATATAGGGTTAATAGAATATTTCTGGAGGAAGCCCAATTTTAATTACTTCATTATTTATTCATTCACCGCAATCTAATAAAACTTCTTTATTAATTTATGCTTTGCTATGAGTTATTTAAATACAATCATGCATGTTACAATTGGCGCGCCTTCATTTCAATTCAATGCAGGTTCGGTATTTTCTTTTGAAACTTCAGCTAGCAGTATTTTGTTAATTTCTTTCTTGTCTGTATTTTCAGTTTTGAAATCATTCACAACTTCCTTAGAACGATTGTTAGGTATCAACGAATTCACCCAGTTTGCAACGTAACAATATCGAATGTTACAGTTTCGATGGTGTCAGCGGTGTTCCCAAAAAGTACTTTTTGTAATGTGACGTCACAATCCATTACAAAGTCTTTAAATTTCTTTCTCATCTGCGTTATCAGTTTTCAAATCCTTTACAGGTTTCGCAAAACGATTGTTAAGTGTTTCTTCATTGAATCTATGATTCACCCAGTTTGCAACGTAACAATATGAAATTGTTCTATGTAGAAGTGTCTGCGTTGTCCCAGACAATGACGATCTATGTATTGTTACGTCACAATCCATTGGATACTTGGGCAGTCTTTGAATAGGTTTCATATCTTTAATTGGAATTTTCAAATCCTTCACAGTTTTCTTAAATCCATTGTGCATTTTTCTTAATTGAAACCTGTGATGCCTATGACCCACTCAGTTCACAATATAGGGTGTCACTTTTGTCCCAGACAATGACAGTTCTTGTGATGACGCTTCATCAGTGCAAGTGTCTCTTATACAAATTAATGTACAACTTGAGATAAATGACGGTCTCAAGTATATTATTACAAATGTAGGTAAGGATTATGATGTTTTTAACAAGAGAATGAAATATGGCTATAATAGTTTAAGTAATATGTCAACAGCGATATCGTGTGACCTTTACTTTTGGTATTAAAATAAGGTTCTATAAAATAAAAAGTGAAAAGGATTTTTGAGGATTGAATAATGTCTGTCCATAAAAGACTTCTAACAACCTGTTTTAATCCTTTTCGTTCTATTTTGTTCTTTTGCACAAAGAGGATGATTTAATGTGACTGTGAGTTGGTTGTCTCCCCAAATAAAGCTATGTACCTATCTACGATGCTGTTAGCGGAGACGATACGGCTTATCCTGAAAGTTCTATTTCTCTTTGGCCGTTCCTTCGTTATGCAAGTATTTGGATTGTAATTTATTTTGAAGAGATCGTCTCAGATTGAGTTCAAATCTTTTCTGTACAAATTGCTCTTTAGATTTTTGCGCCAAAATCCAGACGTAAATTGCTATATTTGGAACCCATCAGTTTCGGATGAAAAAGTCCCAAGCTAATATCTTTAATTAAATACGCTAAACCCAGAATCTTGTCTGGGGAAAAATTGTGTAGTAATAAACATTCTACTCTCATTGTTTTCACATGAGGTCTTTACCTCATGTGCCTCATGCGCCTCTTTAGGCTCATAAATGTGTTGAAAGCTTTGATCCAAAATGAGGACGTGTCTCGAGAGGCATGCGAGAAAATAATGTTTGTGTTGATATCTGCGTCACACGCTGCATCGTTTACCATTTTGGTCACAAAATAATCTCGAAAACGCATTGCGTCATTTTATGTAACAGAGCGACGAGCTTTGAATTATTTAATAACAACGGTGTTTGACCGCCCTGTCCAATAACGCAGGATTCCCAAATCGGGGGCAAAACGTGCGTCTGCTTGGTGAATAACGTTGTTTGTTGAAGCTGATACGCATTGCGCACACGCTGTACATTCTGGTCTAGTGAATTTGTGTAGTCAAAGTAGTGGTGCGGATGAGGCGTCGTTTTTCCGCGGGCTGCGCGGCGCGGGCGGGCGCCGGTGCCGTGCCGCAGGTCGGGCATAGTGTCGACGTCCGCGCAATGTCACCCCGAGCCGAGATATTCGGCCCCCACCCCGCCCGCCCCCACACCCTGGCTCGCCTTATTCGCATCATTTCCGATCCGCAATTTTGTGGCCTCTCTGGTTTTCGTTCGCTTTTTGCAAGTTCCTCTGCTTTGACTTCGATCTTTTAAACCTTTTCGTTTGGGCTTTCTTTAGAATTGATGTAGATCTAGTAAAGTTTTGAGAGGAGTAACTTTTAATATGATGTGCATACGTGAAACTTAGGAGTTGGTTTCATTCACCCTACCTGTCTACAAATTTTGTGCTATGTACATTTTTTGGGCAACCGGAGGCCCCTGATGGGGTAGGTCGTGGTTATATAACGTCCATGCGGCATCGGCAGGTGCTCGCAAATCTAGCGATCGTCCGCGTGATATTGGGCGATGTCGGTCGTCGACCCCTCGCTATCTGCGTTATTTAGCCCGGCTCAATGTCGGCGCAATGTCGAAACTCACTCGAGTTCACGGACCGAGGCGCGAGACGCGTTCCTCACCCAACTGTTTTGTTCGACCGAATTTTTATAGACACCTACACATACATTGTAGATAGTATCGATTCTAGGTATTTCTGTTCTAATGATGGGCTTGTGTATGTAATTATCGTAATTACATATACAATTTTGCGTTATGCTGTCTACCGGGGCGACCTGTCTACCTGTAAAGACTATAATTAAAGGTATAGCAATTGTACATACATTATTGACTATTAATAAAAGGAACGCATCATAAAAGGAACATAACGCAAAATGTGTGCCTGGAATTTGAACATATTCCCACCGCTCCAGTCAAGTCTAGGTCCTTTCGCTATGTGGGTGTAGCCGTATACCTAGACGACGCATATGCTTCCAGACTTCTCGTTCAAAACCAGACATAGCATATGCCATGCGATACCCCATAGCTTGGCATAGTATACCGTTGCTCGCACTCGGTCTCTGGGCTGTGGGTCGCGGCGACCTCGGGCGCGCGGAAACCGCGCCGCGGTCAAGGCCGATGTCTAGACGCACCCCCCGCCCGCGCATCCCCGCCCCTCTAACCTCCTCCCCACCCTACCTATCCAGACTATACCTTCATATTACCTATGTTTACCTCCACTCCCGAATTTGCCTGGGCAAAGCTTCACAGCTCACTGGATCCTGACCTGCACAAACGTAACATACTATCTGTTACAATGGTTACACATCTCCGCTTGAGATAGGTTAAGATTAGATACAGTCATACTGTATAATGACGAATTCCGAATTTGAATATCAAAAAAACATGTCGTGTTTATGTTTTCAGCTAGTTCTTTTTTCTGGCGTGCCTCCAAACTATTATTGGGCATACTTTTTATTTCATTTTAGAATATTTTACGAGTGCGTTTGTGGTCGGTAATTAAAGAATTTCGACGTCATCATGAGCTTGTGCAAGTAAATTATTTGATCCTTTCTAATCTTGAGTAGAGTAACCCCATGTGTCATAAAACAATTTAGGAAAAGTCGTAGATATAGCAGAAAATAGGTTTACGATTGTATTTATTGACGTCAAGCCTGCCAATTCGTAGAAACCAGCGGTAAATTGTGGTGGAATCATTGATTTGCTCTCAAAGAAATTTCTGAAACGAAACAAAGAAAACACTCACGAGAGTTTTAGATCTAAATAAAGTTCCGTTTGGCCTTGGTCTTGAATTTTTTTATTAAATGCGGCGAATAAACGTGGTATGATGTAATCAACTCGCAACCAACACTGTTCAGTGTTTATTCTATAGTTAGACCAATACCGAAAGAAGTACCTATAATATGATGAGACAACTATGTATATTAATTTATTTATGTCTTGTATTATACAGTAGTGATCTAACGACTTACATTTGAACCCGGCCTGAACTCTCCGGGTGAAGGGTAAGGAAAGGCATGGCCCACTTTTTTCTGTAGGGCAAATGTGGGGCCAGTTTTCGTTCGAGCTTCTATCCTTAGATCAATAATGTTCCTTAAAAAGAAAAAGCCCATATTTGGTTTGAAGTTTTCCAAATCTGTTTTATTATTCTTGGGTACGAATGAAACGTGACAAGTGTTGGAGAAGCTTCACCTGTCAGTCATATTCTTTTTAATATCTAGAACTTCAATCCAGACTTGAAATTTTATAAATATTCATGAACACGGTTTACTGTTTTAAATATTGTGTGCCTATCGAGACTTGAAGCTCGGTTTAGTTTTCAGACCTGCCACAAGACAGCTTTGTGAGCTAAGGATGCATCTGTGCAAACTTCGTGATCATTTACTTACACAACTACATAAGTACCACCAACGATTTCGTGTGTGTTGTGCATTTTTATCACAATACCACTGTAGAATATGTTAGCGCAGTTATCAAGTACTAATATAAGATATGATAACGCACGGAAAAGTACCACACGTAGCGAGTGAACATTCGGTTCTGTGTTGAGGTAGGTCCGGGTCGCGAAGAATTGCTGACAAGCTGTCCAAAGCGTTTTTGTCGTGAACTCTATTGAGCGTTCGTGACGCAACGTCACAAGATTAGATACAGGCTTTGAAGCGATTTATCGCTAATGTTTTTATGATTTCACGTTACTTCCATACGTTATCTTTGTAGCTAATTGGTCTTTAAAAAGTGGGTTGGGCAGGTTAGATTTTCTCATTCATACAAGATATCGTTTGGGCGTCGAGAATTCGAGATGGCCAGATTTATAAACTGTTATTCTAGATTGGGTCTCAAGGTTAACACCTGTATCCTTCTTATTGACGTTTTTCTTAAAGAATTAATACTAATTATCTTTAGGTAGATGAAGTAAGTTTTTGGTCATTTTTAAACTGACTGTAACCGTCTGTCTTTCAGTGTATTAGTATTGACACTCATTTAGTGAGATATTCTTTCAGTTATTTCAAGCTATTGTATAATTCGTTCTATATATACTTCTTTTGTACAATACATAATCGTGCAAAACAATGGCAAAAGCATGAGTGCTTTGTGTTTAGTTTTATCGGGGTCTGTAATGTGTGTTTTTGTTGAGCCTGGGAGAAGTGTGAGGTTGCCGGTGCCCCAATTTGTAACACAAGACGGTACGAGCCTGCCTCAACGTCGGCGTAGTTACGAACGCGGTTTGGCGGTCGCGCGCCCGCCTTCTCTATTCGAAATGACGTTTATCTACGAAGGTGAGACCACGGACGCACGGTCGCTGAACTCAACCGCGTATTATGAATACCTACCTATTTTGTGCCAACACATAAATAGTATTGTGGCGCAGTAAGGAATCAGATGTTGTTCGAATAAAACTTTTTTTTTTCCTTTCGTTCGGTTGTTATACAATTTAAATAATTATCGCAATACTGGTAATGGTATGTTATGAAATGTCCTCCTCATGCAATTTCGCACTCTCGATGTGGCTTTTAAAGACCTTTCGGTTAGATATTTTTTGGATTTAATTCGGATCTTGAGCCTTTGAATACCTCACGTCAATTTTAATCCTTCATGCTATATTGAAGTAGGCTTTCCCGTCTTCGGGCGTTGGGCGACATTATCGTGTAGGGATAATACTGAGTTGGTATGTAAACCCAATGGATGTAAAGCGTGATTACAACTGGTAATACGTAATATGCTTCTAATACACTTTACCGTCTACGCTTTTAGGAGACCTTTATTAGTACTATTTATGGCCCAAATCCTGGAGGCGTTGAATATCGATTTGAATTGTTTGCTCTCAAATTTTGAGACATTCGAGCTCGACTATCCGCAATCAATCCTTGTATAAATAAGTCTGTTCGATTAATCTTAGTATCATATTTTGGAGGTATCGGTTTATTTCTAGAATTATTGTCATCCATTTTGGTGCATAACAGGTTTTTTTTATTGGTTTTCTATGTTGTTTTTAAATAAGACAAAAGGTTTAGGTGTGTTATGTGTTATTAATTGCGTTGACAAATTATTATTGATTAAATTATATGTTGGAAGGAATTATTAGAAGCTTTATCCGGTCCACTTTTTTCGGACAATTAGTGATTGCTACTGCTTCAGTCGACTGCTGGGTTACCTAGAAAAGGTATTTTTGTAGGGTCAAGTAAATGACGACCCACTATGAGACCAGTTCTTGGCCCATATAATTATACTGTAAAATTCATCTATATTTGAATTTTCTCCTCTACTACTACTCTTAAACTTTTGGAAGTGATTACCAATTGCGAGACCTCCGCGTGTTTCTTGTTTTTTACATCAGCATCATGCTCATTATCTTCTATTTACTTTTGGTGCAATTATTTTGTCTTTATTGTCTATCCCCAACTGTTGGCTACGATAAACCGAGTTCAATGATTGATACCTAGTTATTTAAAAAAACAATTTTCGTTATCTCTTTTTCCTAAGTTTATCAAAGGTATATCATACTGGCTACGTATTTCACAATTTCGCGAATAAATTGTGCCTTAGATTTTCCTGTCGAATGCTTTATCAAATAACAATGACTTGCTTTTAGTCTAGAGTCTAGACTGAGTCACGCCGTTACGCCTTACTGACCTACCCTATCCAGTAGCGTATAGTCAAAACAGACTATTTGTTAAGTCGGCTAATGGTAATGTTTATGTATTGTGCTTACATAAATATAAAAATAATTACCTAACTGTCTGCGACTGCGACTCAATTTATTCGATTAATTATTTGAATTTGGATTTGAAAATACATACCTAAGGTTTCTGGTTCGTTTTTGTAAACAGGTTTCGTTTTTTAATCGTGTTTAATCATCGGCATCTTAGGGTTTTATTAAGATTGTTGCAGTTTTCCGATTTTCTAATAAAGGAAAATCGTACAATTGAAGTTTATTTTATTGATTTCTGTTAATAATTCAAATAATAACTACATTGCCTTTGCATTTCTACGCATTTTACCAAAATGTACGTTAATTAAAACGAATAGAGACAGCCATTTTGTTTTTCCACGCCCAGCCACGTGGCTTTAACTCCAAGTCTGGGCGTTATATATAATATGTAGGTAGAGGCTTCCGTTGGTTATAGGGACTAAGGGACCTATGTAACTAAGTTCCTTTACATATGTGCCTGGGACAAAATAAATTCATTAGTCAGTCTTGCCAGTAATATAAACAAACACAATTAATTACACACTCACACTGACTAGGACGTCTGCAAAGGATGTTCACAGAATAATTTTGTCAGTAACTTGAAGGCATTTTGAAGGTGGTTTTTCTAAACCTATTGTCTTGAAGGAGTAGTATTCATGTCACATTTATTAATAAAGAGGATGTAAGTAGTCATGTGTTTTTACTTGACTGAAGCTTGATTTCAAGTATGCATGCTCACTCTCATGTCTCACTGATGGTGGCGCGTGTGTTGGATCATTCGGTTTTAATTAATTAGGTACAAGATACAATATAAACTTAATATAATTTCTAAGTTTAGATTCGGACGGTGCTAGTAGCAGTAGGTAAGTGTCGGAGACTAATTATCTTAAAAATTACAATCCTAAACGATTGCGAAACGTGGATGCGGCATCAGCAGATTTGAAAGTAGGTGAACGTTCGGCGTCAGGATAGGCCTCGATTCGTTTATTCAGCATCCTGGAATGTTGCAGTTTTATGCGGAAATATCCGATTGACGTAAATGGCTTATCATGTCATTATTCAGCTGATTTGGGGTAGGCAGGGCACGTAACACGCGTACAACACAATCGCAGCGATTCGGCATATTCAATATGAGTTAATCCAAATCACGTTGCGAAATGGCCGCCTGCGTCCGTTGTAACAGGTGAAAAATATTTTCTGGTGTGAGTACGATATCCATATTTGGCAGTGCTTTTCTTTGCAGCATATCCCATGCGTGCTCAATGGGATTTAAGTCTGGCGATTGAGCGGGCCATGTTAGGACATTGATTTTAGCTGTGGCAAGTGTGTTTGCAGCGACTCTGGCAGTGTGTGGACGTGCATTAGCAGAAATGAAGCACCAAATTGGGTCCGCAAAGGAATGACAACATCAGATACAATCGTTTCAGCGTAAATCTGTGCCTTGAGATTGCCCCATAAATCTGTGCATTGAGTTTGGCAGAAATTTTATTGATTAGGCGTCAAACCCGTATAGCAATACGACTTGACAGAAGATTTCATCTTATGACCGAAATTCAAAAACTGGCGAAATTTACTAAAACGTATCCCTAGGAGTTATAAAAAATATAATTAAAAACCTGGTTTTTAGTAACTAACAAAAATGTGCTTGATTCCTAGACACTTTTGGTGTGTGGACATACAAATTATATTTTAAAATATTTTTATAAAAAGACATTTAAAGATAATTATGTAGTGTATTAGTATTTATAAAAAATAGTAGCCCACCGGTATCGGTAACATTATTTTATTTTATTCATAGGTTAATCCCCACCTTCTGAAAGCCTTATCATGACGCTGATAAGTAAATCTCCAATAAATGAATCCGATTCTCATATTAGGGTAGGTAGGTAACTATGATTCGTTGAATAAAATACAGCCAATCGAAGCACTCGACATGAAATTCGACTGAATATTTAGTTCCCTTTCTATTTTCTTGAAGTTCATAAAAATTGCATTGTTTTCCTTCTTATTCTATTTTATCAAAAACATTTTTTTTTGTAACTGCTGTTCGGTCTATTATTCACATTTGATTTATGACTAGAAAAGTATCAATAAAAGTTGCTGAAATTCCTGAACAGTCGAAGAAAATGGACACGTGGGTGACCATTTTATTCGACAGCTCAGGAATTTCAGCATCTCAAGCTTATTTGCTTATTCCTGCCTAAATAATCTTACTTAGGTAACAGATAGAACACCCTAGGTCTGATCTAGCGATCATGCAACCCATATTCAGACTAACTGAATTTCCTAAAAAATTAATAAGAATAAATTATTTCCAGACGTACTTACCAAGCATACATTATAAAACAGACGGTTAATTAGTAATGCATGAGTAGATACTAGATATAGTCACCTACTTACATTGCATCACGATCATTATCAGATGCACAGAGCAATGTCATGAGTGCGTTGAACCCACACTTGCATCCTTGAACACTTTTTTTGTACTTACCTACTTATCTTTTGATAAATAATTTTGTTTTTTCAATACTCTGTTTAAATAAAGATAGACGATGTTTTTCACGTGTCCTGACGCTCATTCCGCGAACGAATGAGTAACGACGCCATTTTTTTCAATCTTGTTTAAAAATGGAACAGTGCAGCTACTGAAATAGCCGTTGATGTATCTCGAATTCTCGATGATTTTTGTTTCAGGCAACATTTGAAGCTTGATTTAGTTGTCAAATGTTGTAACAGTAGATAAATGATGACGATTGCGTAGCGATTGACGTCAAATAATGTCTCATAACAATTTTATATCGCGTCGAATAAAAGGAAAGATGTACAGGTCAGGAATCGGGGCAGCTCGTCGCGTATCGAAGATTATTGTACGGTATTATCGAAAGGGAAATTAAAAGATAGAAATTTATTAATTTTATACAAATTAATGATACATGTATAAAAGTGAAAAATGGATGAAATTTGGCACATAGGTAGACCATGACCTGGATTAGGACATAGGATACTTTTATCCCGATATATGCACAGGACAGGATTGATACTTATGCGGGTGAAACCGTGCGGCGCTGATAGTTTTTCATATTTTTCTTAAAAAATAGTTCTCCAAAGACGAACCTCTTCGTGGTATATCTTAAAAGCTGCTTAATATTACGTATAGACTGTAGACCATAGGCGTATACATTCGTCATCTCTTAAGCCTGAAACCATGAATGTGCTGAGCATAAGTCGCTCCTTAATATTACGCCATTTTGAATAATAAGCCTTTGCGCTACGAATTACTTACCACTTCCAGACAACTTTTCAATGTCATACGACCCACTAGCTTCCAGTCTAGTCTACATAATATCAAAATCTTGGTAACTACGTTTGTACCTATATCTACGAATATATTCGCCGAACTACTTAATACCATCTTAACTAATATGATAAATGCGAAAGTAAGTTTGTTTGTTTGTTACGCTTTCTCGCTAAAATGGCTGAACGGATTGTGATGAAATTTGGCATATGGGTAGATCATGACCTGCGCCCTAATTGTGTAGCACACTATCAATCACAATCTGAATAATTTTGAAGGATATTGCTAATCCAATGCTTCATAAATGTTCGTAAAATTTGTCTTCTCAACTACGTAAATAACGCAATGAATGTTGTTGAACTGTCAAAATGAAAGCCATTACTACTATTAGTGTGTTACGCTATTACCCCGCTGGAGAAGGGCATAGGTTACTTTTCAACCTGGATCACAGACTGAAGTCGCGGGTAAAAGCTAGTTTTAAATAAATTCGCCTAATGTCTAAAGCATTTGCACTTTAGATATCGATTCAAATTCGAAGGTCCCGAAATTAAGTAATTGTTGGTACCTATCGTATTTATTTCAGGTCACATTAAATAGTTTTTAGGGTTCCGTACCCAAAGAGTGCCAACGGAACCCTAATACTAAGCCTCCGCTGTCCGTCCGTCCGTCTGTCTGTCAGCGGGCTGTACCTCATGAAATTTAATAACAGTTGAAATTTTCACAGAGTGTGTATTTCTATTGCCGCTATAACAAAATGTCATCATCAACATCAGCTTACAGCAGTCCACTGATGCACATAGGCAGGGCCGGATTAAGGGGAGGGCATCCGGGGCAACAGCCCCGGGGCCTCTACAAAAGAGGGGCCCCCACTAAAGATTTCGTAAAAAAAAAACTAATTCCGAGGAGTAAACACTAGTAAACAACTTTTCCTTTGACGTCTTTTTTCGCTGTTTTACCTTTACTACTTTGTACAAACATGATTATATTGTTCTTGAATATGAAAAAAAAAAACGATACGAAATGATTTTTTGAGTTCAGATTATTTTCGTTTTCGATTATATTTATAAATGCTAAAAGAATCTAAGTACTTGGTTTCACAATAAATTATTTATTGAAAAACTCGAGTGAAAAAAAATTGTTCATGTTATTTGGGAAATAATTTGGGATGGGGGGGGGGGGGCTCCACTCCTTTGTTGCCCCAAGGCCTCCAGACCTCTAAATCCGGCCCTGCACATAGGCCTCTCTTATTGCAAGCCATTCAACTCGATTCTCGGCAACTTTCATCCAGCTGCTACCAGCCACCCCGCGAAGATCGTCGCTCCACCTAGCCTGAGGCCGTGCTACCTTACGTTTGCCGATTCGCGGTCTCCACTAAAGAACACCTTTACCCCAACGGTCATCGGTTCTACGGCTAATATGGCCGGCCCATTACCAATTAAGCATGCTATTCTGTGAGCTATGTCGACAACTTTGGTTCTTTGCCGGATCACCTCATTCCGAATCCTATCCCTCAGAGAGACTCCAAGCATAGCTCGCTGAGCGACCTTGAATTTATGGTCCAGCCGTACCGTGAGACTGCCGGGGTCGCGGATTGTTCGAAAGAGTTACCGTGGCCCTGGCGCACAGGCAAATGAAGGAACACGGGTGGGTTTTAGTCAGTAAGAGTCTGACACGCCCTCCCGCTCCACCCAGAGCGGGAGAGGGCATGTGATGAATTCCCACACAAAAAAAAAGCCCTACCCTGAGTGTACACGTTAACAACATATCATCATAATCATCATCTCAGTATAGATTCCTATTTTATAGCCTTGAAATTCAGATAAAGAGGCTTACAAAAACACGTATGTTTTGGTTTCAGTACGATTGACCTGTAACAATTTTAATTTGAAATTGTTCTGACGCCTGATAAGCTTGGTTGGTTATGTAATGCACATAATACATTTTTCGGCCTCAGCTGTTTTATTTATAACAGGTTTTTGTGTAATCTGCGTTTCATTTTTCATATAGGCACCTACTACGTATCTACAGAGGGGTAAATTCGTAACACACTAACAGTTAATACGCGCTCTGAAAATTTCAACTGTCTACATATTACTGTTCATGAGATACTGCCCGCTGACAGACGGACGGACGGACAGGAGGCTTAGTAATAGGGTACCGTTGGAACTCTTTGGGTACAGAACTCTACAAACTATTCAATGTGACCTGAAGTAAATACGATAGGTACCAAAAACTGCTTAATTTCGGGACCTTCGAATTTGAATCGATGTCTAAAGTGCAAATGCTTTAGACTTTAGGCGAATTTATTTGAAACTAGCTGTTGCCCGGGACTTCGTCTGTAATCCAGGATGAAAAGTAGCCAATGTCCTTCTCCAGCGGGGTAATAGCGTAACACACTAACAGTAGGAATGGCTTTCATTTTGACAGTTCAACAACATTCATTGCGTTAGTTACGTTGTGGAGCAGACAAATTTTTCGAACATATGAATCAATGGATTAGCAATAGCCTTCAAAGTGATTTAGATTGTGATTGATAGTGTGTTACGCAATTATGTTGCAGGTTACAAAATGCGATATAATGTCGTTACATTTTTTTTCGGTCTGTGGAATGGCTTTTCTTTTTGTTTGGTTTCGCCTTCCTTTCTTTTTTCTCGTTGAAGATTACCACGAATGTTTACAGGAAAGCGTCTGGTTTTAATTAAGTTCTTATTGTTATTTTATAACTTGCTTTAGGTATGATTTGTTACTTCCTCTTTGTTGTTGTGTTTCGGTGTATCATTAGCTAGGTACATCACGCACAATGGTCCACCTGAAGGACTAAGTGCGGAGACCAAAATACTAAAGAGAGATCATTAGCTACATCTTTATAACCTTTATGCTATGTGGGAACGGCAGATGTACCCAAATCATTAGCACAAATGATTTTATTGACCGTTTCCTATCCATTCATAACTTCTATCATGCAACATTGGAATAATTTGATTAAATAAAGAATTTGCTAGAATGGCAACATGTCAATAGCCTGATCACCTCAATTAAATTATTTCGGTTGCTCCTGGGATTTCCTGTGATTACAGGTTATAGCAAAAATGCTAGAAGCTTAGTATTTTCACAATTCGGTTAAATCCATAAGTCAAAACAAAAGAACCTACAGCAAGAAAAAAAAGCAGCAGTGCTTTGTCATCTGCTAAACGTAAATCTGACATCACTTTTTTCTCACTAATAATTTATTAATCGGTTCTATAAATCACACAAAACCATGTGCTATCAAAATAAGTTTTTACGAGGTGCAAACTAGGTACTTTACGAGGTATGACAGCGCATCTATATAAATAAATAAAATTGAAGTGTCTGTTTGTAATGACAAAATAACAGCTTTTACTAAATGCATATGAAAGTATATACGGTACTT
This sequence comes from Dryobotodes eremita, assembly GCA_917490735.1. Taxonomy (NCBI): domain Eukaryota; kingdom Metazoa; phylum Arthropoda; class Insecta; order Lepidoptera; family Noctuidae; genus Dryobotodes; species Dryobotodes eremita. The sequence goes on from OU823257.1 coordinate 18,662,293, forward strand.
ATAACAAAGAACAATTTTTTATTTTTTGTCTGTCATTTTGTTCCGGCTAATCTCCGAAACGGCTGGACCGATTTTCACAGGACTTTCACTGGCAGATACCTGATGTTATAAGGAATAACATAGGCTACTTTTTTGTCCCGGTAGCACATCCCCGGGGGATAATTTCAGACTTCACGCGGGCGAAGCCGCTGGCAGCAGCTCTAGTGATACATATTTTTGTTCAATGTGATTCATATTTTTGTTAAATGTGATTCACGACCTACCTCAACAAGACCTTGGGACCAACTATAATAGATACGATGACGTCAGCCTTACATAGCGTTTCAAATATTTAAAAAATAAACTTCACACTATAAAAAAAGTTTTCGCATGTGTTTTGGGATGTGGTGATGAAACCGGTATGGTGGTGGAAAAAGTTCTCGGTTTTTTGGACTCTTGGAGTTGACGAAGAAATTTGAAAGATGAGTTAGACAATGGAATTTTCTGTCTCGTGTCTGGAGATTAATGGTTTACACGAATTTCCAAAACATTATTTTTAGACCATTCTAGGCTTTCAGTCCCAAAAGATATGGCTGAATATCGGTTAACACGAACTTCTAATAACTTAATTCACTATATGGACCTGAATCCTAATTTCAAATAGTTCGTCTGAAGCTACGTGAAGCGTAAATAATACTATTATATAGTAAACCTCAAACGTTACAAACCTGGTAAGCCCTGTTTGTGCTAATGACGTATAAGTAGAAGGGTAACTTATATCATCTTGCTTAGTCTGTGCTCTGTAAAAGTGTAATTGAAGTCTCGAAAGACCATGCGAAATCGAAGTTCTTTTTTTTGTGAGTGGTGTTATGTCGTTCTTCTCATCAGAGTTGGGGCGCGAAGAAGTAGCTCTGTATCTCCTGATGTTCTTTGAGTTTTATCAAGTCTTTACTATGTGTAGATACCAACTATATCAAGTTATTTTTGCCACGAAGAGGTTTCCTTTATGTGTAGGAAAAGGTAAGGTTATTTTCAATTAAAGAACCACCTTACCTTGTTTCTTTTTGACAATAAACTTATCTAGTAGAATTTTACATTTCCAGGGATAATTGACTCCATCCATCTCCATTTCCCGATCCAGACACTGTCTAGCAGATCCAGTTCTACAAAATACCCAAAATATTAAAGCCCCCTTCATTGTTCCAGGTGCAACTGATGTCTGCGGTGAGCGGCGAGCCAATGTTGCGTCGCGTCAAGCAAGAGACAGAGCCGCTACCGCAGTACTCTCCCCCCGAGCCTCAGCCGCCGCACCCGCAGCCGCTGCACCCGCGCACCATGCCTATGATGCAGCCAGAGGTACGTGAAAACTATCTTCTACATACGATACGGCAGGGTCAGCTGCCAGGCTAACGGAGCAATTGCTACTTGACTTCTGAAACCCAACATGGATCATCGTCATCCTTTTGGCCAGCTGCTTATTCCAACTTATTTGGGGTTAGTGCACCATGTCTTCTCTTTACATACATCTTTACAGGGTGGCAGGAAGATCGACGCACAACCTGTTACCATGGACTCAGTACATGATTCTGAACCCCCTGCGTTGAAATTTTACGTCGGTTATTTAAAAAAAAAATGCTGTTTCCTACATTTTGTAGGACACAGCAACAGGGAACAGGGTTTGTAGGGAACAGAATATTGTATCTACGCGGTCAAAATGTATGGAATAGTAATTTTTTTTTAATAACCGACGAAAAATTTCAATGCAGGCGAGTTCTGAATTATTTACTGAATGCATGGTCACAGGTTGCGAGTCGTTGTATGTCACCCTTTTTTTTTTTTTTGGTTGGGAAGTCATCAAATGACTTCTCCCGCTCTGGGCGGAGCGGAAGGGCGTGTCAGACTCTTACTGACTAAAACCCACCCGTGTTCCTTCAGTTGCCTGTGTGCCAGGGCCACGGTAACACTTTCGAACAATCCGCGACCCCGGCAGGCATCGGCCTTTTCAGACCCCGTCAATGGTGCTGACATCTCTTTGAGGCGCGCGTGGAACACAACGCGCCGTCGACTCGGGCCTGGTCTTTTCCGGACGGCGAGCTGGTTGTGTGCTACCCTGTATTAGTCGTCTCGCAGTATTCACTTTCTAGCCACATGGATCACTGAGATGCCTGAAAAGGACTTCTCCGTCTCCATTCTCACGGATTTTTTTGAATCCGCAACCTCTTTCATCCAGTTGTAGCATTGTCTGTAGTGTCAAACTTAAATCTTCTATGTATTTTTAGTCCACTTTATGATACTGGAGTTAAAATCTCTTCCAAATCGCTTTTCTAAAACACATTTTCGTCGTTTTCCCTTTTACTCTGCTTTTTTACAAAATTCTTATGAGAAGGGCGCACGTGGGAGGGTTACTTAGGCACTCGTTTTACTTTTATCAAGTAACTTCATGATATCGATCAATTCTATTTCGGATCGCGTTATAAGAAGGTATACGTGAGTTCTAATTGGATTGCCATAAGCATACATATTTCTTAGAGCTGTCTAGACTCTATAGAACGGTTACTTTGATATAATTTTGCAAGTTTCTTTTTATTGTGGATTGATTTTATTCGTAGAAAATATTCAGTCATTGCCCTGGCAAAAATTTTCCAATTATCTCCAAAAGGGGTTTGTACTTTCCAAGGTGTAAGTTAATATGTTTTTTTTAAATTTAGTAACAAATATAAAATTGTAGTTTATTCTTTTTTTGTCTGATTCCACCAGCCTAGATTCAGATATTCAAATTACAATAACGATGTGTCCAAATTGTTTCCCCACTTAACCTTTTTGAGCCGTCCCTATACATCGGTGTAAAGAAAAAAAGATTGAAATATAACCCTAAACCTTGTAGGTGCCTTACTTATATCATATCGACTGATCTAATCATACCGATCTTACTTAATTCAATAGCTCTTACAAATATTAACCCTTCTATCTTTTCGTAATACCAAACTTGATTCATTTTCATACTAGCTTTGTAAATCGACCGATGCCAAAGCGTGTAATTGAGATTTTATAACATAACATCTTGCCTGTAATCCCCGAAGGGTTGGGCAGAGGTGTTCAGTCACGCGTACTAATATGTCAACACTTGGCAACTTTAAATAGCGATTTTTCGTGAAATAACGATTGAAACGTTGAAATGCGACATATTGCATAAACCTATTCGTTCGAAAATACTATGTTCGTAACAACATAAAATTTCATTAAAAAATTAAGGAGAAAATCGCTTTTGAATTTGGTCAAATGTATACATATTTACGCTCGTGTACATTTTGGCAGTTATGTTTAAGTTTCATGCAATATGGGGCAAGCCTATTCCTATCTGCCGGGCACAAATCCAAACTCCGGGCTGCTACTGAGACATTCCTGACGGAAAACCTTAATAGGTCCTGGGTTCGATTCCCAAGTCGGGCAAAGTGTTCAGCTGAGCATGGGCTCAGTAGTAGTGCTTGGGGCCAAAAGACCGACGAAGCGATTTTATTCCGAATTAAACAAAATAACAAACATTAATCCGAATAAAAAATTTAGGTAACACGCTGCGAAATAAAGTAATGGTCATTACAGGTCATTTTATGAAATTGGTTGCGCTCTGGCGGTGAAAAAAACTGTTCCCTTTGTTTTTTTTGCCTCACTCTCGTTAATCACATCGTCCGTGCATTTTTTTTTGTAGCACTTTATTTAAACGTTTTAAGAAATAAATAATAGTAAACATTATGTTATTAACGCGGTCTTACTACTCTGTTTAATGAAACTTTATTAGGTGCGAAAAACGAATGAGTTGCTCGACTCTAAAAAAAGGTTTTGAATTCCGAAGGATCCGGTGACATTCACAGTTCAAATTGAAGCAGTGTTGCACTTAATAAAAATAAAAGCATTACATACGTAGCTTACAACCTCCTTTAATTGACACTTATCATAACATTACGCCCGTATTCGCCCAAGGGCTAGGCAGAGGTGTACCTTTAGTAGGTACATCCACATTTCCCCAGTTATGTTTAAGTCCCAAGTAATAGGGGACGAGCCTATTGTCGTCAACTACACACACACACACACACACGTGTAATAGGGCACAAATCCAGAGCCCGGACTCTCTTTAATTATTCCCAATTTTATGAAGAACCTTCTCATTCATAACAGTTCTCTCAATTTTACCAGTTGGACCTGGAGAGTAAGGAGGACGTCAAATTCTGCGTATCTCCGGGAGATGGCACGATTGTTGGCAACACAAGCCCTGAGCAGCAACACTGTTCGTCGACCACAGCCGCCGCGGCCAGTGGCGCTAGAGACGACGAGGCACCAAGAAGGGTGTGCCTCGTCTGTGGAGACACGGCCTCAGGGTTCCACTATGGAGTCGCCAGTTGTGAGGCCTGTAAGGCGTTTTTCAAGAGGACAATACAGGTCAGTAGGAAGGTGATAAACATTTTTTGTTATTTTTTTATACACTAACTCATTCATCAATCATCATATATTTCAATCAATTCATGTAGCATGAAACAGTAGCAAATCATTAATTAAATTGCACATCTTCTAGCTTTACATGTAAAATAGTGTCGTGAATGACTGACAACGCTCAGCCTAAACCACAAAAAAACACCACATAAATCTTGCTTGATTTGAAGGCTGATGTAATTTGTCCCTTAGATCCTGCTAGATAAATTAGTTTTGAGGTTTTTGTGCTTGACTTAGGCAAATGTTTTTACTAAGTACTTTCTGTTACTGGGGCATTCTTAACTATAAAGTGCAAACTTAAATGTAGGTGCAAGAAACACCTGGTCACAAAAGAGGGCGTATCTGGAATCACATCACTAAAATAGTTTTAAGACGTCGCGTCGTTAGAATGCTTCTAATTTGGATCGCCGCCAATTTTTATATTCTTCCTAGATACTAATCATTGGTGTCTCAATGTCTGGGACCTAGAATGTCTAGATTTATAGTTTAAATACTAAGTTTCAAACAGTTTGTTTGCTTTGATTTCAGTCGGTAGGATCTAGTTTCAATTTTCTGTAAACATAGAAATCTCTCTAATTCTCAAAGTTGTGGAGTTCTCTGTCAATATATAAATTTAATTAACTCTTGAAGGTTTTGTTCGAGGTTTTGTTTATTTATTAGCGTTATAAATTCGTAGTAAAATCAGGGAAATTAATTGCTTATTCAGTTGACTGTCAACTTAAATTGTGTGAGTGTATTCAAAATATAACTGTCATTCTTTGACAGTTGTATAAAATGGCTATATCACACACTACAACGGGGGCGGGGAAACAAGGCCAAATTCCCCCCCATGTTTTTATTGAATTTGTATGTAAAAAAATCAAGCCCGTGGGCGCGTTATCTGCGCCTCGTCGCGTCGCGCGTTATAACGTGTGTGTGATTCTCCTATCACGTCAAATTGACGTGTGTCAATTTGATAAACCGTTAATTTCCCTGACTTTACACAACTCTTCAGGTATAGAAGAATTTTTCGTATTTAAAAAAAATCTGGTAATTATTACTTGCATCTTTCAAATACTCCACTGAGCATATTTTATGTAGATATTTTAAAATAGATTCTTGCCAAATGGAACGAGTGCCAGCGACTGAAATCGAACACTTTTACAAATTTTTCAATACATTTACCTATATCTTTATAACTATGTAGGCACTCCGACTCACATTTACCGGATGCTTCTGATGTAATCTCTTTCCTTACCTACCTCTAATAGGTATTGATATTATAAAGTTCAAATTCTAAAGTTCTAGTTTATAACAACATTTTATAAAAGAATCTGATAATATAGTTACTGTTATACCATTTCACGAAGTCCTGTGATGTGAAACCGTGATGAATATTAGTCGAGACTAACCCCCCGAATCCTCAAGCAATACTAAACTTTAAGATATTTTTGGAAACCTTTTTGTTTTACATGAGTCTTTGAGGCGACCTAAAGTTGAGTTTCATTTGAAAATTCGACCATAACAGGACTTTGTAAAATGGAAAATTTATCCCAAAAACTCATCACCAACAATTTCGTGTACCAGGGCAACATAGAATACACATGTCCCGCCTCAAACGAGTGCGAGATAAACAAACGACGGCGGAAGGCCTGCCAGGCTTGTCGTTTCCGCAAGTGTCTGCGCACCGGCATGCTGCGCGAGGGGGTGCGGCTGGACCGCGTGCGGGGGGGGCGCCAGAAGTATAGGAGGGCGGCTGACGCGCCTGCTATGGCACAGCCGAGGCCGCAGCTTGATGATATCAAGGTATGTCCTATTGTCTTATGCTGTGTTACCATTTTGTGTGATTCTAACTCAAGAATTCAAGAGGCGGTCCGCATAAGTTCTCAAAAACTAACGTTCAGAGGTGTTCTTCAAAAAGTTGGGACGGCTATATTGAACCCCGAAAGTTTACAAGTAGAAATCCACACCGAGTGTGGTTACGTATTTTTCCAGGACAGTACAGTTTTTCCTGGATTACACGATATCAATCTTCTGAGATGTATAATCTGAGTATTTATGGAAGTATATATAACAGTCCATTGTATGTGAGTTCATTCCCTGATGCACAGACAAAATAAACTAGTACCTAATAAAGATAAAATAAAAAATACCCATCGATTATTTCTAAGACTATTCCAACCTTTCTTTTAGGTCCTGGAAGCTCTGAACTCATACGAGCCGGAACTCCTCACATGCTCAGCTCCGCCAGCCGGCGTCACAGAGCCCGCTGCCAAGACCCTGGCCATGTTGGCAGATCTGTACGACAGAGAACTGGTCGGTGTCATCGGATGGGCCAAACAGATTCCCGGGTTCACTGAGCTACAGTTAAATGATCAGGTGAGAGGATCTTCTTATTAACGTACCTACCATGTTGATCTCTCCACCACCCTTGGTTGACTATTAGAGAATACCTAAGGCATAAAGTCTGCCTTTGTACCTTTATAGTGAATGAATAAATAAATAAATATCATGTCAGTTATCTCTGAAAGAGAGCAATGTGTATCAAATCAATTCAAAATAATTTATTTTCATTAAACATGTATGATCAATGTGATCATACAATCTCATAGGATAGCATTCTTGATGGTAAACGTAATTTACAGTTCAACATGAAAATGAACCTAAAGAGGTGCGCAAATGAGTAATTTCCTTCCATACAAGTTTAAATGTCATTTTGAACACGAGAACGCGTGTCTGCAAGGGGGCGACAAATAGTTGCTCAAAAACCCAGAAACCGGGCTGAAAAACCCTATAACAGTACCCGATTTGGCGCTTGTACCCACTTACCCAGTATCTAGGGTTGACAACTTTTTTTATTTCAAATATAGTATTTTCGAAGCTTATTGCCTGTAAAAATGTAGGCGAAAAAATGATTTGCTAATAACCGACGAAATATTTCAAGGCAGGAGGGTTCACAATCATTTACTAAATCCATGGTTACAGTTTGCACGTCGATGTCCCTCCCTGCCTACCCTATTAGTAGTTTCGCCTACTATATTTTTTTTTAGAAATGTACTATTTAGGCCTCTAGTATAGTAGGATACCGTCAAACGGGGTGAATAGAAATGCAGGGGTGAATAGAAATGCAGGGGTGAATCGAAATTAAATTTTAAAAGGGATTTTAACATTAAATTATATAATTTTTTTGCCAAAAAGGACTAACGTGATTACTGTATTATAATTAAAGATTAAGTGCACTTGTTGGCAACAAACTATATTATTTCAATGCTAAAATCCCTTTTCAAATTTCGTCTCGATTCACCCCTGCATTCTTATTTACCCCGTTTGACAGTACTATATTATATAGTAGGGTTGGCAACCCTACCAGTACCCCAAGATCAGCAATTGTGCTTGTGACTAAGACCAACGAAGCAAAAAGTGAATTATTTGTGAGCATTCTCAAGTCCATTTTGAGAATTTATTCCAGTAGGCTAATGTGTATACATTAATATTAAATTTGCAAAGCAATCTCTATGATTTTTCAAGTCGTAAAAGCCGTGCAAATCATGGGCATTCGCACTAGCTGTAATAAATTAAGTAGACATACATCCGTCACACAGGGATCTAGCAAAAAAAACCTTTTTATTTCAGTCCAACCCTCCAGTAAAAACTTAATTGAACTGTCTCGCTAGACAAAATCCTAATCCAATTTTGAATTGAACTAGTAACAACGCAGAAGCCATAATTATCCATATTTTTATTCCTGTTTTAAACTAAACAGAATGACCCTGAAAATAAAAATAGGTACCGTTAACAACGGCCTTCGACACGCAAAATAAAAACGAAATCAAATAAAGTCCCGTATAGAAATTTCGAATGAATAAAATTATTATCATAGACAACTACAACTATAATTATGACAAAAACTACAGTCTACAAGTCTAGTCTATGGCCTTGAATGCAATAATTGCATGCATTAATTCTTTGCACGTGGAAGTTAGTTTTTTGATTATTCTGGACTTGTGTGTGTGTATCCCAGGCTATTGTCTGTTTTTCTGTCTGTGTGTCGGTGAGTAAATTAGGTTGTGTGCGTGTGTGTCACAGTCAAGGATTTCAGTGTTGGTTTGGGTTAGTTATGAATGCATTTAGTTAAAGATTGGATTTCTGTTTTTTTTTCGTTTTTTTTTTAACCTTTGGTTTTCATTTTGAGGTAGGAAGAGGCAGTCTGTATTGTTTTTTGGTCTTTCTGATTTCGACGATATTATGTCACCCACACTGGGCCCGCGTGGTGATTTACGGCCCACTCCCTCAGAGCAAAAGGGCCCGAGTCCCAGCAGTGGGAATATTAGGTATAGGCTTATTAAATGTGATGCCACTTTGTTAAATTTATTTTTAAACCGAACCATATTAAATATACCAAACTACATTAAATTGTTAACTAAATAATCACTTCCTGTTCATTATGAGTTTTTATCAAACATTTTATACAAGCAATAGGTGTACCTATTATAATCGAAACCTGTTTAGTAATTTTAGCATTTCAGTTTTATTGATGATATAAATATAGTTATAAAGCGTTTAAATAGATAAGCAGTTATTAATCCGGCAAAAAAATAAGACATCTGATCATAGACAGACTTTATATACTTTTTTAAGATTCAGTACCCTCTTATCTGAGATGAGCAGAGTTTGTCCTTTTCCCGGGATTTATATTACTCAATGCCCGATTTATAGTTACTGCTTAAGATTAGGCAAATCCACTTTTACTTATACAGGGTTAATTATACAGGAAAATGTCCAAAAAAAATCCTATTTTAGGAACACGACAAGGATACTGACCTATCTCGCCGGATATGCGGCGCGGCGGCGGCGGCGGAGCGCGCATGTTGAGTAGGTACTATTAATTTAGTACATAAATTAATAACAATACTTAATTAAAATGATCATAAATTGTGTACAAAAAGTGTTGTTTTTTTTTTGTTTTTTTTTCATAAGTTGAATATTTTATTGATTCTGAATCATCTCTGAAAGATTTGGCAGGTCTTTGAAAATTAACCCTGTATAGTTATTAATGATAATATTATTAGAGGGAAACATTTTATAATGCTCAAGCGATTCGCCTCTGTTTCGCACAGTTTTAACGACTTGACAAAACATCGAGATTTCTTTATTATGTATAAGTTTAATATTCATGTATTATACAAATAAACCGGAATAAATGCTCTAAATGATGGTGAAAATCTCATCACAATCCGTTGGGTAGTTAAGACGAAAATTGCGGTAACACAGACAGACACGAAACAAGAATTTAATTTGTATGTATGTATAGATTCAGCAGTTTGATTTGAAGTTTATAAATAACAATTATTTACGAGAATTTTAAGCTCATGCATAGCTAATGATAATGACGCAATAAAAACTTAAAACCAAACGGTATCAGTCTAGTCCGTTGCACACGTAATATTTAATAACTAGTTTGAGCCTTTAAGGCGCTGCTCAAATGTAGGTCACCGTAAAACGCTCAGTTTTTTGTCGCACAGTTAGGCGTATTGGTACATATTACAAGCCAGAAAAAAATGTAGTTTATTATCCAATGTTCAAAGAAAAGACGTATTAAAAAATATTTCATAAAAATAAAATAGTATCATGATAAAAATATCGTAAAAGCGAGCTCAAAAAAAAATTTTTTGTCACATTATTCTCGAAATTTTGAGCGTAAACGTATCATATTCTATGTAATGATAATAAAGGGAATTCAATCAACTAAAGATACACCTAAAAAACCACAGACCCGTGCATTTATTTTTATTTAATTAAAACTGAAAAATTTGGTTTTCATTCGATTCAACTAACATCAAACGCATCGCTGTTTTGAACCCTATTTGTTGACACGATGCGCTATTGTCAATTACCTACAAATATGCTTCTTACCGCGCCTTAACTGGTAGTTGTAAGGCCATCTGAAACCTTTGTCTAGCCTTTGTTTTTTTTTAAATTAAGTGCATGTTACTGCTATGAAATAAGGAAATAAAATGTCTGTATGATTGATGACTGTGTAGTTAGTATAGTAGTCGCGAAGACGACTGTTGAGCGTTGGGTCCTGGGTTCGATCTAAATAACAGACCAGAACTTGTATTTGTGCCTGGGTTCTACCTCCTATTACACGAAACTTGGGTGTCCTTATACACTTCTGCCTGCCTCTGCGAGGATTACAAGCGTGATTTTGTGAGTAAAATTAGCAATGTGTTGAGATGAAAATTATGAAAGATGTTATGTGGCTTATTGCTTCTTACTGGAAGCTCCCAAGGACAATGCGGTATATACATTTTGAACTAGGTATAGTGTATTTATTTTATTTCTTATTTTAATGTTTATTTTTAATTTTCGTATGCTGCACTGGTTGAAATCATCACGTCAGCGCCGGCTATCGCTGAAAACCAGCGCTGGGGCTCTGTCTCGCATAGGGTCGTAGCATTATACTGAGCGATTGCCGTTTTGCGTGAATGTGACGCATATTTTCCCCCAATTCGTTATTTTTGTGTTTTTTCTTTGCGTCATATTTACCGCAAATAAATGTATTTTCTTTCTTTCTTTCTTTTCTTTCTTTCTTTCTTTCTTCCTTTCTTTCTTCAAGTAAGCTGCCATTCCACTTGATGCTAGGGATTGACACTATTGACAACTCACTTCAAACTCACTTCACGTAAGTTTTCACGGTGAGAATTTTGCAGAATAGGTCTGCAAATTATGATTTATATGATTTAATAACTTCTGCCCGCGACTTCGTCCGTGTAATTTTTTTTTGTTTTAATATAAAATATTTATATCCTATGACACTCCGGAATACTGTAGCTTCCCATTAGTGAAAGAATTTTCCGAATCGGATCTGTAGTTCCATAGATTACCCGCTACATACAAACTCACAAATTTTACCTCTTTATAATATAACAGTTATCAGATGATATATTCAAAGTATTTAATAATGTATTCTAAATTACAATACATACATAAATTAAATTTTAAACTGCATTGTTAATTCACAATCACCAGACGGAAACATAGTCGTGTAGATGCAAAAGCAGTAACATCCTATTTTTCAATGATAACAGCTTCGAATGCAGTCTGTCAGTGTCAAATCAGCTTCATTATTTGACTTAATAAGTTTGTAGCAAAATCAGCAACATATCATTTAAAATAACCGTTGAAATTATAGGTTTGCAGCAAAAACAGCAATATCCGATAGTAATTGCAGCGCTTTGAAACCAAAAATATTGTTTTTCGCCATATTGGTTTATCTGGATGTTGCTGCCTTTGCATCTTTATGACTAATTTGTTAATTTAAAAATAAAATCGTTTTTACAAAAAAACAACCGACTTCCAAAAAAAAAAAAACACTAAAACGTGAAAAATTACTTTAATTTCGGAAGTCGGTGTCTTTGGTTGTGTATTTTCGCTTTTTAATTGGAGTACCTACCCCACACAGATTCGTATACCACTACTTGATATGTAAATAACCGTGACAGGAAATTATTATAAAATCATCAATATAAACTACGGAAAATATACGCATTATTAAGGATAACTCAAAAACTACTGGTCAGTACTTGATCAAATTTAAATGGGACCACATAAAAACACAGCTTTCAAATAAAAATAGAATCATCCAAATCGGTTCACTCAGAAAAAATTCTGAGCACATAAAAAAACAGTCGAATTGAGAACCACCCTTTTTTGAAGTCGGTTAAAAATAACTTTATGGCCCACTTGCGCTTTCATGGGTTATCCTATTAGAATTAGATTAGAGTATTCTATTCTATCCTACATAACTCCGAGTTAACAGCTAACTCAGAGATAATCAAATAATTCATCTGGCTACACCAAGAGTTAGAGGTAAACCTAGATTTAAACTTTTAAATATTAAACCCACCGATGTGGGAGAGGTAACTCTGGGTTAGTGTTAGTAATGTCAAAATAAATTGATGTTATGCGGTACCGCTAATAACTAATTTTGTATTTTATATTGTTCGACGTTGTAGTAAGTTAAAATTCGGTACCTAATCAGCAAGCAATATATTTATGAACTTATATACAAATAAATTTTTCCTTATCTGACATTATTGTCAATCAATAAACTAAATCTTCATGGAAACTACATACAATACGATTACAATGAAATGTCATGTTATAAAATTCATAGACAAGAAAGTATTGCGTATCGTAATGTAGTGTAAAAGAGATGGGTATACAATTTCCGTTCATTGTTCGTTCATTCATTTTTGGTTGAATTACGTCATATCAGGGCACAGACATTGCAATTCTATTTTATGTTTCGTCGATTGATCTGCAATGTTCCCAACTCAAAAAACACTAATATCCGGTTAAATATCCCAGTGTTACTTTTTAGTGGCGCAACGCGTAATATTAGTTAAAATGTAAATTACTTTACTCCGAGTTTACAAACTCTACATTTATCCATTTAACTAAACGCGCAAGTGGGCCTTACATATTATCTAAATGTCCATCATTATAATTATTAATTTTGCTACAACTTTTCAGCATTTAATGTTAAAGATAAGAGTTTATATTATCTTAATTTAACTTCCTATTTTATTTTTATGATTTGATACTAAAATCGACGTTCGTTGCGGACCGTACCACATCACTCTCTGACATGTAGCAACTTTAAAGCTTTGCAGACTTAGGCGGGTCGCACCGCATTGCAAAAATCTTTCTACATCACTTCGTACATTTTTTTTTAACCAACGCAAACTACAGGCTGGCCGCACCGCACTTTTTTATATGAAAATACGTTGCGCTGCGGCCCGTTGCGACTGTGATGTGCTCTTCGGTTTTGTGACCAAAAACCTACTTAATAAAAATCTTCAATGCACTGATAGACAACGGACATCTGACTGCCTCGTTGGTCTAGTGGTTGCAAGCACTACTGCTGAGCATGAGGTCCTGGGTTCGATTCCCAGGTCGGGCAAAGCGTTATTGGGTTTTTCCATCTGGAATTTTTCAGTAGCAGCCCGGGGTCTGGATTTGTGCCCGGTTGATGGCAATAGGCTCGCTCCCAGCACATGGGACTTAAACATAACTGGCGAAATGTGGGTGTACTATAGGTACACCTCTGCCTAACCCTTCGGGAATACAGGCGTGATGTTATGTTATGTTATATGTATGTTATGTTACAACGGACAACTTGGGTCTAGAAGCAGGCAATTTTGCAAATGAGTTCCTTATATGACGAAGGTGAGCACTAAAGGCCTTTTGAATATTCATCTCATATATGGGCTAAATAGAAGATGAAAGTTTGTATTGAAGTTCGTAATTTTTGTCGATGGGACTCACATCGGGCGTACGGCTTCTAACCTTATAAATTCTTCTCCTCAGATGCGTCTCCTGCAAAGCACATGGGCTGAGATGCTGTCTCTCATGCTGGCGTACCGTTCGATGTCGGGCGGCAGTCCGCCGCGCCTGCGCTTCGCCACAGACCTCGCGCTTGATGAGCAGCAGGCCAGGGAAATTGGAGCTCATGACTTATTTACACAGGTCAGTTCTTGTTAAGATATTTAGACAAATTCTGGCATAAAAGAAACAAATTCTCGATTTCTGGAACGAAAATCAACAACGTGACAAAATTAAACGCACGTCAAGTGATCTTATTGGCTGTCGATAATTCAGTCAACCAATCACAGCAGTTGACATGCGTTTGACTTTTTGTTTTTGCAATTCGTTGCAAATAGCAATAAACTTTAAGATGGCGTCTCATATCGGCCGTAAATCTGCTCAGAACTGAAAAATATCATATTTGGTGACAGCTTACTTCATATGGATTGCAATGAGCCTACTAAGTTTAGTGTGGAGCAAATAAAATGGCTACGGCACTATCAGAAACCGTAAGATTTATTACTAATACCTATGTAAAAACATTGTTCGCCTCAAATGGCTGTAAGTCCGCTTGTAATTTTAAAAACAACAATCGAAGAAAGATTACATCATAAAGAACACAATGAGTCTAATAAGTCTAGTTTGAGCGAATACAAAAGCCAGCTTTCACATGCGAAGATCGAGCAAAGCGAGCCACTATTACAAGAAAATCGAGTTTAGCCTACTTTAACTACGAGCGAACGAAGCGAGCACACTCTCGAAACTAGTGAGCACCACCTGCTGTGCTCCGCTCACTCGTGGTGAAGGTGGGCTCGCTTTGGTCGCACTTCTCGGAAATAGTTTTCGTCCACTCGCTTGTTTTGTGGAGAAGGCCCACTCCGTTAGCTTTTCTAGTGTGAAAGCTGAGTCGTGGTGTAGGTGGGCTCGCTTAGCTCGCTCGATTTAAGAATATGCTTGTGTGTTGCACTTGTTTGTCTAGTGGGGGGGGGGGGGGGGGCACGCTTCGCTCGCTCATTGCTTAAATACGCGCTCTGCTTAGTTATGTCGTCTGTGGGCTCGCTTCGCTCGTAGTACGTTCCTGTGGGATAATTTCCGACCTCTGCGCGTGCGAAGCCACGGGCAAAAGCTAGTAATTTATACAATGGTAAATTAACTACAATTATTTATTATTGTTGCGCCTGTTGTGTCCCACTGCAGGGCAAAAGCCTCATTTCCGTCTTTCCATTTTTCTCTCTCAAACAATGCAAGCCCAATCCTTTGTCCTTTAGTAATAGCTTTTTATTATTTCTGTGTCCAGATTGCCGGCGTAGCCAAGCGCTTGGAGCGCGCGGCGGCGTTGCGCGAAGAGTGTTACCTAATGAAGGCGCTCGCGCTCGCCAACTCCGAGGCGCGCATCGATGAGCACGCAGCGCTGCGTCGCTTCAGGGACTCTATACTCGCAGCACTTAATGATGCTGTCTCCGCTTTAAGGTGAGCTTAAAGCATCTAAATATTATTAATTTACTCAGGTTTTGAAGACCCATTTGCAATCAAATTATAATTTAGAAACAAAGTAATAGTTTGACTAACGGATTATGTCACTTGGTTAAGATTCCAAAGAGATTTTGATTTTAGATTGACCTAGGTTAAAGAATTAAAAAATAAGCATTCGAATTACACATTACAAGGCCTCAAAGTCCCTAGTGTGAAGTAATTGTCTAAACTTTGTGGGGTTTTAGTTGACAAAAGTTCGATGAAATTAGGGTTACCATTTCGAAATTTGAAAAGTCCTGTCCATAAGCCAGATATTTCCAAAAAAAAGTTTTTACTAACTTTAAATATTTTTTTTTTCCGGACTAATCTGGACAGATGGTAACCCTAGACGCAATTCTCATACCCATGGGGGTATCCATTAGTATTACCCACCCCATGTTGAAATAGTTGAACGAATATGGGTATATTTGTTACTTTTTAAAACTATAAATGAAACATAAAACGGATACGTAGAGCAGAGTAAGCTAACTCGCCATAGTGATGTCGTGTGCAGGCCGTACAACGGCTCGGCGGCGCTGCAGCAGCTGCTGCTGGTGCTGCCGGCGCTGCGCCACGCCGACGTGGCCGTGCGCCGCTTCTGGGCCGGCGTGCACCGCGAGCGGCGCGCGCCCATGAACAAGCTGTTCGTGGAGATGCTGGAGGCGTGTCTGCGGTAAGCGTGGCCGCGACCCGCAGGCCTCCACACCCAATTTCGGCCGATCTCGGCGGAGAGCGGCCGGCGACGCGGAGATGTTCTAGTGCACGAGTGCGCGCACTACCGGGACCCCGGCGGGACTATGGAGGTGCATGTATGTTGTATACGTTTCCTCTCCGAATGTCAATATTTTCGTTTCTTCACCTTCGGCGGAGGCGACGCGTCCCCGCGCCAAATGTACAAAACGACGGACGGATCTAGTACAAAACTTGTTACTATTTTTGTATAATATAAAAAATATATATACCTAGTTTTACTGTGGAAGTTTCGAGATTATTGTATGGTCGAGGAAACTATCCTCAGACTGATCGCGGGCTGCCAGCCACTTAGTATCTTAGTGACCTGAAAAGTCATTAGTTCTGTACAGAACAGAGTTTTAGTACTGTTAGCTTTAAAGGCGATTTTTTATGTTTTGTCTAAATTTCGTGGCTCTCTGCTATGGCCCCTCACTGTAGCGTCGAAGGTATTTTTCCCCGACCGTACGAACTACTTCTGTATGTAAGCCCCGGTAGATGCGGGGGCCGTATTCGGCACGTTTATCATTAAAATATAACATTGTTTTTATTCTGTTGGTTTTAAATGCTAAGAGGGGACGTTGCTTGTACTGTGTCGTATTAAAATAAACGCGCCAGTGGACCTAAAATATTCGTAGTTTAAACAATGCATCATTATGATATCAAATGGATTTCTTGTAATTTTACTAGAATTTCTAAAGTACAAATATATACCTACTTAGATAAGTTTTACACCTGTTTTTTCATAACAAACTTGTTTTCTGAAGAAAGAAGACGTAGATTGTTGCTGAATATTATTTAAAAAAAATATAAAATAATTCTACGAATTAAGAATGTTTGTCTGAACGGAAAATTTCAAACAAAAATATTCTTATTTCAGATGAATTGAGTCGCAGTGCAACAGCACACCCCATCCTAATGTACAACTGTTTTTATAAAATAATGAACACATAACAACATAGAATTTATTTAATAAATACAGATAATGTAGCAATATTTACTTTATAAAGGTTATAAACGTAGGTATATCTAGAGCTGTTCCACTGACAAAAAAATATTTTTTTACTGAAATATTAGTTGTGTAGTATGTCTGATCCTTTGTCGACAATACTCGGGTATTGTGAACAATACTCTGTCCCACATTATCCGGGCATAGTCGATAATCTATATAGATGACATAGTTGTAGTAACCCCTATATTGGATGGATGTATTTTTAAACGCGTTAAGGCTCCCGCTGACAGGCGCGACGCGACTCCGGTAGAACAATTCCCATGAAGTTTTCATAGAAATTGTTCCACTAGAGTCCGGTCGTGCCTGTCTGCGGGAGCCCTTAAGTAGAATCCTATAAAAATATAATCCTTAATCCTAGTTAGTATTAACAAGGAGTTAGTGACCAAACCGCGGTTAAAAATATTTTCAACTAGTATAATTTTCCTTACTATAGTGTGTTGATTGGAGTGTGTTTCTGTCAAAACTGTTGTCGTCGTTGTAACATATCTGTAGGTAGTTAGTGTAATGTACAAAGTACAAGGAAAAATACTCTTCTGGACTTTAACTCTGGCGTCCCGAGGTCGCGATATCTGGCGAGACACAATACTTAATCATTGTGTCTAATGAGGGCTATCGCGCTTAGTTCGCCGCTAGAGGCGCTAGTGTAGAGTAAGGTCTCTAGATGTCAAAATATGTACTGAACTTTCACTGTTTGCAGGATTTTTTATCACGGATTTTATCGAATGATTCATAATAGCTGTAATGGTTGTGCCATTCTTGATTTTAAGTAAAAAGTTAGGATTTAAATTTGGTAGCCCTTGAAGGAAGAATTAAATTTGTCTGCTTCATGCTTGCTAATATTAGGAACATTATAATCTAAATATTCATTTGAAGTTTTAGAATGTAATAAAATAAACATACTATGAATATAAGGGTTCTTAAACATATCCAAAACATAAAATAAAAGTACTGTAACAGGACCTTACTCGACAGTGGCCCCAACTGGTGAGCAAAAAAATGATAGCCCTCATTACTCGGGATTCAAGAGGTAAAAATAACCCTTATTCATAAAATATACATCTATGTATGTATGCTCTTGTATGAGGACAGTTATTTAGCAGTAACACTCTAAATGGATCTGTCTGGTATTATGTCAGTCCGATCATGGTATAATAATATACTTCGCCAGGTATAGCATTCCGAGACACAGTGGTCACGTGGGAGACACAAGCCTACGTCATCACCGCTGTGTTACCAGTAGTGTGTAATAATAACTCCCCAAGCGGCTTTATTACCTATGCGAATCCGATAAAACAATGAGGTTTTAACTAACAATTACTTTGGTATATGTTTAAATTGAATTGTTTCGTTTGATTAGAAAAACGAGACGACAATTTAAATGCTTTAGTATTTTTTAACAGAATGGTGACTGAAAATGTTTCCATAATTCGGGTTTTGTTGCAATAAAGTGGCAACTGGATAGTGACGTAAGCATGTGTCACTCCCGGAGTGCTAGACCTTGTTTTTTTAGACCATGAGTCTGATCATGTGCAGATATTGCTGTCTCATTCTATTCCGATAGAGTGAGACCGCGCTATATTGGTAGAAAGAGATCATCACAAGACCTTCAGTCCTGAGTGCAACTGCTAAATAATAAACCCCTATCTACCTTTGTAAATAAACATAGAGCTTTTTAGCTATAGGAATTTGATATTTATGAATAAGGGTATAAGATTCAAAATACAGAAGCATCCTCCATATTAAACACTATAGTAAAAACCTATACCTAAGTATATCATCACAGAATTGTATTAAGTACCTAAAAATATTGGTTTGTAAATATAATTAATATTAAAGATATTTAGTGGAACAGATAATATCGAATACCTCAATACTTGTTACCATGAACGAGTGAAAATAAAACTGTTACAAATGTAAATAAGTACATGTACAGCGGTCTGGATGATGCCAGCGCCTCTGTTGGCGAAACTCGGAACTTGCAATGGGTTGACATTTTGAAGCTTCGTCTGATTAAGTACGAATTTGGTATTAATTTTTGTGTTTAACTTTCGTAAAAATTAAAAACATGAAATTAAATAGATAGGAAATTAATTTCAGCATAGATAGATATAGAATTCATCTAAACTAATATTATAAAAGTAAAGATTTGATATTTTGTACGTTTGTCTGTTGCGCTTTCACGCTGAAACGGCTGAACGGGTTTTGATGAAATTTGGCACATGGGTAGACTATGACCTGGATTAGGACAAAGGATACTTTTGCCTCGATATTCCCACGCAATCGAGAGTTACGTAGGGCGCAGCGAGTGTTTCATAAAATTTGACGTCTTTCTAAAATGTTTTCCCTTTACAGTTTCAGAGTTTGCTATACATGAGCTCTGGCATGAACTTTACCGTTGCCAATACAAAGTGTGTGAACAATCAATGCGAAAACGACTAAAATAAGAATTAAGTTGTATAAAAAATGTTGAAAGAAATCTATTCAAAACTGCACCCATAGTTCGGTTCATTTTGTAAAATTGTTAGGAGTTCGATAATTTTACTGTTAACAAAAAGGTTGTTGTGAACGGTGCATTTTTGTTGTGATTTTGCTCAAAGCATGTGTCGATGAGTATTCGCATTCTTACCAGAACTAGTGATTTAGCTACTGACGGCACTAAGGGTTTCCAACACTCATTTATTTTATTATGCTAAGAAAAACTAGCAAAAATCTATACGTGAAATTTTCCAAATTTTTTCAGAAACTATAAAATCATAAGCAGTCGAATTAGCGAAAACCTTGAGAGTGAAAACCCTTAGTATCTTTTAAAGTAACGTCAGCCTAAAAACTTGAATTCACAGTTTTATTTTTAAACAATTTTTTGTTTAACGGTTTAGTAGCCATTACGTTTGAAATTTAACGTGTCTGAACAAGCTAAAGGTTGTATATACACAAATTACCGATCAACGGTATTTTAGTGTCAAAATATGAGTAGGTTAAACTTTCAAAATGATATTTGCCGTAACATAGTTACAAAACTGAATTGTAAAAATCAATGTGATGGATTTAGGATTAAGAATAAGCAAATAATTTTGAAAGTTGCCAAGATTTTTTAGGCCGAGATAAACGAACACTACTTAGCACTTGGTTTGGCTGCGTGTTATTCCTATCACTGTCGTCCAGTTGGGCAATACAGATAGGGGTATCTTTCACTAAGGCCCTTATTATAGAACCTCACTCACGACTCAAGCATTACTTAAAGCTAATTTCAACCAATCAAATTGCTCGAAACTAGTTTTAAGTAATGCTCGAGTCGTAAGTTTGACAGCTGTCAAACTGCAAGTCTTGACAACTGTCAAACTTACGAATTAGAGACGGGAACATAGTCTGCTACAAGGATTTTTTGGCGCTCGCATGACGTTGACAAGGAGGCGCTGTTGGTTAACATTTGTGCAATTGCTTTGTGAAATGTATTGAAACATCAAGATGGCGGCGGCGTTAGTTTTGATTATCACCACAAGCCAAGACATCCTTGTACAGCTATATCTAAGCCAATGCGTATGCTACAGTCCAATCAGTGTTATTTCACCTCTGACAGTAGCAACCGAATAGCAACCTTATTATGACGATTATAAAGATCATTGTGAATTTGACAGACTTGTCAATGGCAGCAACCTTATTGCAACGGTGATAAAGGCTACTGTGATTTTGAAAGTGATGTAAATTCAGAGGTAAAGTAACGGTGAACGGGTTGTCAGAAGTGACGTTTATCAATCTCGGCGAGACTCGAGTATCACAGAATAAAAAAATTCTATGTATCTTAAATTCCATGTGAGTTTTAACGCGTTCTGTTGTAGTTATTCTTATGTTAAGAATATTTACTTTATTTAATAGTGTTTAATGCGTAACCAGTGGTAGTCAGGAAGCGAAGCTGTGAAGTGTGACTGTGCCAGATTATTTATTAAGTTTTTAATTATTATCGTCGTTATTATTGATCTGCGATTACTGATGTATACAATTAAGGAAATTGTGATTGTTTGGTTATAGTCTGTATGTGGGCCGGTTACTTCAAAACACGGCTAATGGTTAAGGCTTTTTTTAAACACTTGGATTGATGAGTTAGAAAATACCTGTTCATGTATTTTTATCAATCGTGTATCAATTTTTGTTTTATTTTTAACTTTTCGGCAGCTTATTACCTGCTTGCATACAGACTGTAACCTGAAGTTTTGTTGATAATATTTCTTAGAAAAATCAAAAGAATTTTTAATCGCCTTTTATAAAATTTTACTTTGTATAAACGAACTGATTGGACTTGATGAAAAATAAATTGAATTTCTATATCGTAGAACATTTTTAGTAGGTGGACTTAGTGATATGTAATCTCAGATCAAACTAGAGAACCCTAGGTAAACCAATATAATACCCGTGTCTTAAATTTTTGTATTTAATAAATTCGTACCTTATTTCTTTACATAATGTTATTAATGTGAACCGGTCCTGGATATAAAATAAAAAATATATAAAGTGGTGACATTTTATTTTTGTATTTTTATTTGTTTGATCAAGAATACCCTTTCGACTTCACACGCTGTGCTTATGGTTAGGTACCTAACATGACATACAGTTGGCGCAAAACTTTATAAGCCCTTTGAACGTAGGCCCAAGAACGAAAACACTCATGGTACAGTTGAGTGACAGTGAGAGAGTTCCCTCGGACACCTATATTATGCATACTGCGCAGCCGCTCGTTGCAACTTCCGAGAGCTCATACAGTTTTGCGCGAACTGTACCTGGGAACATCACATTTGAAACCTCCGAAGGGATAGGCAGTGTAGTATACTACACTCAATCCTCGCTAGTTAAGTGGGCTCTCTAATAGAAGCGAGCCTACTGCCATCAGCCGGGCACAAATCTAGACTCCGAGCTGCTTTTGAGGGATTCCTAATGGAAAAACCTAAAAACTGCCCTGACCTGGGGATCGAATTCAGGACCACATGGTCAGACTAGACTCACGAGGCAGTCTTCAAAGACAACGACTTAACTTGAGCATTGAACCCAGGACCTCGTGCTGACACAACACTCACGAGGCAATCGTCAAAGACAACGACCTAACCTGGGCATCGAACACAGGAATCCATGATCTGCAGCTGCGCTTCCGACCACTAGACCTATGAGGCAGTCAATAACCTAACGACCTAACAAACAACTTGCCATTAAATAAAACTAAGAATCCTAACTAATAATAGGTCTTTACCTATGAAATTGCCGTTTTGTATGAAAAAATTTAAACGAATTTTTTTCATGAATTTTTTATTTGTATTAATCGAAGTAATCACCCATGCAATCAATGCATCTTTGCCATCGCAGTGGCAGTTTATTGATGCCCTTCTTAAAGAAATCAGCTGGACGGGAGGCAACAAATTCTTCAAAGGCATTTTGTACTGCCTCTCGGGTATTAAATTTTTTTCCCGCCAAGAAGTTATCCAAATTCTGGAAAAAGTAGTAGTCTGTAGGCGCAAGGTCTGGTGAGTAGGGCGGATGACGGAGAGCTTCCAACCCCAGTTCTTGCAACTTGGAGACCGTCTGCTGTGCAGTATGAGGTCGCGCGTTGTCGTGCAGGAGCAGCGGAGACGAGCGATTGACCAATGCTGGTTGGAGATGCGCCAGCTTCTCCATCATTGTGTTCAGTTCTTCACAGTACACATCTGCAGTAATGCTCACCCCGTTTGGTAAGAAGCTGTGATGAATCACACCGGCGCTAGACCACCAAACAGTGACCATCACTTTTCTAGGGGTAAGTTTTCGTTTAGGGCATTGTTTAGGTGCTGAACCAGGATCCAACCAACTTGCTGAGCGCTTACGGTTATCAAACAGAATCCATTTTTCATCGCAGGTAACAATGCGGTTCAAAATTCCTTCATTTGTGTGTCTGTTGAGCAGTGCAAGGCACGTCTCGACGCGTACTTCGCGCTGGCGATCATTGAGTTCGTGGGGCACCCATTTGTCAAGCTTTTTTACCTTGCCAATTTGACGCAAATGGACCAATATTGTTTTGACGCTAACGTCGAAAGCTGCTGCTAATTCAGCCGTAGATTGTGTATCATCAGCTTCCACAATCGCCTTTAATTCGTCATTGTCGACCAAAGTCTTCGGACGACCGCGAGGTTCATTTTTCAGGTCGAAATTTCCAGAACGGAAGCGAGCAAACCAATAACAGGTGGTGCGTTGGTTTGTAGAGTTAGCTCCGTAAACGTCGTTGATGTTGCGTGCCGCTTGTGCCGCGTTGCTGCTACGACGGTACTCATATTCCATAATTACTCGAATTTTTAACGTATCCATGATGACGAAAAAGATTGAAATGCGATGAAAATGTAACACTAATCAATAAAGAAATGACTACTTTTAGAAAAAAAAATCCATGTTTTTAAAATAAAATTAATTTGAAATTAGAATTCATAGCCAAACAAAAATTATTTTGATTTGAAATGGCCAGTACTGCAGAACGGCAATTTCATAGGTAAAGACCTAATATTATAAATGCGAAAGTAAGTTTGTTTGTTATCTTTTCACGCCAAAAGTACTGAACTGATCATCATGAAATTTTTCATACACATTGTCAGGTGTACAGGAAAGGACATAGGGTACCTTTCATCCAGAAAAAAATTGGTACTGGTCCCGACGGAAAGAACAATAAATAACTTACGACGGTCACAATTGCTTTAGGACGCTAGATGGCGCTACGTGTCTTTCGAATCATGATTAAATTATATTATTAAAATTAGAAACTGTAGTAGTGTGTTCCAACAACCTTAATTGACTGTTTAAATCTAAATGAACGCGAGCAAAGCCGCGGGCAAAAGCTAGTATACTTACTAAAACCGAGTGCCTTCCATTAGACGGTCAGAAGCATAGATTAAACACTAAATAAATGTACAAGTCAGAGGTATGATCTCCAGCCTTATCCACTGTCTCCTTCGCATACATCCACGGGAGAAGAAGTGACGGCATTCCACGTAATCTCACTCCCGACCATATAATACTGAATCACGACGGAAGCAAGACAGGTCACCCACACCCAAGTTCTGCGAAGTGGAGCTAAGTCTCCTCTCCAGGCGTTTCTCGAGGCACTGCTGTGGCATGCCCCGCTTTGAGTAGCGCAAGTCACTCCTTTCTCAGGATCTGATCCTTTTCAGAATCTGGCACTCTCATAAAACTACCAAGCCAATTATATTGCCTAAAAACAGCATTCTAATTAGTTACTTAACTTACATTTTCTTGTATATCCGAACCGAACTAAATATCCATCGGGAACAGGAAAACTATGATAAAGTTTTGCGAAAACGCTATCAGAACTACAAGTGAAACTACTAATGTTAACCCTAAGCTGCTACGACTCGCCTTGTTTGTAGTTTAGATGGTTGCAACTAGGTGGTGTTGGACGTCGTTCCCAAGGCTCGGAACCGGTCTAAACAGAGCGTTAATTTCTATCAATCACCGGTAAATATCATTTATCGGTTAATTCAACGACTCGTTGCATTTTGCCTAAAAATACTTTTAGGCAATTCGTGTTTCTAATTTCATATTATAAACCCTGTTACTCTGTAATGTCATGAGTACTTAAGTACCACTAACCCACGTTTACATCAAGGTAAAACACATATTCCACGTCCCTCCGTACCAAAAAGTCCTTAATGCAAATGGTCTTAATAGCAAAACGTCATATTAGCAAATCGTCCTATGAGGAAATGGTCCTAAAAACAAAAGAACAGAAATGGTACAGTCATACCGCACTTACATATGAGATTTTTAAAGGAATCATTTTGTTTATCTTCTGCTTGAGACACTTAAACATAAAAAATAAAATCCGACCTAAAACGGGCAAAACGATGTGGTTTCCACTGCTTTCGTTTATTGTTTACACCTTAACCCAGATCCAGACGTAGGTATGTAATGTAACGTGAATTCTGGGTGTGAACAGCATTACGAGCATTACATGTAACGCTCGGGCTGATCCATCGGCTGTCGGTTTTAAGCGCGAACACAGCCTCTCGCAGTCGTGCACATACAGGATTCGCGTTGAGTTTGTATGCCGTCCATACTATTCGCATTACATTACAGAGGTCGGACCCGGCTCACAGAACACTATGACCCAGCTTTAGAAGTTATGAAGACGGTATAGGTATTCAAAATGGTCTAAACTCTGAAATAATGTCGGAACCTACATAAAACACATTTACTACATTCATGTTGTTGCGATGCGATTAGTAGCATGTTACAAATCGCGATATTCTACTAGGTAATTAGGTATTCAATACGGTAACATATCGTTTACTATTAATAATATTCAAGAGAATTCCGAGGGGACGGCGCGTACGCAGTCCCCACTACCAAAAATAACGCATCCGAGTTATCCACATTAGGGATAATCGCAGGGGTCAACCCAACCGCAGTGCAATGGGAAGGCCTCGCCCTGGGGGAACCGCCTTCATGATCACGGTATCCCCTATGCCAGGTAAGTATGATTATTTCACAGAAACGCGTGAGGGTTGTTCAACGGCGGAGAATCTTGACACTGCGATTCAGAAACGTGACGTAAATGTAAAGCGCCATCTAGTGAATATAAACTGTACAAAACCACAATTCTTCTCATGTCATTTAATTAGTTGCTTGCCTCTTTTGTTACCATAGAGTTATTAAAACAGAGACAGTAATGAAAAGTTTACATGCAAAAAACATTGAAATGCCAATATATCCAAATTGGTTAAAGCTATTCAATCGTAAATAATATATTATGCTTAGCTTAGTACCAATTTTTGATCTATTGGGAGACTCATGATAGCGCTGTTGGAACTTTGGAGTGATCCCGTCATCCAGACATCAGGTTGGCGGGGCACTTTGAAAATGCTATAACGATAAAAGTATTTAGGAACTAATTATTTGATTAAAGGTACCAATTAGGTACTCAAACTCAAAGCATTTATTTCAATTAAACCATTTACAGGCACTTTTGAACTGTCAAAGAGTGGGTCAGTTAGTCAGAAAGTTGAAGCTAGTTGCCCATTCCAAAACGTAGATCTCTATGGAGAAGAACGGGCAAGAAACTCCAAGGACACTCTTTTTAAATAAAAATATTACAAAATCCTGGGTACATTATTCTTGTTACTTCTATATGCGAGAACAATTAAAAATATATACCTATTAAGAAACAATTCAAAATATAAGATTAATAATAAAAATAAGCCGTGGCAGTTAAGAGATGACCAGTCTTAACTGACGGCGCCCGTTCACGAAAATGACGCGTGGATCAGCACCATCCAGCTCAACCATTTTGTAGGGAACCGAATGATCCAACACACGCGCCACCAACAGTGAGACATTTATGTGAGCATGACATAGTCTCAACTGCCATGCTGTCAAATCAACATAATTGTATAATAAACGAATCCATGGTACTCACATTTACAAAATTGAAAAATTGCTTCTAAATTATACAAAACTATAGTTTGCTATGTATTTGAGCGATGATAAAAATTTTACTACATAAAAGAAAAGAATCATTAAAATATCTATTGGAGTTACCTATTCAATTATAAAACATATTTATTACATTTAGTTCGCAATGCCAGATAAATAAAAGGGGGAATAAGGAGTAGGTATCTCTTCCAAACATTTTTATCTACGATATAATCATTGAACTTATAATATGCTTGTCTACATAGTGTGCGTTTAATGCATGTTTTTACTAATTATATAAGCTATTCAACATTAACCTATTGACTGCCCCAGTCGGATTAATACGACAAATGTTTTCGTGCCAGTGCTGCCTCTCCTCTGTCGTATTTATACGACTGAGAACCTATGTTCGTTTTTTATTTCATTGGACGACCTTATTCGTCGTAGATATTTATTTGTCGATTTATAAGTTGATCTCATCAACTGCGCTACTTAATTTTTTTTATCCTGGTAGTACGTTCCTGTGGGATAATTTCCGACTTCCACGCGAGCGAAGCCGCGGGCAAAAGCTAGTAATTTATACAATGGTAAATTAACTACAATTATTTATTAATGTTGCGCCTGTTGTGTCCCACTGTAGGCCAAAAGCCTCATTTCCGTCTTTCCATTTTTCTCTCTCAAACAATGCAAGCCCAATCCTTTGTCTTTTAGTAATAGTTTTTATTATTTCTGTGTCCAGATTGCCGGTGTAGCCAAGCGCTTGGATTGAGGAGTGGCTTGAACGGCGCCACGGCGTCCTCACCTTCCGCCTGACGCAGGTCCTCACCGGTCATGGCTGTTTCGGGAGGTTCCTGTTTCGGATAAGGCGGGAGGAAACGCCCGGGTGTTATCATTGTGTGGATCGACCGGAGGACACGGTGGAGCATACGGTGGAGGTCTGCCCGGCTTGGGCGGAGCACCGCCGTGTCCTCGTGGCGGCGATCGGCGGCGGCGACCTCTCGGGTCCGACCCTGGTTCAGGCCATGGTACGGAACAAGAGGGAATGGGAAGCCGTCACCTCCTTCTGCGAAGCAGTAATGCTCGCGAAGGAGGCGGCAGAGCGCGAGAGGGAGAGGCAATCACTGCGCCCTCGCGCCCCTAGTCGCCGCAGGAGGAGACACCCTGGGCGTCGGGAGTCGATTGCCGACTCCCGGCCACCGTAGGCGCGGGCTTGCGGACGGCGAGCAATGGGCAGCTCGCCGTTCGGTAAGGACCAGGCCCGGGTCGACGGCGCGTCGTGTTCCACGCGCGCCTCAAAGAGATGTCAGCACAATTGACGGGGTCCGATAGGACCGATGCCTGCCGGGGCTGCGGATTGTTCGAAAGAGTTACCGTGGCCCTGGCGCACAGGCAACTGAAGGAACACGGGTGGGTTTTAGTCAGTAAGAGTCTGACACGCCCTTCCGCTCCGCCCAGAGCGGGAGAGGTCATTTGATGATTTCCCAAACCAAAAAAAAAAAAAAGCCAAGCGCTTGGAGCGCGCGGCGGCGTTGCGCGAAGAGTGTTACCTAATGAAGGCGCTCGCGCTCGCCAACTCCGAGGCGCGCATCGATGAGCACGCAGCGCTGCGTCGCTTCAGGGACTCTATACTCGCAGCACTTAATGATGCTGTCTCCGCTTTAAGGTGAGCTTAAAGCATCTAAATCTCCTCATCTTCCTCAGGTTTTGAAGACTCACTTGCAATCAAATTATAATTTAGAAACAAAGTAATAGTTTGACTAAGGGATTATGTCACTTGGTTAAGATTCCAAAGAGATTTTGATTTTAGATTGGCCCAGGTTAAAGTATCAAAAAGTAAGCTTTCGAATTACACGTAACAAGGCCCCAAAGTCCTTAGTGTGAAGTAGTTGTAAACTCTGTGGGGTTTTAGCTGACAAAAGTCCGATGAAATTAGGGTTACCATTTCGAAATTTGAAAAGTCCTGTGAAAAAGCCCGATATATTTTGCAAAAAAGTTTCACTAACTTTACTTTTTATTTTTTTTCGAGTCTTATTTTTCTTTTTTTTTTCTTAAGAAAATTTTTAATTTCTTAAAGCCGGATGTGTTAGGACTAATCTGGACGGATGGTAACCCTAGACGCAATTCTCATACCCATGGGGGTATCCATTAGTATTACCCACCCCATGTTGAAATAGTTGAACGAATATGGGTATATTTGTTACTTTTTAAAACTATAAATGAAACATAAAACGGATACGTAGAGCAGAGTAAGCTAACGAGCCATAGTGATGTCGTGTGCAGGCCGTACAACGGCTCGGCGGCGCTGCAGCAGCTGCTGCTGGTGCTGCCGGCGCTGCGCCACGCCGACGTGGCCGTGCGCCGCTTCTGGGCCGGCGTGCACCGCGAGCGGCGCGCGCCCATGAACAAGCTGTTCGTGGAGATGCTGGAGGCGTGTCTGCGGTAAGCGTGGCCGCGACCCGCAGGCCTCCACACCCAATTTCGGCCGATCTCGGCGGAGAGCGGCCGGCGACGCGGAGATGTTCTAGTGCACGAGTGCGCGCACTACCGGGACCCCGGCGGGACTATGGAGGTGCATGTATGTTGTATACGTTTCCTCTCCGAATGTCAATATTTTCGTTTCTTCACCTTCGGCGGAGGCGACGCGTCCCCGCGCCAAATGTACAAAACGACGGACGGATCTAGTACAAAACTTGTTACTATTTTTGTATAATATAAAAAATATATATACCTAGTTTTACTGTGGAAGTTTCGAGATTATTGTATGGTCGAGGAAACTATCCTCAGACTGATCGCGGGCTGCCAGCCACTTAGGATCTTAGTGACCTGAAACGTCATTAGTTCTGTACAGAACAGAATTTTAGTACTGTTAGCTTTAAAGGCGATTTTTTATGTTTTGTCTAAATTTCGTGGCTCTCTGCAATGGCCCCTCCATGTAGCGTCGCAGGTATTTTTCCCCGACCGTACGAACTACTTCTGTATGTAAGCCCCGGTAGATGCGGGGGCCGTATTCGGCACGTTTATCATTAAAATATAACATTGTTTTTATTCTGTTGGTTTTAAATGCTAAGAGGGGACGTTGCTTGTACTGTGTCGTATTAAAATAAACACGCCAGTGGACCTAAAATATTCGTAGTTTAAACAATGCATCATTATGATATCAAATGGATTTCTTGTAATTTTACTAGAATTTCTAAAGTACAAATATATACCTACTTAGATAAGTTTTACACCTGTTTTTTCATAACAAACTTGTTTTCTGAAGAAAGAAGACGTAGATTGTTGCTGAATATTATTTAAAAAAAATATAAAATAATTCTACGAATTAAGAATGTTTGTCTGAACGGAAAATTTCAAACAAATATATTCTTATTTCAGATGAATTGAGTCGCAGTGCAACAGCACACCCCATCCTAATGTACAACTGTTTTTATAAAATAATGAACACATAACAACATAGAATTTATTTAATAAATACAGATAATGTAGCAATATTTACTTTATAAAGGTTATAAACGTAGGTATATCTAGAGCTGTTCCACTGACAAAAAAATATTTTTTAACTGAAATATTAGTTGTGTAGTATGTCTGATCCTTTGTCGACAATACTCGGGTATTGTGAACAATACTCTGTCCCACATTATCCGGGCATAGTCGATAATCTATATAGATGACATAGTAGTAGTAACCCCTATATTGGATGGATGTATTTTTAAACGCGTTAAGGCTCCCGCTGACAGGCGCGACGCGACTCCGGTAGAACAATTCCCATGAAGTTTTCATAGGAGTTGTTCCTCTAGAGTCCGGTCGTGCCTGTCTGCGGGAGCCCTTAAGTAGAATCCTATAAAAATATAATCCTTAATCCTAGTTAGTATTAACAAGGAGTTAGTGACCAAACCGCGGTTAAAAATATTTTCAACTAGTATAATTTTCCTTACTATAGTGTGTTGATTGGAGTGTGTTTCTGTCAAAACTGTTGTCGTCGTTGTAACATATCTGTAGGTAGTTAGTGTAATGTACAAAGTACAAGGAAAAATACTCTTCTGGACTTTAACTCTGGAGTCCCGAGGTCGCGATATCTGGCGAGACACAATACTTAATCATTGTGTCTAATGAGGGCTATCGCGCTTAGTTCGCCGCTAGAGGCGCTAGTGTAGAGTAAGGTCTCTAGATGTCAAAATATGTACTGAACTTTCACTGTTTGCAGGATTTTTTATCACGGATTTTATCGAATGATTCATAATAGCTGTAATGGTTGTGCCATTCTTGATTTTAAGTAAAAAGTTAGGATCTAATTTGGTAGCACTTAAAGGAAGAATTAAATTTGTCTGCTTCATGCTTGCCAATATTAGGAACATTGTAATCTAAATATTCATTTGAAGTTTTAGAATGTAATAAAATAAACATACTATGAATATAAGGGTTCTTAAACATATCCAAAACATCAAATAAAAGTACTGTAACAGGACGTTACTCGACAGTGGCCCCAACTTGTGAGCAAAAAAACGATAGCCCTCATTACTCGGGATTCAAGAGGTAAAAATAACCCTTATTCATAAAATATACATCTATGTATGTATGCTCTTGTATGAGGACAGTTATTTAGCAGTAACACTCTAAATGGATCTGTCTGGTATTATGTCAGTCCGATCATGGTATAATAATATACTTCGCCAGGTATAGCATTCCGAGACACAGTGGTCACGTGGGAGACACAAGCCTACGTCATCACCGCTGTGTTACCAGTAGTGTGTAATAATAACTCCCCAAGCGGCTTTATTACCTGTGCGAATCCGATAAAACAATGAGGTTTTCACTAACAATTACGTTGGTATATGTTTAAATTGATTTGTTTCGTTTGATTAGCAAAACGAGACGACAATTTAAATGCTTTAGTATTTTTTAACAGAATGGTGACTGAGAATGTTTCCATAATTCGGGTTTTGTTGCAATAAAGTGGCAACTGGATAGTGACGTAAGCATGTGTCACTCCCGGAGTGCTAGACCTTGTTTTTTTAGACCATGAGTCAGATCATGTGCAGATATTGCTGTCTCATTCTATTCCGATAGCGTGAGACCGCGCTATATTGGTAGAAAGAGATCATCACAAGACCTTCAGTCCTGAGTGGAACTGCTAAATAATAAACCCCTATCTACCTTTGTAAATAAACATAGAGCTTTTTAGCTATAGGAATTTGATATTTATGAATAAGGGTATAAGATTCAAAATACAGAAGCATCCTCCATATTAAACACTATAGTAAAAACCTATACCTAAGTATATCATCACAGAATTGTATTAAGTACCTAAAAATATTGGTTTGTAAATATAATTAATATTAAAGATATTTAGTGGAACAGATAATATCGAATACCTCAATACTTGTTACCATGAACGAGTGAAAATAAAACTGTTACAAATGTAAATAAGTACATGTACAGCGGTTTGGATGATGCCAGCGCCTCTGTTGGCGAAACTCGGAACTTGCAATGGGTTGACATTTTGAAGCTTCGTCTGATTAAGTACGAATTTGGTATTAATTTTTGTGTTTAACTTTCGTAAAAATTAAAAACATGAAATTAAATAGATAGGAGATTAATTTCAGCATAGATAGATATAGAATTCATCTAAACTAATATTATAAAAAGTAAAGATTTGATATTTTGTACGTTTGTCTGTTGCGCTTTCACGCTGAAACGGCTGAACGGGTTTTGATGAAATTTGGCACATGGGTAGACCATGACCTGGATTAGGACAAAGGATACTTTTGTCTCGATATTCCCACGCAATCGAGAGTTACGCAGGGCGCAGCGAGTGTTTCATAAAATTTGACGTCTTTCTAAAATGTTTTCCCTTTACAGTTTCAGAGTTTGCTATACATGAGCTCTGGCATGAACTTTACCGTTGCCAATACAAAGTGTGTGAACAATCAATGCGAAAACGACTAAAATAAGAATTAAGTTGTATAAAAATGTTGAAAGAAATCTATTCAAAACTGCACCCATAGTTCGGTTGATTTTGTAAAATTGTTAGGAGTTCGATAATTTTACTGTTAACAAAAAGGTTGTTGTGAACGGTGCATTTTTGTTGTGATTTTGCTCAAAGCATGTGTCTATGAGTATTCGCATTCTTACCAGAACTAGTGATTTAGCTGCTGACAGTACTAAGGGTTTCCAACACTCATTTATTTTATTATGCTAAGAAAAACTAGCAAAAATCTATACGTGAAATTTTCCAAATTTTTTCAGAAACTATATAATCATAAGCAGTCGAATTAGCGAAAACCTTGAGTGTGAAAACCCTTAGTATCTTTTAAAGTAACGTCAGCCTAAAAACTTGAATTCGCAGTTTTATTTTTAAACATTTTTTTGTTTAACGGTTTAGTAGCCATTACGTTTGAAATTTAACGTGTCTGAACAAGCTAAAGGTTGTATATACACAAATTACCGATCAACGGTATTTTAGTGTCAAAATATGAGTAGGTTCAACTTTCAAAATGATATTTGTCGTAACATAGTTACAAAACTGAATTGTAAAAATCAATGTGATGGATTTAGGATTAAGAATAAGCAAATAATTTTGAAAGTTGCCAAGATTTTTTAGGCCGAGATAAACGAACACTACTTAGCACTTGGTTTGGCTGCGTGTTATTCCTGTCACTGTCGTCCAGTTGGGCAGTACAGATAGGGGTATCTTTCACTAAGGCCCTTATTGTAGAACCTCACTCACGACTCAAGCATTACTTAAAGCTAATTTCAACCAATCAAATTGCTCGAAACTAGTTTTAAGTAATGCTCGAGTCGTAAGTTTGACAGCTGTCAAACTGCAAGTCTTGACAACTGTCAAACTTACGAATTAGAGACGGGAACATAGTCTGCTACAAGGATTTTTTGGCGCTCGCATGACGTTGACAAGGAGGCGCTGTTGGTTAACATTTGTGCAATTGCTTTGTGAAATGTATTGAAAAATCAAGATGGCGGCGGCGTTAGTTTTGATTATCACCACAAGCCAAGACATCCTTGTACAAGCTATATCTAAGCCAATGCGTATGCTACAGTCCAATCAGTGTTATTTCACCTCTGACAGTAGCAACCCAATAGCAACCTTATTATGACGATTATAAAGATCATTGTGAATTTGACAGACTTGTCAATGGCAGCAACCTTATTGCAACGGTGATAAAGGCTACTGTGATTTTGAAAGTGATGTAAATTCAGAGGTAAAGTAACGGTGAACGGGTTGTCAGAAGTGACGTTTATCAATCTCGGCGAGACTCTAGTATCACAGAATAAAAAAATTCTATGTATCTTAAATTCCATGTGAGTTTTAACGCGTTCTGTTGTAGTTATTCTTATGTTAAGAATATTTACTTTATTTAATAGTGTTTAATGCGTAACCAGTGGTAGTCAGGAAGCGAAGCTGTGAAGTGTGACTGTGCCAGATTATTTATTAAGTTTTTAATTATTATCGTCGTTATTATTGATCTGCGATTACTGATGTATACAATTAAGGAAATTGTGATTGTTTGGTTATAGTCTGTATGTGGGCCGGTTACTTCAAAACACGGCTAATGGTTAAGGCTTTTTTTAAACACTTGGATTGATGAGTTAGAAAATACCTGTTCATGTATTTTTATCAATCGTGTATCAATTTTTGTTTTATTTTTAACTTTTCGGCAGCTTATTACCTGCTTGCATACAGACTGTAACCTGAACTTTTGTTGATAATATTTCTTAGAAAAATCAAAAGAATTTTTAATCGCCTTTTATAAAATTTTACTTTGTATAAACGAACTGATTGGACTTGATGAAAAATAAATTGAATTTCTATATCGTAGAACATTTTTAGTAGGTGGACTTAGTGATATGTAATCTCAGATCAAACTAGAGAACCCTAGGTAAACCAATATAATACCCGTGTCTTAAATTTTTGTATTTAATAAATTCGTACCTTATTTCTTTACATAATGTTATTAATGTGAACCGGTCCTGGATATAAAATAAAAAATATATAAAGTGGTGACATTTTATTTTTGTATTTTTATTTGTTTGATCAAGAATACCCTTTCGACTTCACACGCTGTGCTTATGGTTAGGTACCTAACATGACATACAGTTGGCGCAAAACTTTATAAGCCCTTTGAACGTAGGCCCAAGAACGAAAACACTCATGGTACAGTTGAGTGACAGTGAGAGAGTTCCCTCGGACACCTATATTATGCATACTGCGCAGCCGCTCGTTGCAACTTCCGAGAGCTCATACAGTTTTGCGCGAACTGTACCTGGGAACATCACATTTGAAACCTCCGAAGGGATAGGCAGTGTAGTATACTACACTCAATCCTCGCTAGTTAAGTGGGCTCTCTAATAGAAGCGAGCCTACTGCCATCAGCCGGGCACAAATCTAGACTCCGAGCTGCTTTTGAGGGATTCCTAATGGAAAAACCTAAAAACTGCCCTGACCTGGGGATCGAATTCAGGACCACATGGTCAGACTAGACTCACGAGGCAGTCTTCAAAGACAACGACTTAACTTGAGCATTGAACCCAGGACCTCGTGCTGACACAACACTCACGAGGCAATCGTCAAAGACAACGACCTAACCTGGGCATCGAACACAGGAATCCATGATCTGCAGCTGCGCTTCCGACCACTAGACCTATGAGGCAGTCAATAACCTAACGACCTAACAAACAACTTGCCATTAAATAAAACTAAGAATCCTAACTAATAATAGGTCTTTACCTATGAAATTGCCGTTTTGTATGAAAAAATTTAAACGAATTTTTTTCATGAATTTTTTATTTGTATTAATCGAAGTAATCACCCATGCAATCAATGCATCTTTGCCATCGCAGTGGCAGTTTATTGATGCCCTTCTTAAAGAAATCAGCTGGACGGGAGGCAACAAATTCTTCAAAGGCATTTTGTACTGCCTCTCGGGTATTAAATTTTTTTCCCGCCAAGAAGTTATCCAAATTCTGGAAAAAGTAGTAGTCTGTAGGCGCAAGGTCTGGTGAGTAGGGCGGATGACGGAGAGCTTCCAACCCCAGTTCTTGCAACTTGGAGACCGTCTGCTGTGCAGTATGAGGTCGCGCGTTGTCGTGCAGGAGCAGCGGAGACGAGCGATTGACCAATGCTGGTTGGAGATGCGCCAGCTTCTCCATCATTGTGTTCAGTTCTTCACAGTACACATCTGCAGTAATGCTCACCCCGTTTGGTAAGAAGCTGTGATGAATCACACCGGCGCTAGACCACCAAACAGTGACCATCACTTTTCTAGGGGTAAGTTTTCGTTTAGGGCATTGTTTAGGTGCTGAACCAGGATCCAACCAACTTGCTGAGCGCTTACGGTTATCAAACAGAATCCATTTTTCATCGCAGGTAACAATGCGGTTCAAAATTCCTTCATTTGTGTGTCTGTTGAGCAGTGCAAGGCACGTCTCGACGCGTACTTCGCGCTGGCGATCATTGAGTTCGTGGGGCACCCATTTGTCAAGCTTTTTTACCTTGCCAATTTGACGCAAATGGACCAATATTGTTTTGACGCTAACGTCGAAAGCTGCTGCTAATTCAGCCGTAGATTGTGTATCATCAGCTTCCACAATCGCCTTTAATTCGTCATTGTCGACCAAAGTCTTCGGACGACCGCGAGGTTCATTTTTCAGGTCGAAATTTCCAGAACGGAAGCGAGCAAACCAATAACAGGTGGTGCGTTGGTTTGTAGAGTTAGCTCCGTAAACGTCGTTGATGTTGCGTGCCGCTTGTGCCGCGTTGCTGCTACGACGGTACTCATATTCCATAATTACTCGAATTTTTAACGTATCCATGATGACGAAAAAGATTGAAATGCGATGAAAATGTAACACTAATCAATAAAGAAATGACTACTTTTAGAAAAAAAAATCCATGTTTTTAAAATAAAATTAATTTGAAATTAGAATTCATAGCCAAACAAAAATTATTTTGATTTGAAATGGCCAGTACTGCAGAACGGCAATTTCATAGGTAAAGACCTAATATTATAAATGCGAAAGTAAGTTTGTTTGTTATCTTTTCACGCCAAAAGTACTGAACTGATCATCATGAAATTTTTCATACACATTGTCAGGTGTACAGGAAAGGACATAGGGTACCTTTCATCCAGAAAAAAATTGGTACTGGTCCCGACGGAAAGAACAATAAATAACTTACGACGGTCACAATTGCTTTAGGACGCTAGATGGCGCTACGTGTCTTTCGAATCATGATTAAATTATATTATTAAAATTAGAAACTGTAGTAGTGTGTTCCAACAACCTTAATTGACTGTTTAAATCTAAATGAACGCGAGCAAAGCCGCGGGCAAAAGCTAGTATACTTACTAAAACCGAGTGCCTTCCATTAGACGGTCAGAAGCATAGATTAAACACTAAATAAATGTACAAGTCAGAGGTATGATCTCCAGCCTTATCCACTGTCTCCTTCGCATACATCCACGGGAGAAGAAGTGACGGCATTCCACGTAATCTCACTCCCGACCATATAATACTGAATCACGACGGAAGCAAGACAGGTCACCCACACCCAAGTTCTGCGAAGTGGAGCTAAGTCTCCTCTCCAGGCGTTTCTCGAGGCACTGCTGTGGCATGCCCCGCTTTGAGTAGCGCAAGTCACTCCTTTCTCAGGATCTGATCCTTTTCAGAATCTGGCACTCTCATAAAACTACCAAGCCAATTATATTGCCTAAAAACAGCATTCTAATTAGTTACTTAACTTACATTTTCTTGTATATCCGAACCGAACTAAATATCCATCGGGAACAGGAAAACTATGATAAAGTTTTGCGAAAACGCTATCAGAACTACAAGTGAAACTACTAATGTTAACCCTAAGCTGCTACGACTCGCCTTGTTTGTAGTTTAGATGGTTGCAACTAGGTGGTGTTGGACGTCGTTCCCAAGGCTCGGAACCGGTCTAAACAGAGCGTTAATTTCTATCAATCACCGGTAAATATCATTTATCGGTTAATTCAACGACTCGTTGCATTTTGCCTAAAAATACTTTTAGGCAATTCGTGTTTCTAATTTCATATTATAAACCCTGTTACTCTGTAATGTCATGAGTACTTAAGTACCACTAACCCACGTTTACATCAAGGTAAAACACATATTCCACGTCCCTCCGTACCAAAAAGTCCTTAATGCAAATGGTCTTAATAGCAAAACGTCATATTAGCAAATCGTCCTATGAGGAAATGGTCCTAAAAACAAAAGAACAGAAATGGTACAGTCATACCGCACTTACATATGAGATTTTTAAAGGAATCATTTTGTTTATCTTCTGCTTGAGACACTTAAACATAAAAAATAAAATCCGACCTAAAACGGGCAAAACGATGTGGTTTCCACTGCTTTCGTTTATTGTTTACACCTTAACCCAGATCCAGAC
The DNA here is from genome assembly GCA_917490735.1 of Dryobotodes eremita. Lineage (NCBI taxonomy): Eukaryota > Metazoa > Arthropoda > Insecta > Lepidoptera > Noctuidae > Dryobotodes > Dryobotodes eremita. The sequence continues at coordinate 18,700,221 of OU823257.1, forward strand.
GTAGGTATGTAATGTAACGTGAATTCTGGGTGTGAACAGCATTACGAGCATTACATGTAACGCTCGGGCTGATCCATCGGCTGTCGGTTTTAAGCGCGAACACAGCCTCTCGCAGTCGTGCACATACAGGATTCGCGTTGAGTTTGTATGCCGTCCATACTATTCGCATTACATTACAGAGGTCGGACCCGGCTCACAGAACACTATGACCCAGCTTTAGAAGTTATGAAGACGGTATAGGTATTCAAAATGGTCTAAACTCTGAAATAATGTCGGAACCTACATAAAACACATTTACTACATTCATGTTGTTGCGATGCGATTAGTAGCATGTTACAAATCGCGATATTCTACTAGGTAATTAGGTATTCAATACGGTAACATATCGTTTACTATTAATAATATTCAAGAGAATTCCGAGGGGACGGCGCGTACGCAGTCCCCACTACCAAAAATAACGCATCCGAGTTATCCACATTAGGGATAATCGCAGGGGTCAACCCAACCGCAGTGCAATGGGAAGGCCTCGCCCTGGGGGAACCGCCTTCATGATCACGGTATCCCCTATGCCAGGTAAGTATGATTATTTCACAGAAACGCGTGAGGGTTGTTCAACGGCGGAGAATCTTGACACTGCGATTCAGAAACGTGACGTAAATGTAAAGCGCCATCTAGTGAATATAAACTGTACAAAACCACAATTCTTCTCATGTCATTTAATTAGTTGCTTGCCTCTTTTGTTACCATAGAGTTATTAAAACAGAGACAGTAATGAAAAGTTTACATGCAAAAAACATTGAAATGCCAATATATCCAAATTGGTTAAAGCTATTCAATCGTAAATAATATATTATGCTTAGCTTAGTACCAATTTTTGATCTATTGGGAGACTCATGATAGCGCTGTTGGAACTTTGGAGTGATCCCGTCATCCAGACATCAGGTTGGCGGGGCACTTTGAAAATGCTATAACGATAAAAGTATTTAGGAACTAATTATTTGATTAAAGGTACCAATTAGGTACTCAAACTCAAAGCATTTATTTCAATTAAACCATTTACAGGCACTTTTGAACTGTCAAAGAGTGGGTCAGTTAGTCAGAAAGTTGAAGCTAGTTGCCCATTCCAAAACGTAGATCTCTATGGAGAAGAACGGGCAAGAAACTCCAAGGACACTCTTTTTAAATAAAAATATTACAAAATCCTGGGTACATTATTCTTGTTACTTCTATATGCGAGAACAATTAAAAATATATACCTATTAAGAAACAATTCAAAATATAAGATTAATAATAAAAATAAGCCGTGGCAGTTAAGAGATGACCAGTCTTAACTGACGGCGCCCGTTCACGAAAATGACGCGTGGATCAGCACCATCCAGCTCAACCATTTTGTAGGGAACCGAATGATCCAACACACGCGCCACCAACAGTGAGACATTTATGTGAGCATGACATAGTCTCAACTGCCATGCTGTCAAATCAACATAATTGTATAATAAACGAATCCATGGTACTCACATTTACAAAATTGAAAAATTGCTTCTAAATTATACAAAACTATAGTTTGCTATGTATTTGAGCGATGATAAAAATTTTACTACATAAAAGAAAAGAATCATTAAAATATCTATTGGAGTTACCTATTCAATTATAAAACATATTTATTACATTTAGTTCGCAATGCCAGATAAATAAAAGGGGGAATAAGGAGTAGGTATCTCTTCCAAACATTTTTATCTACGATATAATCATTGAACTTATAATATGCTTGTCTACATAGTGTGCGTTTAATGCATGTTTTTACTAATTATATAAGCTATTCAACATTAACCTATTGACTGCCCCAGTCGGATTAATACGACAAATGTTTTCGTGCCAGTGCTGCCTCTCCTCTGTCGTATTTATACGACTGAGAACCTATGTTCGTTTTTTATTTCATTGGACGACCTTATTCGTCGTAGATATTTATTTGTCGATTTATAAGCTGATCTCATCAACTGCGCTACTTAATTTTTTTTATCCTGGTAGTACGTTCCTGTGGGATAATTTCCGACTTCCACGCGAGCGAAGCCGCGGGCAAAAGCTAGTAATTTATACAATGGTAAATTAACTACAATTATTTATTAATGTTGCGCCTGTTGTGTCCCACTGTAGGCCAAAAGCCTCATTTCCGTCTTTCCATTTTTCTCTCTCAAACAATGCAAGCCCAATCCTTTGTCTTTTAGTAATAGTTTTTATTATTTCTGTGTCCAGATTGCCGGTGTAGCCAAGCGCTTGGATTGAGGAGTGGCTTGAACGGCGCCACGGCGTCCTCACCTTCCGCCTGACGCAGGTCCTCACCGGTCATGGCTGTTTCGGGAGGTTCCTGTTTCGGATAAGGCGGGAGGAAACGCCCGGGTGTTATCATTGTGTGGATCGACCGGAGGACACGGTGGAGCATACGGTGGAGGTCTGCCCGGCTTGGGCGGAGCACCGCCGTGTCCTCGTGGCGGCGATCGGCGGCGGCGACCTCTCGGGTCCGACCCTGGTTCAGGCCATGGTACGGAACAAGAGGGAATGGGAAGCCGTCACCTCCTTCTGCGAAGCAGTAATGCTCGCGAAGGAGGCGGCAGAGCGCGAGAGGGAGAGGCAATCACTGCGCCCTCGCGCCCCTAGTCGCCGCAGGAGGAGACACCCTGGGCGTCGGGAGTCGATTGCCGACTCCCGGCCACCGTAGGCGCGGGCTTGCGGACGGCGAGCAATGGGCAGCTCGCCGTTCGGTAAGGACCAGGCCCGGGTCGACGGCGCGTCGTGTTCCACGCGCGCCTCAAAGAGATGTCAGCACAATTGACGGGGTCCGATAGGACCGATGCCTGCCGGGGCTGCGGATTGTTCGAAAGAGTTACCGTGGCCCTGGCGCACAGGCAACTGAAGGAACACGGGTGGGTTTTAGTCAGTAAGAGTCTGACACGCCCTTCCGCTCCGCCCAGAGCGGGAGAGGTCATTTGATGATTTCCCAAACCAAAAAAAAAAAAAAGCCAAGCGCTTGGAGCGCGCGGCGGCGTTGCGCGAAGAGTGTTACCTAATGAAGGCGCTCGCGCTCGCCAACTCCGAGGCGCGCATCGATGAGCACGCAGCGCTGCGTCGCTTCAGGGACTCTATACTCGCAGCACTTAATGATGCTGTCTCCGCTTTAAGGTGAGCTTAAAGCATCTAAATCTCCTCATCTTCCTCAGGTTTTGAAGACTCACTTGCAATCAAATTATAATTTAGAAACAAAGTAATAGTTTGACTAAGGGATTATGTCACTTGGTTAAGATTCCAAAGAGATTTTGATTTTAGATTGGCCCAGGTTAAAGTATCAAAAAGTAAGCTTTCGAATTACACGTAACAAGGCCCCAAAGTCCTTAGTGTGAAGTAGTTGTAAACTCTGTGGGGTTTTAGCTGACAAAAGTCCGATGAAATTAGGGTTACCATTTCGAAATTTGAAAAGTCCTGTGAAAAAGCCCGATATATTTTGCAAAAAAGTTTCACTAACTTTACTTTTTATTTTTTTTCGAGTCTTATTTTTCTTTTTTTTTTCTTAAGAAAATTTTTAATTTCTTAAAGCCGGATGTGTTAGGACTAATCTGGACGGATGGTAACCCTAGACGCAATTCTCATACCCATGGGGGTATCCATTAGTATTACCCACCCCATGTTGAAATAGTTGAACGAATATGGGTATATTTGTTACTTTTTAAAACTATAAATGAAACATAAAACGGATACGTAGAGCAGAGTAAGCTAACTCGCCATAGTGATGTCGTGTGCAGGCCGTACAACGGCTCGGCGGCGCTGCAGCAGCTGCTGCTGGTGCTGCCGGCGCTGCGCCACGCCGACGTGGCCGTGCGCCGCTTCTGGGCCGGCGTGCACCGCGAGCGGCGCGCGCCCATGAACAAGCTGTTCGTGGAGATGCTGGAGGCGTGTCTGCGGTAAGCGTGGCCGCGACCCGCAGGCCTCCACACCCAATTTCGGCCGATCTCGGCGGAGAGCGGCCGGCGACGCGGAGATGTTCTAGTGCACGAGTGCGCGCACTACCGGGACCCCGGCGGGACTATGGAGGTGCATGTATGTTGTATACGTTTCCTCTCCGAATGTCAATATTTTCGTTTCTTCACCTTCGGCGGAGGCGACGCGTCCCCGCGCCAAATGTACAAAACGACGGACGGATCTAGTACAAAACTTGTTACTATTTTTGTATAATATAAAAAATATATATACCTAGTTTTACTGTGGAAGTTTCGAGATTATTGTATGGTCGAGGAAACTATCCTCAGACTGATCGCGGGCTGCCAGCCACTTAGTATCTTAGTGACCTGAAACGTCATTAGTTCTGTACAGAACAGAGTTTTAGTACTGTTAGCTTTAAAGGCGATTTTTTATGTTTTGTCTAAATTTCGTGGCTCTCTGCTATAGCCCCTCACTGTAGCGTCGAAGGTATTTTTTCCCCGACCGTACGAACTACTTCTGTATGTAAGCCCCGGTAGATGCGGGGGCCGTATTCGGCACGTTTATCATTAAAATATAACATTGTTTTTATTCTGTTGGTTTTAAATGCTAAGAGGGGACGTTGCTTGTACTGTGTCGTATTAAAATAAACGCTCCAGTGGACCTAAAATATTCGTAGTTTAAACAATGCATCATTATGATATCAAATGGATTTCTTGTAATTTTACTAGAATTTCTAAAGTACAAATATATACCTACTTAGATAAGTTTTACACCTGTTTTTTCATAACAAACTTGTTTTCTGAAGAAAGAAGACGTAGATTGTTGCTGAATATTATTTAAAAAAAATATAAAATAATTCTACGAATTAAGAATGTTTGTCTGAACGGAAAATTTCAAACAAAAATATTCTTATTTCAGATGAATTGAGTCGCAGTGCAACAGCACACCCCATCCTAATGTACAACTGTTTTTATAAAATAATGAACACATAACAACATAGAATTTATTTAATAAATACAGATAATGTAGCAATATTTACTTTATAAAGGTTATAAACGTAGGTATATCTAGAGCTGTTCCACTGACAAAAAAATATTTTTTAACTGAAATATTAGTTGTGTAGTATGTCTGATCCTTTGTCGACAATACTCGGGTATTGTGAACAATACTCTGTCCCACATTATCCGGGCATAGTCGATAATCTATATAGATGACATAGTTGTAGTAACCCCTATATTGGATGGATGTATTTTTAAACGCGTTAAGGCTCCCGCTGACAGGCGCGACGCGACTCCGGTAGAGCAATTCCCATGAAGTTTTCATAGGAGTTGTTCCTCTAGAGTCCGGTCGTGCCTGTCTGCGGGAGCCCTTAAGTAGAATCCTATAAAAATATAATCCTTAATCCTAGTTAGTATTAACAAGGAGTTAGTGACCAAACCGCGGTTAAAAATATTTTCAACTAGTATAATTTTCCTTACTATAGTGTGTTGATTGGAGTGTGTTTCTGTCAAAACTGTTGTCGTCGTTGTAACATATCTGTAGGTAGTTAGTGTAATGTACAAAGTACAAGGAAAAATACTCTTCTGGACTTTAACTCTGGAGTCCCGAGGTCGCGATATCTGGCGAGACACAATACTTAATCATTGTGTCTAATGAGGGCTATCGCGCTTAGTTCGCCGCTAGAGGCGCTAGTGTAGAGTAAGGTCTCTAGATGTCAAAATATGTACTGAACTTTCACTGTTTGCGGGATTTTTTATCACGGATTTTATCGAATGATTCATAATAGCTGTAATGGTTGTGCCATTCTTGATTTTAAGTAAAAAGTTAGGATCTAATTTGGTAGCACTTGAAGGAAGAATTAAATTTGTCTGCTTCATGCTTGCCAATATTAGGAACATTATAATCTAAATATTCATTTGAAGTTTTAGAATGTAATAAAATAAACATACTATGAATATAAGGGTTCTTAAACATATCCAAAACATCAAATAAAAGTACTGTAACAGGACCTTACTCGACAGTGGCCCCAACTGGTGAGCAAAAAAACGATAGCCCTCATTACTCGGGATTCAAGAGGTAAAAATAACCCTTATTCATAAAATATACATCTATGTATGTATGCTCTTGTATGAGGACAGTTATTTAGCAGTAACACTCTAAATGGATCTGTCTGGTATTATGTCAGTCCGATCATGGTATAATAATATACTTCGCCAGGTATAGCATTCCGAGACACAGTGGTCACGTGGGAGACACAAGCCTACGTCATCACCGCTGTGTTACCAGTAGTGTGTAATAATAACTCCCCAAGCGGCTTTTTTACCTGTGCGAATCCGATAAAACAATGAGGTTTTCACTAACAATTACGTTGGTATATGTTTAAATTGATTTGTTTCGTTTGATTAGCAAAACGAGACGACAATTTAAATGCTTTAGTATTTTTTAACAGAATGGTGACTGAGAATGTTTCCATAATTCGGGTTTTGTTGCAATAAAGTGGCAACTGGATAGTGACGTAAGCATGTGTCACTCCCGGAGTGCTAGACCTTGTTTTTTTAGACCATGAGTCAGATCATGTGCAGATATTGCTGTCTCATTCTATTCCGATAGCGTGAGACCGCGCTATATTGGTAGAAAGAGATCATCACAAGACCTTCAGTCCTGAGTGGAACTGCTAAATAATAAACCCCTATCTACCTTTGTAAATAAACATAGAGCTTTTTAGCTATAGGAATTTGATATTTATGAATAAGGGTATAAGATTCAAAATACAGAAGCATCCTCCATATTAAACACTATAGTAAAAACCTATACCTAAGTATATCATCACAGAATTGTATTAAGTACCTAAAAATATTGGTTTGTAAATATAATTAATATTAAAGATATTTAGTGGAACAGATAATATCGAATACCTCAATACTTGTTACCATGAACGAGTGAAAATAAAACTGTTACAAATGTAAATAAGTACATGTGCAGCGGTCTGGATGATGCCAGCGCCTCTGTTGGCGAAACTCGGAACTTGCAATGGGTTGACATTTTGAAGCTTCGGGTATTCATTTTTGTGTTTAACTTTCGTAAAAATTAAAAACATGAAATTAAATAGATAGGAAATTCATTTCAGCATAGATAGATATAGAATTCATCTAAACTAATATTATAAAAAGTAAAGATTTGATATTTTGTACGTTTGTCTGTTGCGCTTTCACGCTGAAACGGCTGAACGGGTTTTGATGAAATTTGGCACATGGGTAGACCATGACCTGGATTAGGACAAAGGATACTTTTGTCTCGATATTCCCACGCAATCGAGAGTTACGCAGGGCGCAGCGAGTGTTTCATAAAATTTGACGTCTTTCTAAAATGTTTTCCCTTTACAGTTTCAGAGTTTGCTATACATGAGCTCTGGCATGAACTTTACCGTTGCCAATACAAAGTGTGTGAACAATCAATGCGAAAACGACTAAAATAAGAATTAAGTTGTATAAAATGTTGAAAGAAATCTATTCAAAACTGCACCCATAGTTGATCGGTTGATTTTGTAAAATTGTTAAGAGTTCGATAATTTTACTGTTAACAAAAAGGTTGTTGTGAACGGTGCATTTTTGTAGTGATTTTGCTCAAAGCATGTGTCTATGAGTATTCGCATTCTTACCAGAACTAGTGATTTAGCTGCTGACAGCACTAAGGGTTTCCAACACTCATTTATTTTATTATGCTAAGAAAAACTAGCAAAAATCTATACGTGAAATTTTCCAAATTTTTTCAGAAACTATAAAATCATAAGCAGTCGAATTAGCGAAAACCTTGAGAGTGAAAACCCTTAGTATCTTTTAAAGTAACGTCAGCCTAAAAACTTGAATTCGCAGTTTTATTTTTAAACATTTTTTTGTTTAACGGTTTAGTAGCCATTACGTTTGAAATTTAACGTGTCTGAACAAGCTAAAGGTTGTATATACACAAATTACCGATCAACGGTATTTTAGTGTCAAAATATGAGTAGGTTCAACTTTCAAAATGATATTTGTCGTAACATAGTTACAAAACTGAATTGTAAAAATCAATGTGATGGATTTAGGATTAAGAATAAGCAAATAATTTTGAAAGTTGCCAAGATTTTTTAGGCCGAGATAAACGAACACTACTTAGCACTTGGTTTGGCTGCGTGTTATTCCTGTCACTGTCGTCCAGTTGGGCAGTACAGATAGGGGTATCTTTCACTAAGGCCCTTATTGTAGAACCTCACTCACGACTCAAGCATTACTTAAAGCTAATTTCAACCAATCAAATTGCTCGAAACTAGTTTTAAGTAATGCTCGAGTCGTAAGTTTGACAGCTGTCAAACTGCAAGTCTTGACAACTGTCAAACTTACGAATTAGAGACGGGAACATAATCTGCTACAAGGATTTTTTGGCACTCGCATGACGTTGACAAGGAGGCGCTGTTGGTTAACATTTGTGCAATTGCTTTGTGAAATGTATTGAAAAATCAAGATGGCGGCGGCGTTAGTTTTGATTATCACCACAAGCCAAGACATCCTTGTACAAGCTATATCTAAGCCAATGCGTATGCTACAGTCCAATCAGTGTTATTTCACCTCTGACAGTAGCAACCCAATAGCAACCTTATTATGACGATTATAAAGATCATTGTGAATTTGACAGACTTGTCAATGGCAGCAACCTTATTGCAACGGTGATAAAGGCTACTGTGATTTTGAAAGTGATGTAAATTCAGAGGTAAAGTAACGGTGAACGGGTTGTCAGAAGTGACGTTTATCAATCTCGGCGAGACTCGAGTATCACAGAATAAAAAAATTCTATGTATCTTAAATTCCATGTGAGTTTTAACGCGTTCTGTTGTAGTTATTCTTATGTTAAGAATATTTACTTTATTTAATAGTGTTTAATGCGTAACCAGTGGTAGTCAGGAAGCGAAGCTGTGAAGTGTGACTGTGCCAGATTATTTATTAAGTTTTTAATTATTATCGTCGTTATTATTGATCTGCGATTACTGATGTATACAATTAAGGAAATTGTGATTGTTTGGTTATAGTCTGTATGTGGGCCGGTTACTTCAAAACACGGCTAATGGTTAAGGCTTTTTTTAAACACTTGGATTGATGAGTTAGAAAATACCTGTTCATGTATTTTTATCAATCGTGTATCAATTTTTGTTTTATTTTTAACTTTTCGGCAGCTTATTACCTGCTTGCATACAGACTGTAACCTGAAGTTTTGTTGATAATATTTCTTAGAAAAATCAAAAGAATTTTTAATCGCCTTTTATAAAATTTTACTTTGTATAAACGAACTGATTGGACTTGATGAAAAATAAATTGAATTTCTATATCGTAGAACATTTTTAGTAGGTGGACTTAGTGATATGTAATCTCAGATCAAACTAGAGAACCCTAGGTAAACCAATATAATACCCGTGTCTTAAATTTTTGTATTTAATAAATTCGTACCTTATTTCTTTACATAATGTTATTAATGTGAACCGGTCCTGGATATAAAATAAAAAATATATAAAGTGGTGACATTTTATTTTTGTATTTTTATTTTTTTGATCAAGAATACCCTTTCGACTTCACACGCTGTGCTTATGGTTAGGTACCTAACATGACATACAGTTGGCGCAAAACTTTATAAGCCCTTTGAACGTAGGCCCAAGAACGAAAACACTCATGGTACAGTTGAGTGACAGTGAGAGAGTTCCCTCGGACACCTATATTATGCATACTGCGCAGCCGCTCGCTGCAACTTCCGAGAGCTCATACAGTTTTGCGCGAACTGTACCTGGGAACATCACATTTGAAACCTCCGAAGGGATAGGCAGTGTAGTATACTACACTCAATCCTCGCTAGTTAAGTGGGCTCTCTAATAGAAGCGAGCCTACTGCCATCAGCCGGGCACAAATCTAGACTCCGAGCTGCTTTTGAGGGATTCCTAATGGAAAAACCTAAAAACTGCCCTGACCTGGGGATCGAATTCAGGACCACATGGTCAGACTAGACTCACGAGGCAGTCTTCAAAGACAACGACTTAACTTGAGCATTGAACCCAGGACCTCGTGCTGACACAACACTCACGAGGCAATCGTCAAAGACAACGACCTAACCTGGGCATCGAACACAGGAATCCATGATCTGCAGCTGCGCTTCCGACCACTAGACCTATGAGGCAGTCAATAACCTAACGACCTAACAAACAACTTGCCATTAAATAAAACTAAGAATCCTAACTAATATTATAAATGCGAAAGTAAGTTTGTTTGTTATCTTTTCACGCCAAAAGTACTGAACTGATCATCATGAAATTTTTCATACACATTGTCAGGTGTACAGGAAAGGACATAGGGTACCTTTCATCCAGAAAAAAATTGGTACTGGTCCCGACGGAAAGAACAATAAATAACTTACGACGGTCACAATTGCTTTAGGACGCTAGATGGCGCTACGTGTCTTTCGAATCATGATTAAATTATATTATTAAAATTAGAAACTGTAGTAGTGTGTTCCAACAACCTTAATTGACTGTTTAAATCTAAATGAACGCGAGCAAAGTCGCGGGCAAAAGCTAGTATACTTACTAAAACCGAGTGCCTTCCATTAGACGGTCAGAAGCAAAGATTAAACACTAAATAAATGTACAAGTCAGAGGTATGATCTCCAGCCTTATCCACTGTCTCCTTCGCATACATCCACGGGAGAAGAAGTGACGGCATTCCACGTAATCTCACTCCCGACCATATAATACTGAATCACGACGGAAGCAAGAGGTCACCCACACCCAAGTTCTGCGAAGTGGAGCTAAGTCTCCTCTCCAGGCGTTTCTCGAGGCACTGCTGTGGCATGCCCTGCTTTGAGTAGCGCAAGTCACTCCTTTCTCAGGATCTGATCCTTTTCAGAATCTGGCACTCTCATAAAACTAAGAAGCCAATTATATTGCCTAAAAACAGCATTCTAATTAGTTACTTAACTTACATTTTCTTGTATATCCGAACCGAACTAAATATCCATCGGGAACAGGAAAACTATGATAAAGTTTTGCGAAAACGCTATCAGAACTACAAGTGAAACTACTAATGTTAACCCTAAGCTGCTACGACTCGCCTTGTTTGTAGTTTAGATGGTTGCAACTAGGTGGTGTTGGACGTCGTTCCCAAGGCTCGGAACCGGTCTAAACAGAGCGTTAATTTCTATCAATCGCCGGTAAATATCATTTATCGGTTAATTCAACGACTCGTTGCATTTTGCCTAAAAATACTTTTAGGCAATTCGTGTTTCTAATTTCATATTATAAACCCTGTTACTCTGTAATGTCATGAGTACTTAAGTACCACTAACCCACGTTTACATCAAGGTAAAACACATATTCCACGTCCCTCCGTACCAAAAAGTCCTTAATGCAAATGGTCTTAATAGCACAACGTCATATTAGCAAATCGTCCTATGAGGAAATGGTCCTAAAAACAAAAGAACAGAAATGGTACAGTCATACCGCACTTACATATGAGATTTTTAAAGGAATCATTTTATTTATCTTCTGCTCGAGACACTTAAACATAAAAAATAAAATCCGACCTAAAACGGGCAAAACGATGTGGTTTCCACTGCTTTCGTTTATTGTTTACACCTTAACCCAGATCCAGACGTAGGTATGTAATGTAACGTGAATTCTGGGTGTGAACAGCATTACGAGCATTACATGTAACGCTCGGGCTGATCCATCGGCTGTCGGTTTTAAGCGCGAACACAGCCTCTCGCAGTCGTGAACATACAGGATTCGCGTTGAGTTTGTATGCCGTCCATACTATTCGCATTACATTACAGAGGTCGGACCCGGCTCACAGAACACTATGACCCAGCTTTAGAAGTTATGAAGACGGTATAGGTATTCAAAATGGTCTAAACTCTGAAATAATGTCGGAACCTACATAAAACACATTTACTACATTCATGTTGTTGCGATGCGATTAGTAGCATGTTACAAATCGCGATATTCTACTAGGTAATTAGGTATTCTACTAGGTAATTAGGTATTCTACTAGGTAATTAGGTATTCAATACGGTAACATATCGTTTACTATTAATAATATTCAAAAGAATTCCGAGGGGACGGCGCGTACGCAGTCCCCACTACCAAAAATAACGCATCCGAGTTATCCACATTAGGGATAATCGCAGGGGTCAACCCGACCGCAGTGCAATGGGAAGGCCTCGCCCTGGGGGAACCGCCTTCATGATCACGGTATCCCCTATGCCAGGTAAGTATGATTATTTCACAGAAACGCGTGAGGGTCGTTCAACGGCGGAGAATCTTGACACCGCGATTCAGAAACGTGACGTAAATGTGAAGCGCCATCTAGTGAATATAAACTGTACAAAACCACAATTCTTCTCATGTCATTTAATTAGTTGCTTGCCTCTTTTGTTACCATAGAGTTATTAAAACGGAGGTAGCAATGAAAGGTTTACATGAAAAAAACATTGAAATGCCAATATATCCAAATTGGTTAAAGCTATTCAATCGTAAATAATATATTATGCTTAGCTAAGGTACCAATTCTTGAGCTCTTAGGAGTGATCCCGTCATCCAGACATCAGGTTGGCGGGGCACTTTGTAAATGCTATAACGATAAAAGTATTTAGGTACTAATTATTTGATTAAAGGTACCAATTAGGTACTAATTATTTATGCTATTCAACATTAAAAATCTTGACTTAGTCCAGCGATCCTGTCATTCACATCCCACCACGTAGGTATTGTTCCTCGTATTCGTCTCTGTCGTCGGTTTGTTTACGTTTTTGTTTCCAATTGTAGTTTTAACCAAAAAGATTTTGACATCATTTTAATTTTAATGGAAAGTGCTTAGGTCCGCCTTCAGCCCCCGCGTGGTTATCAGGGCCGTATTAAAGCGTGTGGAGGCCCTGGGGCAACCAAAATGTGTAGGCCCCGAAAATTTTGTGGAACAGACGATAATTTTTTCCCACATTTTTCAAATCATTTTTAAACAGGCTGGATTGTTTAGATAGGGCAGTAAGGGCAAGATACCTTAATCATTATACCTACACACCGTGTGTAAAACAGCGAAGAAAAAATCAAAGGAACAGTTGCTTACTAGTGTTTACTCGTCGGAATTTGAAAGATTTTTTTTCCGAAGTCTATTGTGGGGGCCCCTCTTTTGTGGAGGCCCCGGATGCCCTCCCCTAAATCTGGCCCTGGTGGTTATAATCAGCTAAGTAGAATTCAGAATAACATGATTACATCTCTGCTTTCTTCGTAGGAAAGATTATGATACCTATGAGAAACAACGGGAGGCGCAGTTCGGGCACGCAACGCTTATTTTTCGTGAAAATTTTTTTATTGCTCTGTTTTCAAATATTGAGTTTCCCACGAAGTCAAAATATTGTGCATGTATAAAGTATGGCAGGTAAAAAAGGGACACACTTTAAGAGTGTGTAGAAGTCATGAAAATGTACTTTTATTTTCAAAGGTAGGTATTAAGGTGATATTTTTACACTATTTCTAAAAATAATTACAAGAAAAATCTTTTATTTGGTTTTTTTATTTCTTAAAAACTATCTAATATATACAATATCGTTCCCTGAGTTTATTTTAGTTTAAAAAATCTAGTAGTATAACGTGAAAAATAACTTTAATTTCGGAAGTCGGTGTCTTTGGTTGTGTATTTTCACTAATTAGTTGTGGTACCTACCCCACACACATTCGTATACCACTACTTGATATGTAAATAACCGTGACAGGAATTTATTATAACATCATCAATATAAACTATGGAAAATATACGCATTATTAAGGATAACTCAAAAACTACTGGTCAGTACTTGATCAAATTTAAATGGGACCACATGTGAAGCACCAGCTTTCAAATAAAAATAGAATCATCCAAATCGGTTCACCCAGAAAAATTTCTGAGCACATAAAAAAAACAGTCGAATTGAGAACCACCCTTTTTTGAAGTCGGTTGAAAATAACTTTATGGCCCACTTGCGCTTTCATGGGTTATCCTATTAGAGTTAGATTAGAGTATTCTATTCTATCCTACATAACTCCGAGTTAACAGCTAACTCGAGATATAATCAAATAATTCATCTGGCTACACCAAGAGTTAGAGGTAAACCTAGATTTAAACTTTTAAATATTAAACCCACCGATGTGGGAGAGGTAAGTCGCTTAAATCTGGGTTAGTGTTAGTAATATCAAAATAAATTGATGTGACCGCTAATAACTAATTTTGTATTTTATATTGTTCGACGTTACAACGTCACTTACTACAGTAAGTGAAAATTCGGTACCTAATCAGCAAACAATATATTTATGAACTCATATACAAATAAATTTTTCCTTATCTGACGTTATTGTCAATCAATAAACTAAATCTTCATGGAAACCACATACAATACGATTACAATGAAATGTCATGTTATAAAATTCATAGACAAGAAAGTATGGCGTATCGTAATGTAGTGTAAAAGAGATGGGTATACAATTTCCGTTCATTGTTCGTTCATTCATTTTTGGTTGAATTACGTCATATCAGGGCACAGACATTGCAATTCTATTTTATGTTTCGTCGATTGAACTGCAATGTTCCCAACTCAAAAAACACAAATATCAGGTTAACTAACCCAGTGTTACTTTTTAGTGACGCGACGCGTAATATTAGTTAAAATGGTAATTACTTAACTCCGAGTTTACAAACTCTACATTTATTCATTTAACTAAACGCGCAAGTGGGCCTTACATATTATCTAAATGTCCATCATTATAATTATTAATTTTGCTACAACTTTTCAGCATTTAATGTTAAAGATAAGAGTTTATATTATCTTAATTTAACTTCCTATTTTATTTTTATGATACTAAAATCGACGTTCGTTGCGGACCGTACCACATCACTCTCTGACATGTAGCAACTTTAAAGCTTTGCAGACTTAGGCGGGTCGCACCGCATTGCAAAAATCTTTCTACATCACTTCGTACATTTTTTTTTAACCAACGCAAACTACAGGCGGGCCGCACCGCACTTTTTTATATGAAAATACGTTGCGCTGCGGCCCGTTGCGACTGTGATGTGCTCTTCGCTTTTGTGACCAAAAACCTACTTAATAAAAATCTTAAATTCACTGATAGACAACGGACAACTAACTGCCTCGTTGGTCTAGTGGTTGCAAGCACTACTGCTGAGCATGAGGTCGTGGGTTCGGTTCCCGGGTCGGGCAAAGTGTTATTGGGTTTTTCCATCTGGAATTTTTCAGTAGCAGCCCGGAGTCTGGATTTGTGCCCGGTTGATGGCAATAGGCTCGCTCCCATTACATGGGACTTAAACATAACTGGCGAAATGTGGGTGTACTACAGGTACACCTCTGCCTAACCCTTCGGGAATACAGGCGTGATGTTATGTTATGTTATATGTATGTTATGTTACAACGGACAACTTGGGTATAGAAGCATCCTATTTTATTTTCAAATGAGTTCCTTATATGACGAAGGTGAGCACTAAAGGCCTTTTGAATATTCATCTCATATATGGGCTAAATAGAAGATGAAAGTTTGTATTGAAGTTCGTAATTTTTGTCGATGGGACACACATCGGGCGTACGGCTTCTAACCTTATAAAATCTTCTCCTCAGATGCGTCTCCTGCAAAGCACATGGGCTGAGATGCTGTCTCTCATGCTGGCGTACCGTTCGATGTCGGGCGGCAGTCCGCCGCGCCTGCGCTTCGCCACAGACCTCGCGCTTGATGAGCAGCAGGCCAGGGAAATTGGAGCTCATGACTTATTTACACAGGTCAGTTCTTGTTAAGGCATTTAGACAAATTCTGGCATAAAAGAAACAAATTCTCGATTTCTGGAAAGAAAATCAACAACGTGTCAAAATTAAACGCACGTCAAGTGATCTTATTGACTGTTGATAATTCAGTCAACCAATCACAGCAGTTGACATGCGTTTGACTTTTTGTTTTTGCAATTCGTTGCAAACAGCAATAAAGTTTAAGATGTCGTCTCATATCGGCCGTAAATCTGCTCAGATCTGAAAAATATCATATTTGGTGACAGCTTTCTTCATATGGATTGCAATGAGCCTACTAAGTTTAGTTTGGAGCAAATAAAATGGCTACGGCAGTATCGGAAACCGTAAAATTTATTACAAATACCTTTGTAAAAACATTGTTCGCCTCAAATGGCTGTAAGTCCGCTTGTAATTGTAAAAACAACAATCGAAGAAAGATTACATCATAAAGAACACAATGAGTCTAATAAGTCTAGTTATGAGCGAATACAAAAGCCAGCTTTCACATCCGAAGATCGAGCAAAGCGAGCCACTATTACAAGAGAATCGAGTTTACCCTACTTTAACTACGAGCGAACGAAGCGAGCACACTTTCGAAACTAGTGAGCACCACCTGCTGTGCTCCGCTCACTCGTGGCGAAGGTGGGCTCGCTTTGGTCGCTCTCCTCGGAAATAGTTTTCGTCCACTCCTTGTTTTGTGGAGAAGGCTCACTCCGTTAGCTTTTCTAGTGTGAAAGCTGAGTCGTGGCGTAGGTGGGCTCGCTTAGCTCGCTCGATTTAAGAATATGCTTGTGTGTTGCACTTGTTTGTCTAGTGGGGGGGGGGGGGGGGGGGGGGGCACGCTTCGCTCGCTCATTGCTTAAATAGGCGCGTTCTGCTCAGTTGTCGTCTGTGGGCTCGCTTCGCTCGTAGTACGTTCCTGTGGGATAATTTCCGACCTCTACGCGTGCGAAGCCACGGGCAAAAGCTAGTAATTTATACAATGGTAAATTAACTACAATTATTTATTATTGTTGCGCCTGTTGTGTCCCACTGCAGGGCAAAAGCCTCATTTCCGTCTTTCCATTTTTCTCTCTCAAACAATGCAAGCCCAATCCTTTGTCCTTTAGTAATAGCTTTTTATTATTTCTGTGTCCAGATTGCCGGCGTAGCCAAGCGCTTGGAGCGCGCGGCGGCGTTGCGCGAAGAGTGTTACCTAATGAAGGCGCTCGCGCTCGCCAACTCCGAGGCGCGCATCGATGAGCACGCAGCGCTGCGTCGCTTCAGGGACTCTATACTCGCAGCACTTAATGATGCTGTCTCTGCTTTAAGGTGAGCTTAAAGCATCTAAATATTATTAATTTCCTCAGGTTTTGAAGACTCATTTGCAATCAAATTATAATTTAGAAACAAAGTAATAGTTTGACTAACGGATTATGTCACTTGGTTAAGATTCCAAAGAGATTTTGATTTTAGATTGGCCCAGGTTAAAGTATCAAAAAGTAAGCATTCGAGTTACACGTAACAAGGCCCCAAAGTCCTTAGTGTGAAGTAGTCGTAAACTCTGTGGGGGTTTAGCTGATAAAAGTCCGATGAAATTAGGGTTACCATTTCTAAATTTGAAAAGTCCTGTCCATAAGCCAGATATTTCCAAAAAAAGTTTTTACTAACTTTACATTTTTTTTTCTTTTTTTCCGGACTAATTTGGACGGATGGTAACCCTAGACGCAATTCTCATACCCATGAGGGTATCCATTAGTATTACCCACCCCATGTTGAAATAGTTGAACGAATATGGGTATATTTGTTACTTTTTAAAACTATAAATGAAACATAAAATGGATACGTAGAGCAGAGTAAGCTAACGAGCCATAGTGATGTCGTGTGCAGGCCGTACAACGGCTCGGCGGCGCTGCAGCAGCTGCTGCTGGTGCTGCCGGCGCTGCGCCACGCCGACGTGGCCGTGCGCCGCTTCTGGGCCGGCGTGCACCGCGAGCGGCGCGCGCCCATGAACAAGCTGTTCGTGGAGATGCTGGAGGCGTGTCTGCGGTAAGCGTGGCCGCGACCCGCAGGCCTCCACACCCAATTTCGGCCGATCTCGGCGGAGAGCGGCCGGCGACGCGGAGATGTTCTAGTGCACGAGTGCGCGCACTACCGGGACCCCGGCGGGACTATGGAGGTGCATGTATATTGTATACGTTTCCTCTCCGAATGTCAATATTTTCGTTTCTTCACCTTCGGCGGAGGCGACGCGTCCCCGCGCCAAATGTACAAAACGACGGACGGATCTAGTACAAAACTTGTTACTATTTTTGTATAATATAAAAAATATATATACCTAGTTTTACTGTGGAAGTTTCGAGATTATTGTATGGTCGAGGAAACTATCCTCAGACTGATCGCGGGCTGCCAGCCACTTAGGATCTTAGTGACCTGAAACGTCATTAGTTCTGTACAGAACAGAGTTTTAGTACTGTTAGCTTTAAAGGCGATGTTTTATGTTTTGTCTAAATTTCGTGGCTCTCTGCAATGGCCCCTCCCTGTAGCGTCAAAGGTATTTTTCCCCGACCGTACGAACTACTTCTGTATGTAAGCCCCGGTAGATGCGGGGGCCGTATTCGGCACGTTTATCATTAAAATATAACATTGTTTTTATTCTGTTGGTTTTAAATGCTAAGAGGGGACGTTGCTTGTACTGTGTCGTATTAAAATAAACGCGCCAGTGGACCTAAAATATTCGTAGTTTAAACAATGCATCATTATGATATCAAATGGATTTCTTGTAATTTTACTAGAATTTCTAAAGTACAAATATATACCTACTTAGATAAGTTTTACACCTGTTTTTTCATAACGAACTTGTTTTCTGAAGAAAGAAGACGTAGATTGTTGCTGAATATTATTTAAAAAAAATATAAAATAATTCTACGAATTAAGAATGTTTGTCTGAACGGAAAATTTCAAACAAAAATATTCTTATTTCAGATGAATTGAGTCGCAGTGCAACAGCACACCCCATCCTAATGTACAACTGTTTTTATAAAATAATGAACACATAACAACATAGAATTTATTTAATAAATACAGATAATGTAGCAATATTTACTTTATAAAGGTTATAAACGTAGGTATATCTAGAGCTGTTCCACTGACAAAAAAATATTTTTTAACTGAAATATTAGTTGTGTAGTATGTCTGATCCTTTGTCGACAATACTCGGGTATTGTGAACAATACTCTGTCCCACATTATCCGGGCATAGTCGATAATCTATATAGATGACATAGTTGTAGTAACCCCTATATTGGATGGATGTATTTTTAAACGCGTTAAGGCTCCCACTGACAGGCGCGACGCGACTCCGGTAGAACAATTCCCATGAAGTTTTCATAGAAATTGTTCCACTAGAGTCGCGTCATGCCTGTCTGCGGGAGCCCTTAAGTAGAATCCTATAAAAATATAACCCATAATCCTAGTTAGTATTAACAAGGAGTTAGTGACCAAACCGCGGTTAAAAATATTTTCAACTAGTATAATTTTCCTTACTATAGTGTGTTGATTGGAGTGTGTTTCTGTCAAAACTGTTGTCGTCGTTGTAACATATCTGTAGGTAGTTAGTGTAATGTACAAAGTACAAGGAAAATACTCTTCTGGACTTTAACTCTGGAGTCCCGAGGTCGCGATATCTGGCGAGACACAATACTTAATCATTGTGTCTAATGAGGGCTATCGCGCTTAGTTCGCCGCTAGAGGCGCTAGTGTAGAGTAAGGTCTCTAGATGTCAAAATATGTACTGAACTTTCACTGTTTGCGGGATTTTTTATCACGGATTTTATCGAATGATTCATAATAGCTGTAATGGTTGTGCCATTCTTGATTTTAAGTAAAAAGTTAGAATCTAATTTGGTAGCACTTGAAGGAAGAATTAAATTTGTCTGCTTCATGCTTGCCAATATTAGGAACATTATAATCTAAATATTCATTTGAAGTTTTAGAATGTAATAAAATAAACATACTATGAATATAAGGGTTCTTAAACATATCCAAAACATCAAATAAAAGTACTGTAACAGGACCTTACTCGACAGTGGCCCCAACTGGTGAGCACAAAAACGATAGCCCTCATTACTCGGGATTCAAGAGGTAAAAATAACCCTTATTCATAAAATATACATCTATGTATGTATGCTCTTGTATGAGGACAGTTATTTAGCAGTAACACTCTAAATGGATCTGTCTGGTATTATGTCAGTCCGATCATGGTATAATAATATACTTCGCCAGGTATAGCATTCCGAGACACAGTGGTCACGTGGGAGACACAAGGCTACGTCATCACCGCTGTGTTACCAGTAGTGTGTACTAATAACTCCCCGACCTGCTTTATTACCTGTGCGAATCCGATAAAACAATGAGGTTTTCACTAACAATTACGTTGGTATATGTTTAAATTGAATTGTTTCGTTTGGTTAGCAAAACGAGACGACAATTTAAATGCTTTAGGATTTTTTAACAGAACGATGACTGAAAATGTTTCCATAATTCGGGTTTTGTTGCAATAAAGTGGCAACTGGATAATGACGTAAGCATGTGTCACTCCCGGAATACGAGACCTTGTTTGTTGTAGACCATGAGTCAGATCATGTGGAGATATTGCTGTCTCATTCTATTCTGATAGAGTGAAACCGCGCTATATCGCTAGAAAGAGATCAATACAAGACCTTCAGTCCAGAGTGGAACTGCTAAATAATAAACCCCTATCTACCTTTGTAAATAAACATAGAGCTTTTTAGCTATAGGAATTTGATATTTATGAATAAGGGTATAAGATTCAAAATACAGAAGCATCCTCCATATTAAACACTATAGTAAAAACCTATACCTAAGTATATCATCACAGAATTGTATTAAGTACCTAAAAATATTGGTTTGTAAATATAATTAATATTAAAGATATTTAGTGGAACAGATAATATCGAATACCTCAATACTTGTTACCATGAACGAGTGAAAATAAAACTGTTACAAATGTAAATAAGTACATGTACAGCGGTTTGGATGATGCCAGCGCCTCTGTTGGCGAAACTCGGAACTTGCAATGGGTTGACATTTTTAAGCTTCGTCTGATTAAATACGAATTTGGTGTTCATTTTTGTGTTTAACTTTCGTTAAAATTAAAAACATGAAATTAAATAGATAGGAAATTAATTTCAGCATAGATAGATATAGAATTCATCTAAACTAATATTATAAAAAGTAAAGATTTGATATTTTGTACGTTTGTCTGTTGCGCTTTCACGCTGAAACGGCTGAACGGGTTTTGATGAAATTTGGCACATGGGTAGACCATGACCTGGATTAGGACAAAGGATACTTTTGTCTCGATATTCCCACGCAATCGAGAGTTACGCAGGGCGCAGCGAGTGTTTCATAAAATTTGACGTCTTTCTAAAATGTTTTCCCTTTACAGTTTCAGAGTTTGGTCTACATAAGCTCTGGCATGAATTTTACCGTTGCCAATACAAAGTGTGTGAACAATCAATGCGAAAACGACTAAAATAAGAATTAAGTTGTATAAAAATGTTGAAAGAAATCTATTCAAAACTGCACCCATAGTTCGGTTGATTTTGTAAAATTGTTAGGAGTTCGATAATTTTACTGTTAACAAAAAGGTTGTTGTGAACGGTGCATTTTTGTAGTGATTTTGCTCAAAGCATGTGTCTATGAGTATTCGCATTCTTACCAGAACTAGTGATTTAGCTGCTGACAGCACTAAGGGTTTCCATCACTCATTTATTTTATTATGCTAAGAAAAACTAGCAAAAATCTATACGTGAAATTTTCCAAATTTTTTCAGAAACTATAAAATCATAAGCAGTCGAATTAGCGAAAACCTTGAGAGTGAAAACCCTTATATCTTTTAAAGTAACGTCAGCCTAAAAACTTGAATTCGCAGTTTTATTTTTAAACATTTTTTTGTTTAACGGTTTAGTAGCCATTACGTTTGAAATTTAACGTGTCTGAACAAGCTAAAGGTTGTATATACACAGATTACCGATCAACGGTATTTTAGTGTCAAAATATGAGTAGGTTCAACTTTCAAAATGATATTTGTCGTAACATAGTTACAAAACTGAATTGTAAAAATCAATGTGATGGATTTAGGATTAAGAATAAGCAAATAATTTTGAAAGTTGCCAAGATTTTTTAGGCCGAGATAAACGAACACTACTTAGCACTTCGTTTGGCTGCGTGTTATTCCTGTCACTGTCGTCCAGTTGGGCAGTACAGATAGGGGTATCTTTCACTAAGGCCCTTACCTCACTCACGACTCAAGCATTACTTAAAGCTAATTTCAACCAATCAAATTGCTCGAAACTAGTTTTAAGTAATGCTCGAGTCGTAAGTTTGACAGCTGTCAAACTGCAAGTCTTGACAACTGTCAAACTTACGAATTAGAGACGGGAACATAGTCTGCTACAAGGATTTTTTGGCGCTCGCATGACGTTGACAAGGAGGCGCTGTTGGTTAACATTTGTGCAATTGCTTTGTGAAATGTATTGAAAAATCAAGATGGCGGCGGCGTTAGTTTTGATTATCACCACAAGCCAAGACATCCTTGTACAAGCTATATCTAAGCCAATGCGTATGCTACAGTCCAATCAGTGTTATTTCACCTCTGACAGTAGCAACCTTATTATGACGATTATAAAGATCATTGTGAATTTGACAGACTTGTCAATGGCAGCAACCTTATTGCAACGGTGATAAAGGCTACTGTGATTTTGAAAGTGATGTAAATTCAGAGGTAAAGTAACGGTGAACGGGTTGTCAGAAGTGACGTTTATCAATCTCGGCGAGACTCGAGTATCACAGAATAAAAAAATTCTATGTATCTTAAATTCCATGTGAGTTTTAACGCGTTCTGTTGTAGTTATTCTTATGTTAAGAATATTTACTTTATTTAATAGTGTTTAATGCGTAACCAGTGGTAGTCAGGAAGCGAAGCTGTGAAGTGTGACTGTGCCAGATTATTTATTAAGTTTTTAATTATTATCGTCGTTATTATTGATCTGCGATTACTGATGTATACAATTAAGGAAATTGTGATTGTTTGGTTATAGTCTGTATGTGGGCCGGTTACTTCAAAACACGGCTAATGGTTAAGGCTTTTTTTAAACACTTGGATTGATGAGTTAGAAAATACCTGTTCATGTATTTTTATCAATCGTGTATCAATTTTTGTTTTATTTTTAACTTTTCGGCAGCTTATTACCTGCTTGCATACAGACTGTAACCTGAAGTTTTGTTGATAATATTTCTTAGAAAAATCAAAAGAATTTTTAATCGCCTTTTATAAAATTTTACTTTGTATAAACGAACTGATTGGACTTGATGAAAAATAAATTGAATTTCTATATCGTAGAACATTTTTAGTAGGTGGACTTAGTGATATGTAATCTCAGATCAAACTAGAGAACCCTAGGTAAACCAATATAATACCCGTGTCTTAAATTTTTGTATTTAATAAATTCGTACCTTATTTCTTTACATAATGTTATTAATGTGAACCGGTCCTGGATATAAAATAAAAAATATATAAAGTGGTGACATTTTATTTTTGTATTTTTATTTGTTTGATCAAGAATACCCTTTCGACTTCACACGCTGTGCTTATGGTTAGGTACCTAACATGACATACAGTTGGCGCAAAACTTTATAAGCCCTTTGAACGTAGGCCCAAGAACGAAAACACTCATGGTACAGTTGAGTGACAGTGAGAGAGTTCCCTCGGACACCTATATTATGCATACTGCGCAGCCGCTCGCTGCAACTTCCGAGAGCTCATACAGTTTTGCGCGAACTGTACCTGGGAACATCACATTTGAAACCTCCGAAGGGATAGGCAGTGTAGTATACTACACTCAATCCTCGCTAGTTAAGTGGGCTCTCTAATAGAAGCGAGCCTACTGCCATCAGCCGGGCACAAATCTAGACTCCGAGCTGCTTTTGAGGGATTCCTAATGGAAAAACCTAAAAACTGCCCTGACCTGGGGATCGAATTCAGGACCACATGGTCAGACTAGACTCACGAGGCAGTCTTCAAAGACAACGACTTAACTTGAGCATTGAACCCAGGACCTCGTGCTGACACAACACTCACGAGGCAATCGTCAAAGACAACGACCTAACCTGGGCATCGAACACAGGAATCCATGATCTGCAGCTGCGCTTCCGACCACTAGACCTATGAGGCAGTCAATAACCTAACGACCTAACAAACAACTTGCCATTAAATAAAACTAAGAATCCTAACTAATATTATAAATGCGAAAGTAAGTTTGTTTGTTATCTTTTCACGCCAAAAGTACTGAACTGATCATCATGAAATTTTTCATACACATTGTCAGGTGTACAGGAAAGGACATAGGGTACCTTTCATCCAGAAAAAAATTGGTACTGGTCCCGACGGAAAGAACAATAAATAACTTACGACGGTCACAATTGCTTTAGGACGCTAGATGGCGCTACGTGTCTTTCGAATCATGATTAAATTATATTATTAAAATTAGAAACTGTAGTAGTGTGTTCCAACAACCTTAATTGACTGTTTAAATCTAAATGAACGCGAGCAAAGCCGCGGGCAAAAGCTAGTATACTTACTAAAACCGAGTGCCTTCCATTAGACGGTCAGAAGCATAGATTAAACACTAAATAAATGTACAAGTCAGAGGTATGATCTCCAGCCTTATCCACTGTCTCCTTCGCATACATCCACGGGAGAAGAAGTGACGGCATTCCACGTAATCTCACTCCCGACCATATAATACTGAATCACGACGGAAGCAAGACAGGTCACCCACACCCAAGTTCTGCGAAGTGGAGCTAAGTCTCCTCTCCGGGCGTTTCTCGAGGCACTGCTGTGGCATGCCCCGCTTTGAGTAGCGCAAGTCACTCCTTTCTCAGGATCTGATCCTTTTCAGAATCTGGCACTCTCATAAAACTACCAAGCCAATTATATTGCCTAAAAACAGCATTCTAATTAGTTACTTAACTTACATTTTCTTGTATATCCGAACCGAACTAAATATCCATCGGAAACAGGAAAACTATGATAAAGTTTTGCGAAAACGCTATCAGAACTACAAGTGAAACTACTAATGTTAACCCTAAGCTGCTACGACTCGCCTTGTTTGTAGTTTAGATGGTTGCAACTAGGTGGTGTTGGACGTCGTTCCCAAGGCTCGGAACCGGTCTAAACAGAGCGTTAATTTCTATCAATCACCGGTAAATATCATTTATCGGTTAATTCAACGACTCGTTGCATTTTGCCTAAAAATACTTTTAGGCAATTCGTGTTTCTAATTTCATATTATAAACCCTGTTACTCTGTAATGTCATGAGTACTTAAGTACCACTAACCCACGTTTACATCAAGGTAAAACACATATTCCACGTCCCTCCGTACCAAAAAGTCCTTAATGCAAATGGTCTTAATAGCAAAACGTCATATTAGCAAATCGTCCCATGAGGAAATGGTCCTAAAAACAAAAGAACAGAAATGGTACAGTCATACCGCACTTACATATGAGATTTTTAAAGGAATCATTTTATTTATCTTCTGCTCGAGACACTTAAACATAAAAAATAAAATCCGACCTAAAACGGGCAAAACGATGTGGTTTCCACTGCTTTCGTTTAATGTTTACACCTTAACCCAGATCCAGACGTAGGTATGTAATGTAACGTGAATTCTGGGTGTGAACAGCATTACGAGCATTACATGTAACGCTCGGGCTGATCCATCGGCTGTCGGTTTTAAGCGCGAACACAGCCTCTCGCAGTCGTGAACATACAGGATTCGCGTTGAGTTTGTATGCCGTCCATACTATTCGCATTACATTACAGAGGTCGGACCCGGCTCACAGAACACTATGACCCAGCTTTAGAAGTTATGAAGACGGTATAGGTATTCAAAATGGTCTAAACTCTGAAATAATGTCGGAACCTACATAAAACACATTTACTACATTCATGTTGTTGCGATGCGATTAGTAGCATGTTACAAATCGCGATATTCTACTAGGTAATTAGGTATTCAATACGGTAACATATCGTTTACTATTAATAATATTCAAAAGAATTCCGAGGGGACGGCGCGTACGCAGTCCCCACTACCAAAAATAACGCATCCGAGTTATCCACATTAGGGATAATCGCAGGGGTCAACCCAACCGCAGTGCAATGGGAAGGCCTCGCCCTGGGGGAACCGCCTTCATGATCACGGTATCCCCTATGCCAGGTAAGTATGATTATTTCACAGAAACGCGTGAGGGCCGTTCAACGGCGGAGAATCTTGACACTGCGATTCAGAAACGTGACGTAAATGTAAAGCGCCATCTAGTGAATATAAACTGTACAAAACCGCAATTCTTCTCATGTCATTTAATTAGTTGCTTGCCTCTTTTGTTACCATAGAGTTATTAAAACAGAGACAGTAATGAAAAGTTTACATGCAAAAAACATTGAAATGCCAATATATCCAAATTGGTTAAAGCTATTCAATCGTAAATAATATATTATGCTTAGCTTAGTACCAATTTTTGATCTATTGGGAGACTCATGATAGCGCTGTTGGAACTTTGGAGTGATCCCGTCATCCAGACATCAGGTTGGCGGGGCACTTTGAAAATGCTATAACGATAAAAGTATTTAGGAACTAATTATTTGATTAAAGGTACCAATTAGGTACTCAAACTCAAAGCATTTATTTCAATTAAACCATTTACAGGCACTTTTGAACTGTCAAAGAGTGGGTCGCAGTTAGTCAGAAAGTTGAAGCTAGTTGCCCATTCCAAAACGTAGATCTCTATGGAGAAGAACGGGCAAGAAACTCCAAGGACACTCTTTTTAAATAAAAATATTACAAAATCCTGGGTACATTATTCTTGTTACTTCTATATGCGAGAACAATGAAAAAATATATACCTATTAAGAAACAATTCAAAATAAAAGATTAATAATAAAAATAAGCCGTGGCAGTTAAGAGATGACCAGTCTTAACTGACGGCGCCCGTTCACGAAAATGACGCGTGGATCAGCACCATCCAGCTCAACCATTTTGTAGGGAACCGAATGATCCAACACACGCGCCACCAACAGTGAGACATTTATGTGAGCATGACATAGTCTCAACTGCCATGCTGTCAAATCAACATAATTGTATAATAAACGAATCCATGGTACTCACATTTACAAAATTGAAAAATTGCTTCTAAATTATACAAAACTATAGTTTGCTATGTATTTGAGCGATGATAAAAATTTTACTACATAAAAGAAAATAATCATTAAAATATCTATTGGAGTTACCTATTCAATTATAAAACATATTTATTACATTAAGTTCGCAATGTCAGATGAATAAAAGGGGGAATAAGGAGTAGGTATCTCTTCCAAACATTTTTATCTACGATAATTACATTGAACTTATAATATGCTTGTCTACATAGTGTGCGTTTAATGCATGTCTTTACTAATTATATAAGCTATTCAACATTAACCTATTGACTGCCCCAGTCGGATTAATACGACAAATGTTTTCGTGCCAGTGCTGCCTCTCCTCTGTCGTATTTATACGACTGAGAACCTATGTTCGTTTTTTATTTCATTGGACGACCTTATTCGTCGTAGATATTTATTTGTCGATTTATAAGCTGATCTCATCAACTGCGCTACTTAATTTTTTTTATCCTGGTAGTACGTTCCTGTGGGATAATTTCCGACTTCCACGCGAGCGAAGCCGCGGGCAAAAGCTAGTAATTTATACAATGGTAAATTAACTACAATTATTTATTATTGTTGCGCCTGTTGTGTCCCACTGTAGGCCAAAAGCCTCATTTCCGTATTTCCATTTTTCTCTCTCAAGCAATGCAAGCCCAATCCTTTGTCGTTTAGTAATAGTTTTTATTATTTCTGTGTCCAGATTGCCGGCGTAGCCAAGCGCTTGGATTGAGGAGTGGCTTGAACGGCGCCACGGCGTCCTCACCTTCCGCCTGACGCAGGTCCTCACCGGTCATGGCTGTTTCGGGAGGTTCCTGTTTCGGATAAGGCGGGAGGAAACGCCCGGGTGTTATCATTGTGTGGATCGACCGGAGGACACGGTGGAGCATACGGTGGAGGTCTGCCCGGCTTGGGCGGAGCACCGCCGTGTCCTCGTGGCGGCGATCGGCGGCGGCGACCTCTCGGGTCCGACCCTGGTTCAGGCCATGGTACGGAACGAGAGGGAATGGGAAGCCGTCACCTCCTTCTGCGAAGCAGTAATGCTCGCGAAGGAGGCGGCAGAGCGCGAGAGGGAGAGGCAATTACTGCGCCCTCGCGCCCCTAGTCGCCGCAGGAGGAGACACCCTGGGCGTCGGGAGTCGATTGCCGACTCCCGGCCACCGTAGGCGCGGGCTTGCGGACGGCGAGCAATGGGCAGCTCGCCGTTCGGTAAGGACCAGGCCCGGGTCGACGGCGCGTCGTGTTCCACGCGCGCCTCAAAGAGATGTCAGCACAATTGACGAGGTCCGATAGGACCGATGCCTGCCGGGGCTGCGGATTGTTCGAAAGAGTTACCGTGGCCCTGGCGCACAGGCAACTGAAGGAACACGGGTGGGTTTTAGTCAGTACGAGTCTGACACGGCCTTCCGCTCCGCCCAGAGCGGGAGAGGTCATTTGATGATTTCCCAAACAAAAAAAAAAAAAAGCCAAGCGCTTGGAGCGCGCGGCGGCGGCGGCGTTGCGCGAAGAGTGTTACCTAATGAAGGCGCTCGCGCTCGCCAACTCCGAGGCGCGCATCGATGAGCACGCAGCGCTGCGTCGCTTCAGGGACTCTATACTCGCAGCACTTAATGATGCTGTCTCCGCTTTAAGGTGAGCTTAAAGCATCTAAATCTCCTCATCTTCCTCAGGTTCTGAAGACTCACTTGCAATCAAATTATAATTTAGAAACAAAGTAATAGTTTGACTAAGGGATTATGTCACTTGGTTAAGATTCCAAAGAGATTTTGATTTTAAATTGGCCCAGGTTAAAGTATCAAAAAGTAAGCTTTCGAATTACACGTAACAAGGCCCCAAAGTCCTTAGTGTGAAGTAGTTGTAAACTCTGTGGGGTTTTAGCTGACAAAAGTCCGATGAAATTAGGGTTACCATTTCGAAATTTGAAAAGTCCTGTGAAAAAGCCCGATATTTGCAAAAAAGTTTCACTAACTTTACTTTTTATTTTTTTTCGAGTCTTATTTTTTCTTTTTTTTTTCTTAAGAAATTTTTTAATTTCTTAAAGCCGGATGTGTTAGGACTAATCTGGACGGATGGTAACCCTAGACGCAATTCTCATACCCATGGGGGTATCCATTAGTATTACCCACCCCATAAATGATAAATGATAAATGATTTTATTTCTGTAAGTAGGTTTGAACAAACACTTTTACACGTCAATCATATTTTAAAAACTAGATGAGGTCGGCGTTTCCTATCTGACTACTCTGAGAAGAAAGGCCGAAACAAACTCAGAGGTCACAGTCTCTTTTAAAGTCCAGACATAATCTTGGTCAGATCATGTGAAGACCATGTAGATTTGTGTCTGAGATGGTCTTTAGAGGAAAAACCACACAGATTGAGTGGACCTGTCCAGACAGTGCACGCATTTGTCAGTAATCGTGTAGCTCAACTCAGAACTTAAGGAGCTCAACGATTCGACGAACAATACCAAAGAAAAGACATTTGGGTAGGCCACAAAAATTACTCAAACTGCCAGACCATGATTAAAATTAACTAAGGAGAGAAAAAAAGCAACAATGACCCACATAGTCTTCACATTCACAATATTAAAATGATAATCAATGTAGCCTGAATGCTACTCACATTCACAGACAGTTTACTCTTTAAAAGTCATCAAAAATACCATAAGTTATTATATAAGGACATCATCAATTCTAAAACACTCATTCACAGTATAAAAATGGATTGTTGCTTGGGGGTACATTGAAGTGGCTTAGTTAATCCCAAGCCTTTTTGTCATCCAAGTAATCTTTAACTTTATAGAAACCTTTTTGACAGAGTTTCTGTTTAATAAATGATTTAAATTTATTGAGGCTCAGTTCTTTAACAAGACTTGGGAGTTTGTTGTAAAAACGTATACTTTGGCACTTAAATGAATTACTAATTTTTTGGAGCCTAGTCGAGGGCACAATAAGTAATTCTTTGTTTCTAGTATTAATGTTATGCACGTCGCTGTGTTTGGAATATAGATTAATATTCTTTTTTACATAAATCAGGTTCTCATATACATATTGAGATGCGACTGTCATTATGTTTATTTCCTTAAATTTATCCCTCAGTGAATGCCTACAACTAAGGTTATAAATTGCTCGAATGGCTCGTTTCTGCAGCACAAATAAAATGTTGAAATAGTTGAACGAATATGGGTATATTTGTTACTTTTTAAAACTATAAATGAAACATAAAATGGATACGTAGAGCAGAGTAAGCTAACGAGCCATAGTGATGTCGTGTGCAGGCCGTACAACGGCTCGGCGGCGCTGCAGCAGCTGCTGCTGGTGCTGCCGGCGCTGCGCCACGCCGACGTGGCCGTGCGCCGCTTCTGGGCCGGCGTGCACCGCGAGCGGCGCGCGCCCATGAACAAGCTGTTCGTGGAGATGCTGGAGGCGTGTCTGCGGTAAGCGTGGCCGCGACCCGCAGGCCTCCACACCCAATTTCGGCCGATCTCGGCGGAGAGCGGCCGGCGACGCGGAGATGTTCTAGTGCACGAGTGCGCGCACTACCGGGACCCCGGCGGGACTATGGAGGTGCATGTATATTGTATACGTTTCCTCTCCGAATGTCAATATTTTCGTTTCTTCACCTTCGGCGGAGGCGACGCGTCCCCGCGCCAAATGTACAAAACGACGGACGGATCTAGTACAAAACTTGTTACTATTTTTGTATAATATAAAAAATATATATACCTAGTTTTACTGTGGAAGTTTCGAGATTATTGTATGGTCGAGGAAACTATCCTCAGACTGATCGCGGGCTGCCAGCCACTTAGTATCTTAGTGACCTGAAACGTCATTAGTTCTGTACAGAACAGAGTTTTAGTACTGTTAGCTTCAAAGGCGATTTTTTATGTTTTGTCTAAATTTCGTGGCTCTCTGCGATGGCCCCTCCCTGTAGCGTCGAAGGTATTTTTCCCCGACCGTACGAACTACTTCTGTATGTAAGCCCCGGTAGATGCGGGGGCCGTATTCGGCACGTTTATCATTAAAATATAACATTGTTTTTATTCTGTTGGTTTTAAATGCTAAGAGGGGACGTTGCTTGTACTGTGTCGTATTAAAATAAACGCGCCAGTGGACCTAAAATATTCGTAGTTTAAACAATGCATCATTATGATATCAAATGGATTTCTTGTAATTTTACTAGAATTTCTAAAGTACAAATATATACCTACTTAGATAAGTTTTACACCTGTTTTTTCATAACAAACTTGTTTTCTGAAGAAAGAAGACGTAGATTGTTGCTGAATATTATTTAAAAAAAATATAAAATAATTCTACGAATTAAGAATGTTTGTCTGAACGAAAAATTTCAAACAAACATATTCTTATTTCAGATGAATTGAGTCGCAGTGCAACAGCACACCCCATCCTAATGTACAACTGTTTTTATAAAATAATGAACACATAACAACATAGAATTTATTTAATAAATACAGATAATGTAGCAATATTTACTTTATAAAGGTTATAAACGTAGGTATATCTAGAGCTGTTCCACTGACAAAAAAATATTTTTTAACTGAAATATTAGTTGTGTAGTATGTCTGATCCTTTGTCGACAATACTCGGGTATTGTGAACAATACTCTGTCCCACATTATCCGGGCATAGTCGATAATCTATATAGATGACATAGTTGTAGTAACCCCTATATTGGATGGATGTATTTTTAAACGCGTTAAGGCTCCCGCTGACAGGCGCGACGCGACTCCGGTAGAACAATTCCCATGAAGTTTTCATAGAAATTGTTCCACTAGAGTCCGGTCGTGCCTGTCTGCGGGAGCCCTTAAGTAGAATCCTATAAAAATATAATCCTTAATCCTAGTTAGTATTAACAAGGAGTTAGTGACCAAACCGCGGTTAAAAATATTTTCAACTAGTATAATTTTCCTTACTATAGTGTGTTGATTGGAGTGTGTTTCTGTCAAAACTGTTGTCGTCGTTGTAACATATCTGTAGGTAGTTAGTGTAATGTACAAAGTACAAGGAAAAATACTCTTCTGGACTTTAACTCTGGCGTCCCGAGGTCGCGATATCTGGCGAGACACAATACTTAATCATTGTGTCTAATGAGGGCTATCGCGCTTAGTTCGCCGCTAGAGGCGCTAGTGTAGAGTAAGGTCTCTAGATGTCAAAATATGTACTGAACTTTCACTGTTTGCAGGATTTTTTATCACGGATTTTATCGAATGATTCATAATAGCTGTAATGGTTGTGCCATTCTTGATTTTAAGTAAAAAGTTAGGATTTAAATTTGGTAGCCCTTGAAGGAAGAATTAAATTTGTCTGCTTCATGCTTGCTAATATTAGGAACATTATAATCTAAATATTCATTTGAAGTTTTAGAATGTAATAAAATAAACATACTATGAATATAAGGGTTCTTAAACATATCCAAAACATAAAATAAAAGTACTGTAACAGGACCTTACTCGACAGTGGCCCCAACTGGTGAGCAAAAAAATGATAGCCCTCATTACTCGGGATTCAAGAGGTAAAAATAACCCTTATTCATAAAATATACATCTATGTATGTATGCTCTTGTATGAGGACAGTTATTTAGCAGTAACACTCTAAATGGATCTGTCTGGTATTATGTCAGTCCGATCATGGTATAATAATATACTTCGCCAGGTATAGCATTCCGAGACACAGTGGTCACGTGGGAGACACAAGCCTACGTCATCACCGCTGTGTTACCAGTAGTGTGTAATAATAACTCCCCAAGCGGCTTTATTACCTATGCGAATCCGATAAAACAATGAGGTTTTAACTAACAATTACTTTGGTATATGTTTAAATTGAATTGTTTCGTTTGATTAGAAAAACGAGACGACAATTTAAATGCTTTAGTATTTTTTAACAGAATGGTGACTGAAAATGTTTCCATAATTCGGGTTTTGTTGCAATAAAGTGGCAACTGGATAGTGACGTAAGCATGTGTCACTCCCGGAGTGCTAGACCTTGTTTTTTTAGACCATGAGTCTGATCATGTGCAGATATTGCTGTCTCATTCTATTCCGATAGAGTGAGACCGCGCTATATTGGTAGAAAGAGATCATCACAAGACCTTCAGTCCTGAGTGCAACTGCTAAATAATAAACCCCTATCTACCTTTGTAAATAAACATAGAGCTTTTTAGCTATAGGAATTTGATATTTATGAATAAGGGTATAAGATTCAAAATACAGAAGCATCCTCCATATTAAACACTATAGTAAAAACCTATACCTAAGTATATCATCACAGAATTGTATTAAGTACCTAAAAATATTGGTTTGTAAATATAATTAATATTAAAGATATTTAGTGGAACAGATAATATCGAATACCTCAATACTTGTTACCATGAACGAGTGAAAATAAAACTGTTACAAATGTAAATAAGTACATGTACAGCGGTCTGGATGATGCCAGCGCCTCTGTTGGCGAAACTCGGAACTTGCAATGGGTTGACATTTTGAAGCTTCGTCTGATTAAGTACGAATTTGGTATTAATTTTTGTGTTTAACTTTCGTAAAAATTAAAAACATGAAATTAAATAGATAGGAAATTAATTTCAGCATAGATAGATATAGAATTCATCTAAACTAATATTATAAAAGTAAAGATTTGATATTTTGTACGTTTGTCTGTTGCGCTTTCACGCTGAAACGGCTGAACGGGTTTTGATGAAATTTGGCACATGGGTAGACTATGACCTGGATTAGGACAAAGGATACTTTTGCCTCGATATTCCCACGCAATCGAGAGTTACGTAGGGCGCAGCGAGTGTTTCATAAAATTTGACGTCTTTCTAAAATGTTTTCCCTTTACAGTTTCAGAGTTTGCTATACATGAGCTCTGGCATGAACTTTACCGTTGCCAATACAAAGTGTGTGAACAATCAATGCGAAAACGACTAAAATAAGAATTAAGTTGTATAAAAAATGTTGAAAGAAATCTATTCAAAACTGCACCCATAGTTCGGTTCATTTTGTAAAATTGTTAGGAGTTCGATAATTTTACTGTTAACAAAAAGGTTGTTGTGAACGGTGCATTTTTGTTGTGATTTTGCTCAAAGCATGTGTCGATGAGTATTCGCATTCTTACCAGAACTAGTGATTTAGCTACTGACGGCACTAAGGGTTTCCAACACTCATTTATTTTATTATGCTAAGAAAAACTAGCAAAAATCTATACGTGAAATTTTCCAAATTTTTTCAGAAACTATAAAATCATAAGCAGTCGAATTAGCGAAAACCTTGAGAGTGAAAACCCTTAGTATCTTTTAAAGTAACGTCAGCCTAAAAACTTGAATTCACAGTTTTATTTTTAAACAATTTTTTGTTTAACGGTTTAGTAGCCATTACGTTTGAAATTTAACGTGTCTGAACAAGCTAAAGGTTGTATATACACAAATTACCGATCAACGGTATTTTAGTGTCAAAATATGAGTAGGTTAAACTTTCAAAATGATATTTGCCGTAACATAGTTACAAAACTGAATTGTAAAAATCAATGTGATGGATTTAGGATTAAGAATAAGCAAATAATTTTGAAAGTTGCCAAGATTTTTTAGGCCGAGATAAACGAACACTACTTAGCACTTGGTTTGGCTGCGTGTTATTCCTATCACTGTCGTCCAGTTGGGCAATACAGATAGGGGTATCTTTCACTAAGGCCCTTATTATAGAACCTCACTCACGACTCAAGCATTACTTAAAGCTAATTTCAACCAATCAAATTGCTCGAAACTAGTTTTAAGTAATGCTCGAGTCGTAAGTTTGACAGCTGTCAAACTGCAAGTCTTGACAACTGTCAAACTTACGAATTAGAGACGGGAACATAGTCTGCTACAAGGATTTTTTGGCGCTCGCATGACGTTGACAAGGAGGCGCTGTTGGTTAACATTTGTGCAATTGCTTTGTGAAATGTATTGAAACATCAAGATGGCGGCGGCGTTAGTTTTGATTATCACCACAAGCCAAGACATCCTTGTACAGCTATATCTAAGCCAATGCGTATGCTACAGTCCAATCAGTGTTATTTCACCTCTGACAGTAGCAACCGAATAGCAACCTTATTATGACGATTATAAAGATCATTGTGAATTTGACAGACTTGTCAATGGCAGCAACCTTATTGCAACGGTGATAAAGGCTACTGTGATTTTGAAAGTGATGTAAATTCAGAGGTAAAGTAACGGTGAACGGGTTGTCAGAAGTGACGTTTATCAATCTCGGCGAGACTCGAGTATCACAGAATAAAAAAATTCTATGTATCTTAAATTCCATGTGAGTTTTAACGCGTTCTGTTGTAGTTATTCTTATGTTAAGAATATTTACTTTATTTAATAGTGTTTAATGCGTAACCAGTGGTAGTCAGGAAGCGAAGCTGTGAAGTGTGACTGTGCCAGATTATTTATTAAGTTTTTAATTATTATCGTCGTTATTATTGATCTGCGATTACTGATGTATACAATTAAGGAAATTGTGATTGTTTGGTTATAGTCTGTATGTGGGCCGGTTACTTCAAAACACGGCTAATGGTTAAGGCTTTTTTTAAACACTTGGATTGATGAGTTAGAAAATACCTGTTCATGTATTTTTATCAATCGTGTATCAATTTTTGTTTTATTTTTAACTTTTCGGCAGCTTATTACCTGCTTGCATACAGACTGTAACCTGAAGTTTTGTTGATAATATTTCTTAGAAAAATCAAAAGAATTTTTAATCGCCTTTTATAAAATTTTACTTTGTATAAACGAACTGATTGGACTTGATGAAAAATAAATTGAATTTCTATATCGTAGAACATTTTTAGTAGGTGGACTTAGTGATATGTAATCTCAGATCAAACTAGAGAACCCTAGGTAAACCAATATAATACCCGTGTCTTAAATTTTTGTATTTAATAAATTCGTACCTTATTTCTTTACATAATGTTATTAATGTGAACCGGTCCTGGATATAAAATAAAAAATATATAAAGTGGTGACATTTTATTTTTGTATTTTTATTTGTTTGATCAAGAATACCCTTTCGACTTCACACGCTGTGCCTATGTGAGGTACCTAACTTGACATACAGTTCGCGCAGTTTTATGAGCCCTCTGAACGTAGGCCCAAGAACGAAACCGCGCATGGAACAGTTGAGTGACAGTAAGAGAGTTCCCTCGGACACCTATATTATGCATACTGCGCAGCCGCTCGCTGCAACTTCCGAGAGCTCATACAGTTTTGCGCGAACTGTACCTGGGAACATCACATTTGAAACCTCCGAAGGGATAGGCAGTGTAGTATACTACACTCAATCCTCGCTAGTTAAGTGGGCTCTCTAATAGAAGCGAGCCTACTGCCATCAGCCGGGCACAAAGCTAGACTCCGAGCTGCTTTTGAGGGATTCCTAATGGAAAATCCTAAAATCTGCCCTAACCTGGGGATCGAATTCAGGACCACATGGTCAGACTAGACTCACGAGGCAGTCTTCAAAGACAACGACTTAACTTGAGCATTGAACCCAGGAGCTCGTGCTGATACAACACTCACGAGGCAGTCGTCAAAGACAACGACCTAACCTGGGCATCGAACACAGGAATCCATGATCTGCAGCTGCGCTTCCGACCACTAGACTTATGAGGCAAACCTAACGACCTACAAAACAACTTACCATTAAATAAAACTAACAATTCTAAATAATATTATAAATGCGAAAGCAAGTTTGTTTGTTATCTTTTCACGCCAAAAGTACTGAACTGATCATCATGAAATTTTTCATACACATTGTCAGGTGTACAGGAAAGGACATAGGGTACCTTTCATCCAGAAAAAAAATGGTACTGGTCCCGAGGGAAAGAACAATAAATAACTTACGACGGTCACAATTGCTTTAGGACGCTAGATGGCGCTACGTGTCTTTCGAATCATGATTAAATTATATTATTAAAATTAGAAACTGTAGTAGTGTGTTCCAACAACCTGAATTGACTGTTTAAATCTAAATGAACGCGAGCAAAGTCGCGGGCAAAAGCTAGTATACTTACTAAAACCGAGTGCCTTCCAATAGACGGTCAGAAGCATAGATTAAACACTAAATAAATGTACAAGTCAGAGGTATGATCTCCAGCCTTATCCACCGTCTCCTTCGCATACATCCACGGGAGAAGAAGTGACGGCATTCCACGTAATCTCACTCCCGACCATATAATACTGAATCACGACGGAAGCAAGACAGGTCACCCACACCCAAGTTCTGCGAAGTGGAGCTAAGTCTCCTCTCCAGGCGTTTCTCGAGGCACTGCTGTGGCATGCCCCGCTTTGAGTAGCGCAAGTCACTCCTTTCTCAGGATCTGATCCTTTTCAGAATCTGGCACTCTCATA
This sequence comes from Dryobotodes eremita, assembly GCA_917490735.1. NCBI lineage: Eukaryota > Metazoa > Arthropoda > Insecta > Lepidoptera > Noctuidae > Dryobotodes > Dryobotodes eremita. The sequence continues at coordinate 18,737,681 of OU823257.1, forward strand.
AAACTACCAAGCCAATTATATTGCCTAAAAACAGCATTCTTATTAGTTACTTAACTTAAATTTTCTTGTATATCCGAACCGAACTAAATATCCATCGGAAACAGGAAAACTATGATAAAGTTTTGCGAAAACGCTATCAGAACTACAAGTGAAACTACTAATGTTAACCCTAAGCTGCTACGACTCGCCTTGTTTGTAGTTTAGATGGTTGCAACTAGGTAGTGTTGGACGTCGTCACCAAGGCTCGGAACCGGTCTAAACAGAGCGTTAATTTCTATCAATCACCGGTAAATATCATTTATCGGTTAATTCAACGACTCGTTGCATTTTGCCTAAAAATACTTTTAGGCAATTCGTGTTACTAATTTCATATTATAAACCCTGTTACTCTGTAATGTCATGAGTACTTAAGTACCACTAACCCACGTTTACATCAAGGTAAAACACATATTCCACGTCCCTCCGTACCAAAAAGTCCTTAATGCAAATGGTCTTAATAGCAAAACGTCATATTAGCAAATCGTCCTACGAGGAAATGGTCCTAAAAACAGAAGAACAGAAATGGTACAGTCATACCGCATATGAGATTTTTAAAGGAATCATTTTATTTATCTTCTGCTCGAGACACTTAAACATAAAAAATAAAATCCGACCTAAAACGGGCAAAACGATGTGGTGTCCTCTGTTTTCTTTTCCCAGATCCAGGCGTATGTAATGTAACGTGAATTCTGCTTGTGAACAGCATTACGAGCATTACTTGTAACCCAACCCTTTAGGGCAGTGGTTCCCAACCTTTTTTTGACCAGGGACTAATTTGATTTCATTATTAGTAGTAGGGACCACAAGGTAAAAAAATAAACTGTATCATTCTAACAATAAACTTTAATTGAAAAGTAACATTAATTAACAAAACACTATTTTTTTTGTAAATAATTCAGTTTGCATCAATGAGATTTTTGAGCTTGCATCGTCTTTACAAGTTCTTGAATTTTTTGGGGTAATGTTTTTACTCAAAGCTACACGCATATCATCACTTACTTTTAATCGATTCCTGGAGTTGTTTTTAATTATCAGTAAAACAGATAATCCTTATTCGAATAGATAAGTGTATCGAATTTTAGTGTATGAACTTGCTTTTTTTCACCAAAACTGCTCCAAAGAATCAGACTCAAACGTGTCCTTACAGTTTCTATAATTTCGGTTGAAATCTTGCGCGGACCTTTATATTAGCTCTTGCGGACCACTGGTTGGGAACCACTGCTTAAGGGTATATAATTATGTTCCGTGCATGTAACGCTCGGGCTGGTCCATCGGCTGTGGGTTTTAAGCGCGAACACAGCCTCTCGCAGTTGTGCACGTACAGGATTCGCGTTGTTTCTATGCCGTCCATAAAATAATATTGGCATTACATTCTACAGGTCTGGACCCGGCTCACAGAACACTATGACCCAGCTTTAGAAGTTATGGAGACGGTATAGGTTATTCAAAATGGTCAAAACTCGGAAACAATGTCGGTACATAAAACACTTGTACATTTATGTTCTTGCGATGCGATTAGTAAGCACGTTATTAATTTGCTACAAATCGCGATATTCTATTAGGTTACGGTAACATACAGTTTACTCTATTAAAAATAGAGTCAGTCAAGAGAATTCCGAGGGGACGGCGCGTACGCAGTCCCCACTACCAAAAATAACGCATCCGAGTTATCCACATTAGGGATAATCGCAGGGGTCAACCCAACCGCAGTGCAATGGGAAGGCCTCGCCCTGGGGGAACCGCCTTCATGATCACGGTATCCCCTATGCCAGGTAAGTATGATTATTTCACAGAAACGCGTGAGGGTCGTTCAACGGCGGAGAATCTTGACACTGCGATTCAGAAACGTGACGTAAATGTAAAGCGCCATCTAGTGAATATAAACTGTACAAAACCACAATTCTTCTCATGTCATTTAATTAGTTGCTTGCCTCTTTTGTTACCATAGAGTTATTAAAACAGAGACAGTAATGAAAAGTTTACATGCAAAAAACATTGAAATGCCAATATATCCAAATTGGTTAAAGCTATTCAATCGTAAATAATATATTATGCTTAGCTTAGTACCAATTTTGGATCTATTGGGAGACTCATGATAGCGCTGTTGGAACTTTGGAGTGATCCCGTCATCCAGACATCAGGTTGGCGGGGCACTTTGAAAATGCTATAACGATAAAAGTATTTAGGAACTAATTATTTGATTAAAGGTACCAATTAGGTACTCAAACTCAAAGCATTTATTTCAATTAAACCATTTACAGGCACTTTTGAACTGTCAAAGAGTGGGTCAGTTAGTCAGAAAGTTGAAGCTAGTTGCCCATTCCAAAACGTAGATCTCTATGGAGAAGAACGGGCAAGAAACTCCAAGGACACTCTTTTTAAATAAAAATATTACAAAATCCTGGGTACATTATTCTTGTTACTTCTATATGCGAGAACAATGAAAAAATATATACCTATTAAGAAACAATTCAAAATATAAGATTAATAATAAAAATAAGCCGTGGCAGTTAAGAGATGACCAGTCTTAACTGACGGCGCCCGTTCACGAAAATGACGCGTGGATCAGCACCATCCAGCTCAACCATTTTGTAGGGAACCGAATGATCCAACACACGCGCCACCAACAGTGAGACATTTATGTGAGCATGACATAGTCTCAACTGCCATGCTGTCAAATCAACATAATTGTATAATAAACGAATCCATGGTACTCACATTTACAAAATTGAAAAATTGCTTCTAAATTATACAAAACTATAGTTTGCTATGTATTTGAGCGATGATAAAAATTTTACTACATAAAAGAAAAGAATCATTAAAATATCTATTGGAGTTACCTATTCAATTATAAAACATATTTATTACATTAAGTTCGCAATGTCAGATGAATAAAAGGGGGAATAAGGAGTAGGTATCTCTTCCAAACATTTTTATCTACGATATAATCATTGAACTTATAATATGCTTGTCTACATAGTGTGCGTTTAATGCATGTTTTTACTAATTATATAAGCTATTCAACATTAACCTATTGACTGCCCCAGTCGGATTAATACGACAAATGTTTTCGTGCCAGTGCTGCCTCTCCTCTGTCGTATTTATACGACTGAGAACCTATGTTCGTTTTTTATTTCATTGGACGACCTTATTCGTCGTAGATATTTATTTGTCGATTTATAAGCTGATCTCATCAACTGCGCTACTTATTTTTTTTTATCCTGGTAGTACGTTCCTGTGGGATAATTTCCGACTTCCACGCGAGCGAAGCCGCGGGCAAAAGCTAGTAATTTATACAATGGTAAATTAACTACAATTATTTATTATTGTTGCGCCTGTTGTGTCCCACTATAGGCCAAAAGCATCATTTCCGTCTTTCCATTTTTCTCTCTCTAGCAATGCAAGCCCAATCCTTTGTCGTTTAGTAATAGTTTTTATTATTTCTGTGTCCAGATTGCCGGCGTAGCCAAGCGCTTGGATTGAGGAGTGGCTTGAACGGCGCCTCGGCGTCCTCACCTTCCGCCTGACGCAGGTCCTCACCGGTCATGGCTGTTTCGGGAGGTTCCTGTTTCGGATAAGGCGGGAGGAAACGCCCGGGTGTTATCATTGTGTGGATCGACCGGAGGACACGGTGGAGCATACGGTGGAGGTCTGCCCGGCTTGGGCGGAGCACCGCCGTGTCCTCATGGCGGCGATCGGCGGCGGCGACCTCTCGGGTCCGACCCTGGTTCAGGCCATGGTACGGAACGAGAGGGAATGGGAAGCCGTCACCTCCTTCTGCGAAGCAGTAATGCTCGCGAAGGAGGCGGCGGAGCGCGAGAGGGAGAGGCAATCACTGCGCCCTCGCGCCCCTAGTCGCCGCAGGAGGAGACACCCTGGGCGTCGGGAGTCGATTGCTGACTCCCGGCCACCGTAGGCGCGGGCTTGCGGACGGCGAGCAATGGGCAGCTCGCCGTTCAGTAAGGACCAGGCCCGGGTCGACGGCGCGTCGTGTTCCACGCGCGCCTCAAAGAGATGTCAGCACAATTGACGGGGTCCGATAGGACCGATGCCTGCCGGGGCTGCGGATTGTTCGAAAGAGTTACCGTGGCCCTGGCGCACAGACAACTGAAGGAACATGGGTGGGTTTTAGTCAGTAAGAGTCTGACACGCCCTTCCGCTCCGCCCAGAGCGGGAGAGGTCATTTGATGATTTCCCAAACAAAAAAACAAAAAAAGCCAAGCGCTTGGAGCGCGCGGCGGCGTTGCGCGAAGAGTGTTACCTAATGAAGGCGCTCGCGCTCGCCAACTCCGAGGCGCGCATCGATGAGCACGCAGCGCTGCGTCGCTTCAGGGACTCTATACTCGCAGCACTTAATGATGCTGTCTCCGCTTTAAGGTGAGCTTAAAGCATCTAAATCTCCTCATCTTCCTCAGGTTTTGAAGACTCACTTGCAATCAAATTATAATTTAGAAACAAAGTAATAGTTTGACTAAGGGATTATGTCACTTGGTTAAGATTCCAAAGAGATTTTGATTTTAGATTGGCCCAGGTTAAAGTATCAAAAAGTAAGCATTCGAATTACACGTAACAAGGCCCCAAAGTCCTTAGTGTGAAGTAGTTGTAAACTCTGTGGGGTTTTAGCTGACAAAAGTCCGATGAAATTAGGGTTACCATTTCGAAATTTGAAAAGTCCGGTGAAAAAGCCCGATATTTGCAAAAAAGTTTTACTAACTTTACTTTTTATTTTTTTTCGAGTCTTATTTTTTCTTTTATTTTCTTAAGAAAATTTTTAATCTCTTAAAGCCGGATGTGTTCGGACTAATCTGGACGGATGGTAACCCTAGACGCAATTCTCATACCCATGGGGGTATCCATTAGTATTACCCACCCCATGTTGAAATAGTTGAACGAATATGGGTATATTTGTTACTTTTTAAAACTATAAATGAAACATAAACTGGATAAGTAGAGCAGAGTAAGCTAACGAGCCATAGTGATGTCGTGTGCAGGCCGTACAACGGCTCGGCGGCGCTGCAGCAGCTGCTGCTGGTGCTGCCGGCGCTGCGCCACGCCGACGTGGCCGTGCGCCGCTTCTGGGCCGGCGTGCACCGCGAGCGGCGCGCGCCCATGAACAAGCTGTTCGTGGAGATGCTGGAGGCGTGTCTGCGGTAAGCGTGGCCGCGACCCGCAGGCCTCCACACCCAATTTCGGCCGATCTCGGCGGAGAGCGGCCGGCGACGCGGAGATGTTCTAGTGCACGAGTGCGCGCACTACCGGGACCCCGGCGGGACTATGGAGGTGCATGTATGTTGTATACGTTTCCTCTCCGAATGTCAATATTTTCGTTTCTTCACCTTCGGCGGAGGCGACGCGTCCCCGCGCCAAATGTACAAAACGACGGACGGATCTAGTACAAAACTTGTTACTATTTTTGTATAATATAAAAAATATATATACCTAGTTTTACTGTGGAAGTTTCGAGATTATTGTATGGTCGAGGAAACTATCCTCAGACTGATCGCGGGCTGCCAGCCACTTAGGATCTTAGTGACCTGAAACGTCATTAGTTCTGTACAGAACAGAATTTTAGTACTGTTAGCTTTAAAGGCGATTTTTTATGTTTTGTCTAAATTTCGTGGCTCTCTGCAATGGCCCCTCCCTGTAGCGTCGAAGGTATTTTTCCCCGACCGTACGAACTACTTCTGTATGTAAGCCCCGGTAGATGCGGGGGCCGTATTCGGCACGTTTATCATTAAAATATAACATTGTTTTTATTCTGTTGGTTTTAAATGCTAAGAGGGGACGTTGCTTGTACTGTGTCGTATTAAAATAAACGCGCCAGTGGACCTAAAATATTCGTAGTTTAAACAATGCATCATTATGATATCAAATGGATTTCTTGTAATTTTACTAGAATTTCTAAAGTACAAATATATACCTACTTAGATAAGTTTTACACATGTTTTTTCATAACAAACTTGTTTTCTGAAGAAAGAAGACGTAGATTGTTGCTGAATATTATTTAAAAAAAATATAAAATAATTCTACGAATTAAGAATGTTTGTCTGAACGAAAAATTTCAAACAAAAATATTCTTATTTCAGATGAATTGAGTCGCAGTGCAACAGCACACCCCATCCTAATGTACAACTGTTTTTATAAAATAATGAACACATAACAACATAGAATTTATTTAATAAATACAGATAATGTAGCAATATTTACTTTATAAAGGTTATAAACGTAGGTATATCTAGAGCTGTTCCACTGACAAAAAAATATTTTTTAACTGAAATATTAGTTGTGTAGTAAGTCTGATCCTTTGTCGACAATACTCGGGTATTGTGAACAATACTCTGTCCCACATTATCCGGGCATAGTCGATAATCTATATAGATGACATAGTTGTAGTAACCCCTATATTGGATGGATGTATTTTTAAACGCGTTAAGGCTCCCACTGACAGGCGCGACGCGACTCCGGTAGAACAATTCCCATGAAGTTTTCATAGAAATTGTTCCACTAGAGTCGCGTCATGCCTGTCTGCGGGAGCCCTTAAGTAGAATCCTATAAAAATATAACCCTTAATCCTAGTTAGTATTAACAAGGAGTTAGTGACCAAACCGCGGTTAAAAATATTTTCAACTAGTATAATTTTCCTTACTATAGTGTGTTGATTGGAGTGTGTTTCTGTCACAACTGTTGTCGTCGTTGTAACATATCTGTAGGTAGTTAGTGTAATGTACAAAGTACAAGGACAAATACTCTTCTGGGCTTTAACTCTGGAGTCCCGAGGTCGCGATATCTGGCGAGACACAATACTTAATCATTGTGTCTAATGAGGGCTATCGCGCTTAGTTCGCCGCTAGAGGCGCTAGTGTAGAGTAAGGTCTCTAGATGTCAAAATATGTACTGAACTTTCACTGTTTGCGGGATTTTTTATCACGGATTTTATCGAATGATTCATAATAGCTGTAATGGTTGTGCCATTTTTGATTTTAAGTAAAAAGTTAGGATCTAATTTGGTAGCACTTGAACGAAGAATTAAATTTGTCTGCTTCATGCTTGTCAATATTAGGAACATTTTAATCTAAATATTCATTTGAAGTTTTAGAATGTAATAAAATAAACATACTATGAATATAAGGGTTCTTAAACATATCCAAAACATCAAATAAAAGTACTGTAACAGGACCTTACTCGACAGTGGCCCCAACTGGTGAGCACAAAAACGATAGCCCTCATTACTCGGGATTCAAGAGGTAAAAATAACCCTTATTCATAAAATATACATCTATGTATGTATGTATGCTCTTGTATGAGGACAGTTATTTAGCAGTAACACTCTAAATGGATTTGTCTGGTATTATGTCAGTCAGACCATGGTATAATAATATACTTCGCCAGGTATAGCATTCCGAGACGCAGTGGTCACGTGGGAGACAAGCCTACGTCATCACCGCTGTGTTACCAGTAGTGTGTAATAATAACTCCCCAAGCGGCTTTATTACCTGTGCGAATCCGATAAAACAATGAGGTTTTCACTAACAATTACGTTGGTATATGTTTAAGTTGAATTGTTTCGTTTGGTTAGCAAAACGAGACGAGAATTTAAATGCTTTAGTATTTTTTAACAGAATGGTGACTGAGAATGTTTCCATAATTCGTGTTTTGTTGCAATAAACTGGCAACTGGATAGTAACGTAAGCATGTGTCACTCCCGGAATGCCAGACCTTGTTTGTTGTAAACCATGAGTCAGATCATGTGCAGATATTGCTGTCTTATTCTATTCTGATAGAGTGAGACCGCGCTATATCGCTAGAAAGAGATCATCACAAGACCTTCAGTCATGAGTGCAACTGCTAAATAATATACCCCTATCTACCTTTGTAAATAAACATAGAGCTTTTTAGCTATAGGAATTTGATATTTATGAATAAGGGTATAAGATTAAAAATACAGAAGCATCCTCCATATTAAACACTATAGTAAAAACCTATACCTAAGTATATCATCACAGAATTGTATTAAGTACCTAAAAATATTGTTTTGTAAATATAATTAATATTAAAGATATTTAGTGGAACAGATAATATCGAATACCTCAATACTTGTTACCATGAACGAGTGAAAATAAAACTGTTACAAATGTAAATAAGTACATGTACAGCGGTCTGGATGATGCCAGCGCCTCTGTTGGCGAAACTCGGAACTTGCAATGGGTTGACATTTTGAAGCTTCGTCTGATTAAGTACGAATTTGGTATTAATTTTTGTGTTTAACTTTCGTAAAAATTAAAAACATGAAATTAAATAGATAGGAAATTAATTTCAGCATAGATAGATATAGAATTCATCTAAACTAATATTATAAAAAGTAAAGATTTGATATTTTGTACGTTTGTCTGTTGCGCTTTCACGCTGAAACGGCTGAACGGGTTTTGATGAAATTTGGCACATGGGTAGACTATGACCTGGATTAGGACAAAGGATACTTTTGTCTCGATATTCCCACGCAATCGAGAGTTACGCAGGGCGCAGCGAGTGTTTCATAAAATTTGACGTCTTTCTAAAATGTTTTCCCTTTACAGTTTCAGAGTTTACATGAGCTCTGGCATGAATTTTACCGTTGCCAATACAAAGTGTGTGAACAATCAATGCGAAAACGACTAAAATAAGAATTAAGTTGTATAAAAATGTTGAAAGAAATCTATTCAAAACTGCACCCATAGTTCGGTTGATTTTGTAAAATTGTTAGGAGTTCGATAATTTTACTGTTAACAAAAAGGTTGTTGTGAACGGTGCATTTTTGTTGTGATTTTGCTCAAAGCATGTGTCGATGAGTATTCGCATTCTTACCAGAACTAGTGATTTAGCTGCTGACGGCACTAAGGGTTTCCAACACTTATTTTATTATTCTAAGAAAAACTAGCAAAAATCTATATGTGAAATTTTCCTAATTTTTTCAGAAACTGTATAAAATCATAAGTGGTCGAATTAGCGAAAACCTTGAGTGTGAAAACCCTTAGTATCTTTTAAAGTAACGTCAGCCTAAAAACTTGGATTCACAGTTTTATTTTTAAACATTTTTTTTTGTTTAACAGTTTAGTAGCTATTACGTTTGAAATTTAACGTGTCTGAACAAGCTAAAGGTTGTATATACACAAATTACCGATCAACGGTATTTTAGTGTCAAAATATGAGTAGGTTCAACTTTCAAAATGATATTTGTCGTAACATAGTTACAAAACTGAATTGTAAAAATCAATGTGATGGATTTAGGATTAAGAATAAGCAAATAATTTTGAAAGTTGCCAAGATTTTTTAGGCCGAGATAAACGAACACTACTTAGCACTTGGTTTGGCTGCGTGTTATTCCTGTCACTGTCGTCCAGTTGGGCAGTACAGATAGGGGTATCTTTCACTAAGGCCCTTATTGTAGAACCTCACTCACGACTCAAGCATTACTTAAAGCTAATTTCAACCAATCAAATTGCTCGAAACTAGTTTTAAGTAATGCTCGAGTCGTAAGTTTGACAGCTGTCAAACTGCAAGTCTTGAAAACTGTCAAACTTACGAATTAGAGACGGGAACATAGTCTGCTACAAGGATGTTTTGGCGCTCGCATGACGTTGACAAGGAGGCGCTGTTGATTAACATTTGTGCAATTGCTTTGTGAAATGTATTAAAAATCAAGATGGCGGCGGCGTTAGTTTTGATTTTCACCACGAGCCAAGACATCCTTGTACAGATATATCTAAGCCAATGCGTATGCTACAGTCCAATCAGTGTTATTTCACCTTTGACAGTAGCAACCCAATAGCAACCTTATTGTAACGATTATAAAGATTATTGTGAATTTGACAGACTTGTCAATGGCAGCAACCTTATTGCAACGGTGATAAAGGCTACTGTGATTTTGAAAGTGATGTAAATTCAGAGGTAAAGTAACGGTGAACGGGTTGTCAGAAGTGACGTTTATCAATCTCGGCGAGACTCGAGTATCACAGAATAAAAAAATTCTATGTATCTTAAATTCCATGTGAGTTTTAACGCGTTCTGTTGTAGTTATTCTTATGTTAAGAATATTTACTTTATTTAATAGTGTTTAATACCAGTGGTAGTCAGGAAGCGAAGCTGTGAAGTGTGACTGTGCCAGATTATTTATTAAGTTTTTAATTATTATCGTCGTTATTATTGATCTGCGATTACTGATGTATACAATTAAGGAAATTGTGATTGTTTGGTTATAGTCTGTATGTGGGCCGGTTACTTCAAAACACGGCTAATGGTTAAGGCTTTTTTTAAACACTTGGATTGATGAGTTAGAAAATACCTGTTCATGTATTTTTATCAATCGTGTATCAATTTTTGTTTTATTTTTAACTTTTCGGCAGCTTATTACCTGCTTGCATACAGACTGTAACCTGAAGTTTTGTTGATAATATTTCTTAGAAAAATCAAAAGAATTTTTAATCGCCTTTTATAAAATTTTACTTTGTATAAACGAACTGATTGGACTTGATGAAAAATAAATTGAATTTCTATATCGTAGAACATTTTTAGTAGGTGGACTTAGTGATATGTAATCTCAGATCAAACTAGAGAACCCTAGGTAAACCAATATAATACCCGTGTCTTAAATTTTTGTATTTAATAAATTCGTACCTTATTTCTTTACATAATGTTATTAATGTGAACCGGTCCTGGATATAAAATAAAAAATATATAAAGTGGTGACATTTTATTTTTGTATTTTTATTTGTTTGATCAAGAATACCCTTTCGACTTCACACGCTGTGCTTATGGTTAGGTACCTAACATGACATACAGTTGGCGCAAAACTTTATAAGCCCTTTGAACGTAGGCCCAAGAACGAAAACACTCATGGTACAGTTGAGTGACAGTGAGAGAGTTCCCTGGGACACCTATATTATGCATACTGCGCAGCCGCTCGCTGCAACTTCCGAGAGCTCATACAGTTTTGCGCGAACTGTACCTGGGAACATCACATTTGAAACCTCCGAAGGGATAGGCAGTGTAGTATACTACACTCAATCCTCGCTAGTTAAGTGGGCTCTCTAATAGAAGCGAGCCTACTGCCATCAGCCGGGCACAAATCTAGACTCCGAGCTGCTTTTGAGGGATTCCTAATGGAAAAACCTAAAAACTGCCCTGACCTGGAGATCGAATTCAGGACCACATGGTCAGACTAGACTCACGAGGCAGTCTTCAAAGACAACGACTTAACTTGAGCATTGAACCCAGGACCTCGTGCTGACACAACACTCACGAGGCAATCGTCAAAGACAACGACCTAACCTGGGCATCGAACACAGGAATCCATGATCTGCAGCTGCGCTTCCGACCACTAGACCTATGAGGCAGTCAATAACCTAACGACCTAACAAACAACTTGCCATTAAATAAAACTAAGAATCCTAACTAATATTATAAATGCGAAAGTAAGTTTGTTTGTTATCTTTTCACGCCAAAAGTACTGAACTGATCATCATAAAATTTTTCATACACATTGTCAGGTGTACAGGAAAGGACATAGGGTACCTTTCATCCAGAAAAAAATTGGTACTGGTCCCGACGGAAAGAACAATAAATAACTTACGACGGTCACAATTGCTTTAGGACGCTAGATGGCGCTACGTGTCTTTCGAATCATGATTAAATTATATTATTAAAATTAGAAACTGTAGTAGTGTGTTCCAACAACCTTAATTGACTGTTTAAATCTAAATGAACGCGAGCAAAGCCGCGGGCAAAAGCTAGTATACTTACTAAAACCGAGTGCCTTCCATTAGACGGTCAGAAGCATAGATTAAACACTAAATAAATGTACAAGTCAGAGGTATGATCTCCAGCCTTATCCACTGTCTCCTTCGCATACATCCACGGGAGAAGAAGTGACGGCATTCCACGTAATCTCACTCCCGACCATATAATACTGAATCACGACGGAAGCAAGACAGGTCACCCACACCCAAGTTCTGCGAAGTGGAGCTAAGTCTCCTCTCCAGGCGTTTCTCGAGGCACTGCTGTGGCATGCCCCGCTTTGAGTAGCGCAAGTCACTCCTTTCTCAGGATCTGATCCTTTTCAGAATCTGGCACTCTCATAAAACTACCAAGCCAATTATATTGCCTAAAAACAGCATTCTAATTAGTTACTTAACTTACATTTTCTTGTATATCCGAACCGAACTAAATATCCATCGGGAACAGGAAAACTATGATAAAGTTTTGCGAAAACGCTATCAGAACTACAAGTGAAACTACTAATGTTAACCCTAAGCTGCTACGACTCGCCTTGTTTGTAGTTTAGATGGTTGCAACTAGGTGGTGTTGGACGTCGTTCCCAAGCCTCGGAACCGGTCTAAACAGAGCGTTAATTTCTATCAATCACCGGTAAATATCATTTATCGGTTAATTCAACGACTCGTTGCATTTTGTTGCAATTTCATATTATAAACCCTGTTACTCTGTAATGTCATGAGTACTTAAGTACCACTAACCCACGTTTACATCAAGGTAAAACACATATTCCACGTCCCTCCGTACCAAAAAGTCCTTAATGCAAATGGTCTTAATAGCAAAACGTCATATTAGCAAATCGTCCTATGAGGAAATGGTCCTAAAAACAAAAGAACAGAAATGGTACAGTCATACCGCACTTACATATGAGATTTTTAAAGGAATCATTTTATTTATCTTCTGCTCGAGACACTTAAACATAAAAAATAAAATCCGACCTAAAACGGGCAAAACGATGTGGTTTCCACTGCTTTCGTTTATTGTTTACACCTTAACCCAGATCCAGACGTAGGTATGTAATGTAACGTGAATTCTGGGTGTGAACAGCATTACGAGCATTACATGTAACGCTCGGGCTGATCCATCGGCTGTCGGTTTTAAGCGCGAACACAGCCTCTCGCAGTCGTGCACATACAGGATTCGCGTTGAGTTTCTATGCCGTCCAATGTCCATACTATTCGCATTACATTACACAGGTCGGACCCGGCTCACAGAACACTATGACCCAGCTTCAGAACTTATGAAGACGGTATAGTTATTCAAAATGAAAACTCTGAAACAATGTTGGTTCATAAAACACACTACATTCATGTTGTTGCGAACTTGCTACACATCGCGATATTCTAATAGGTATTCAATACGGTAACATATCGTTTACTCTATTAATAAGAGTCCAAGAGAATTCCGAGGGGACGGCGCGTACGCAGTCCCCACTACCAAAAATAACGCATCCGAGTTATCCACATTAGGGATAATCGCAGGGGTCAACCCAACCGCAGTGCAATGGGAAGGCCTCGCCCTGGGGGAACCGCCTTCATGATCACGGTATCCCCTATGCCAGGTAAGTATGATTATTTTACAGAAACGCGTGAGGGTCGTTCAACGGCGGAGAATCTTAACACCGCGATTCAGAAATGTGACGTAAATGTAAAGCGCCATCTAGTGAATATAAACTGTACAAAACCACAATTTTTCTCATGTCATTTAATTAGTTGCTTGCCTCTTTTGTTACCATAAGAGTTATTAAAACGGAGGTAGCAATGAAAGGTTTACATGAAAAAAACATTGAAATGACAATATATCCAAATTGGTTAAAGCTATTCAATCGTAAATAATATATTATGCTTAGCTTAGGTACCAATTCTTGAGCTATTAAGATACTCATTATAGCTGTTGGAACTTGGGAGTGATCCCGTCATCCAGACATCAGGTTGGCGGGGCACTTTGAAAATGCTATAACGATAAAAGTATTTAGGTACTAATTATTTGATTAAAGGTACCAATTAGGTACTAATTATTTATGCTATTCAACATTAACAATCTTGACTTAGTCCAGCGATCCTGTCGTTCACATCACACCACGAAAGTATTGATCCTCATATTCGTCTCCGTCGTCGGTTTGTTTACGTTTTTGTTTCCAATGTGTAGTTATAACCAAAAAGAATTTGATACCATTTTAATTTTAATGTGAAGTGCTTAAGTCCGTGTTCAGCCCCCGTGCGGTTATAGTCAGCTAAGTAGAAAGAATTCAGAATAACATGATTACATCTCTGCTTTCCCCGTAGGAAAGATTATGATACCTATGAGAAACAACGAGGCGCAGTTCGGGCACGCAACGCTTATTTTTCGTGATTTTTTTTTTATTGCACTGTTTTCAAATATTGAGTTTCCCACGAAGTCAAAATATTGTGCATGTATAAAGTATGGCAGGTAAAAAAGGGACACACTTTAAGAGTGTGTAGAAGTCATGAAAATGTACTTTTATTTTCAAAGGTGTATTTGTAGTGTATAAACTTGTATTTTCAATTAAGGTGATATTTTTACACTATTTCTAAAAATAATTACAAAACAAATCTTTTATTTGGTTTTTTTATTTCTTAAAAACTATCTAATATATACAATATCGTTCCCTGAGTTTATTTTAGGTTAAAAAATCTAGTATAATATTAAACTATAGCGAATTGTTCGTACAGCAATTCTCTAACTTTAAAATACTCTTCGGATAGGACGCCTTCCAACGCTACGCGGCCGTTCTCCAACTGAAAAAGAGAGAAAATTTTAAATATACATAACTTCACGCTTTTCTCTATTGGGAGGAAAATAAACTAGATAATTTGTTGCATTGCTTCAGCTACAGAATTGCATGAATGGTGCACGTAAGTTCAGAAATCTGTGTAGGTTTTATTATTATCTACACTACCATCATACCGAATAGAGACGGAGATTTTTAAAATCATTTGAAGACATTTGTGTCCCAGCAGTGGGAATGTTACAGGCTGATTATGCTATGGACAGGCCAAATTGCTTCAGTTTATCTTCAACATTTACTGCTAGACGTCAATAGACTACAATGTAGTTAGTTGCACCTTTATTGTGGAACTTTGCTTTCAAATAGTTTATTACTAATAACTTGTTTTGTTATTTTATTTCATCGCTTAGATATAAGTGATAAATGATTTTATTTCTGTAAGTAGGTTTGTACAAACACTTTTACACGTCAATCATATTTTTTAAACTAGATGAGGTCGGCGTTTCCTATCTGACTACTCAGAGAAGAAAGGCCGAAACAAACTTAGAGGTCACAGTCTCTTTTATTTTAAAGTCCAGACATAATCTTGGTTAGGTCATGCGAAGACCATGCAGATTGGCATCTGAAATGGTCTTTTGAGGAAAGAACCATACAGATTGAGTGGACCTGTCCAGTCAGTGCACGCATTTGCCAGTAATCGTGCAGCTCGACTCAGGAAGTCAAGACTTAAACAGCTCAACGATTCGACGAACAATACCAAAGAAAGGACATTTGGGTAGGCCGCATAAATTACTCAAACTGCCAGATCATGTTTAAAATTAAAAGAGAAAAAGAAGCAATTACCCACATAGTCCTCACATTCACAATAATTAAAATAACATAATACTTTAGTTAACTTATAACATATAAGTATTAAAAGATGGGGTGTAAAATTTTGTTAAAAACTAGTAATTTATCTTTTGTACTAACTCTGCGAATAGCAAGCGTTCCGTTACAGCACTCGAGGGCTCCGGCAGTGAACTCAGTACTCAGCCCGAGCTTGTTCAACGCGCCGCGCAGCTCGGACAGCCGCACCGAGTTCACGAACGAAGCTGCGTGCGCGCCGCCCGGGGCCGCCTCCAGGCACATGGACACGTCTGACGTGGCTTCTTCTGTGGAAAAGAGAGGTGGAAATGTGTTTTATTTGTTGAAAATATACAGAGAAAATTAGGGTTTCTTTAGGGCGTTGGAGATAGCTGTGCCGAACAAAGCTAAATGAAAGGTTATAGATCTCCTAAGCTGTGGGACTTAATTATAACAAATAAGTGACATTGAATTTGTCATAATCTTGGTTTCGCTTAATAAAGCGGTGGTAAATTCTGTGCCGGATAATAAATACCCATTTTCATTGCTTAAAAACGGTAGGCAAAGAATATTTCTATCTTGAATCCTGAAGACAATGAAATGACTTTATACTTATGTTTGTTGTCCGCGAATAATGAAACTAGACAATGGTCATCGGCGTATTATTTCTTGAAATCTTTTTGCCGTGAGTGGACATACCTGTAGAAGCAGTGTTCTCTCGCTGGTGAGCTCGCGGTTGTACGACAGCGGACAACCAAGCTAGCTCTGTGTCGCCCGCAGAGCGCCACGCCAGACCAGACATCAAGCTGTCTGTCAATTTCACCTGGAAATTATACAATCAATCAAGTCAATTGGAACCTCATTGCGAAACACCGGCTCTAGATGCAAAATCAAATCAAATCAAATCAAATCATTTATTTCTTTGCAAACATGGGTATAGTAAGTACATAAGTAGGTGTTTTTATAATGAAGTTCTCCATATTTTACCGTCACGTGGGCATGCAAAGGTTTACATTTCAACATAAAAAAATCTAAAATATGTGGCAGATAACTGGAATTACAATAAAAAAAATTAAAAAAATACAATAAAGATGTCAGTGTGGTCACAGGATTAAAATAAAATAAGACTATATAATGTCAAACGGAAACAAAAAAGTAATTGAACCAGGATCACAATAATTATGTCAATCAGAATAACAACAGGCAGGATACCCTAGTTTAAGAGACAGAGTTTAATCTATTACGTACAAATTTCTGCAGCATCCAAATGTTTAATGTAATGTCCTCAACCTTCCATAAATTAAAAAATTGAAAACTTTAAGTACAATTATCTGTATTTTTTGGGAAATAAAGATATTTATTATTATTATTATTATACAAGTTTTAAGCTATTGCATAGCTTTTATCGCGGGCTTTGAGCGCGGCGACCGAATCAAGAAATCCCGTAACGAAAATAAAACCTAACACCCCCCACTCTGCCTACCATGTAGCTCGGCCGAGCGTTCGCTTAACGTGTATGTATATGGTACGACTGTACTTGAATTAATATCAAAGAAAAAAAAAATACTGCATAAAAATAAAAAATAATTATAATTGCATTAGTTGATAAAAAATGCTATGCAATAGCTTTACCGCGGCAGTCCCCGAGTGCTACACGTGTTTTTTTTTTATAGTTATTCGGTTTTTTTGGACGAATTTTATGGTGAACTATAAAAAAGTATTTTATGCTCGGACTCCTGAAATAAAAAATGTCTGCCTTCCAATGCGTCTAGACGGTTCTGTTGTAATCGGTAACGTTGTCCGTTAATTGGCGCCAATGTTTAAAGCAATGTTTTTGTTTGCTGTTTGTTCAAATGGTCTGAGCTTTTAGACTTTTTATCTGATGAAAGTATAAACAAACCATGTTCAGGTTAAGTTCTTACGCGATCACCCACTAAAGGGAGTTAGTAACACATTCATACTGTATTTAGAAGGCTTCAACTTTATATCTCACTACTTTTTCCAACAATGTTATTGTTTGATTATCATAATTCAATTGTAATTAAAAAAAAAGAATTTCATTTTCATCAGAAACTTTTGTAACAGACCACAAAGGTGGACGCGCACCTAGACGCGCCGCAGGAGCCGTACGCGCCGCAGTTATCGTATTTCATAAATTTCTATATGAAACAGTATGCAACGTCGCGCACCTATCCGCGCCGAACGATCCGCATTCCAGTTAAATGCTGTAGTATATTGAGGTATGAGGAACAGGGTGTAAAGTTCACTCATACCTCCATAGAAAAGGAAGGATCCTCCGACCAGACGGGTGTTGTGTCTGCACGCGTAGCAGGACCATCATAGAAACGGGTTTTGTCGACGGAAGAATAGACAAAAATGACGTTCCGTGAAGACAGTACGACGGCAGCGAAGTAGAAAGAGTCAACTGCACTTTTTACGAAATTCAGTAGTTTATTCACGTTTTTCTTTTATTTTGCTAATATCTCGAAAATGGTGTGTCCTATCGCAAAAATAATGAAAATTTCGACCCCTTCAATGAAACACATAACCCCTAAAACTAAACAGGTAGGTAATAATTTTTCACATTTTCCATACAAAAAGTGAAAATTTCCATTTTTCCATTCCATTTTTATACTTTGTGGCCGTCGAGTAACAAGTTTTCTACTGCATGCATAGCATGCATAGCATGGCGATTATGTACAAAATCAAATTGTCTTCACTACCTTAGACAACTGTCAGTTGTCATTGTGATTTTGACGTTTGGGATGGAAAACTTTCTTCTGAAATAGTCTACATATAAAAGGACCTAGACAACGATCGGTAGAAACGAAATGTCACTTTGTATAGAAATAGCTATGTCTTGTCTTCCAAGAAATAGAAAGCGTCATGCTACGCCTGCTGGTGGGCAACTGCCCAACGTTTGATGTCGGGACGTTGTATATATGCTAGTTGCGCGGTAAACTCTGCTTGCGCGATGCAAGATTTTGCGTGACGTCAGTGTGACGCGTAGCTCGCATGTGGCGATGTAGATACCGCTACATCAATTGGTAATCATTATTTGGTAATGATGACTGTGGCGCGTACGGCTCCTGCGGCGCGTCTTGGTACGCTTCCACCTTTATAGCCAATAGATTATTGCAGTGGTTCCTAACCTTTTCGATCTTGTCACCCCTATGACTTAGCTAGGTAAACTGAATTACCCCCCCCCTCCTCTCTCTCATGTTACCAATGAATATAGTATCTACATATAAATACAATTTGACTTTTTTAGACATAAAAATTGCACAAAGATATTGAGTAAGTTCTTACAATCACATTACACAGTGTCCTAATCTGTGGCTAGGGCATGAAACGCACTGGCGAGCTAGATTCGTTCTTATTTATTTATTTATTTTTAAAGAAAGCTTACAGACTAATAACAATCTTGAATATCATGCAGAAGTTTTGACATTTGCTAATTGCAAGCTTCCACATATATTATACTAGCTTTTGCCCGCGGCTTCGCTCGCGTTAATTTAGAATTTGAGAATCAATTCGGGTTGTTCGGTGAATTATAGTTAGGAGGATGAAAAACCGGTCTATCGACACTACTCACAAAATGTATTATGTAATTAAATAAAAAATAAAAACTCTTAACACACTACCAAAGTTTCTATAATAATATAATTCAATCATGATTGGAAAGACATGTGGCGCCATCTGTTATCATAAGAACGTTATTGTTGTTTTCTTCCGGAACAATAATATTTTTCGGGATGAAAGGTACCCTATGTCCGTTTCTGTACCCCTGACAACGTATATGCAAAATTTCAGGATGATTGGTTCAGTGGTTTAGGCGTGAAAAGGTAACAAACAAACTTACTTTCGCATTTACAATATTAGTTAGGATCTACTTAGTTACGCGTTATTTGCGATGACCAGTTACAGCTTATTGGTCTAATCTTTGTTATATGGTACCAGCTTATTACCCCCGCAGAATACCAGTTTTACCCACGCAGGGGTAATTACCCCCAGGTTAGGAACCGTGGGCCTATTAACAAGTAATGGCAGTAGGGATTGCAATCCCGCAAAACGGGATCACGCATTCCCGCGGGATCCCGCACCTTCAAAGCGCGGATCCGCGGATCCCGCAAATTAAAAATTTTGCGATGCGAAACATTTGAAGATGAATCTAAGAAAACAGACTACTAATTACTTATACTTAATTAATAGAAAATAAATAATTTCTGTTCCTTAACGTAAGAAATGTTTAATAAAAGTTGATTTTTACACAAAAATCTGTAGTTTCAATTTGATTTTACAACATAATTTCAAAGATGCGGGATCCCACGCGGGATTGAGCAATCCCGCATATCAATTCCGCGGGATTGAATGAGCTGCGGGATTGCAATTCCTAAATGGCAGTTTGTACGTACTTGATAGATATGAGACTCCGTGGTAGCGTCAATGATGTCTCCTGCGTACGGTATGTATACCTTGTCGATGCCTTCAGCCTCGCAGTGCTTCCTGTAAAATTATAACGGCACGGTTGGCGCAGTGTTTAAGTGATTGACTGCTGCGCTGCGTGTCGCGGGTTCGATTCCGCACGGAACAAATATTTGTATGACCTACAAGTAGTTGTTCCGGGTCTAGCTGTTTGTGTATGTGAGTTTAAATGTTTGTAAACGCACCCACAATACAGGAGGAATTCCTAGTGCGAGGCAATATTTAAAAAAATAAATAACACTAAATAAACATGATTAACTTCAGAGAGATGAACCATGGTTCAAGCAACAAAATAAAGGTGTCAGAGATTTTTTCATGAAAATAGGCAGATGCGCATTTTTGACTAACCATTTAATTTTATGTATTTGTTTGTGAAAATTTCAACTGTCTAACTATCACGGTTCATGAGATACATCCTGGTGACAGATTTACGGACGCACAGCGGGGTCTTAATAATAGGGTCCCGTTTTACCCTTTGGGTACGGAACCCAAAAAATTGCGCATCTGCCTATTCTCTTGGAAAAAGCCGTCACCAATCTTATAGAAAGTAATCACTTTTTTTAAAGAATCATCAGTAACATGGTGAGTACCTGTAGCTTTATAAAAGGGTCTTAAAGAAGGCAGTGCCACAGTTTTTTTAAAAATAATTCCCCTTTTTAATGAGCTGTTTAAAAAATGGATCTTTTCAAGGGAGATTGTCTTACTTGAGAGTCTGCAGAGCGCCGTGATTAGCTCTAAGCCCTACTATAGCCCGTGGCTTGGCCTGCGATACAACTCGCAGTAGAGACTCGCCATCGCAGCGCCCCTCCAGTTCGATGTATTGGATGTTCGCCTTTATCTGAACTTGACGCATTGAGGAGACGCACTTGCTGGGTACTTCCACCATTTCCTCTGCAATTAAAAGAGTTTATAGATGTGTGATTGTGCTACCTATAAATTCCCTCGATCTTACTATAAAATGGCATAAGTAATAAAATGCAGAAAATTTGGCAATCAGGTATAATAATATACCCTCATTTTTTTACTGTTATTGTATTTATTTGTTATCCAGAAATTAGAAAGTAATTCGAAGTGAAAGCCTGATCTAGTCTCTGGCTGGTAAATCTGCTGCTCGCTTTGATGTGATTTGCGAACAGACTAAATTGATCAGGGCCCTAATTTACCATGACCACTTAAGAGGGCGCACACGGGTCCACTAGCGCCACTCCTTTAAAAAAATATTATCTCGTGACTGAGAAGGAATTTTGAATAACGGCTCAGTAAGCACCCTCGGTAAGTGTGTCTAGAATGTTATAATACCTTTTATAAAGTTTCATATTGAGACACGAAGCAACAAAATACGATCTAGAGGAATGTGGCCGCTTTTCTTTAGATCGAATTTTGTTGCTTCGTGTTTCAATATGAAAGTTTATAAAAGATGTTAGAACATTCGAGACACACTTGCCGGGGGTGCTTATTGAGCCGTTATTCAAAATTCCTTCTCAGTAACGAGATAATAATAATAATATTATTTTAAAGGAGTGGCGCTAGTGGACCCGTGTGCGGCCTCTTAACGATTCCTTACTTCGAAACCACATCAATTCCTTATCTAACCTCGACATCTGCTAATAACGTATTCTCTATGATATAATGAACGAAACCTTTTGTTCAAGACACAATATTGACGTGGTAAGATTACGCGGGGAATAATAATTACCACATAAAATTGGGGTTATTGCGTAACAATAACCATTTTATTAATTATTTATTTAAATTTTTAAGCTATTGTATAGCTTTTATCGCGGGCTTTGAGCGCGGCGACCGCATCAAGAAATTCCGTAACGAAAATAAAACCTAACACCCCCACTCCGCCTACCATGTAGCTCGGCCGAGCGTTCGCTTAACGTGTATGTATATGGTACGACTGTACTTGAATTAATATCAATGAAAAAAAAATACTGCATAAATAAAAAATAAATAAATAATTATAATTGCATAAGTTGATAAAAAATGCTAAAAAAATGCAATAGCTTTACCGCGGCAGTCCCCGAGTAACACACGTGTTTTTTTTATTTGTTTTTTTCTCGTTTTTTAATCTTATTGCATAAGTTTTCAATAATCTTTCCTCCCGGGAGAGGGCACTGGCTCTTGTAACACAGGTTAACCATCTAACATAAGTGTTAGGTATGTCAGACAATTGTAACAACTTTCTTATGCAAAAGATTATTATTATTATTATTTACAAGGCAGATGTGAGTAGAAACGCCGGGACCGACGCCCTAGGAAGACATATAGTGACCTTATTGGTGATGTTCTTCAGAAAGGTCAGGTGCGTAGTACTCGCAACCGGCGTGCGTGTATGACCAGATGTATGAACGTAAACGAGGCAAAAGGAGTATGTAAGGATCGTAGCAGGTGGCGTTCTGTAGATTCTGCCTACCCCCATTGGAAGAAGGCGTGAGTTTATTTATGTATTATTATGTAATCAAGATTATTATTAACACACTATCAGTAGCAATGGCTTTAAATTTTGACAGTTCAACAAAATTCATTGCGTTATTTACGTTGTTGAGTACATTTTTTTTTCGAACATATACTCAATACACAATGGACACATATACAGGGTGTCCCGTAAATAATGGATCAAACGTAACGGGTAGGTAGCTCACTTGATTTCCAACAACTAATTTGAATAGTTAAAAGTAACTGCTATGGTATAAGATTTTTATTCAAGGCAAGAATTTTTTCGAATTTCACCATTTTCTCTACCAAAATTCAGTTTTTTTTTTATGTTGTCATTGCAAATGATATCATTTATATTAGATATGATTTTTGTAAAAAAATTGTGAATAGCTTACCAATTAAATATTTGTTTATTTATTGCAACTAGGCCCAATTGTTAGTAACATTGTTCTTAAAAAGTATTGATAGTAAATAAACACAGAAACAAAACAAAAAGAAAATCGTAAGGTTAGCTGTGGGTTCTTCTGACCAGCACCTCCACAGCGTGCGACAGCCAAGGTGCCGTTAGAACTAATCCACGCTCTTGACAAGATGGAATATGTTTTTTTGCGCATTATGGCTGATGTAATAAGATACCATTTTTGTAAATAACGTTTTATTTGCCTTAGAAAAAAAAAACCTTGAATTGAAAAGTACTTTTTTACCATGAAAAGGCCAAAATTGAAAAACAAATTAAAACTATTCAAATTAGTTGTTTGAAATCAGGTGAGCTGCCTACCTTTGATCTATTATTTACGGGACATCCTGTATACAATGGACTACCAATATCCTTCAAAAGGATTCAGATTGTGATTGAAAGTTACGCAATTAGGGTGGAGGTACTTAAACATTTATTTACTAGAAATAAATACGTCATTTATTATTCCTACCTTCTGGCTCCTGCTTTAGCGGCGGAGCAGGTGGCACATCCCTAATTTCGCCTTCCGCATCCACTATCTCAGCAAGTCTATAGTCTTCAGGCTAGAAAGTAACAGAAAATACAATAATTATTTGTTGTGTGTAAAAAACAAGTACAGTCACCAAAAGAGATAAGTAACCAAGATCGCCTGATATAGTTGAAGTTTAATATGTAATTGATGGATTTTTTCGAATGAAATTTAATTTCATAGATGCAACTGTTTGTTTTCTATTAATTATATTAAATTTTATTCGAAAACATCCATCGGTTTCTTACTAAACTTCAACTATATCCGTCGACCCTTTTTAATTATCACCTTTGCTGACCGTACATAGTTATACTTTCAGATTTCGACATAACTCAAGGGTCGTTTAATTTTTTGGGTTTATTAGAAATGAAACGTTTATTTCTGTACGTAGATTTTCTAAAACACTTTTACCTATTCAATTTGGTCAATATTTTAATACTAGATGGCGCCGTCATTTCCTAGCTGACTGATCTCTGAGAAGAAATGCCGAAATAAAGTCAGAGGTCATGGTCGATTTTAAAGTTTCGACTTTTAATTATTAAAAGCAAATAGCGGCAAATAGTAATTATTTATGTTTATAAAATACTGAATATTTGGGAACAAGTTGGACCGATGACCTTGTGAAGGCCGCAGGAATCCGCTGGATGCGCGAAGCACAGAACCGGTCGTAGTATTGGTGCTTGGGGGAGGCCTATGTCCAGCAGTGGACGTATTTCAGCTGAACTAATTATAATGATGCTGATAAAATATTTTATTTATTTAAATTTTTCGCACACAATAACATACAAAGGCGGACTTAATGCCTTAGGCATTCTCTACCAGTCAACCAAGGGGTGGTGTAGAGATAAGATGGCAGGTGCTCTGTTTAATCGGCGTTAATAATAATAATAAAAAAAAAAAATATTACATAATTAATTATAAATAAAATTTATTATACCTATTTAGGTATACAAGTACCTAAATAGGTTATAAACTTATAACACATACATACATATTTACTATAATATATACCTACATTATATATATACTATATATCGCACCTTTAAAGACAAACCGTTACTAAATGAAAATATAAAATGTTACACAGGACATTAAATAAAAAAAATGCACGACTTTTTTGCAATAGAACTTATGTTATAGTGTAAATAAATATCCATCATTATGACCTCAAAAGATGGCTCAAAGCACCATAATCCTAAATTCTATTGCAAAAAAGCGTGTATTTCTTTTTATTTAAGCTCCTGTGTCAAATTTTATATTTTCGTTTAGTAAGGGTTTGTCTTTAAAGGTGCGATATATACACAAAAAGGGAAAGAGGTGATTGAGATGACTCTACGCTATTACAATTTTTTTTTTAATTTCCTTTGCTTCGTACCTTAATGACCTCTCCATAGTCATCAGCCCGGTACCTCTCCTCGTGGAAGGGGTACATGGCGTGGTGCCTCTTGTTGGACTTGAAGCAGCCCGTCGCGCGCACGTCGTGTCGCACGGGGATGTCATGCTTGCCTGTCACCACCCACATCTCTAGTTCGCCGTCTGAGTCCGAGTCTGATGATATACCGGCTGTTTCTTCCCTTGAAAAGATATTGTGCAGTGTAACAGCATTTTTTGCATTTCTTTTAATTAAAAGGCTGTCAGTCCGAAATAGCTACTAAGTGTAATGATGAAAAATTATCGTGATGATTGTGTAGGTGGCAGATGAAAAGAACTTAACTATTAAAGGCCGATTTTTCAATGGTCTGCCGCTGACCAGTTGGTTTGTCAGTTCTTGTATGAAAAATATTGAAATTGAAAGATTAGTCAGATTGAAAAATTGACTCTAAACATAAAAATATATTAAACTGGAATTAGAATTGCATGAGTTAAATATGGCCATAATTGACTACCGCCTCTCCACTCATGGGTGGAGACGTAAATCAGTACTTCAGGATGTTGCAGCAACTTTTGGTCTTAAATTGTTAATAAAATAATCTTAATCCATCTTCAAAAGATGGTGATTATAGAAAATGAAAACCCTCAAACACACATCCTGATATTACAATTTCAATAAGTAGTCAAATGGAGTAGTTTACTTACTTGACAGTACTGCTGTTCTTGACCCTCTGCTTCTGCATGTACTCTTCGAGCTCGGCGCCTTCGAGTCGCACGCGGCGGCTGATGTTCAGTTCAATGGTGCGGTCGCCGCCTTTCTCTATAAGGTCGCGAGCTAACGTGCCAGGTGAGGTCCTGTTGATGGAAGAATTATTGTAAGGGTTTTCATGAAAATTCACGCCGAAAGTTGGCGCCACTTTGACAAGAGGTCTACTATTTCGACAATGAATATACTAGTGGCTCTGTGAGCTGTAGGCCTCGCGAGTCTTTATTTGCATAGTTTAAAACTAAATAAATGTTCACCGCGCACCTTAAAACAAAAAGCGCGAAATGTCTGAAACGATATTTTTTGAAAAATTTCGAAAAACTGAATCGACGAAAAATTCTATAGAATTATCGAACCTGCTCACAAAATTTCACGAGAATCGGTTGAGAAATGCAACATGTAGTGGAGAATAGCCATCCGGACATCCGGACATACGAAAGCATTTTTGCTCAAGCTAAAACGGAGACGCTTCGCGCTCGCTCGGTCAACTAACTTTTATAAACCCTTCATATGATACCAATCCTAGTCCTTTTTATGACAACGGTAAGAAGGCTTTTGCTACAAATTAAATGTAGGTGAAATGGAGCCCTACTATTCCATGTGTACGTGGAGACAAGTAAACGAATACCCAATCTACGAACTAAGTAAAGCACTACGGCCCTTATCTAGAATATGTTTACAGCGAATATACATAGATGGCACTGTGACAAATAATAAAAAGTTGTAAAGCAAATCATTTTGTTTTTTTATCCTTTACTAGCTAACGCCCGGCATGCGTTGCAATGCCTTTTAAAACTTTCTCTGGAGCACAGACAACAACTTACAAAAATTTAATCGCAATCGGTCGAGCTATTTTCGAGTTTTTGCGAGACTAACGAACGACAATTGATTTTTATATATAAGATTAAAAAGCACCAAGTTCTTAATAATTAATTACAATATCGCCTATAAGACTAATAAGCAATTTTAATCTAATTTAATTTTGTACATAATAAATATTAAACTTAGAATAGTGACCATTGTACTTTACACAAGTCTTAGAGCAGAAGCAAATCAGTATAGTATTTTATTTTTATATTTTTGAGCGAACTGCATTTTCTGATTTTATGACAGCGACCACACTTATCGACGTGGAATCGGCTTGAGCCGATCACATATGACACTTGTCGCATTTAGTTCGACGCGGTGTCGAGTCGCGTCATCCGAACCGAAATGAGGCGAAATACGCCTCTTTCGCTTTTAGTGCGTGGAAAAAGCTCTATTGGGCCGGCTCAAGCCGATTCCACGTCGGTAAGTATGGTCGCTCCTTAATAGTACTTACTAATAGCAAAATATAGAGTATTCGGTTCCACCTTAATTGCACAATGGATAATTAACAACTTACCTAGCAGTCAAAACAATAGAATTCTGAGGGTTAGGAGCCCACAGTAAGAACAGGTCTCTTGCGAACCCTGACTCCAGGTCTGGGAAGGAAGCCAGTACGACCTTAGGTCCAGGAGTGCGGCTCACTTCACCCACTGAGTGACATAGTTGGAGGTGGCGTAGAGCGAACGGGTTGCTGCGGGCGCCTTCGAACGCGCGGGTCAATTTGTCGCTCATCCATTCTATCTGTAAAATAACACAACATAACATCACGCCTTGTTTCTCCAAAGAGTTAGCCAGAGGTGTAACTATAAAAAAAAACCGGAAAGATTTAAACTAAGTAGAATATTAGAATTTGTACTTATTTGTGTTCGAGAAGATAAAAAAAAATATAAATATAAGGGATTTTATCTCGGTGGATTTAGCAATGAACCACACACGGACTCAATAAAACAGTTTGTATTTCTGTGGCTTAATTAAACACAAAAGATGGCGTCCGTCGCACGATCGCAGCGTGCGCGGTGTTAGGTGCATAGCGGGGGATCGACTGGCCACGCGAGCGAGCGCTGGCGACGCGAAGCGAGTAAAGTATCTTTGGAGCGGCGGGTACTGCGTGAACTAACTTTGACGCGGCGACGCGGACGCAACACAACGCTACATAAATATATTATTTTATGGGGCAGTTTAAGGAGGGCCAAAATTGCTTGTGGTTAATTGCTGGACAACAGCTTCCCTCATAGGGATAACCAATACACAATGTCACACACCAAGGTGATAACACAACTTTAAGAAAAAAAAAATTTGGTCCATACAGGGTAAAGAAAAAAGGTTTTGGTGTCCCCCCCCCCAGAGTATAATTTCAAGTATTAAATTAAGATATAAGTCTAATTTTCATACTGAAAATTTGTATTTAAGTACACAAATGGGCAGTGCCAAGGTGATGGTTAGTTTTAGATACTAACAAGCAAACATTACCTTAATTTAACTCTACAATCAATTTACCTGTGACTTAGCAAACTCAACGACGTTGTAGCTGACGTTGGACAGCAGTAGCAACGAGTATGCAACAAGCCCGGAGTCTTTGTTGCGCCACAGCTGGTCCAACATATGAGCCAATTCTAAAACTCGTCCAGCTGTGTCAGTGCAGACGAGGACGCAGCCACCGCCACGAAGTGTTGTGAGGATTGTTGCTAAAAGATACAAAAGTGTTTTTTTATTTATTTTTATTGCTGATTGGGCCTGCTCTTGACCCCGATCACGCCTGATGGAAAGCGATGGATGAGGTCTACGATGGGACGAGCGTGCCCAGAAGATGCCTGTTCATTCTTGATTTGAAGGCAGACGGGTTAAATATGGAAGGGAACACTGACGTTGGCAGAGAGTTCCACACTTTGGCTGTGCGCATAATAAATGTGGAGGAGACGCGCTGAGTACGACTGGTCGGGATATCGAGTTTTAAGAGTTCAAACCATCTACAGGGAGTAAAACATGTGATTTCTCTAGCAACTATACTATGATCTAAGGACATTTTAAGAGCTGACAATGAAGATATTAATATGACAGGTTTAGTGCAACCCCACATTCAACTATGTACAGTCACCAAAAGAAGTAAGTACCCAGGGACGTCGATATAGTTGAAGTTAAGTAAGAAACCGATGATTGTTTTCGAATAAAATTTAATTTAATTTACAGAAAATAAACTGGTCATTTAACAAATTAAATTTCAAAAAGGAAGCTCAATCTACCTAAACTTTTCCCAACTATGTTGGACCAATCTAACTCCAATCCAACTTATGCAGCGGAATACCAGTAATTTACAGGGAGTGACTGTCTATTTGCCCTCCACAACCCAGTTACTGGGTAATACGATACCGCTTGGTAAGACTGGTTGCCAGACTTACAGGCTTCTGACTATCCATAACAATTTTCAAAGATCCACAAATGACAGCAGGGACCAAAGGCTTTGTGTGCTTTCCGAGGCACGGAGGGGTCTTGGTATGTAAAATGAAGTGCAAGTGATATTAAATTGTAATGGGTAAATAATTATGTAAATATGTATTGTGTATTTTTGTGCTATTTTACATCCTATCTTTATATATATAACTAGCTGCCCGCCCCGGCTTCGCACGGGTTGCGGTACTTATCTACGGCGTACCCTACCTACCTACCCTACCTACCTACCTACCCTACCTACCCTACCTACCTACCCTACCTACCTACCCTACCTACCTACCCTACCTACCTACCCTACC
Organism: Dryobotodes eremita; assembly: GCA_917490735.1. Lineage (NCBI taxonomy): Eukaryota > Metazoa > Arthropoda > Insecta > Lepidoptera > Noctuidae > Dryobotodes > Dryobotodes eremita. The sequence goes on from OU823257.1 coordinate 18,766,781, forward strand.
TACCTACCCTACCTACCTACCCTACCTACCTACCCTACCTACCTACCCTACCTACCTACCCTACCTACCTACCCTACCTACCTACCCTACCTACCTACTCTACCTACCTACCTACCCTACCTACCTACCTCCCTAACTCCCTACCCTATCTACCAAAAAAAAAAAAAAAAAAAAAATAGATGTTGGCCGATTCTCATAGATACCGGATAAGCACAAAAAATTTCATCAAAATCGGTTAAGCCGTTTCGGAGGAGTATGGCAACGAAAACTGTGACACGAGAATTTTATATATTAGATTCTACTGTACATGTGTATGTCACTGAACTCCTCCTAAATGGTAGGACCGGTTTTGATGAAATTTTTAATGTGGGTTTGTGTGGATGGTTTAGATTCAGGATTGGACCCTTGGCGCTGCGATCGAGTTCTAGCAAACAGGACAACGTCTGTCCGGTCAGCTAGTTTTATATAAGATAGTAATTTAGAATAACATTTATGTTGTACTAAACCCTGTCCTTGTCTTTTCAGCGACTAACATCTGTAGTTCTATCACAAAGTCGCCGGCCCGCCTTGCGCTGCCATCTAAACGTGACGCTAGCAGAATAGTCGACATTGGCAGAATTGCCAAAACAAAAAAAAAACTTATTGTCAAACGCATACAACCCAAATCTCTTCAAAGTGAGAGTGAACAGGCTTCTTCTGGGTAAGCTCACTCCATCGTCGACTTTGTCATCTCTGACCTAGACTAGAGTCAAGAGCAAACCCAACACAAATAATAAAAAAAAAAACAAAATCAAAAGTGTAAATGCAACAAAGAAAATAATTATCTCAAGGTACTTACTCATCAATTTCTCATCTCTCAACCGCCGCCTCTGTTGAACATAGTCAGCGTTCATAGCTCCCAGCAGCATAAGAGACGGTCTCATTAATTTTTCAATTTCACATCCATTCAAGTGCCGTTCCTTTTTGTGGTTGAAGTCAGGGGCGTATACAATGTCCTCTTCACCTGGCGCGGCGATGCGCCAGACTGTGCCACCGAGAGAGTGGCCAGCAGGGAGAGGGGTGATGCGCAGACCTAGACCTTTACCTGGAAACAGGAGTGGAATTTAACTGGTTACTAGTTGCCACTATGGGTAGTGAAAATAGTTTTCTAGTAGGATGTCTGAAACATGTCCAGATTCAGAAGAAAGTAAAAAGGCTTCTTTTGGTACGGAATAACATAAGGGTAGGTAGTAAAATATTAATTTTAGATTATTAACATAATCATCATTCTGCTGAACCACTGCTGTACTTGCTGGGCCACTCCAAAAGATTATAATTACTAAAGTTTATCTAAATCTAAGTTATTTTGCTTTACTGGAAAAACTTAATCGATATTTTAAGATTCAATGTATCAATTCAAATCTTTGTATTGAATCATCGTCATTATTTTCATATTTTTATTTGAATTTCAAATTATTTATTACCTTCGCAAGCAGACTTAGACACTGCTGCTACTAAAGAACACTTGATTACACAAGAATTGTTAAATAAGGCTATTACAACTTCTTACCTTTCATATCAATACCCTGATTATACTTCAGCTGCACAATCCTGTCAAATGCAGCATCTACGTCATCCAATGTAAACAAATCAAAGTCTGACACGTTTCTGTGCGCCTGGTACAAGTCATACATGAACATTTGCCCCATCTTGTACACCGGCAGTGTAGCGTAAATTGGGCAATTCAGACCGAGCTTCCCGACTGCATATGGTAGGGCACCGAGGTGGATGGGGTCTGAATGTGAAATTAGTACTGCATCTATTGTATTTATATGCCTGGAAGATAATACAGTAACTATTAGTACAAAAATAATCATACACAACAGTTGTTCGATATACATGAAATTCTAACATAGCTATTTGTATATTTGTTTTCACGCTTGGTTATGTAGAAATAGGACCGCTTTATCAATCATAAACACGAGTGTTAAGGCATAATTCGATACGACGAGGTAAGAATGAAAAAAGAACTTTGGCATTTGTGTCCGGTTTCATAATAAGTACAGGGATGATCTCAGGCTTTTTATGACTGCTAATAAGGCTAGTAATGTTTTTATTGGGTTGAATTGTAATAGCATTCGTTTCTACAGCGTTTTTTAAAGGAATGTAGACAAAAAATTCAATAAACTCTCTACAAGTTGTATTGACAACATAACCTTAAAGCGTTACCTTTTCAGTTCTTTTATGAAGTCCATATCGAACTTCTCGTCCCACCCACAGTCTAAAAGGAATTTGAACTCATCTATCTGCAGCACGTAGCATGGTGGAGCCTCATCGCCAGCCCCGGAGAGGCAGTGCAGCTTGATAATCGAAGTCATTGTGAACCGGCTAGGGCGGCTAAATTCCCGTTATTGCTCCACTATCTAGTATATTGACATAATTATTTTTTGAAACACGGCCTGAGGGCTGGGTATTATGTGTAAATTGTGTTGTTTTTGCTAAATTGTTTAATGAAAAATACGAACAAATGTTTTCTTTTTAGTTTACGCGGCGAACCACAGATAGAATATAATCTATGAATTGAATCGAATGGGAGCGAATCGAATAGTGGCCACAGATTACTATTATAGTGGCGAACGCTAAAGTGCGCACAAGGTAAGTTTGCGCGTGTTTTTGACCTTCAAGACTATATCCCTGCCAGCACTTTTAATAACTATCGGCATAATGATGGCGATTATTTGGAAAACACGGAACACAGCAAACGAGACGTTTGCGTCAAACGTTTGCGACATTGCGTCAGCTTGTCTATGAATAGAATAAAACAAGAACAATCTCCAGACAAGAAACCTAAACGAGCCGATTACGATTGTATAATCTCAGTCGATCCGGGTTCTCGCGTACCCTTGGCCACCGTCGAGTCTAGACGTGACGCGTATCGACGCATCACCAAAAAGTATGTGCGCTCACATACGCTCGAGTAGAAGCGGGAATGGGTGCACAGCAAACTAATTACTACTGACTAGCCAGATAGATGCTGCCGAACAAAGGGATAGGGAGAGCTTTACGTTTCCGATATCATCAAAGAACATAAACCACGTTCAAGAGTACACGCTGTTTCGACTCAAATGGTTCGATGCACGTCAAGCCCTCTACGAGCTACATGGCAAGTTGACGCGTCTCAAGCTGCTGGACAAGTACATGGACCGCAAAGTGCGAAGAACGCATCATCAGAGAGGTGTGCGACAGCAGAGAAATTGAAAAAAAATTGGTCCTGTATGGAGCCGGTTCCACGTTCAAGAACAAGGCCACCTTTTCGGGACGCAAGTTCAAGTACGACTCGCTGCTGCGGAGACTGCGCAGCACATGCAACATTGACATGGAGGTGGTCAAAGAGTCATACACCTAGCAAGCGTGCTCCGAGTGCAACAAGAAATCTGGAGAGTTTTGGAAGATCGGCATGAATTATCGACTGCGCTGGGGAGTTTGTCCAAACTGCCGCAGCGAATTTGATCGGGATCGGAATGCCGCCCAGAACATTCTCATCAACCAGATACGGTCTACCATCTGTAGGTCAAGATGTCTCAAAGAAGGCATCGTAACTTCCTATAAAACGCCCGATTGCAATAAGGTCGAAACTAGCGTTCAATCATAATTGCAATCGGAATTTAAGAGTTCTAGTGGAGCACAGACCACCGTTTTATATACAGACTAAGTAGGTAGTACTAAACCTACGGTTTCCTAGAAAAGTGGTGACCGCCATAGACTAAAATATGGTGAGCGCACATAACGGCCGAGGTGACGGCGGTCATGAAAATGATGACAGCGGTAAAAGATAGTCGCATTCCGTTTCGTTTTGACACCTCTGACACACAATGACGCAGTGACTTGACCCCTTTAGGGTATCTAAATGCTCTGTGGACTTGACTAGATTGTCATGGAAACGCTATTTGTTTTATGTTACTTTGTTAATTGACCGAGCTAGCGCGAAGCGCGAGTGAAGCGTCTCCGTTTCAGCTTGGGCAAAAATGCTTTCGTATGTCCGGATGTCCGGATGGCCTTTCTCCTCTACAGGTCGCATGTTTCAACCGATTCTCGTGAATTTTGTGAGTAGGTTCGATAATTTTATGGATTTATTTTGTCGATTCTGTTTTTCAAAAAACTTTCAAAATGGCGGATATATGGGGATTGAAAACGTAAAAAAAAAACATATTTCAGCTTTTTCGCGCTCTGCGCGCGCTTTTTGTTTTAAGGTGCGCGGTGAACATTTATTCAGTTTCGAGCGTGAGCTCTACAGCTCACAGAGGCCCTAGTTTAGTTAACTACTTACCTTACTATTATGTAACGTGTGTGTAACATTTAAATTTAAATTGGTATTTAATTGAATAAATCGTTATTTTCGTTCATAGCATCCACGGTACCATTTTTTTTATTAATTTGCCCATTTCTATATGTTACAACATAGGTAGATACCTACTTTATCTACTAAATATTTGCATGTCATCATTACTTGGCGGAATGTGTCTTTGCACTGAAATTTTATGTAACATCTTCTGTACCTATCACAATCATTTTAATCAAATGAACGATTTTGATTTAATTTCATTTGATAAAATAATGTGTGAACTCCCTCTTCTCATTACGGACACTTTTTCGCTTGACTAAGTACGGTGAGGGCAAATCTAGCGATTTAAATCTTTAGGCAGCAACGTAGTATCTCTATGTAGTCTGTGGGCAGCAGGGTTTGACTTTACGCTGTCAATAACGCTCTCTAGGAAAACAAAACACACCAAATTACTTTCATAGATAACTTTTCACTGACGTCATTCCCCGGTAAAATGTGGACGTTATGTTCGGTCACCGCTAGGAAGGAGGCCTTCTAGCTAGGAAACCGTAGATTTAGCAAATAATCAAAAAACGAATTGTTGCGTTTTGAAATAACGATTTGGACGTGCTCATACAAGCCGTGCCGCGCTTATTGGCGAGGTTGGACTTGAATTCAGAAAGTAACGTATAAAAAGAAATATAAAATTGTTTCATAATTAAATTATTTATTAAAACAGAAATAAAGTGCTTAAATCCTACAATTGTTTCTCGGTATGGGATTTCTTACATTGGCACAAGAAAAAAGAGACCCAGCAGCTGGTGAAGTCGGGCGATGTATGATAACTAAGTACACGCACAAAATCTAGCAATAGGTATAACGCCGTGTCTTAACCGCAAGCGACTGTCGCGCGAATACGTGATTTTCACGCTCGTTTCTTAGACCATTTACCTAACCTAGTTTAAGCGTTCGTTTATGTGTATAAATATGGCATACTCGCACGATCAATCAACTCGCGTTTGTACGTAATAATTCATATAAACGATCGCGTAATCGCGCGCGACAATCGTTTTTGGTTAGGACACGGTCAGAATTAAGAATTAAATTAATATTTACATAATTAGACAGAGTTAAAAATTAGTTTTTGGAGCTAGAGCTAGGTTTATATAACATGATGTTGACAATGTTCTCATCTGTTAATAGAGATTTAATCGTATCTGTCAATGGTATTTTTTTTACTGGGTTGTCATTCGTAGTTTTTGGTGTATCAGCGATCTTAGTGATCACAGTGCTGTCTTCAGTTTTCTTTGCCAAAATGTCTAAATCAGTATCTTCGTAATTTTTTTCCAAAACTTGTTCTCTTAAAGTGTTTGCTTTCACAGTAACACGACTGGATTCATTCATATTAATGAGACTTAATTCGGCTACATTATCCTCACTTCGGGTATGAGAGATTTCTTGTGACAGCGATGGATCTTTTCTGTTAGTAACAATGGATCCGGATTCAGCCCTATTAATGGGGAAGTATTTACTTATAGTTATGCTACTTTGGGTACGAGAAGGAGTTGTTTTGGCAGCATTTAAGGTAACACTCATTTTTACCGATAAATAATCTTTTACATGGCGCTCAATACGGGCATGAAGTGAAGATTCTTTGGCAACAATGGATCCCGATTCTCTCTTTTTAACCGTAAAGTTTTCTCCTACACGGTCACTTTGTTTAAGAGAAGAAGTTTCTTTGATGGCAATGAGTCCCGATTCTTTCTTTTTAACCGTAAAGTTTTCTCCTACACGGTTACTTTGGCTAAGAGAAGATGTTTCTTTGGCGGCAATGGGTTCCGATTCCGTGTTTTTAACCGTAAAGTTTTCCCCTACACGGTTAATTTGGCTAAGAGAAGATGTTTCTTTGGCGGCAATGAAACTGGAGTCTTTCGTATCAACGTAAATTACTTCGTTTATAAAGCGACTACTTTCAGTAAGAGATGAAGATTGTTTGGCAATATACGTCTCCGTCGCACTTTTTGCTCTCCGTAGATCCTCATTTTTATTAGTTAAATTCACGATCTTCGACAGAATGCTATCTACAGTTTTTTTTATAAAACAGCTAGAATCAATTTCTTCGTTAGATTTCTTCTCACCTAAAACTGTTGGTTTTTTCACAGTAACTTCTACCATACTTCTTGTATTGGTGCTAACAATTCGGCCGGCATAAATATTTTTAAGGGCGATGTTTTCAACTACAGAGTCACTTGGCTCATTAGATGTACTTTCTTCGGCTTTAATACGACTGGATTCTTTTCTGACTGCACTCTCTTTAGCGGTTACGTCTTGAATTACATTATCAACATGGTTACAGGGTAAAGATGTTCGGGGAATAATGCTTCCGGTTTCATTTTCGCAAACTAATTTTTTAGCATGCTTTCGGGTAAAGGGTAAAGTGCCTATTCCTGCGACGTGTCCGTATTCATTCTTATTAACAGTAATTAGTTCGGTTATATAACTATCGCTTTTTGTAGTATTTGATGAATTTTCTTTAACTGCACGGCGTCCGAATTCGTTGTTTTTAACGAGAACTTTTTCAGTTAATATATTAGAAGAAGTAGCTTTGACAGCTATGCGTTCAGATTCAATTTTTTTGATGGGAATTGTATCGTTTACGATACGGTCTTCGCTTGGTATGGATATAACGTTAATTGTTTCCATTGATTTGTAAGCGTTTAAAGATGGAACCTCTTTTTTCCAGTCTTTTGCAGGTTTCGAGATCAGATTATAGGGGTCACTTCTTCTGTTTTCTTCTTGATTGAATACAAGAGAGATGCCTGGAGGAGAGACTTGTTGTGGTGTTTTAGAAGTTTCTACTGCTATCAAAGGCCCATTTACTTGCGTAGATTGTGTTGTAGAAGCTTTCTGAATCATCCTGATGAATCTTTCTTCGATCTTTGCTTCTGAAATTATATAAGATGGATTTATTTTTAATGTTTTGTCCTTCTAGGAGAAAACAATTAATACTCATCTGGTTTCTCAACTCACCGTTAATTTTCTTGATAACGTAGTTAAGACCCAAGCATAGTATGAAAAAACTGCAGACAAAAGATAGATATGCCCACCATTCTAATTCAAAAGCCTGAAAATAGAGTAGATTATAGAAGAATCACAAGTGGGATCGATAAACAAAAGCCAGGAGGAAAAATTGGAATGCATAATAACATAACATCACGTGTGTTTTCTCCGAAAAGTTTGGCAGAGATGTAACTTTAGTCCACCCAGATTTCGCCAGTCATTTCAGCTATGTTCAGCTTATTGCCCTCAACCGGGCACAAATCCTGGGCAGCTTTGGGATGCTACTGAGAAATTCCTGATGGAATAACCCAATAACACTTTGCCCGATTAGGGAATTGAAACCGGAATACATTTTTTACATTTTTTCGCTTCATCCAACAAAATTTAGGGAACAACAGATATCTTTTTCGCCAGCGTTTTTCCTATGGGAATAACTAATAGGAAAAGATGTTAACAAAAGATACTTACTAGTAATACTTTATGCCTGAATTCTTCCTACGCTGATGTCGGACGCGTACGGTCGGTCGCGTACCAGTCGTAGCGACGTACGCGCCGCTGACGTCTGCGTCGCAGTGTAGTGCTATATCGAAAACAATGTATATTCGTACGCGCGACCGACGTACGCGACCGACATCAGCGCAGGAGGAATGCAGGCCTTAATGTCTATGGTTGTTCATAATGATGTGCTAATTCGTATAACATTTTCAATAAATATTGTCTAAACAAAATGTTAGTCTATGGATGTGACAGGAGGTCAAGCACTCTTGAAATTATTAGTTTTTTAAACGCTTTTTTTTTTCATTCGTATAAATAATCTTGTAATATGAATTTATTAGTAATTGATTTGTTTGTTAGAGCATTTTAGTTGATTTATTTTTGTTGATCACGAATTTGATTAAAGCTCCCACTATGAGTGGTGGGCCGATTGACATAGTAATCGCTTCGTCGGTCATTATGGGCCGCCGTTGTGGAACATAAAGATTAATTTATATATGTGGTGGAACACTGAGCGGGGTAGCGAGTGTGAATTGTACTGGGCTGAACAAGAAAACACATAAATTTTGTTACATTACGTTTTTTTAATTCCTGGCCAAAAGATGAGTACAATTGGCCCTTAAGATTTTAGTAATTTTAGTTAAATATAAACCTGGCACAACTGGCGAAATGTGGGTGTACTGTAGGTACACCTCTGCCTAACCCTTGAGGGATTTCAGGCGTGATGTTATGTGTTCAGTTACATCTTGTATACGTAAGAGCATTTTGGGTGGTCACGAAGATTAATTGACCCCAAACCATTAATGACAGAGAATACCCTAATCAGAGAACGGATATTCGGATTCATATTCACCTAAAGTTGAGATGTTGGCTAATATGGAATGCGCTTTTGTATGGAAAAAGTTCTTAACTTTAATTAGCACACGCCACCCCTCCTCTGACACGCTGCATACACATATTTGCATCGGGGGTTAAACATTAACTTTAAATAAATATGTGTCTGCATAGTAATGCAATCCAAGAATTCCGGGGCTTTTTGTTTTAAATAAATAATTTTTAGAAGTCGCTTCCAAACTATACACCCAACTAGTTATGCATTCCCGGTGTTCCTGACACCGCGGGATTTTTTTTACAAAAAAATATGTTTTAAGAAGCTGCTTCCATACTTTTATCGCATAAAATTTACTTCAGGTAAATATGCATCCGCATATCCGATCTCTGATCATAATCTAAGGGTTAGGATACACGAGCCATCGGCCACAACCACTGGTGGCTGTCACCACCTGCTGTGGCGCCGAGCACTGCTATAGCGAATGGCCGCTAGGAGCCATACGTGTGCGACAATCAAGTATGAAAAAGCATGTGAGCTACTAGTGGCTGGGCTATCGGTGGTGGTGGTGACCGGTGGCTCGTTTGCGCATAGCATGATCACAGATGACATATCAAAAATGGATGATGAGATGTTATTCATTTAGTTTCTCCATATTGTACACCCAAGGTTTATACTGCGGAGACCATTTTTTTTTTGACCGGCTTTATTTATATCTACCTGTAACAGCAAAAAATAATATTCTATTGACATAGCAAAAAAGTATACAAACGGCCATTTTTCTTCTCCAAACGTTATTTAAAAATTGTATTTTCAGAGGATAATTTTTCGCAACTTCTGACACTTTTTTCTGTCAAAGCGTCATTTCTGTCACATTATTTTCTTAAAAGAGCATCAAGAGAGTATCAGTAACCGTTACTGACCTTCTTACGAATGAGTTCAGGTTTTTCTCAGGATAGAAGAATGTGTCCAAAAATATTTTTCTATAGATTATGTGCCAATACATTGATAGATGGATGGAAAACTATTTAAACAACATCTCAATTTAATTTATAACCGCAGCATTAGCATAATCAGCCTATAATGTTGGCACAGACCTTTTCAGACACAAGCCTTTTCTCTTCGAGAGGGAGTGATCGTTATATTATGAGTATGATTTCCACCAAACGGGTCGCATTGCATCGGATCGGAAAGGATACGAACGGATGCGGCGACAGCCGATCGCGTCCGGCAGGATGTCGACGTTTACGATCGGCTCCGTACCGTCGTCGCTTGCGAACGTATCCGTTTCTGCACCTAGTCAAATAGTTTCATGCCTACCGTGTTGACGATACGACAATATGACGCCAGGCGAACGGAGCTGATCGCGCGTCGCAGCATACTTTTGGCTACGATCGCGTGTCGCGCAAGATGCCCGCGGTCAAGCTGCTGTGCGCGGCTTGGTAATATAGACTTTAAATACTGTGTACACGATTTAATATCGTTTCGATCCGATGCGTTGCGAGCCGTTTGGTGGAAATCATCCTTGAGACAGTTATGAACCGCTTTCATTTATCTATATTATGGTATATAGCTATATCCCTAGGGATATAAATATATTACGGCTTCAATCATCTTAGAGCTCTTACACACCACATTTTTTTCAGACGCTGTCGACGCGCGTCACACGTAACTGTAACGCGCTGCAAACGCGATGTTATCGCAACCAATTTACCCATTCACACGTTCATAAAATTGTAGTATGCAGACGACGACTTTTTCGCGTGTTGCTGACGCGCTACTAGCGCGGAGTTACATCGCGTTAGAGAAACGCGCGTTGACGGCCCCTGAAAAAAACGTGGTGTGTAAGAGCTCTTACTGCGACATAAAAAATATAAGAAAACATCTTATAATCTGCCCAGGAACATTTAAAAAATCATAAATATTATTACTACTTATAAGGTCCTGGGTTCAATTCCCGGGTCGGGCAAAGTTTTATTGGGTTTTCCCATCTAAAATTCCTTAGCAACAGCCCGGAGTCTGGATTTGTGCCTGGTTGACGGCAATAGGCTCGCCCGCTATTACATGGGACTTAAACATGACTGGTGAAATGTATGTACTAAAGGACAAGGTACCTACACCTCTGCCCTCCCCGGGAATAGAGGCGTGATGTTATTTTATGTTACATACTAGCTAATTAACACAACACACAAAACTTCAAGTAATTAAATTATTTACGTATCAAGACTATACAACAAAGCAGTACCTATTTCCCTCAAACGGTTTCCAAATCTTCACTTCAGTCGAATTTAACGGGATTGTACAGTAACGAACGTATTTCGACTACAGAGTGTTAAGAAACGTTAACAAGCAAAAGCGTGTGTTCTCGAATGTACTTACTAGTTGATGGAATGTACTGTTGTGCGCGGTTGTACCGGGCACGAGGGATTTACAATGGCGTTTAGCTGTCTGACATTAGGGCGCGCTCACACGTACCACAACTACACCACATCGCAGCGACAAAATGTGGGTAAGTAGTGGTTACGTGTGAATAGTGTTGCTGCAGCTTCTTGCAGTTGCATTGTGGTAACTGCAAAATCAAATCAAATGGTCAACGCAACGTTGTTGGCGATGTGGCCGGCCGCTAGAGCGCCGTCTCGGTGGTGGTTGCGTTGTAGCTGATGCGACGTGGCCTTGATGTGGTCGGTATTGCCCACACGGTTGATTTTAATGGCCAAATGTGGTCCGTGTGAATGAACTATTCATTTTCATACAAATGAGCGCCTGTCCACGTGTTGTCGTTGTGGTGTGGTTGTAGTTGTTGTGTGGTTGTGGTAAGAGTGATCCGGCCCTTAGAGTTTACTGTGAAAGGTTTGTAAGTGTTTTCGGTTCCACTAAACCCCGATTAGTGTGTTTCAGTCGTTGTCTTGTGCGTAGAAAACTACGGTCGATGGTGGCTCGGCCTGTGAAGCCCTTACTACTGTACTTATGGGCTGTTCCAAAAATATCTGATGAAAACGAAAGAAAATACATTTATTTGCGGTAAACATAACGTAGAGAAAAACACAAATATAAAAAAGAACGAGTTGGGGGAAAATATGCGTCACATCCACGTGTAACGGCAATCGCTCAGCATAGCATAAGTCGCCCCGCCGCGTCTGTCTGTTTGAACGTAATAAACTTAAAAGCTACCGAATAAAGTTTCATACGGTTTTCACCAATGGACGCAGATGGATTAAGTGTATAGTTCATTAAGGTTTTGTGTAAATTAGTTGAAATATGACTATGATTGTTGAAGATGTCGGAAAAAATCGTGCCGACTGGGAGATTTACTGGCGTGCGCCGCGTAAACCAACAGAGTTACATGAAAACAACGTGCAGTCGCCTGCAGCGGGGTAATTACGTAACACACTAACAGTAGGAATGGGATTCATTTTGACAGTTCGCCAACATTCATTGCGTTATTTACGTTGTTGAGCAGACAAATTTTTTGAACGTATGAAGCAATGTATTAGCAATAGGCTTCAAAATGATTCAGATTGTGATAGATAGTGTGTTACGTAATTAGGGTGCAGGTTGCGCGTCGATGTCCCTGCCATTATATGCTATATTCATTCCCTATTCAGCCCAGTCCACCAGTAGTTTTTTTTGCGATTTCTGACTTTTCTAGTACTCAAACCTCAGTTGGTCCAACAGAGTTTTTTGATCCTTATAAAAAACAGGAAAATCTTCAGAAACAGAAAAAGCATTAAAAAAAAAAACTTTCAGTAAAAATTGTCAATTTCTTGCTGACTGCACATTTTTTTCAAAATCTGTGAATGCAGATCAAAATATTTCAAAAAGTTAAGGACAGTCTCATAATACCGTTTTCTTGTAGCGACAACGGTTAAGGTACGGCTCTTTTTGCCCCATCTAAAAAATCCAACCTGTATATGTCATGATTGACTGCTAAGCTCCATAAATGAATAGCGTGATGATAATCATTCAAAAGCTGAAACTATCTGCAAACCTTTTAGCTCGTCTTTTTACAATTTGCTGTAAACTATAGAAGAATACGAACATAAAGCAATATTGCTCATCCCCCATAGCAAATAGCGTGATATTTTATAACCTACAGACTGACCAGACTTATAGAAAATGTCTATGCAAAATTTGAACAAAATCTACCCGGTAGTATTTGCGTGATGCTGAAACATACATTCAGACAAAAAATCTAAAAACTTTATTTTCGACATTAGAATCGTTCCCAGACAGCAATTACTGTTTTTCAAAAATATTCAATAAACAGTTTTGACTTCGCTACAATTTTATTATATGTATAGGTTATACATTCTAGACTATATTAAAAAGTCTGGGTTCCTAGAACTACTTAATCTAATTTTATTCATGGCGCGTTGGTTCTGTCTGCCTTTCGCAATCTTTGAGATACTGTAATTTTCCATTAAAACATGAATGGTTATTACTGTTTACCTTGTGAGTTTATCTCTTAGAGTAGTTTTTAATTTAAAGATGTACGGAAAAGCAATAATAAATCATAAGGGAGAAAAAGTCATGTACCTATTCCTACTTAAATTTTGTTATAATTTTGGTGTACTTTCTATAGCACATTTTGTATTGGCGGAGACGGGACGAATCTATTATGTACCTAATCAATAGACTCGCCCCGTCTTCGTCTTCGCCTCAAAGGAAACTACATCTCTTTCTACCTCTTCTTGAAATATTGCGGAAACTGGTCCTTGTTTATTGTATTAGTATTGTGGTACCGATTATATACATTTCTGGATAAAGTATGTCGCAGGGAGCTCGTCTTCTATCTAAATATGTTTTACTATTTAAGCGTCAACGTTCAAAATATCACCCGTATGTTTCCCTTTAGTTAAACTTAACGATACCAAGGTGATTATGTTACAAAGAGGTTACATACATGCCGTTTTAAAAGCCGTCACGACTTCAAACAACTTTGTTTTGCTTTAGCTTTCAATATTAGAGACGTCGCTTGATTGATCGCTCCTTCAATCGATCAACAGACGGAGAAGTTTATGCTCAAAACTGGGGGAGAAAATTGTTGGTACCTATTTGTCAGGTGTATGTCGAGTGAATGTTACAACGTGAGAATGTGGTGTTAAAATGTGAGGGAATGGCTTTGGAGAGAAAATAATGAGGAGCATTTTTTTCAATTTTGTGAATGTGAGTATGGATTCGTTTATTATATCTTTACTAGCTGCCCGCCCCGGCTTCGCACGGGTTGCGGTACTTATCTACGGCGTACCCTACCTACCTACCCTACCTACCTACCTACCCTACCTACCTACCTACCCTACCTACCTACCCTACCTACCTACCCTACCTACCTACCCTACCTACCTACCCTACCTACCTACCCTACCTACCTACCCTACCTAGCTACCCTACCTAGCTACCCTACCTACCTACCCTACCTACCTACCCTACCTACCTACCCTACCTACCTACCCTACCTACCTACCCTACCTACCTACCCTACCTACCTACCCTACCTACCTACCCTACCTACCTACCCTACCTACCTACCCTACCTACCTACCCTACCTACCTACCCTACCTACCTACCCTACCTACCTACCCTACCTACCTACCCTACCTACCTACCCTACCTAGCTACCCTACCTAGCTACCCTACCTACCTACCCTACCTACCTACCCTACCTACCTACCCTACCTACCTACCCTACCTACCTACCCTACCTACCTACCCTACCTACCTACTCTACCTACCTACCTACCCTACCTACCTACCTACCCTACCTACCTACCTACCTACCCTACCTACCTACCTACCTCCCTAACTCCCTACCCTACCTACCAAAAAAAAAAAAAAAAAAAAAAATTGATGTTGGCCGATTCTCATAGATACCGGATAAGCACAAAAAATTTCATCAAAATCGGGTAAGCCGTTTCGGAGGAGTATGGCAACGAAAACTGTGACACGAGAATTTTATATATTAGATTATGTATGTTGACTTGAAGCATGGCAGTTGAGACTATGTCATGCTCACTTAAATGTCTCACTGTTGGTGGCGCGTGTGTTGGATCATTCGATTCCCTACAAAATGGTTGAGCTGGATGGTGCTGATCCACGCGTCATGTTCGTGAACGGGCGCCGTCAGTTGAGACTGGTCATCTCTTAACTGCCACGGCTTATTTTTATTATTAATCTTATATTTTGAATTGTTTCTTAATATATATATATTGTTTTTACATTCTTCTCATATATAGAAGCAACAAGAATAATGTACTCAGGACTTTATAATATCTTGATTTAAAAAGAGTGTCCTTGGAGATTCTTGCCCGTTCATCTCCATAGAGATCTACGTTTTGGAATGGGCAACTAGCTTCAACTTTCTGACTAACTGACCGACTCTTTAACAGTTCAAAAGTGCCTGTAAATGATTTAATTGAAATAAATGCTTTGAGTTTGAGTTTGATGGAGTGGAAATTCCTATTTATTTGTGGTCGGCATGTCCATTGTTCTATATTCTATATTTTGTGAATGTGAGAACATTGTAGGCCTAACTTGTAGACTAGATTAGTAGATCTTTTTATATTTTTTTAAATATTTTGTTGAGTACCTGTTACTTGTTGACAGGCCTACACTGTCCTCCCATACCTATCAACACTGTAATTTGAAACATTGTAAAAGCCCCTCATGTTTAAAAGAGTGACCGTGGAGTTTCTTGCCGGCTCTTCTCCATAGGAAACAACCAATTGGAACCACCGTGCACCTAGCTTCTGACGTTTCATAAGTGCCCATGTTGGTTTATGTGAAATAAAATATTTTAATTTTGATTTTGATTTCATTTCTTTCATACTTGTACTCAATCTACACTAATATTAAAAAGTAAGGTTAATGAGTTCGTAAGTTTGTATGTATACTTGGACTTTCAATTGTATTCAGTAACTTGACAGTTCGAAGCAAAATAATGTTGCAATAAAACGTGTTTTAAAGTACTTACAAGTCATTAAATTCAATGAAAACCGTGCATATAAAGTACATTACAAAGATCATTCATTTTCATACTATATTTCACCGTATTACCTTTTGTTTGTGAGAAACTGTTATCCTTCCCACTGTCAACTTACTGAATACAATTAAAATTCCAAGTATAGGAGGTGATCTCTGGAAATACTGATCCGATTTCGAAAATTCTTTCACTGGCACGAAGCTAAACTATTGCCGAGTGCCATAAGGTATGTTTTATAGTATACTAGCTTTTGCCCTCGGCTTCACTCGCGTTAATTTAGAATTTGACTATCAATTCGGTTTATAATTCAATCATGATCGGAAGACACGTGGCGCCATCTATTATCTATTATTTTTCTCGGGAACAGTACTTTTCGGGATGAAAGGTACCCTATGTCCGTTTCTGTACATCTGGCAACGTATATGCGAAATTTCAGGATGATCGGTTTAATGGTTTAGGCGTGAAAAGGTAACAAACAAACAAACTTACTTTCGCATTTATAATATTAGATAGGATAGGATTTGACTACCACGCGGGCGAAGTCGCGGGCAGAAGCTAGTGATATTACAAGTTAATATTATGTCGTTATTAGCCATCGCTGCCGATTCTCTTGTACACCGCACTAAACTATTACTAAAATTCCTTACTTTTGGCTATGAGAAACTTAAAGCTATTCTGCAAAAAAAAAATCTCTAAGTTTAAAAATAATCTGACACATCTAAAATCGAATTTGACATTCGCGACTCCACGTGGTATTTGTCTGCCCTACCCCGTGATTTTTTTTAGAGCCGGCGCACAGTGGATCGAAACTGCTATATGTGGTTCGCGTTTAGCTGTTTTTTTTTTTGTTGTTTTGAATACAATTTTTCTTTTTTGTACTTTTTTGATAAGCATATGTTTTAAATTAATATTATTCCTTAATTATAAATGTTTTAATGTTCTATCTATGATATTATTAATGAAAATTTACTTTTGACATACATTTCTTTTTATTTTTCCGAACCTCACAACTCTTGAACGGGTAACTATGGGCGCGCGCTGATAGCGTAGAATTATAGCCAACAAGTCAAAGAATAAGAATATAGTAGTTTGAAAGCCTGGCCTTTCAAGACATGGTCAAATTTTTAGCAGTTTCTGTTTCATTTTATACAAAAAAAACTAAAATATTTTTTCCGGGCAAACTATCAGTTTTAAAGAAAAACTTGTAATTACAATTATTCATCGGAATAACGAGATCTTTCGATAGGAATTAAAAAAAAATATTGTAATAAAATAGCGAATGTCCCTCATATAGCAGTTTCGATCCATTGTGCGGCGGGCGGCGCGCCGGATTTGCAGCATCGACGTGTTTTATATGGAATTTTTCAATTTTAGTATGGAAAATATTAAAAATTATTACCTACATGTTGAGTTTTAGTGGTTTATGGATCTTCATTATTTTTACGATAGGACACACCATTTTCGAGATATAAGCAAAATAAAAGAAAAAAGATACAGTACTCTTTTTGCACCTAAAGTCGAGGTGTTTTATGCCACAACTTTTTAATCGCAATAAAATATAGATTTAGTTAGACAATCAAAATTTTTAGGAGATAAACGTCAAATTCAGAATAGTATAATTGCCATTTTCACTAAATTAATAACTCAGGGCCGTCTTAGTGCTGGCAAACTAAAATGTAGTTATGTTGTGTCACTTTAGTCTATTCCAGAATGGGAAATCGTCGTTTGACAGCAATAAACTAAATTTTGGTGATTTTTAGTCTAGTTTATAAAGAAAGAAATAAAGTAATAAAAAAGAAATATTTAGCACAGACTACAAAGCACACAACACAACATATATCTATAAAAGAAAAATAAAACAAATAAAAAGTGTAAAGTGTGTGTGTGTATGTTTATAGAATTTTGTGACAAGAGAATCGGCACCATTATCTCACTAATATAGGGGCTTGTGGCTAAATAATAACAGCCGTACGGGTCGATTGAACAGGTTAAGCTACTCTTGCCGCGGTTGGTCCGTGGATGGGTGACCATCTTTACATACCAAGACCCCTCCGTGCCTTGGAAAGCACGTTAAGCCGTTGGTCCCGGCTGTCATTCGTGGATCTTTGACAGGCGTTACGGGTCGTCAGAAGGCCGCAAGTCAGACAACTAGACTTACCAAAGGGTATCGTACTACCCAGTAACTGGGCTGTGGAGGTCAGATAGGGAGTCGCTCCATGTAAAATACTGGTACTTAGCTGCATCCGGTAAGACTGGAAACCGACCATACATAGTTTTTTTTTTTTTAGTTTTTTTTTTAGTTTTTTTTATTTAATGATATTATAATACAGAGGTGTTACTTAATTCTAAACTCGCCAAACTTTTACGTTTGATGGTTTTGAGAAAAGGCTAGGAAGATGCTGATCTCACTTAAATTCACAGCCTTTCTAGGAATACTGTGTTTCACATATGTAAGTACCTAATCCAATCAGTGATTCTGGAAAAAAGAACAAAAAAAAAAAACATTTTAGAGTGTCGATATTTAAAGTGTTTCAGCGAAAAACAGAGTATATTTTAATTTCAAAGCTTTCAAAGAAAATGGTCGAGCGACGGCAGAATCTTGATGATGCATTGAATTTTACAATAAGTAAGGATTATGTTCAATATTTGTCAAAAAGCACTTAGTTTAAACGAATTTTGATATAAATGCTTTCATTGAAAACCCATTATTGTTATTGCAAATATGTAAAGTGGGTAGGGTAGGTATGTAAATGTAAATTTTCTATTATCATACTTCGTATTTTTAGTTAAAGAGAAAATGAAATACAAATATTACATAGTTGTTTAAAATTTTACCTGATGAAAGATACCTTCGCTTTCTGCAGGTCCCATGATATCTCCCTGCACAACAAAATCGGTTTAGACTTTAATCGTGAAATTAAACGTACTAAATAGAGGGACATATAATTAGTTTACTTTTGTTTTTAGGGTTCTGACTTTGAAAAGCAAGAACGGAACCATTTTAAGATCACTTTTTTTCATCATGGAGGTTTTTCTTGAGATCCATGCAACGTAGGAATTAGAATTTAATTTAATTTTATTTTATTTCATTCAGGGACAATAAACAGCTACAATATGTGTTGGAACAGAGAAAAGATAATATAAAACATTAACAATATTGCAGCCATTATTATTACATTATTCGCATATTAACAAAAGAAAATATGATAATGAGTGCCACTAGATAGGAAATAAATGATTACATCACATTAATAATAATTAATTACATCATGCAAAATAGAAATTTTAATGAATTGCTTGGCAACAAAGTAATAATTAACACTAAAAACAAATAAATAATAAAATAAAATCTAGACTAGCTTACATACCTAATAATATAATAATCAATAATTATAATAATAAAATTAAATAATTAAATAATTTTGGCATGATGTTACGTCTCGATGATGGCACACAGATTGTCGTCAAAGACCACCATTCGTATTTTTTTATCGTTACTGTAAATATCAACTACTGAAGGTTTACTTCGTTAACGTGTAAGGTATGATTCCTTTCAGTCGACGACCTTACAACAACATTAAAGTATTTTGGTGAAATCAGACAGGTAGGCACCTACTTATCGGCGGCGGCGATGTCTCGCATCCGGCCCTGGTTCAGGCCATGGTACGGAGCGAGAGGGAATGGGAAGCCGTCACCTCCTTCTGAGAAGCACTAATGCTCGCGAAGGAGGAGGCGGAGCGCGTGAGGGAGAGGCAATCGTTGCGCCCTCACGCCCCTAGTCGCCGCAGGAGGAGACACCCTGGGCGTCAGGAGTGGATTGCTGACTCACGGACACCGTAGGCGCGGGCTTGCGGATGGTGAGCAATGGGCAGCTCGCCGTCCGATAAGGACCAGGCCCGGGTCGACGGCGCGTTGTGTTCCACGCGCGCCTCAAAGAGATGTCAGCATCATTGACGGGGTCCGAAAGGGCCGATGCCTGCCGCGGTCGCGGATTGTTCGAAAGAGTTACCGTGGCCCTGGTGCACAGGCAACTAAAGGAACACGGGTGGGTTTTAGTCAGTAAGAGTCTGACACGCCCTTCCGCTCCGCCCAGAGCGGGAGAGGACATTTGATGATTTCCCACCCAAAAAAAAAGGAGGCACCTACTTATACTACGTGTCTGATAATGAGGAAGGTAAGACAGACATGACAATATACAATGTAAATATATACTATCCAAGGGGTAAGGGACATCGACGCGCAAATTGTTACCATGAATTCAATACACGATCCTAGACCCGTGAGGTAATTGCGTAACACACTAACAGTAGGAATGAGTTTCATTTTGACAGTTCAACAACATTCATTGCGGTATTTACGTTGTTGAGCAGACAAATTTTTCGAACATATGAAGCAATGTATTAGCAACAGGCTTCAAAATTATTCAGATTATGGTAGATAGTGTGTTACGTAATTAGGGTGACGGTACCAGTTTACGCGACCATGTCTCTTACACCGTATACATACTCGTAGATAGAATATACGTTACTGTACCTACATCAAAATTGTTACAAGGTAATTTGTATATTATTTGAATTAGAAGAACGGTCAACTTCTTCGTGCCTGAAGTGTATTTGGTCAGCGGCAGGTGGCGCTAGACAATCACAAATATATTAAGTGTTGGGGTGCACGCTGTTACAGAGAGTGTAAGGTTCAGGGCAGAATTACTTACCCATGCCTTCATTAGGTATTCGACGCGTGACATGTCAGCACGTTAGGCGGTGCACACACGTTTCACAGACGCATACTATGCAAGTCTCACAGATGCATACTGGGCGAGTCTCAACGTGCTAGAATGTCGTGTGTCGCGTGCCTATTGAGTGTGACCTGCATAATCAATCGACGGTATGTTAACAAGTAATGCTAATCAATTAAGTATATTTATTAACAATGATAATTAAGGCATTAATCACTTAACCGAAGACGCTACATAACTCAAGCTTCATGGTTTTATTTCAATTAAAACATTTTAAGGTTTTTTAGGCAGTGACAAGAAGTGAGTTAGTTAGCCAAACAGATATTAAAAACAAAAAAAATGTATTAAAATGTTTAAAATTAAATTAATTTTAAAATTATTTATTATTAATTTTAAAATTATTTATTATTAATTTTAAAATTATTTATTATTAATTTTAAAATTATTTATTATTAATTTTAAAATTCATTTTAATTTTAAATTAAAAATTAACAATAACATATTACATAAAATCTGCCAATGTGCATAACAGTTTGACGGCAGTAATTGCTCATGCTAAATAGATTCCAATGACCAAAACGGAAAGGAAGTTCTAACCTTCCTTTTTTCAGTAGCAACAGCAAAGGGGTTCTCTGCCAAGATCACTCGGATCCTTACCATACTTTCCTTTTTAGGGTACTCCATAACGCATAAGTACTGTGTATCCGTTATTATAATTTCAGTGGAATTTCATAATCAGAGATCGGATATTCGGATGTATATTCAACTAAAGTTGAGATGTTGGCTAATATGGAATGCGCTTTTGTATCGAAAACAATAATGTATTTTTTATGTTTTAACTAACACACACCACCTCTCTTCTTACACCCTATATACGCATCGGGGGTTAAACATTAATTTTAAATAAATATGCATCTAAATAGTTATGCATACCAAGAATCGCGGGGTATTTTTTTGAATAGATATTATTTTAGAAGTCGTTTCCATACTATACACCCGACTAGTTATAGGTATTCCGTTTTTTACAAAAAATATTATAGGAATTCCGTTATTTTTTTACAAAAAATATTATAGGTATTCCATTTTTTTTTTTACAAAGAAGTCGGTTAAAAATATATTTAAAAAAGCCAATTCCATACTTTCACAGCTAAAAATTAACTTTAGGTAAATATACATTCGAATATCCGATACATTATGGCCAGAAATCGTTCTGGCCATAATGTATAATTATTATACCTCATAAAGTAATTTTACGACGCTGTTGGTTCTGAGGATAACAATGCATGTCACCAGAGCAGTGCCCATTAGAAATGGAATAGGCATTGATTTTATGTGGCATTTGTTTATTGTAGTTTTGATAAATAAAAAATAAGAATTAATCAAAGCAATATTTATTTCAAAGATTTGTTTTTTTTTAGACGTTGCCCCTCACTAGGAATTTCTCCTGTATTGTGGGTGCGTTTACAAACATTCAAACTCACATACGCAAACAGCCAGACCCGGAACAACTACTTGTGGGTCATACAAATATTTGTTCCGTGCGGGAACCGAACCCGCGACACGCAGCGCAACCGTGCCGTCTCATTATTAAATTAATAAGAACAAAATAACAAAATATGTTAAAATCATAAGTATCTATTTCTAAGACACAAAAGCGTAATGACAAATCCTAACTATAGTTAGGATTTGTCATTCGTCAAACAAACAAACTTACTTTCGCATTTATAATATTATAATATTATAAATGCGAAAGTAAGTTTGTTTGTTTGTTACCTTTTCACGTCTAAACCACTGACCGATCATCCTGTAATTTTACATATACGTTGTCAGGTGTACAGAAACGGACAAAGGATACCTTTCACCTCGAAAAAAAGTACTGTTCCCGAGGAAAATAACAATAACGTTCTTATGATAATAGAAGGCGGCACGTGTCGAATCATGATTGAATTATATTATTGTAGAAACTTTAGTGGTGTGTTAAGAGAGTTTTATTTACTTTTAATTTAAGTGCATTGTGTGGGTGGGTGGTTTTTCATCCTCCTAACTATAATTCCTCGAACAACCCGAATTGATTGTCAAATTCTAAATTAACGTGAGCGAAGCCGCGGGCAAAAGCTAGTAAATAATATGTTTTGTTAAGACTTGAATTGAATGGGACATGAATGTTTGTGGGTGCAATGAGATCTTCATACAGTCCTATTCTTATTTGCACAATTTTTACTATGTTATATAATATAATACACAAATATGTATGTCATTCAAAATATGGAATATGTGTTTAAATATAACAAAATGCATTTTTATTAACAGCATAAGCATAATCAGGCTATAATGTTCCCACTGCTGGGACACAGGCCTCCTCTCATTTTGAGAGGGAATGGGCTTTAATCTACCACGCGGCCCAGTGCGGGTTGGTAGATGTCACATATCTTCGAATTTTTGGTTCTAGGACATGCCGGTTTCCTCACGATGTTTTCCTTCACCATTTTGAGAGCAGTGGTGATGAAATTATTTACGCAAAGTAAAGCGCCTGTCTGGGTCCGAACCCACGACCTACAACTAGTAAGTCAGGACTGATATCCCTGGGCCACCACTGCTCCATTTGCTGCGCTTTATTAACAGGTTTGGCAGTAATAACTGAGCAGTAAATTGAATAAAAATGAGTCATAACAAATATTTAAATGAGTAATTAAATAAATAATTGACCAGTAAAATTACTGAACGGGTAGTAACGTGTGGGCAGTTAACAAATCGTAATAAGTCGGTAAGAAATCTAACCTGGGCGTAGCGCGGTTGGTCACAGTTCTAACTTAACCCAACCCATTTGGTCGGGGTGCCCTGTATTAGATACTGTGACCAATTCAGTTTTTTTTTTGGGTGGGAAATCATCAAATGACCTCTCCCGCTCTGGGCGGAGCGGAGGGGCGTGTCAGACTCTTACTGACTAAAACCCACCCGTGTTCCTTCAGTTGCCTGTGCGCCAGGGCCACGGTAACTCTTTCGAACAATCCGCGACCCCGGCAGGCATCGGCCCTATCGGACCCCGTCAATGGTGCTGACATCTCTTTGAGGCGCGCGTGGAACACGACGCGCCGTCGACCCGGGCCTGGTCCTTACCGGACGGCGAGCTGCCCATTGCTCGGCGTCCGCAAGCCCGCGCCTATGGTGGCCGGGAGTCGGCAATCGACTCCCGACGCCCAGGGTGTCTCCTCTTGCGGCGACTAGGGGCGCGAGGGCGCAGAGATTGCCTCGCCCTCTCGTGCTCCGCCTCCTCCTTCGCGAGCATTACTGCTTCGCAGAAGGAGGTGACGGCTTCCCATTCCCTCTCGCTCCGTACCATATCCTGAACCAGGGCTGGACCAGCTTGCGAGTGGTTAGTTACAGTTCCAAGCTAACCTATGGACTGCTGCACTATTTATCTAACTGCCCATTCCAACATTTTTACCGGCCATTCATTTATTACACAACTTGAGCATTTTTTGTACTGACATTGTAGGATGAAATAAACGACCAATTTTCTTTTTATTAGTGTTCGTTTTACTGTCACACTAATTTACCAAGCGCTGAAAAATAAAATTACTGCCAATTTTTTTTTCAACTGATCATAATAACCTACATTTTTTTTTTCAAATGGCTTCTCCCGCTCTGGGCGGAGCGGAAGGGCTTGTCAAACTCTAACTGACTAAAACCCACCTGTGTTCCTTCTGTTGTCTGTGCGCCAGGGCCACGGTAACTCTTTCGAAAGATAAGTTGTAAAAATTATAACCCCTTTAAATATGACAATGCCTCACTACTTTAAAGCATTGTCATATTTAAAGTACTTATGCGTTGAACATCCTCCATACAACTCCATACCACACCAAATATTCAAAAACTTGTTCTGAGATAGATAGGTTTTTAACGATACTTTATTCCCGAACCCAAAACATTCTGACAAACAAAGTTAGATATTCCAGAATGATTCTCAATCAAGTCCCAATTCCTATAAGAGATATATGCAGGCAATATCAAAGCGAGTCGGGGGGCGCGTATAGTTCGCGAGCCAAACTAACCATTATTGACGACGCAGCCGCGCTACGAACTCCACGTGCAGCCGATACCGCTACGAGCTACGAATGTGCTACGAGGTGCTACGAGAGTGCTACGGGTGTGCTACGAGTTTGAATTTTATTTAGTTTTTATTGAAAAACGGTGATTGAATGATCGGTTTGGGTTATTTGTTTTATTTACGAATAGTGTGAGGTCTTATTATAGAGTGAAATGATGAATTATACAAACTAGCAGCGCCCCGCGTTTTTACTTGCCTAAGTCTCGATCCCATGAGAATATCGGGATCTTATGTGTTAATCCAGGTTATAAACTATATGTGTGCAAAATTCCATCCAAATCCGTTCAGCAGTTTTTGCGTGATCGAGTAACAAACATCCAGACATACAAACTTTCACATTTATAATAAGTAGGATACTAGGATATGTTATCTACAATTAATAAAAAAATATACACTTGAGAACGGTTGGACCGATTTGGCTATTTTTTAACCGACTTCAAAAAAAGGAGGAGGTTCTCAATTCGACAGATTTTTTTTTATGTGTGTTAGCTCAGAACTTTTTTCTGGGTGAACCGATTTGGATGATTCTTTTTTTATTTGAAAGCTGGTGCTTCACAAGTAGTTCCATTTAAATTAGATCCAGTTTTGATCAGTAGATTTTTTCACGTTATTAAGTGTTTTTTGGAAGTCGGTTGCTTTTTTGTAAAAATGTTTGTAATAGTCCGAACTAGGTGTTTATGGAAAGAAAAACTGGAAAAGTTTTGTTCCCTCATCTACCCTATTAGACTGGAAGCCGACCCCGGAGCGAGCATAGTTATAAATGATAAATGATTTTATTTCTGTAAGTAGGTTTGAACAAACACTTTTACACGTCCATCATATTTTAAAAACTAGATGAGGTCGGCGTTTCCTATCGGACTACTCTGAGAAGAAAGGCCGAAATAAACTCAGAGGTCACAGTCTCTTTTAAAGTCCAAACATAATCTTGGTCAGATCATGTGAACACCATGTAAATTTGTGTCTGAAATGGCTTTTTGAGGAAAAACCACACAGATTGAGTGGACCTGTCCAGTCAGTGCACGCATTTGTCAGTATCGTGCAGCTCAACTCAGAACTTAGGGAGCTCAACCTCAATAAGTTTGGAAAAGGCTTCGCATATAACGATGGTGATTTAGTTTTGTTACCTTATCTTTTGTGCGAATATTTTATTGTGATTTTGTATAGTTGTATTGTTCTCATGAAATATGACGACTTACTTTTTATTTTATTTTATAATCTAATCTTATTTGATAATTTAATTATGTATCAAATTAATGTTATTGCTAATATAATGTTGAATATGATTTTGTGCATGCCTATAAGTGATGTGTTTACACAGTATTAAAGACTCATGATTAGCTATTGTTACTATCCTTGTAAATATGTCGTCGGTGTGCCTTGCTTGATAAATAATAATGAATAATAAAAGTTTATCGGAAAATTTTAAATTTCGGGAAAAATTAACGTTCTTTTTCAATTGGATTTTTGTATGAACTCAAGATTTATTGAAATTTTGGAACAGCTAGTTATAAATAAGTATCGGAATGTTTCGTAAATTGTTTGTTGTTTAATTTAACTGCCCTTTGACGTCACCGAGAACGTCGGCCATGCTCATCACTTTTGCTTTGCCGTAAACCAAACGATTAAAAAATAAATAGATTTTAGAGTACGGTCAGCATCAAAAGTAACTGAAATTAGTTAAAGTTGACTAGATTCTCCAAAAATCGAAATATAAATTTAATTGACATTTACTATTGCCTATATTTTTTTTACTATCCTGCTCGGTTCCACTCCTGGGCAAAGGCCTCCATCCTCTCTTTCCACTTTTTAATAATTACTTATATCTTATATTTAAAAATAAAATTTATATGTATGTTTAATGAATAATGAAAAAAATAAAAATGTCAGACACAGTGATTCATATTTTTGTTATATAAAATGTTCTGTGTATTGCTGTATGTTTATTTCTGTTTAATAAAGAAAAAAATATATAAAAGAATCGCCTGAAACATTTAATTAGGTATCCATTTCACCAATAGATTCGTACCTCCTCGTGATTTTCAAACTAAACAGGCTGGAACTCGGATAGAACTTTCCCGCTGCGTTGTCGGTAACTTCTTCCATCGGCTGCGTATCACTCTATTAAAATACGAAAACAACCGCCCTCTTGTTATATTATATATGCAATTTGAGGTTAGTCTGGTCAACATGTTTTTCAAACTCAAACTCAAAGTCAAAGCATTTATTTCAATGAAACCATTTACAGGCACTTTTGAATTGTCAAAGAGTCGGTCAGTTAGTCAGAAAGTTGAAGCTAGTTGCCCATTCCAAAACGTAGATCTCTATGGAGAAGAACGGGAAAGAAACTCCAAGCATACTCTTTTTAAATCAAGATATTACAAAATCCTGGGTACATTATTCTTGTTGCTTTCATATGCGAGAACAATGAACAAAAATATATATTAAGAAACAATTCAAAATAAAAGATTAAGAATAAAAATAAGCCGTGGCAGTTTGACACATGACGTCTATCAAACGGGACGATTAATCGATAATGTCTTCGACTGTACTGCTGTGCACTTTAAACTAGTGGCTCTGTGAGCTGTAGACCTCGCGAGTCTGTCTTGGCATAGCTTAAAACTGAATGAATGTTCACCGGGCACCTTAAAACAAAAACCGCGCGCAAAAAGCGCGAAATTGCTGAAACATGTTTTTTTTACGTTTTCAACCCCATATCACCGCGATTTTGAAAAATTTCGAAAAATTGGATCGGTAAAAAATATACATATAATTATCGGACCTGCTTACAAAATTTCACGAGAATCGGTTGAGAAATGCGACCCGTACAGGAGAACAGCCGGACATCCGGACATATGAAAGCATTTTTGCCCAAGCTGAAACGGAGACGCTTCACTAGAGCTTCGCGCTCGCTCGGTCAATTAGGGTGGAGCCCATGTCGACCCACACGATGGTAGATTTGCTTTATTTAGTTAAATTAACAAGGTCAGCTCTAACAAGGGTAAGTCAGAGAAATTAATTGATTATCAAATTGTCACATTACGTCAAATGGCCGTGTCATAGCCATTTCATACAAATGTTAAAGAATGACAGTTGTGATTCGAATATACGAATAATTTTAGTTAGTAGTCAATTTGATAAAAAAATAATTTCCCT
Organism: Dryobotodes eremita; assembly: GCA_917490735.1. Lineage (NCBI taxonomy): Eukaryota > Metazoa > Arthropoda > Insecta > Lepidoptera > Noctuidae > Dryobotodes > Dryobotodes eremita. Next base: position 18,794,441 of record OU823257.1, read on the forward strand.
GACTTTACATTTAAAACAGTAGCAGGCAAAGGTGTGTGAAATAGCTACTTAGCCAAAACGAAAAGTGTTGTTTCTCAAATGTCCAACGCACAAAAATAGAAGCTAAACTTTTATGCAAGCGAAGTGGCCGGGCATCCTAGTTTGCCCATAAATAAGCTAACTAAACAGTGAAATATGCAACCATTACTGTTAAAAGAGTGCGAGCGTAACAGAAATTAAACCTCCAAACTCCAAAAGAGCAAGCACCATCAACAAAGTATATAAAAGGGTGAACTAAAACTTGAAAATTAATTCCATTTAAAGCTCAGCAGGACGCATACATTCATAACTTTGATATTAGTCGAATGGAGTGCTTCACCTAGGAAACGGGGCGTAACACATACCAGACTAATTCCAAGAGTTTCTGACTCATTACTGAAAGACAAAGAGCCATGCATAAAGAACGTAAAGCAAGAAAGTTTGGTGACGAATGGTTCCAACGCTGACCATTGTGTGAAGACCTAACGCGCCACTAACATCCCCCCGCGACGGTCCTAATTTGTACTGAGAGAGAGCGGGTGGGGAGTTGCTAGTTTGGTGGTGCGTTTTGCCTGTGTTCAGCACGTGGTAGGAAGGCAAATGCAGCGCGCCGCGTTCGCAATCAAGGTAAATGTTGCCAGGTGCGTTCGCGGCGGCGGCCTGCGAATTTATAACGGCAACACTGACAACTTGATTTATACGCGGCAAACATTTTCGCGGTATACCAATTGTGAGATATTCCGTTACACGCTCGGCTGCGTTCTAGATGGGCAACTATTTTTCACGTTTTATTGGTTTTCGTTTCGTTCGTGATGTATTTTCCTGACGTGTAGTTTTTTTTCGGGTTTCGTGTGTCCGTCTGGGATGGTAGATCTATGTATTTGACGTGTACTGAAACGATACGACGATTCCTTACTTTTTCTCCTTATCGAAGTAATATGTTACTACCGATTATAATTTAACATACATACACACAAACTCACGCCCTCTTTCCATGGGGGTGGGTAGAAATTACAGAACTTCAGCTGCTACGCGTTTACACACTCCGTTTGCTTCGCTTTTTACAAATTAAGTTCCTTGAAAGGAAAACCGTTAAAAAATTGCAATTGCATTATTGAAAGATTGAAACCATAAATCTACGAATGTAAGTAAACAGCACTCAAATTAATACCAATGGGCCGTTGCTCTCCTTGTTGATAGCAGGTAGGGACGTCGTTCTGTGACTGTGGAATCGAGATAAACATTTATGAATAGCTCTCAATCTTGTCTTAATAATCACTTAAACATACTGAATGAATGTTCTCATTCAGTCATTCAGTTTCAAGAAGAATGACAAAGAATAATCACTTACAAAGCATAGTTTCTATCCCACAATAGTTTTGACACTATAACAGATTGATCGAGAAAACTGAGAGGAATCGATATTTAAACGATCATTCGTTTTAATTTGCCGCTGTTCGGTAGAGATTTATAGTTTGCTGGTCGAGTTTCCGATACAATCGTGAGTTGTAAATGGTTTTTTATGAGATTCTGAAGTAATTGTTATAGGTATTATCTGGATTGTGAACTAAATCAGATTTATCCATTCTCTACTGCAGGGATTCACAAACTATTTTGGGCAAGAGACCCTTTTTCCAAAATGAACTGATACCTCAGACCCCCACAGCCAAATTACTTTGAAAATCCTATCTCTAGTTTTTTTCCTATTGATACAAAATACTTACCAATTTAAAAACTTTGTGGTTGGTTAAGTGAGTAAACTTGACATCATTTTCTCATCAAAATTTAACAAAATAAATAGACACAAAATTCAGTAAATATCAAGTGCAATTAATAATTATTAATACAAATTACGTAAAAAATGTAGGTAATTATTTTTTGAAAATAAAAAAAAAAACATTAAAATCGCAAAGTAAAGATAAAAAAATTCAGTGTGATGGATCTAATACGTAACACAACTTATATTATACAGTATCTTGAAAGTTTTAAATAAGAACTTGTGTTAATTAATAGGGGTCGATTTTTAGTCCTCCTTGACACCAAAATCAGTTTACTTTTATGTCGACTCCTAGGAAACCGATGTCGACCCCAAGGGACTTGGGGGGACTTTGGGAATCCCTGCTTTACTGCATTCAATATTATTCGGGAATCTAAAAACTATCCTTGTAGTCTGTATTTCCGATTGACGGAAAAAAAAGAGGGTGTATGCTTATGTCCACAGTATAGAAATGAAAACTTACGACTGGAACCTGGTACATGCGATTCAGCGCCGAGTATACCCGATTCAGCGTAACCGACAGACCGAAGCCGAGTATACCCGATTCAGAGTCACCGACAGACCGAAGCCGAGTATACCCGATTCAGCGTAACCGACAGACCGAAGCCGAGTATACCCGATTCAGCGTCACCGACAGACCGAAGCCGAGTATACCCGATTCAGCGTCACCGACAGACCGAAGCCGAGTATACCCGATTCAGCGTAACCGACAGACCGAAGCCGAGTATACCCGATTCAGCGTCACCGACAGACCGAAGCCGAGTATACCCGATTCAGCGTCACCGACAGACTGAAGCCGAGTATACCCGATTCAGCGTCAAAGACTGACCGAAACCGAGTATACCCGATTCAGCGTCACCGACAGACCGAAGCCGAGTATACCCGATTCAGCGTCACCGACAGACCGAAGCCGAGTATACCCGATTCAGCGTCACCGACAGACCGAAGCCGAGTATACCCGATTCAGCGTCACCGACAGACCGAAGCCGAGTATACCCGATTCAGCGTCACCGACAGACCGAAGTCGAGTATACCCGATTCAGCGTCACCGACAGACCGAAGCCGAGTATACCCGATTCAGCGTCACCGACCCGAGCGTGACGGTCCAGTTTCATCGACTGTTCAGGAAGAGCGCAAAATGCTCCTGACGAAGTTTTCACTTCAAAAATACAGATGCACGTGTTTTTTATCACTTTGTCTCATAACGCGTCAATACTATTAAATGCTTAAAGGATGATTTCCACCAAACTGCTCGCATATTCCATCGGATCGGAAAAGATACGAAAGGATGCGGCGATAGCCGATCGCGTTCGACAGGATGTCGACGCATACGATCGGCTCCCTACCGTCGCTTGCGAACGTATCCGTTTCTGCGCCTAGTCAAAGAGTTTAATTCCTAAAGTGTTAACGTGTTCTCATTTTTGAAAATGGTTGAAGTTGACGTAGCATTGTTGGCTATTGCATTAGAAGAAGAAGAAAATAATCATAAAAGACAGAAGAGGTAAGAAAGATACGACGACGGGTGAACGGAGCCAATCGCGCGTCGCAGCATACTTTCGGCTACGATCGAGTGTCGCGGAAGACGCCCATGGTCATGCTGCTGTGCGCGGCTTGGTAATATAGACTTTAAATATTGTGTACACGATTTAATATAATTTAAAGATTGTAAAATCCGTTCCGATCCGATGCGATGTGAACCGTTTGGTGGAAATCATCCTTTAGAAGTCCATAGGCTGAGGATGAGAAGACATAGATTGCAGACATAAGTATGAGATTAAAATGGTCCATGACCATTATCAAATATCTTAAAATATTCTAAATTGCTATCCTATGTATTGATAAAAGTAGTACACGGTTTTCGAACCATTTAACGATACGACATCGTATCGCAATCTTAAAGACTAAAAGGAAGCGTGTGTTAATTAATTTGTATTTCATAAGCAAACGATTGATGAATCGTCAGGAAGTTGGAGCACAAGTGTGATGAATAGTATTGCCACAGAGTAGCAAAGGATATAATTTGTTGTGTAGGTAGCTGTTTGTTGCTAAGATTTTGTGAGGTTGCGTACGGACCATGTTGATAAGCAGGCTGTGGCTTTTTGTTACGAACTATGAGTTGTACAATCAACTAAAGATACCAGTTGCCAGTCGACTATAAGTTGTACAGTCAACTAAAGATACCAGTTGCCAGTCGACTATAAGTTGTACAGTCAGTTAAAGATACCAGTTGCCGGTCGACTATGAGTTGTGCAGTCAACTAATAATACCAGTTGCCAGGTGACTTTGAGTTGTACAGTCAACTAAAGATACCAGTTGCCAGTCGACTTTGAGTTGTACACTCGACTGTGAGTTGTACAGTCAACTAAAGATACCAGTTGCCAGTCGACTTTGAGTTGTACACTCGACTGTGAGTTGTACAGTCAACTAAAGATACCAGTTGCCAGTCGACTTTGAGTTGTACAGTCAACTAGAGATACCAGTTGCCGGCCGACTATGAGTTGTGCAGTCAACTAATAATACCAGTTGCCAGGTGACTTTGAGTTGTACAGTCAACTAAAGATACCAGTTGCCAGTTGACTTTGAGTTGTACACTCGACTGTGAGCTGTACAGTCAATTAAAGCTACCAGTTGCCGGTCGACTATGAGTTGTGCAGTCAACTAATAATACCAGTTGTCAGGCGACTTTGAGTTGTACAGTCAACTAAAGATACCAGTTGCCAGTCGACTATGAGTTGTACAGTCAAATAAAGACTGGTATTTTATATCAGTCGCCAATCAAAGACAAATTAATATCTTTGCACTACGTTTTAACAATCGTTTTATCCGTCTTTGGTCGAGACTGGGTTTTTGCCCGGTTACTGTCATCATTATTAGGCTCACCCCTTATTACAATAACAACATAACTGGTGAAATTCGGGTAAACTATATTCAACTCTGTCTATTCCTTCGGTGAATTCAGGTAACTAGGATTTTTGTGTTGTAGAAAACAGAATATTAAAAAACAAATGGTCGAATCGGAGCTGTAAGTTGAATATATTCTTTTGTTCACCTTCAAAACTTTTGGAAAACTCATAACAATAGACGATATTCGTACACAATATGCTTAAAAACCATATTACCTTACGTAATTCGCGTAGCATGAAGGCACTCCATTAAATTGGTTTGTTACAGAGGTGGTGCGTAATGATACGTGCTGCGATCTGAAAAATATATGTTAATTCTGGACGGGTAAGGCTGTGGGTACAAGGCTATTGGTAATTATTGTGAGTTTTCTTAGGTGTCGAACGAATTTATAGCCATGTTAATACTGACATTAAGTTTATGCATTATGTGAACTAAACTTCTACCAACTATGTAGAAAAGTTGATGAATGTTCGCATGAAATCTCATTTGGAAATCAGTAGCCTTTCTTTTTACCCCTTCTGCCTCAAAATACTCCCAACTGTAATTAAAAATAACGGTTTCTGAGATTGTATGTTTGGTATAAAAGCGGGTTTCCTTTTTTCTGTAATTTCGGTCGTGAATTTTTTTTTTGGGGCATTTTGAATAAAGATTCAGATTATCATTTGTCGTTACTATCCTCTAATATAATCTTACTAGCTGTCCGGCGCGACTTCGTTCGCGTGGTGTCCTACCTTTACCCTACCCCTAAACCTTCGCGGGCATATGCAGAAAAACTCACCAAAGTTTCATCAAAATCAGTCCAGCGAACACAAACTCGCGCTCCGCAAATTTGCTGCTTGGTCGCAAATTTGTTGCAACTGCGCTGTTTGTTTCGGAGTCCATAGAGGACAAAAAAAGATAGATAGATAGATTGAAAGTCGTAGAAATACGAAAGCTTTGAAAGCAATAACTCACTTGTCTAGGCTCTCAGTTCTGTCTGGGAAATAATTGAGATAGAGAACCTTTCCATCCATATCTTCTTACCCAACAAACACGGTTTGAAGAATAATTAATAACAAATGCCCTCATAGATACAACAACTATCTTCTTCAACAAAATCTGATAATAAATTATGAAACTTCTAATACCTGTACCAGGCTAACAGGTACATTAAGCGGACGCTGTGGCGCAGACGCTTAACTTTTGTTTACCACGCCGTCGACTTAATCTTGTGGAAGATTGCTAAGCGAGTTTGACTTGGTATTGTCATAGATTAAGAAAATTTTAGAGAAAAGAATTGCCTTTAGAACGGATGGCCTATGGAACTGAAAAGTTTTGCAGCATACTGCCTCTGACAAAGTGGATCGATGACCGGGTGAAGGTTGCGGAAATCTGCTGGATGCGGGAAGAACTTGAAGCATTATGGCGATGTTTTTGAGAGGCTGATGTCCAGAAATGGACGTCTTTCGGCTGAATGATGACAGAAGTGAAACTTATTCACTTTCCTTTGTGCTTGCACCGCCAAATTGGTTCAGTTTTATTTAAAAATAAAATCACTTACCGCTTCCCTCCATCTTACTCTGACCCGCGCTCGCCTGAGCTAAACCTGAAGCGTATGTCTGGCACACAAGTGATGAGATAATCCTGACTATGTTGAACGTATCTTACGTCCCAAAACTGTAGGCTAAAAGCATGATTTTGATTGCATTCGGAGCCAGAGTTTCCAATTTACCTTCTACACATTTTTATTCTGTGGTTTTGTGCAGCTAACTTTATAGTGTTCCTGTTATGTTCGTGTGTACAGAATTAACAGCATTAATTGAAACTTACATGAAATTAGGCTTGTTTTACCCGAGGGGAGTGTACGTAACTTTGGGGACACTGGATTTGTGTTGCATGTGGCTGTGTTAGAGTATTTTATACTGAGTGACTGCACATGTCTTCTGAGCGAGTGCCAAGTGATCTGTCTTACGACACGATTCGTGTTTATGATTTAAGCATGAAGCTAATATTTACTTGGCCTACAGAGAGTTGTTCCAAGTCTCGAGCACGAAATATTTGTGTCTGACAGAAATCCAATTTAGGGAAATATTATTTATAACGCCACAAACGAACTACACACCTTTTTTTTTCGGTTGGGGTTTCATCAAATGACCTCTCCCGCTCTGACACACCTGACGTCACGCGAATCCTACATCGCGCATGCACTGTTATCCAGCACCCCAATTACGTAACACACTTTCTTTCACAATTTGAAAGAATTTCTAAACCATTGCCTTATCGATTATTGATATATCCTTATCTGCTCGGCAACGTTAATAACGCAATGAATATTGTCGAATTGTCAAAATGAAAGGTATGGCAATGGTTAGTGTGTTAAGCAATTACCCCGCAGAAACCCGATAACAACCGACGGGCAGTAGTCCACCAGACACAACACCCGTCACATCGGAGGATCCTTCCATTTCAAAGTAGGATGAGGGACTTTTAATTCTCTCCTCATTACGTCTATATTGTCAAAGTTTGTGAAAAATGGTGACGATATCGCAAATTATAGGTACTAGGAACCATACTTCAGGCTACTGAAGTCCAAAGCGGCAACAGCCCATCAGGTAAGGCCTCGCGAGCATAAATTCATGAGTTTTAAACCCTGTACTATATGCACATCTTTTTTCTTTTGGTTGGGAATTCCCCAAATTACTTCTCCCGCTCTAGGTGGAGCGGAAGGGCGTGTCAGACTTTTACTAAATAAAACCCACCCGTGTTCCTTCAGTTGCCTGTGTGCCAGGGCCACGGTAATTCTTTCGAACAATTCGCGGCTCCGGCAGGCATCGGCCGTATCGGACCCCGTCAATATTGCTGACATCTGATTGAGGAACACGATGCGCCATCGACCCGGGCCTGGTCCTTACCGGACGGCGAGCTACCCATTGCTTGCCGTCCGCAAGCCTGCGCCTACGGTGGCTGGGAGTCGGCTATCGACTCCCGACGCCGAGGGTGTCTCCTCCTGCGGCGGCTAGGGGCGTGAGGGCGCAACGATTGCCTCTCACTCACGCGCTCCGCCTCCTCCTTCGGAAGCATTACTGCTTCTCAGAAGGAGGTGACGGCTTCCCATTCGCTCTCGCTCCGTAACATGGCCTGAACCAGGACCGTATGCTGTACCGTGTCCTTCGGTCGATCCATACAATGGTAACACCCGGGCGGTTCCTCCCGCCTTATTCGAAACAGGAACCTCCCGAAACAGCCATGTCCGGTGAGGAGCTGCGTCAGGCGGAAGGTGAGGACGCCGTGGCACCTGTCAAGCCACTCCTCAAAGAGGGGACTTACCGCCGCAATTTTGGAGAAAGCAGACGTGATTTTGTGCTAAGTGACTGAGCATATTCTACGTATTTTTATCTTTTCTTCTCCAAATTAACGGTTCATTATGCGGTCCGCACTTGTGCACACAGCTTTATAATGTTAGTGTTATATCCGTGTACACTTCGATTAATTGAAAATTGGATATAACTTCGGTTTATTTTGTTTCGTGTAGCTTTTATTATTGTATGTTTACTTAACGTTTATTGTACGTTTATTTGGAGGAAAAAACTTTTTGTGTACCTGTTTGCGAAACTACGTAAGAAAGGGTTATTTAGATGTTTGGATATAAGAAGTATTGTTTTTTCTTTTGTTAGGTATGTTTATTTGTTGGCAAATAAGCAGGTAGCCCATTTAGGCCCTTTAATGTAATTGATAATGAGATATTATTATTTTGTAAAAAAAAAAGCAAAATGTCAAAGCGGGAAATTTCTGAAAAATACTTGTAAAATTGTCAAATTTTTTGGATTGTCACCTGTCACCTGTCGCCCGTCGGGTTTATTAAACCCTGCGGGGTAATAACGTAACACACTAACAGTAGGAATGGGTTTCATTTTGACAGTTCAACAACATTCATTGCTTTATTTACGTTGTTGAGCAAACAAATTTTTCGAACATATGAAGCAAACATATTAGCTTCAGAATGATTCAGATTGTGATAGATAGTGTGTTACGTAATTAGGGTGCTGATGGTAAGTGGTCTTCGCTGCATATCTGCATTACAAAAATAACAGTCTTATGTGTAATGTCTCAATTGTGTTGTTAATTAAATCGAGATGTTCGTACTGAATAATGTTTTTTTATAAGAGAATTTTACCTTAAAGAAAATATTAGAAGCATTTTCTTATGAATTCTTGGAATTTCTGACAAAAATAATAGGAATTATTGTTATCATATGAATCCGTAACCTTTATTTTGACGATAATTTGCAGTTGTTTTCTAGTCACGGGCCAATTATGTTTAATTAATTTTTTTGTTGATAAAAATTTAATTTAATTTAATTTTATAAAAATTTTTTTTTTTTTTTTTTTTTTTATAATATAGATTTATATTTTAAGGGATAAGCTTTAATTTAAATTTGAACACAAAACATTTCAAAGTAAATCCTAACTAATATTATAAATGCGAAAGTAAGTTTGTTTTGTTTGTTACGCTTTCACGCTAAAACGGCTGAACGGATTGGGAGGAAATTTGGCACAGGGGTAGACCATGACCTGGAGAAGGACAAAGAATACTTTTTATCCCGATATTCCCACGGGATCGAGACTTATGCGGGTGAAACTGCGGGACACAGCTAGTATTATCATAATCAGAATAGACCATAAAGGACGACCTACAGAAGATCGCAGGGAAGACCTGGAAGAGACTCGCACAGACCAGAGAAGCATGGTACAAAAAGGAGGTGGCCTATACTCAGCAGGGGTGGAACACGGCTGCCAATGATGATGATCATAATGAGAGCATAAAGATAACTTTTTTTTTCGGTGGGTTACCTTCCAAAGGCACCAGACCTCTGGGGAGGGGGGTCGGGGAGTGTGGGATTTTTACCTCACTAAAAACACCCTGGTGATCATCATCAGCACATAGAGGGGGTCCCGGTTCCTCTTAAAAGAACAATTCCGGAACCCCCCTGTATTGCGGACCCCTCCTTGTAGCATAAAGGTACCTACTGCTTATTCCATAAGTTTTTTTTAACTAGCAGATCTGTGACCATTGAATCAGAGACGTAACGATCGACGTATGTTATGTTCCCTATTGACTTTGAGTGTCCTTTTCGAGTCATCGTCCCTATGCGGAAATTGGGCACCCATCTACAAACTGACCGCGACCCGCGCAGTTTCAGACCAAAAACAGCACGTCTGTTACTCAAACACAAGCCAAAACAAAATCATTTGTCAAAACGTAATCCACCCAAAGTATAGTCGTTTAAAAACAAAAAAAAAAGAAGGTGTTGTCGTAAAACCGTGGTTTTCATTTAAGGTTTTTAATTAGAGACGGTTCAAAAGAAAGTCGTCGTTAATCCACTGTTCCCGGGAAAATTAAAGGGGTCCCTCAAAGATGTCATTTTGATAGATAGGGCTTCTAGCTGGAAATGTTTTGTGGGTAGCGTCAGGTGCTTTGAGAATCCGGTTTCATAATAGAGAATTATATTTTTTTAGAAGATTTTTGATTGGTTATTTGCAGGGTTCCAATGGTACAGTTTTCGGGTAAAGTGATTTACTAAGAAACTCATAGTATTGCAATATTACGAGATTTGCAAGCATGAAAAATAAATACAAATTGTCCACAGCTCATTTCAATGTTAGTTTTTATTCTGTACCTGTTTCTTTCCTTGGCTTGTGTTTTATCACCTGCAGAAAACGTTAACAAATTGCTTTAACATGTTAAATTCACTTAAATTCCATTACTTCCTCAATGTATTTGAAAGATGCCTTTTAAATAGGTTTAAAGAACTTAATTTCCCACGCAACACACGCATTTTTATATAAAATGAAATTGAAAATGAGAACAAGACAATCATTTTCGGTTGCAATATTTTAAAGGCGCGCGTACTTTATCCAGTAAGGTTTAATTTACACTTAATGTGACATTTCAGCTTCAATTCTCCATTTACAAACATTCCTGTCACATTCAGCGAATCTACATCAGCGTCTTCACTGACAAAAGTACAAATTAATAAGAATCACCTAACGACCGTAGACGTACTTTTTCTCAGCAAATAACGTTTTTTACAACATTTTGACAAAGAAGTTTGTACTAACTTGTGATTTTACTTGGCGTAATTAAGTTTTACGATTGCTGAGTTGACGGTGAATTATGTCAGTCAAGTTTCTTCGTGTTTGTTTGGATAGAATTTGTTCAAGGGATTATATTGTTAGTAGATATTTATCATCTTTATCATAGGTAAACTGTTAAACATGTTCCAAGGGGAGTGAGTATAACGGCTTAAGGGGGGTGCGCCAAGGCAGCCCGCGAAATTCAAATTTTCTTTCGTTTTTTGCAATTTGCAGGTAGGGATTGCAATCCCACAGCTCATTCAATCCCGCGGGATTGATATGCGGGATTACTCAATCCCGCGCGGGATCACGCGGGATCCCGCATCTTTGAAATTATGTTATAAAATCAAATTGAAACTACAGATTTTTGTGTAAAAATCCACTTTTATTAAACATCTACAACAAACAACTACGTCTACATTTAGCAACAGAAATTATTTATTTTCTATTAATTAAGTATAAGTAATTAGTCATCTGTTTTCTTAGATTCATCTTAAAATTTTTCGCACCGCCAAATTTTAAATTTGCGGGATCCGCGGATCCGCGCTTTGAAGGTGCGGGATCCAGCAGATTAATAAAAGCAGCGGGATCCCGCGGGAATGCGTGATCCCGTTTTGCGGGTTTGGAATCTCTATTTGCAGGTCAGTATCAGGTTGTATGTTGATCTAAATATGATTCGCGGCCGTATGGAATATTAATTTATAGAACTGTAATCATAAAAATCATCAAAGACATCTCTCTAAGTTCATAGTACCCTATTGAATGACTATTTTATGAAATCATGACATTTGAGGCCAATTCTAACTTAAGGAGATGTATTATTTGTTTTAATGATTATAATTCTGTAAAGCCATATTTGTTACGGCCGCGAATCTTAAACACCATACAACCTGACAGAGACCCACAAATTTCAAAAAACGTAAGCATTTTTGAATTTCGTGGGTACCTGAGCGCGTCCCCCTTAAAGGACCAGCCGTCCAGGTACCAGCGCAGCGTTTTTTTATTTTTTAATATCGCAGCATTATTCTAAGATAGGAGCCTTTTTGGCCTCGCACAGGTCTTTTATTTTTAACTTGTTTGTTATTGTTTTTAATGTTAATTTTAAAAGCTCTTTTTTATTAATTTTTATTTTTACTGTTTGTATTTCTTTTGCGTGTCCGAAATAAAATATATTTCTTTCTTTCTTCTTTCTTTTACCTAGGTGAACTGCTAAACGTGGTCCTTTATAGGGGCTATAACGGTTATAATTTATAATTGATTAAACTTAATATTATTCGGTGTAATTTTATTCGAGGTGCATCGTCTTCACATATAATTATATAATTAATGTATACAAAATATTGTAAAACATTTTAAAAGAGTAACGATAGAGCTTCTTGCCCATTCTTCTCCATACGAAAGCTTCTTCTCTCTTCCTATATATGCTGTGCCCGACGGGGTCCATAATGATCACATATAATTTTAACTTACCACCTAAGTACACATTGTGGAATGCAAATAAATTAATGAGTATTGAAACTACCTTTTGGAAGGGGAAATTAGAATCAATTCTATTTTCTTGTAGATTTTGACGTCCAAAAGTGCCTTCTATGTGCCTATTTGAAACAAATGATTTGACTTTGACTTTAAAGGAAATAGGCTAGTGGTAGATCACTGTGAACTGGGGAGAGAGGAGTACGGCACAAAGCCGCAGGTAATAAAGGGCCCAGCTCCTTGTGACCTACCAGACCCGTAGATGAACATATTGTGTATTATAATCTGACATATGCATGCACTGACTGGACAGGTCCACTCATTCTGTGTGGTTTTTCCTCAAAAGACCATTTGAGACACAAATCTACATGGTCTTCACATGATCTGACCAAGATTATGTCTGGAATTTAAAGGAGACTGTGACCTCTGAGTTTGTTTCGGCCTTTCTTCTCAGAGTAGTCAGGTAGGAAACGCCGACCTCATTTAGTTTTAAAATATGATTGACGTGTAAAAGTGTTTGTACAAACCTACTTACAGAAATAAAATCATTTATCATTTGTCGGATCCTATACATAAATTATATTATTATTTGTTTTGTAAAAAGAAATGGCAGTAACCAACTTAGTCAGGCCATCGCGAAATCCTAATCGGTTGAACCTATTACAAATCGAACCTACTATTATTCGACGCTCGTAGACGCCTACGCGCTACGAAAATGCTACGGTAAGGCCTGCTCTAAATTTAAGTCGTAAATTATAATGGTTATTGTTTCATACGATCAAAGTCGCGGCTTCCATTAAAATCACACCACTCTTACACACTTCAAATAATAATCGAAAATATGTAAGTTTTTGGATCACGTGTAACTTAGCGAAAATCCATTGTTAATACAACAATAACGTTTGCATCACATGTTGCATTACATTTATAGCACCTTCTGCATGTCTATAGTTTTATGGGGGCGAAGCTGTATTGCACATTTACATTCAAGCCAGGATCAATTTTTTAAGCGAAATAAAAATAAAAATAGGATCAATTAACACACGAATAGGTACAAGAAGTAAAACGATGATAGCTGAAAAAGTATAAACTGTAGCGCAGCTAACAACGCCCTTTTTCAGATACAGAAAGGAATGATGTTCCTTGCAAAAGTGCTTAATAGGTAAAATAATATAGTTAATTTAGAATTCGTTAGTTAATAATAAAAAATAAAAACAAATAATAAGGCAAAAATTACAGGAACAGTAAGTATTAAGTATAATATAAGGTGTATCTATTTATACACGAAATATCTGAAGGGGTCATTGTACTCATTATTATGAACAACTATTACTATAGGACAAAACGTGAAATCCTAAAACAAAAATCTGTTGTTCCATACATTTTGACGAGTTCTGCGAACATAAATGTAGGGAGCAGCTGATTTTTTTTTCGAGATTTCGGGCTTGGTCCCATAGTAAAAGTTGTTTGTTACTATGAATACAATTACCCTTAAGAGATTTCGTGTATGAATAGATAGACCTTGTATATTAGTATTAAGTACGGGACATATGAATTGGGATGTAATTATTTATTTTTATTTAATCCACTTAATAATTTAATTTAATTAAGTACATGAATAACAACTTATATCTAATTAATTAACCTAACCTAACTAAAACTATTAACAAACTAAAAAATGGCGTCAAAAAAATCCTCCGCATCGCTGTCGACTGGTAATGTACCCAAGAGACTGGCGGCATTGCCACGTTGTATGGCAATGCTTAGCCTCTGGCCAAGGTGAAAGCCAGCCCTTGGGTCACGGGAAGTGTCAAACAGGCGTTTGGATATTTCCTTAAATATTGGGATGTTGAATTAATGTGAAAACTAAATATTGAAATTACATACAATTTTATTATAATCGAACATCCCACGCTAATATAAGACGTATTACGGCCCGCCATACTCATTCTAAACCGATTCCCTATACAAATAGGCTCCGGGCCTGTGAATCGTGTTCGTTGGCCGATATCCTGCGAATTGTTGGAATCACGCGCGGAATATAAAGGGAAACATTCGGACGGAGTGGAATACTAATGCTTGAACATAATAGACTGTTAGGGGCGGCGGACAGAGAATCTTGGTGGACGGAGAAAGTTGAAAGTTTGTGATAAGTTATTTTTTATAACTTATATTAGAGAGTAGCGACCCGCTCCGGCTTCGCCCGGATAGCAAAGCATAATATAATATAGCCTATGTCACCCGGAGATAGTGTAGCTTAATTAAATTAATTGAATTTAATTTATACTTCAGTCTAAGTAACTTGAAAAAGTAAGGACAATTGAATTTCACTGTATTTCGTTTATTACAAAATAAATTTAGGTTATACCTTAGCCTCAGCAACACGTGGTGGTTATGCTATTAAATTGTAGCTTATATGAAACGTTTGTATTTTTAACATAGCGCCATCTATTGAATACTTACTCAATCCATTCAGCAGATATCGCCATCTGTTAGAATCGTTTGGAGCTAACAGATCATTGTGACTGTCAAATAATAGACAAATAATTTGCAATAAAACAATATTGCGACTCTAAATTGAGATGTAAGCTATCCTATCTTTCAAGTTGGATCAAATTGCACACGGTGTGCAAATCAAATTTTAAATCGGTTCAGTAGTTTAGAAGTCCATCGCGGACAAACAACGTGACACGTAACTTTTATATATATAAAGATTATAGATAGAGTATTGTGTTGGCAAACTTGGTTTTTCCAGCGTCTTTTTGAGTAACTCAAAGATATTATTAACTTATCTAGAGTAAATTGGTTACCCTATTGGTGACGTTCTTCAGAAAGGTCAGGTGCGTAGTACTCGTAACCGGCGTGCGTGTATGACCAGATGTATGAACGTAAACGAAGCAAAAGGAGTATGTAAGGATTGTAGCAGGTGGCGTTCTGTAGTTTCTGCCTACCCCCATGGGAAGAAGGCTAGGTTTACGTATGTATGTACTCGTATATATGTAAATTGGTTACTTTTTTTTGTTAACCATTTATACAAGTTGGCAAAATGGAAAATTTTAGACGCGTCTGACACCCAACGTGCGTGCGGTGCTGTCCAGAACGAGACCCACTTTCTGGAATATCTCAAGTGTCCGTACACTAGCATTTTTGAGGATCTAATGAACGCCACTGACGCTGATTTTAACGTGGTCACCTACTGGGCAGAACTAATTTAATAAACACATTACTCTCCTATGCGTCGCGCAGTCGGGTAAAAAGTACCATCGACTCGAAAAGAAGAAATCGAGAAAATATTCTTTCTTTCGTCTAATTACCTAACTGAATAGTATTAATTATTTACAGGATGTAATATACACTAATGTTTACAACTTGATTTTACTTCGGTGGTTCTCGTAAATGCTCGAGAAACGTTAAATTAACACCTTATCTGCGTTCTTGACAAAATGGACTATTCCATTTCTTTTCCGTATAAACAGATTATAAACTTTCGATAAGTAATCGTATTCACATTTAACAAAATATATGACAGAAATACAGTAAAACAATCGTTTGAATTTGGCATATCAGGACGCCAGCGCCACCAGGCGGCGCTCGACTGAGTTTACAACATAACGCTCGACCAGAATTAAAGCAGAGTTGGTCGGTGGCTGTCAAGCAGTGAACACGTTTAGAAACTGTCGCGCGTTCTGAATAGTTGTGTCGCGTACCCACAGTGTGCGAATTTCTAGTGTAATTAATTTGATCGTAAATTGTAATTTGGTTTGAACTGCAAACGGTTTTTCTATTGCGCAGTTGTAGCGGTATCTACATCGCCACATGCGAGCTACACGTCACACTGACGTCACGCAAAATCCTGCATCGCGTAAGCAGAGTTTACCACGCAACTAGCATATATACAACGTTCCGACATCAAACATCGGGCAGTTGCCCACTAGAAACAACGCCCGTCTAGTCGGAAGATCCTCCCTTTTCCATAGAGTATGAGTGAACTTGACACCCTGTTCCTCATACCTCTATACAGTAACCAACACTTCCCATAGTACGCCCGAAGTTGTTAAAATATGGCTGATGATAACGAGAGAGACGTGCATTCTGCGCTATATATATTATTGTTTAATCGGTTGATGAATTGTTGTTATTGTCATTAGTTCGGGGGAATTTAGAGTCCCGCAAAGTGTTATAATCATGTGTGAAGAAATCATAAACCACAAGTTTAGTAGGTACTAATAATCTTTATTCACTTTTTGCAATACGATCAGGTAATTAACAATCACTTATTCATTTGTACGAATATATCAAAAGTAACACGGATCCGTCAGATATGCTTACGGTTCAACGCCTCGAAAAAGAATGACTCTCGCCAAGCAAATCAGTTACCAACTGAATGTTCCCCACTTTAAACGGAAGTGAACATTCAGCCGGCTATACGACCAATCAGAGCAGAGTAAACAATACATACAATCACTTTACTAACTAAAATACATTAGGACTTATGATTAACAGCAAATAAACTTTCTTAATATAAACAATAATGATTTATTAATTATACAAAACAAATATATTTTAATACTGATAATCTGCAAATGAATACCTAAAACGGATGTATTAAGTTCGTCCAACCACTAGCGCCATCTGTCGCTTGTAGAATAAAGTCTTATTCTTAATAATATTTTACAAAATCATTACACATGTCGCTCATTTAGAGAAACATCAACGTAACTGCTACTTTTAAAATTTTACAGGAGAGTGATTTAAAGTGATTTTTTTTGTGTAATCTATTACCGTCTCGTTCTGAAATGTTGATAAATCCCAATACATATTAAATATTTCACGCCTCTGCTCCTCTGAATTTTTTTTCGAGCACAATATAATTATATCGACAACTCATTTTTGGTAAAAATTACATTTACGTCGATGTTTTTCCAAATGAGCGATGTATAAAATACTACTAGCACCATACATCGTTCTCGAAAACTAATCTAAAACCACAACAACTTATTAAACTACACGCTCCACTGCGCGTTTCCCCCAAAATCGCTTAGTGAATGCAATTTTGCTGGGCTAACATAATACGGCCATATTATGTAGGTGCCTAGCCCTAGTTACCTCAGCCTCCAAGATTGCCTTTAGTCTGCTATAAACGAATAAGGTAAATAGAATTTGTTATTACGTGATCCTTGTACCACGTACTGGTTAGCCGTTGTAATCGGAGTGAACTTTGTTAGGTCCGTTTTGAGATAGTTTTGTTTCGTATTACGGTATTACCCTCGATTTTTGTAGTAACAATCAAAGAATTCAAAACTTCGAAGTGAATCTTACACCAGCGGGGTAATTGCGTTACACACTAACAGTAGGAACAGCTTTAATTTTGACAGTTGAACAACATTCATTGCATTATTTACGTTGTTGAGCAGATAAATTTTTCGAACTTAAGAAGCAATGGATTATAAATAGGCTTCAAAATGATTCAGATTGATAGATAGCGTGTTACGCAATTAGGTGCTGATTAATTAACTTTTTTGGACGGGCAAAAACACAGCGGAATTAGGGACTTTGTCAAATCATGGTATCATTCATTCTTAGGTCGGGCCCTAAACTAATCTTATGTCCGTAGGCGATACGGAGTAGGAATCGCACGTAACTTCGGCCGGAACTACGGATATCGTGCTTAGGGAGTAGCCCTCCTGTTGTGTAATCGTGTTATCTATTGTAATTTGGTAACGATAACCAATCAAATACAATGACAACACATTTAACGACATACATGTTATACTGGCCTTGCAGTCTCGACAAAAACCGGTCGTTAAGTCTAATCGATGTCAAATTTCTTTAATAGCTTTTCAATGTTATGCTTTCGAAATAAAGTTGAAAATCTATTAAAGGAATTTGACAACGATTCGACTTAGCGACCGATTTTTGTCGCTGTCTAATGTCGAGACTGCAGGGGCCGGAAAGACTATCGGATGTTAAGAACTTTACTTACCTCTGCGTACCTCATACCTCTGTAATACCTGCCAGGGCACGTCCCTTTTGAATAGCATCCTCCGTCTAATTGCACACGTCACTAGATATTGAATTCTCATAATGCATGACTTTTTAATACCTGATTATCAGTATTTAATATGGAGCGTCTGTCGATCCAACCTTCACAACCTAGTTATTGGATAACACGATACCCCTTAG
Organism: Dryobotodes eremita; assembly: GCA_917490735.1. Lineage (NCBI taxonomy): Eukaryota > Metazoa > Arthropoda > Insecta > Lepidoptera > Noctuidae > Dryobotodes > Dryobotodes eremita. The sequence continues at coordinate 18,812,909 of OU823257.1, forward strand.
TAAGGAGTTCTACAAATATTTGTAATCAGTGGCAAAGTCGTGTGTTTTCTATGTATTAACAGTGGTTATGACCAATAAGCAAAAGGTTAACCATAAACTCAAAAAAGAAAACACAAAACAAATACTATAAATCCAAAAATAACTTTAAGATATTTCAGAAGTCAGTGTCTTTGGTTTTGTATTTACGTTTTTGCCACGGATTTCCGAAATCGTGAGTGTTTTTTTTGGAAATTAGTTGTTTTTTTTTTATAAATATGTTTTGATTTTTCACTTTTTAGTTGTGGTACCTACCCCACAGAAATTCGTATACCACTACTTGCTATGCAAATAAAAGTGACAAAAAGTTATTATAACATCATCAATATACACTAAGTGGAAAAATACGTATTACTGATGAAGTTAGAGTGACTCGGACCTATTTTGTTGTTCTCTGAGTGAATTCACAAAGAATGCATTATTTGTAATAAGTTACAAAATTGAATTATAATAATAAGTTAATAATTACTTAGGATGAGACTTTAGATAAGTACACTATCGCATTAGGTTACCCCTGTAATGATAGATGCTGTAAGATGGAAAAAAAAACACGTGTGGCACTCGGGGACTGCCGCGGTAAAGCTATTGCATAGCATTTTTTATCAACTTATGCAATTATAATTATTTATTGATTTTTTATTTTTATGCAGTATTCTTTTTTCTTTGATATTAATTCAAGTACAGTCGTATCATATACATACACGTTAAGCGAACGCTCGGCCGAGGTACATGGTAGGCGGAGTGGGGGGTATTAGGTTTTATTTTCGTTACGGAATTTCTTGATTCGGTCGCCGCGCTCAAAGCCCACGATAAAAGCTATGCAATAGCTTAAAAAAAAACTGAAAAGCGACCAAAGCAAAGTTAATAAAATTTATTTGGGTCACACCTGAGGCATACCCTATATATAAAAAAATGAATTTTCGAAATCGATCCACAATTGCCGGGGATATCGCGTAAAAAAATACAAATAAAAAATACAGACGAATTGAGAACCGCCTCCTTTTTGAAGTCGGTTAAAAATAAACAAAATTAATCGCAAACAATCTTCATAACACTACAGTCATCAAAATGATTTCCGTTCACAATTCTATGCGGGCATTACGTCACTAATGGAAAATCCATTGAAATCCGTTTTTATCACTCGTACGGAACCCCAAAAATGTTCTCTATCATTAACAATTGTGGACAAATGGATGGCATAGCGGATAAATAGTCACGCGTGAAATAAGTATCGAGTTTGTGTAGGTTATGTTATGGCCAAGTATTTTATTATAAGAGGGATACTTTGTTTTGGAACACAGAAGAAAGTATCCTTATCCTAACTAATCCTAATAATATTATAAATGTGAAAGTTTGTGAGGATGGTGGATGAATGGATGGATGGATGTTTGTTACTCTTTCACACAAAAACTACTGAACGGATTTTGGTACACAGATAAACTATGATCTGGGTAAGACCATAGGCTACTTTTCATCCTGGATCGCAGAGGGAGTCGCGGACAACAGCTAGGTATTTATAAATGCAAAAATAAGTTTGTTTGTTACGCTTTCACGCAAAAACGGCAGAACGGATTTGGATGAAATTTTACACACAGTAGACCATTACCTAGGTAAGTATATAGGCTATTTTTCATCCTGGATCGCAGACGAAGTCGCGGGCAACAGCTAGGTATTATAAATGCGAAAATAAGGTTGTTTGTTACCCTTTCACGCTAAAACGGCAGAACGGATTTGGATGAAATTTGGCACACAGGTAGACCATTACTTATGTAAGGACATAGGCTACTTTTTATCTTGGATCGCAGTCGAAGTCGCGGGCAACAGCTAGTTACTAATAAATGTTATTTTTGTAACTTACTTTCAACGTGATTTGTATTGATCGAATCGCTGTGATTTGAAACGCTATTTGTATTTACCGTGATGTCATTCTAAATAGGTAAAAAACCACTGCGTACCTCGTAGACTTTTTTTCTCGTAGCTCGTAGCACCAATCTCGTAGCACGGCGCTACGAATGCAGATCCGTAGCGTCGCAGTAGTTGCCTCGGTGAACTAACATCTGAAAGTAAAAAGAAAACTATACCAACATTTTCAGCTATTTATATTAATGTATTAATTGAACCATTTAACTCATAGAACCTTGGGAGGTAAATGACTACTGAAGGGAAATTCGATAACGAAACCCATCTTTGATTCGACGTTAGCCAAAAGTTCTACTACCAGTCGAAAAGTTTTCAAAGAGGATCGAAAACAATTGAATGTCACAGATGCTTTTATTTCCCGAAGGTATAGATTGAGTTGAATCGTAGTAAGCTGAAGCTACTAGCGCAAATAATACATTGGTGTTAGAGGTCAATGACACTTAGGGTTGGAAGCCGAGTTGGGGGCTGATGCATCCTTCAAAGGGAAACCATAATTATATGCTCCTTGACGTTGTAAGTGTGGGTTCTTTTTTGGTTGGAAAATCATTATATGACCTCTCCCGCTCTGGGCGGAGCGGAATGGCGTGTCAGACTCTTACTGACTAAAACCCACCCGTGTTCCTTCAGTTGCCTGTGCGCCAGGGCCGCGGTAACTCTTTTGAACAATCAGTGACCGCGGCAGGTTGTTGTAAGTGTGGCTGTATTATGTTTAGAGAACAATCTTTCGTAAGTAGTTCTCCCACATCAGCATTCCTTTTCCTAGGGGAGCTTCCAGTCTTAAAAACAGCCGAAAACAAGTATTTTAAATGGAGATACTGACTATATAACCTCTATAACATAGTTACCAGATAACACCCCCGTTGGTAAGACTGGTTGTCAGACTTTCCGGCTTCTGACTACCCGTAACTAAAGGTAGTTACGGGTAGTCAGAAGCCAGACAGAAGTCGGGTTCTGCCTACTACAATTTAAAAGAGTAACCTCAACTTAAAAGCAATAAATAGATGGGACAATCTGACAAACGTAAGAAAAACCTAGCATGGAGAGGGATAACGCCATATAACCCTTATAAGTTAGAAAAGGACAGTCTCTCGTTTCCAAGTCGTGTGGTCTCATCGTGGCTCGGGTGGCTCGGCGAGCTCAATGAGACGGAAACTATAACGACCCGCAGTCCACAAACGAATGGTGTTTTTATGCGTTTGCCGGTCTATACTTCTCGTGTTACTAAAATCGTTAATGTTATATGATTCATATGGATTGTCAGGTTTCGGAGTGAGTCATTAGTTTGTTTGGCGAAGTGTACTATAGAAAACAACTTTAGTAGTAGTAGAAGTACGAATGAAAAAAGAAACTGTGTGAAACCAACTTACTGACTTACCAAAATCATAAAAAAAACATAATATTATAGAAAATAATGTCTCATAGGTAAAACTTGATGACAACGTAACGACCATATTTCCCAAAAAAACATCCGTTTGGCCAATAAAACAAAAGCCTGTAATACAATTATTCTATTTTATTTTATTTATTCGGGAAAGAAACAATTACACATTATGAATTACAAAAGGATAGGATACAGAAATTATACAAATGTTTACACAATGTGTTTACAATTATTCAAACTAATAGTAGTAAGTACTTAGAGGTACCTACATTTTTTTTCTATAGATACAGTTCTGCCTAATCCTGCGGGAAATACAGGCGTGATGATAAGTCATGTTATGTTAGGTATTTTCCGCCAAAATGCGTCGCGGGCAAAGCTTGTGAAAATATATTATAACATCATTATTAATTTGAGATAGTTAAACGTACATAATATTTATTTTCCAATTTAATAACAGTCCTATTTCACTTAACTAATCTGTTATATACTATTACATACTTTATTTATCATTTTATTACCATCACCTTTTCATTCAAGCGTGTTGTAGTTGCCTCATGCCTCGATAGATGGCGTTGTACCGACAGCAACTAGATCGCGCTATGGTTTCGTTACACGGCACTAAATATAACCTAGCCAAAGCATTTTATAAATAAATAAATAACTCACAATGCAGGACGAGATATGGTTGCTCGATAGATTTTCCATTGTTTTTATAAGTCATGTTATTGAGCTGACTTGTTTAACACTGATACTTCTTTCACCCTTTCAATGCCGGGTACTTAGTTCAATCGAAAAGGGAGGATCCTAAGACGGGTGTTATGTATAGCCCATCAAGTGGTAATAGTTTTTATGTAGCCTTATGGATGTCGGGTTGGAGTGTAACCTTAGGGGCGCAGGACTTAATTTGTATTTTTTTTCGGAAACTTGCCTATTTTATAACCTTGTTTATAAATACTATTTATCTTCTGAGAAGCATGATTTTACGACGCACCGTTTCCGAGAAATAGGCCTTCGATTTTTTTTTTACTTACTGATGCAAAAATTAAATTTGTCCAAAAAAATGTTTTTTTCGCAAATCGTTAGGTTCACGATTCTATCGTATAGAACACATAAATATAAGGCTAAAAGCGTCTTGGTTGTTTTTGTTCCTGACCAGCCGTTTGTCGTAAAGATGATGTCGAAGGGATTTAGAACTTAGGATGCAAGAGCGAGTGAAACGAGCTCGGGACTTGGGGCACCCCGATTCGAACAGGTTAGGTTCGAAGGGGATGGCGGGGTCTAGTGAGCGAGCGAAGCGATCGAACAAAGACCTCGCCATCCCCTTCGTGGTTATTTTTTTACCATTCCGAAGTAGGAGCCTCGCGAAGCGGCTTTCCGTCGATGACGCCTACGTGCGTCGTAGGGCCATGCTTCTCTGAACCTAAATGGTTTTTATCATCAAGGTTACCCGATACTGAAATAAAATTGGAAGATTTCCAAAACAACAAGCGAAAAATACAGTCTCAAATAGTTTTTTAGCGTATATTTTTTGCCCCTAAGCGTATATTTCAATTCCTACAACTCCGTTCCTAAGATGACCCACTGACTGGATGTCACTATAATCGGCCTCCAGCAGTTCACTGTTGGCTTCATGAGTCTTTTTAATGCACGATACTGAGCTTGCGTGAATTACATAAATAATTATTATTATTTCCCATAAAACTACTACAAAACTTTTAAGTCCTAACGAAAGTCCTGTAAAATATAAATAAATGAACACAAAAATCTGGCAACCCCAAAGTAAACATCCTCAGCTACTCCGCCATAAAAAGTTTAAAGAGTGTGAAACATAAATTTTAAATTACCGTAATGTATTCCGCCACCCGCCATTTTTGTGGAGAGGGGCCGCGCTCCGCAATTAGGTACGCCTCGTTAAACGCGAGATCAAGACCTAATGAGCCACGTGTATGGTTTAGTGCACTCCCAGGATCAAAAATTATAATCCTGCAACACCAATGTAACCTGAACTCGAATATCACGACTGGTAAAACAACTGACAGGTCACTGTAAACAGGTTTGCCAACCGCGATGACAGTCGGTTGACGTTTGACGCTCTGTGAATGACACGATAAATTCGCAGCCATACATATTCAAAAATGATAGTTATTTTCGCCACATAAGGTGCAATTTTGATCAAATGATAAACAAGCAGATACTGTAGGTAAACGTGGATGATATTTTAAAAGTGTTATTCGACATTTCTGGTTGAAATAACGTTGCCATGTCGAAACGTGTGGAACGTAACGTCGATTTTGATCGTTAAGTTCGGGATTAGGTATTGAATAGACCTTAACCTTAAGAGAGTGCTGGTAATGTCTGGAAATACAAAGGAAAGGACTGTTCATTGTGAGGTAGGTAGCTCAGAGGAACTACACTTTACAAAAGGTACTCAATGGATCCAGTAAGTACCTGCCCGGACCTAATACATTGTAGGTACGCGTTGGGGAACGCTTTTTGGTCTATTGAATGGTAAATTGGATAAATACACAGGTACCTAATTTATTTTATTATTTATGTACACACTGTAAAATACGGCCAGATTAGTATTGAGTACTGCTTATTTCTTAAGAAATTTCTTCCAGCTGACCTGCGAAAGGAGAAACGAATAAGAAATGTAGACAATAGTGTGTGAGAACAAGAAAAGAATTTGATTTTGTGACGTTTTAAACTAGAATATTATACTTACCTAAAAAGCAAAAAAAAAAAATACTAATTATTATTATACCGAAAGGAAATAATCTAAGTATTCAGAAATAATTCATGCAAAACAAGGATTTTATTTTTAAAATTGAATCGGCCAACCTCCGTGTATATCGAATAACACATGGCAAAATTCGAAATTTAAATACGCTTTCCATTCCTATTTCCCGCGCGTTCAAATTAAACAGGCCCATATTTTTTTTTTCAGACGCCATATTTTTATGGCGGCTATATTAAATTCGTAGATTACAAAGAATAAAAAAGGAAATAAACGTCAAGTGCGAGCCTTTAAAAGTGTGTACGGCGTGAAATGTGTCTACGGATTGGGCTTTAAAGCCTTCGATGTGAGAGTATAGGAATAAGCTGAAGCGGTGACGCGACTTTTTGATATTATTTTATTGCTAGAATGTTCAATTTCTTTGAAAACCCAAAGTTCGTTAAACTAACAACAATAACTGTCAGATTTTAAAGTAAAGATCAAGTTAAGGAAACGATTCTAGAACTTTGTGATTAGAATAGAAATTCAAATTGGATAGGTAATTCGGAATTCTATTCCAATTAATGACTCAAGAACATCTTTTAGAGGGAATTAGTCGTAAAAGGTTTAAGCTATCAGTATAATCATAGCCAACAATGCCGTGATAAATTGATAGGTATGTTCTAATGTAGAATTTAAGAAGCATCTAATTTCAAACTGAATTGTTCTACGTTCTACTACCAGGTAGTAAAAGGTGGCTTTAACTAAATTTATGAAAAATGTTGAAGAAAAATGGCTGTCGCTGGCCACTAATAGCGGTCGCGAGTGGCCCATAGTACTTATAGGTACCATACTTATAAAACAAATGAAACAGCCGATCGGTTCTGTAAAAAAAAACACCGTGAAAACATATGTGAAGTCATGGTATAATAATATACTTCGCCAGGTATAGCGTTCCGAGACACAGTGGTCACGTGGGTGACACAAGGCTACGACATCACTGCTGTGTTACCAGTAGTGTGTAATACTAACTCCCCAACCGCCTTTATTACCTGTGCGAATCCGATAAAACGATGAGGTTTTAATTAACAATTACGTTGGTATATTTATGTTTAAATTAAATTGTTTCGTTTGATTAGAAAAACGAAACGACAATTTAAATGCTTTATATATATATTTTTAATAGAATGGTGACTGAAAATGTTTCCATAATGCATGTTTTGTTGCAATAAAGTGGCAACTGGATAGTGACGTAAGCATGTCACTCCCGGAGTGCCAAACCTTGTTTTTTTAGACCATGTGTGAAGTGAACTAACTGTCAATAGTTGTCAATCCCTAGCATCAGATGGAATGACAGTTCACTTCAAGTTTATTTCAAAATCTAAATAATCACGGTGACATTTTACAAAAATAGTTCGGCTGATTTACTTCTTCTATTTAATCCGTTCATAACAGCTTGAAATATTTAGTCGAAAACTCAAACATTTGACAATAAATCTAAAAGCATTAAAGTCGTAAATGCAAGTAATAGTTCAAGACGATAGTAAGCGCAGTTTATCAACTTGCATTGCATGCAAGTGTGACGCTAAATTACGCAAGCTGTGTTACACAGCGAGACTACATAAATCCGAGCTGGCTGTATCTGAAAGTGAGGTGGAATGGTTATTGTAGAAGCTAAATGCTAGGTTTCTATATGACTTACCGACTTTCGTACCTTCTATATCTGTATAGAGGGTATAATGAGCGCTTGAAATCGCCGCTAGAGGCGCTAGTGTAGAGTAAGGTCTCCATTTATGTCGAATGTACTGAACGTTCACTCTTTGCGAGATTTTTTATCACGGATTTTAACTAATGATTCATAATTTATTGTTGTAATGGTTGTGCCATTCCTGATTAATATGACTTAAGATTTTAAGTTATAAGTTACGATCTAATTTGGTAGCACTTAAGGATGAATAATATTGGTCTGCTTCCTGCTTGCCTATTTGAGGAACATTGTAATCTAAATATTCATTTGAAGTTTTAAAATGTAATCAAATAAATATATTATGAATGTATGGGAACTTTAAACATTTTCAAAACATCAAATAAAAATACTGACGGGACCTTACTCGCCAGTGGCGCCAACTGGTGAGCATAAAAACGATAGCCCCATTAAATTAACTAGAGAAACTCTACAGTCGTGACGAATAAAGAAATCTCGATGTTTTGTCAAGTCGTAAAAACTGTGCGAAGCATGAGCGATTCGATAGTTGGTCATAAAGAAGTGTAGTTAGTCTTCATAAATTAAGTACTGGTAGATATTTAAATGTTCACAAATGTATACAGGTAAAGTTGCCTGTTCAATGTTTTCTTTTCACAGGACACATTAGACATTAAGAATTGGTACAGAAAATTAGAGTTTTTATAACTTTAATTTTCTCACACTTGGTTTCCCTCTTATTATTACACATATATCCTACTAATATTATAAATGTGAAAGTGTGGATGTTTGGATGTTTGTTACTCAACCACGCTAAAACGGCTGAACGGATTTGGATAAAATTTGACACATGGGTAGAATATGACCTGGATTATGACATAGGATTCTTTTTATCCCGATATTCCCACGGGATCGAGATTTCTGCGGGTGAAACCGCGGGGCGCAGCTAGTACATACATAAACTCACGCCTTCTTCCCATGGGGGTAGGCAGAAACTACAGAACGCCACCTGATACGTTCCTTAAATACTCCTTTTGCCTCGTTTACGTTCAAAGTGTCGACCAGTCGCTAGTCGACGAGAAATAGATATTTGGCATCCGTAATAACAACGGCAACCGGCGTGCGTGTATGACCAGCGTGGTAATTACGTAACACACTAACAGTAAGAGTGGCTTTAATTTTGACAGTTCAACAACATTCATTGCGTTATTCACGTTGTTGAGCAGACAAATGTTTCGAACATATGAAGCAATAGGCTTCATAATTATTCAGAATGTGATAGATAGTGTGTTACGTAATTATAGTACAGAGCCCTGTTTAATGAAGCTGACAATCCGACAGAGGGCTGGCTCGTTGGCGATGCTGCCAGTCTTCTGGACCCTTTCCGGATGACAGAGATGTGGACGAGTGCTTAGACACCTAAGTGTCTTTTTGTCTGTGTTATGTATTTATTTGTATATTTACATAGTTAGTTAGTCATCATATTTAATACCTAGTGTGGATAGTTGTTTGTGTAATAATTGTATATAGCAATTTAATGTTAATAATGAAGTATTCATTGCATAAAATGTATTGTTCTAAACATTCTTATGATCAGCTACTAGATAAAAGCTATGTATGACATAGCCTTCTAATACTTGTTTTTAATGTTACTTTTTTTTAGTTTTATATGCACCTTTTTTATTTTTTATTATGAGCTACAAAAAAAGAAAAAACTTTATTTGCCAAATCAATATAACAACCTTACACAATCCAAGTTAGTAACAAATAAGCAGTAAAGGTAGGTAATATTTTTCTTTCTTTCTTTCTTGTCTTATTTTGTCCCGCTGCCTAAACCGCTGTTTTTCCCGCCCCACTGCGAGGTGATTCCTCTGCGTATACTCAACGTAATGAGTTGTATATGTTCGTTCCCCATGTAATTGACTCCCCTAGTGCCTACCTACCGCGGATTCCTTTTATTATCTCCTGCTTGTCGTTTATTGAGTAAAGTTTCTTTATTTTGTATGTGATAAATTACTTTGGCAATATGGTACTTTTTGATATCCGGTACTTTTTGATATTCGATACTTTCTGGTACTTTTTGATATTTGGTTTGTTGGAGATTATTTTACGGATTTTTTTGAGTGCCCCATTTGTCTAGTGCTCGCAAGCGCACATACTGAGCAATGAGGTCCTGGGTTCGATTCATAGGTCGGGCAAAGTGTGATTGGATTTTTTTTATCTGGAATTTCTCAGTAGCAGTCCGGAGTCTAGATTTGTGCCTGGTTGATGGTAATAGTTTTGCCTCCTATTACATTGTGGGTGTACTATAAGTACACCTCTGCCCAACCCTTCGGGGATGCAAGCCGTGATGTTGTTTTATGTTTATTTGGCTTTGCCATTTGATTTGGCATTGGCTTCTACGCGGCGCTTTATTAACTATGATTAGTCGCGGGCTCTTTTCTCCACATGGATTAAAAATGACCTACTGGTAGTAGTTGCGTCTAGCTGTTTGAGTTTAGAAACTCACCCACGATAAAGAAAAAAACCTAAACTGACAAAAACTAAAAAATATCTAATAATAATTTTGTATCGTTTTGACTTACCTACCTACACTTACGCTCGCTTGCACTAAAAATCTGTAAATACAGGTTTTTTTTTATAACCAGAGCGCAAACTGTACCCATGAATTCAGCATATGATTCTACATACCCCGGAGTAGAAATTTTTCGTAGGTTATAAAAAAAAAATCTGCTGTTTCATAGAAAAGTGGTCAAAATGTATGGAACAACAATTTTTTTTTAAATAACCGACGTAGAAATTTTACGCTAGGGGCTTATAGAGGTATAAGGAACAGGGTGTAAAGTTCACTCATACCTTCTTAGAAAAGGAAGGATCCTCCGACCAGACGGGTGTCGTGTCTGGTGGGGAACTGCTCGACGTTTGATGTCGGGACGTTGGATATATGCTAGCTGCGCGGTAAACTCTGCTTGCGCGATGCAAGATTTTGCGTGACGTCAGTGTGACGCGTAGCTCGCATGTGGCGATGTAGATGCCGCTACAGGCTCTAGAATCATGTGCTGAATTGACGGTTACAGTCTGCGCACTGGTTAAAAAAAAATCCTGTATATTATTGCTGAACGAATTTAAAACATTATTTTATTTCTGTCTGTTGTAAATTGTTTGAAATTGACGGAGACTTATCATGTTTGATGTTTTGAATGCGTTTAGCGCAAAATATATTCATTTTAGTGTTTTCTGGTGCAAGAAGGCCGTAACATTTTAATTCAAAATTTCATTCCGAACCTAGCACATCAGTATAAATACCTGTAAATAGGTAGGTGCAGGCGTAAGAATTCAATACCGTATTTTCCTTCCCCCTTTTGAAGTCGGTAAGTGATAAATTGTAAAGATATGTTTGTGTAACACAATTGTACGCGTCGGATACATGTCGACACATCTCGATATCGGCTTTCTTTGTCACGTGTCACGTCTCATGAGTATGACAAAAGATGTGTACAACCCTATGTATTAGAAGTACAACTTTGTCACAATGTTTGTAAAACTGATAGATTATTTAAAGTCTAGAAAGCATGTGTTAGTGCAACACTATGCATAATAATTGGCTCCTTAGTACTACTTGATTTATGGACCAGGTGGGTCATTCCTGTCGGTAGGAACTGGGGCAGTGACACTGACTTTAAGGCTGGCTGGAACTGGGCAGCCAAGCCTTTGGAACCACTTAATCCAAAATTTGTGCAGCCCGTCCGGCCCTGGGGTTCTACTCTTTAAGTCCGTCAACGAAGATACGGGCCTGTTCAAAACTAGTTGATCAGTCAAAACAAGTGAATAATTAAATTCTTCGAACGGTAAAATACACATCGGGAGTAGGAACATTGTGAAATCGTGTTGTTATTTATTCTTAGTTCGGGCCCCGTTCTAATCATATGTCCGTAAGTACTACCGTGTTAGCAGCTACCGTAACTTCTGCCGAATCTACGGACTTCCTGCTTAAGGAGTAGACCACCTGGAGATATCCAGTTAGACAACGGACGGACTGCACGAGCTACATTTTGGGGGCTGATGGTAAGTGCCCTCATTTCTGGTATTTGATTGCACGCTCGCTCGATCTCGAAAGTCCAATCACTAACTGATATTATTTTGAAAGTTTTTTGAAGATGTTTGGCGTTTTTGTTCATGTTTGTTTTTTTTTTGTTGATGTTAGTTTTTTCATGGGTGTGTGTCTTTTGGGTGTTATGGCTCAAAAAGGCGCGACGAACCTCTAGTGGAACAATTTCTGCGGGAAATTGATAACTTTTTATTTCCTTTCATTTAAAAATGAAAAATAATTTTTAAATTTTTATTTTATTTATTTTTGGCTTTTCGATCTTGACATATCATAAGCTCAATTTTTATATCCCACGAAAATGTGGTAACTAGGGCTGTCGCAGATTTTATCACAAACATTTTCGCTTTGTATAAAACATCGTATGTATTATAAAAGCTTCATGAATACATTTTATAAGAAATAAGATCTAGGTTAGACTATATTAAGTTACTTTTTTATTTTATTTTGTTAGCTTGTCTGCGAAGTGGGTTTCATCCACGCAAAATGTGATTAAGTAAATCATATTAAATTCTGTATAATGAAAATAGGAGATTTAATATTTAGCAAGTATGTCTGTGGCGTTTCTTATGAGTATGTTCAACTCAGCCTATCGCAGTCCACTGCTGGACATAGGCTTCTCCCAGGCTGCGCCACAACACCCTGTCCTTCGCCTTCCGCATCCAGTCTCTCCCAGCCACTTTCTTAAGGTCGTTGGTCCATCTAGCTGGGTGGTGACCCATACTACGCTTGCCGAAACGCGGTCTCCACTCAAGGACTCGTCTTCAGTCCTTCGACAAACATGATCAGGTAATTGCCACTTCAGCTTGTTTACTCGGCATGTATTTTTTTTTGTTTGTTTCACTTCCAGTTCGACCTCAAAAGATTTACACTAACTTCAACTGTATTATCCAAGATTTTTATAATTCTATTTATTAAAAAAAAAAAAAACGAATTCACTTTAAACATTGGCAGAATGACATTGGCAGAATGACACTGGCAGAATGACATTGGCGGAATGGTCGACTTCGGTTTTGCTTGGCATAATAAGAAATAGAATAGAGACAGTGTTTACATATCTATTATATATAGGGTGTAAAAAGACCCATCACATAGCCGTCAACTACGCAAAACTAAGTACTTAACATTACACAAAAATAATTGCTTGGAAACGACTTTTATTTTTGGTGGGAAAATTTGCTGTTTGCGGTAGTGCGCAATGTAACACACGCAAAACATTGTGCTTATGGGTGCATGCAACAGTTTAGGGGTTGTGGGAGTATTTAAAGTTGTGTTATAAGTATATCATCAAAAACTTATTTTTGTAAAAAAAAGTCAGTAAAAGTTGTAATTTTGAACTTCAATATCTCCGTAACCAGAAGGTTCCTGAGCATGGTCCCATACAAAAAAAAAAATTACAATGACGGGGAGTACAAGTGACTCTCGGCTTCGTTAAGTGTCTTTTTACACCCGTTAGATACGCTACAACTGCTATAATTCTTTTTAGGGGCAGCCCTGAACCGACAACAGCGTAGCAAAGTATTGATGTTTGATATTATTGGAGGGTGTTTTGTGAAAAATGCGTCATATATTTCCTAAGCTATGCGTCGTATATGCGACGGAAAAGATAAAAAAAGACTTTGTCCTTGGCGTATGTAATGCTAGTATTTTTATTACTTTCTTTTGTGATACAAAAGCAGGATAAAGTGGGATCTTATAAGATAAGAAATGGAGTTATCTTTGAAATTGAGGTTAAAGATAATCCATCTTTACCTTTTTTCTGTGAAGACTGAAGGGTACATCAAGTTGCGAGGCAACAAATTCGCCGACCATAGTAAAATTATTAACCATGCTATTGAAAAGATTTTTTCTTTTTTTCCTTTTTCCCACAGAAGTGTTAAAAATGTATGTATTTCTTGAAACGGTAGCTTTTTCATCGACACCGTTACAAAACCCAATTACCATAAGTGCTTAACCCTTTGCGAAAAAAGCTTTCTACGCCATAGTTTCCAAAGTTAGAACTAAGACCCCATTAGGTACAGTCCCATTACAGCAGGGTTTTCTAAAAACGCTGCAACAAACGGCTGGCAAACAAATTGGAATGTTTAACATCTCAAAAACATCTTGAAGGTACAAAGGAAAAACTCTTTTGTAGTGTTGGGGCGACGGGAATTGCGAAAAACAATTGTTGTTCGGCATTCAAATCGGAATGAAGGAACGATAATGAATATTGTCTATGACGTTATGCTATATCTTTACGTCATTTTGACGTTTTAACTGAATGATAGGAAAGATTTGATAGAATGTGCTGACGCATCAATGTTTAAAGTTACTATCTGGTTAAAATAAGAATGGAACAGCCTTGAATTCGGTCCTATTAACTGTATATTATAACACATTCTATTATTAGTGGCTCTGTGAGCTGGAGACCTTGAAAGTCCACCTTACAGTTAGACCTTAAAACAAAAAGCGCGCACAAACAGCGTGAAATGGCGCAATTATGTTTTTTTACTTTTTCAACCCCCATATCTCCGCCATTTTGAAAATATTAGACAAATATAATAGACATAGACATAGAATATAATAGAATATAATAGACAAAGAAATACTATATAATTATCGAACCTGCTCACAAAATTTTACTGAACAGGAGAACAGACATCCGGACATACGAAAGCATTTTTGCCCAAGCTGAAACGCAGACGCTTCGCTTGCGCTTCGTATCGCTTCGTATCGCATCACATTAGCAAAGAGGTCAAATCCTAGTTTTAACCGTAGGCCAGTCTCATTTTTATCTTGACGACATCGACAACCCGTATGCTATGGGATTTGCGATCGATGAAAGTGACGAACTTCCTTACAAACCGTCCTTAGTGTTCACTTTCGTAATATAAAGAACTCTTGTGGAAAATTTCATACTTTACACCCAGAGGTCTAGGCTGTGCATTGTCACTTATTGAGTGAATTTAAGATTTTCATTCGAGTACCTATGACGGCAACGACCACAGGCTTTTTTTTTTTGTGTGGCAAATCATCAACTGACCTCTCCCGCTCTGGGCGGAGCGCAAGGGCGTGTCAGACTCTTACTGACTAAAACCCACCCGCGTTCCTTCAGTTGCCTGTGCGCCAGGGCCACGGTAACTGTTTCGAACAATCCGCGACCCCAGCAGGCTTCGGCCCTATTGGACCCCGTCAATGGTGCTGACATCTCTTTGAGGCGCGCGTGGAACACGACGCGCCGTCGACCCGGGCCTGGTCCTTACCGGAGGGCGAGCTGCCCAGTGCTCGCCGCCCGCAAGCCCGCGCCTACGGTGGCCGGGAGTCGGGAATCGTCTCCTCCTGTGGCGACTAGGGGCGCGAGGGCGCAGTGATTGCCTCTCCCTCACGCGCTCCGCCTCCTCCTTCGCGAGCATTACTGCTTCGCAGAAGGAGGTGACAGCTTCCCATTCCCTCTCGCTCCGTACGATGGCCTGAACCAGGGCCTGACGCGAGAACGACCACAGGCTACGATCCTATTCAAGCTCTGTTATACCTTACTTTCACAGTTCCAAGTGTAATTTTCGAATAAAATCCTCGTCATAAAATAAAAGAGAATCTCGCTGAAATGTAAATAAATTAAACTGACATTATTAAAATTTAATTATGAATGCAGCAAGCGGAAATCGAAAATCAAGTTTTTTTGACATTTATTTCAATTTGGTATTTAACTGAATGAGTAGCTTTTCATAGTAATTCATACCTATCAGTTTATTTTTTCGTGAAACGCTTAAATTTTATCGGATTTGTTTACAAGCTTTTTGCAGTAATTGGTTTCTGCTTCATTAACTTTTGTACGACAGTTTTTTAAATAATTATATTTCATGTTGCCTGGGTCGGTTTGTGGATGTGTGGTGACCATCCATTACATGTGGAGACCCCTCCGTGCCTTGTTAGTCCCGGCTGTCATTCGTACATCTTTGACAGGCGTCACGAATAGTCCGAAGCCTAAAAAGTTTGACAACCAGTCTTACCAAGGGGTATCTTTAAAAGGGGTAGGTATCTAGGGGTATTTTTAAAAGAGTAACCGTGGAGTTTCTTGCCGGCTCTTCTCCATAGGAAGCAACCAATTGGAACCGTGCACCTAGCTTCTGACGTTTCATAAGTGCCCGTGTTGGTTTATGTGAAATAAAATATTTTGATTTTGATTTTATCGTGTTACCCAGTAACTGGGCTGTGGAGGTCCGATAGGCAGTCCCTCCATGTAAAATACTGGTATTCAGCTGCATCCGGTTAGACTGGAAGCCGACCCCCAACTTAGTTGAGAAAAGGCTTGGCGGATTGAAATGTTGTTTTTGTGCCTACCGTAGTGTCTACAAGTGCACGTAATTATGAAGTTTTTCAGAAAACGGCCCTTTTCGTGACACCATACTAATACACAATGACTTAAAGCCATAGCGAAAATCTATAATACTACCTTCTGCTCCAGACTTCGTCCGCGTGCTTGTTTTAACATAAAACAAGAATAGTAGATTGATAAACAAGTGTCGAAAGGAATCAATTCCTATACGAGGTATTTAGACGCCCGAGCGCAGCGAGTGCGGCTATAGTCCGAGTAGGAATTGATGACTTTCACCCGTGTTAAACACTCTACTTTTCATTTCGAATATAAGGATACCAAAAACAAAATAGGTTTTCTAAAATATCGATTGATACTTAATAATAACATGAGACTCATTTTGAACAAATATTAATCTATAAAACCGATATTTTGAATTTCGGTACAGCTTACTGAGTTAGTATCCCGCCAAATTATAGTCTTTTTAAATTCTAATTATGGAACACACCGCGTCACCGCCGCGGGCCGTCCCGCTTAATAAAATAATATAAATTGATAATAATAGGGTAATAATAACAGGGTTATAATAATTTATAATAATAATTATAATAATTTATAATAACAAGACTACTTACTAAGACTACTTACTTACGTTACTAAGACTCCGCTGTCCATCCGTCTGTTTGTCCGTTTGTCACCAGGCTGTATCTCATGAACCGTGATAGTTAGACAGTTGAAATTTTTACAGATGATGTATTCCTGTTGCCGCTATAATAACAAATACTAAAAAACAGAATAAAATAAATATTTAAGGGGGCTCCTACACAACAGCCATGTTTTTTTTCCGTTTTTTAGATAATGGTAAGGAACCCTTCGCGCGCGAGTCTGACTCGCACTTGGCCGGATTTTTTTAATTGACACTGCCTGTTTATATACTCACAAGACCGCAGCATTTTATTTTTATTTTAATCGATATCTTAATGTAAAATTTTTCGTAGCCGACTACCTAAACAAATTTAGTTCTATTTTTAAAATTCATTGCCGACTAGAGAGGGAAGCAATTACTATGAGTCATTCCCGCCGAAAGATGGGGAGAAGCGTCTTCCATCCGCTATCTTCCGATCAAACAAAAGCTACTTTCCGAGTATGAGAAATGAAAATATCTATACCGAAGAAATAGTTTTATCCTATAACACTAGGCATTAGTGTAGTTTTCTATCAGTGGGAGATTTTTTGGTATCGGATCAGTACTTCCAGAGATAGATAACCTTTTACAAACATATAAATAAAAAAAAAACCTCTTTATAATATTAGTTTAGATAGAATTTTGACAATATAAATATATAACATAACACCACGCCTGTACCCCCGAAGGGTTAGGCAGAGGTTTAGCTAATAGTACACCTACGTTTTTAACCGACTTCAAAAAAAGGAGGAGGTTCTCAATTCGACTGTATTTTTTTGTTTTATTTGTATTAGCCCAGATAATTTTTCTAGGTGAACCGATCATGATGAGTCTTTTTTTATTTGTAAGCTGGTGCTTCTCTCATGTAGTCCTAATTACATTTGATCAAGATCTGACGAGCAGTTTTTGAGTTATCCTTAATAATGCGTATTTTTTCCACTTAGTTTATATTGATGATGTTTTAATAATTTCCTGTCACTGTTATTTACATATCAAATAGTGGTATACGAATTTGTGTGGGGTAGGTACTACAACGAAATAGTGAAAAATAAAAAAATAAAAAACAACCGATTTCCAAAAACGCAAAAAAGTGAAAAATAGCTTTAATTTCGGAAGTCGGTGTCTATGGTTTTGTATTTTCGTTTTTTGCCACCGACTTCCAAAATTAAAGTTATTTTTCACTTTTTTTGTGTCGTATGTCATCATCAAAAAAGCTTTTTGCCAGTTAAAGTCCTATGGTATAGGGGGGCGAGCTTTTTGTCATCAACTGGACACACATCCAGACTCTGGGCTGTTACTGAGAAATTCCTGAAGGAAAAACCCAATAACACTTTGCCCGGCCTTGGAATCGCTCTCAGAACCTCATGCTCAGCGGTAGCGCTGCCGACTAGAAGACCAACGAGGTAGCCACAATATAAGAATAATAATTTATTTATTTATTCAGACAAAGCCCATAATTGTTAGTCACAACAAAAATATCTTACAAACCAAGTTAGTACAGACAATCAGACATATTAGGTCTTTACCTATGAAATTGCCGTTCTGCAGTACTGGCCATTTCAAATCAAAATAATTTTTGTTTGGCTATGAATTCTAATTTCAAATTAATTTTATTTTAAAAACATGGATTTTTTTTTCTAAAAGTAGTCATTTCTTTATTGATTAGTGTTACATTTTCATCGCATTTCAATCTTTTTCGTCATCATGGATACGTTAAAAATTCGAGTAATTATGGAATATGAGTACCGTCGTGGCAGCAACGCGGCACAAGCGGCACGCAACATCAACGACGTTTACGGAGCTAACTCTACAAACCAACGCACCACCTGTTATTGGTTTGCTCGCTTCCGTTCTGGAAATTTCGACCTGAAAAATGAACCTCGCGGTCGTCCGAAGACTTTGGTCGACAATGACGAATTAAAGGCGATTGTGGAAGCTGATGATACACAATCTACGGCTGAATTAGCAGCAGCTTTCGACGTTAGCGTCAAAACAATATTGGTCCATTTGCGTCAAATTGGCAAGGTAAAAAAGCTTGACAAATGGGTGCCCCACGAACTCAATGATCGCCAGCGCGAAGTACGCGTCGAGACGTGCCTTGCACTGCTCAACAGACACACAAATGAAGGAATTTTGAACCGCATTGTTACCTGCGATGAAAAATGGATTCTGTTTGATAACCGTAAGCGCTCAGCAAGTTGGTTGGATCCTGGTTCAGCACCTAAACAATGCCCTAAACGAAAACTTACCCCTAGAAAAGTGATGGTCACTGTTTGGTGGTCTAGCGCCGGTGTGATTCATCACAGCTTCTTACCAAACGGGGTGAGCATTACTGCAGATGTGTACTGTGAAGAACTGAACACAATGATGGAGAAGCTGGCGCATCTCCAACCAGCATTGGTCAATCGCTCGTCTCCGCTGCTCCTGCACGACAACGCGCGACCTCATACTGCACAGCAGACGGTCTCCAAATTGCAAGAACTGGGGTTGGAAGCTCTCCGTCATCCGCCCTACTCACCAGGCCTTGCGCCTACAGACTACTACTTTTTCCAGAATTTGGATAACTTCTTGGCGGGAAAAAAATTTAATACCCGAGAGGCAGTACAAAATGCCTTTGAAGAATTTGTTGCCTCCCGTCCAGCTGATTTCTTTAAGAAGGGCATCAATAAACTGCCACTGCGATGGCAAAGATGCATTGATTGCATGGGTGATTACTTCGATTAATACAAATAAAAAATTCATGAAAAAAATTCGTTTAAATTTTTTCATACAAAACGGCAATTTCATAGGTAAAGACCTATTATTACAAAAAGGTAGATACAAAAAAGGTTTGTAGTCATGAAACCACTCGCTCGATTTCAGGATAGATTGCCACGCTATCTGACCAGAATCCGAATGAAAGCCTTCATGACCGACGAGTCATACTTCCCCAACAAAAAAACAAAAAAATCGGCCAAGTGCGTGTCGGATCACGCACAATGAAGGGTTCCGTAGTTGGGATGAATTTATTTATTCCAAGAACAAACTTAACATTGTAGTTGACAAACATGTTCTCCCGAACGTTCCAACTGCAAATGTAAGTTGGTCGACTATTACTCGTAAACTTGTAAAGCCTACTTATCTGTGATAGTTTTCCTTTTAATTTCGTTATATATACTACTGCCGTGAATTTTTTCACATACCCAAAAGCAACCATTTAGCTGGCAGGAGGGCGGCGGCAGTCACTTGACTCTAACAAAAATTTGCAATTTAAAGCTTAATTTTACGCAAACGGATCCCTGAATCGAAAAATGGTTTTTACAGACCCATAATATTTTTGAATGGCCTATCCAACGATACTCCACACCATGGGAAAGACGAGAAAAAAAAAGCATCCCCACTTTACGTGTACAGCACGCGTAGTATGACCATTATAGAAACGGGTTTTGTCGACGGAAGAATAGACAAAAATGACGTTCCGTGAAGACAGTACGACGGCAGCAAAGTAGAAAGAGTCAACTGCACTTTTTACGAAATTCAGTAGTTTATTCAAGTTTTTCTTTTATTTTGCTTATATCTCGAAAATGGTGTATCCTATCGCAAAAATAATGAAAATTTCGACCCCCTTTAAAAAAGCCATAAAACCCTAAAACTAAACATGTAAGTAATACTTTTTCACATTTTCCATACAAAAAGTGAAAAATTCCATTTTTCCATTCCATTTTTATACTTTGCGGCCGTCGAGTAAAAAGTTTTCTACCGTCTTTAACATGGCGATTACAAAAGCAAATTGTCTTCACTACCACTGACAGTTGTCAGTGTGATTTTAACGTTTGGGATAGAAAACTTTCTTCTGAAATAGTCTACATATAAAAAGACCTAGACAACGATCGGTAAAACGAAAGACAAAATGACGGATTTTAGAAGGATTTTTACGGTGCGATGTCAAAAATAGAGAAACGAAATGTCACTTTGAATAGAAATAGCTACGTCTTGTCTTTCAAGAAATAGAAAGCGTCATGCTACGCGTGCAGGAGGTACTCTAAAACAATATTTATAATTTATGTTACCACTTTGTCGGCGTGATTAATATGTATATCCACGCCAAATTATAGCTTTCTAGTACTAAGAGAGTCTCTGAGCTAAACTGCAGACGGACGGCCAGACGGACATGGCGAAACTATAAGGGTTCCTTGTTGACTACGGAACCCTAAAAACAGTCAATATAAAAAAATATAATCCACAACAAAACGTGGTCCTAATTCCTTCAAACCATACTCGATTATATCTCGATTTTCTCACAACAACACTAGACTGTAACTCAGTTGGTCCTTTGATCCGAGTCCTTTTGTATCGCCCTTAAATGGAGTCACGCGCCGCCTTGAATGTCACGAATCGCACCAAACTCGATCTCGTTACGTATCGAGTGATATCGATTCTGGATTATGTGCCTTTTCGGAGGGTAGGTACACGTGTGAACCGGATTTCGGCTAAGTGGGTTAAAGAGGGCTGCTCATGTAGTGTTCGTAGGATTTCTGTTGTTGGGTAGAATGAGGGTAGTTGTGTGAATTTAGATTATGGTTGCTGGGAATGGTTATGGTGCGTTTGCGTTAGGCTAAGCGCGCACTACGATTTTAATCGTTGCGATTTTTTTACTGCGAAATAATATCGCAAACGAAAATATGTAAGTGATTTTTTACCGCAGTGCGCGGACTCCTGTATGTATAAAAGGTGTAAAAAGACACTTAACGAAGCCGAGAGTCACTTGTACTCTCCGTCATAGTATTTTTTTTTTTGTGCAGGACCATACCTGGAAATCTTCTGGTTACGGAGATTTTGAAGGTCAAAATTCCAACTTTTAATGATGTTTTTTACGAGAACAAGTTTTTAATGTTTTAACACAATTTTAAATACCCCCACGACCACTGTACTGTTGCATGCACCCATAAGCACAATGTTTTGCGTGTGTTACATTGCGCACGACCGCAAACAGCAAATTTTCCCACCAAAAATAAATTCGTTTCCCGGCAATTATTTTTGTGCAAAGTTACTTAGTTTGATGAACAGTCGCTAGCACATCAGGTTACCCCAAACTGTCAGATTTTCTCATTCGATTTTGAACTTAATAGTTAACATTTTAAGATTTAAAATCGTTTGCAGAATTTGACAGTATCGTGTAGCTTGACTTGCTAGCGACAGAACAAAATGCGTAGTTGACTATGTGATGGGTCTTTTTACAACCTGAATTGGTATTGTTCACAGATTTGCGATTATTATTATTTTTTCTGAGGCGGAGGACATTGTGGAGTACGTGCACCAGAAGACGAGGTACACGCCGAGGGTGCAGTTACTGGAGTCGCGCCGCAACATCAACTTCAAGGCGTTCGTGGTGCGAGTACCGAATTGTTATTTGTCCGTCGTCTTGGAAGAAGACTTTTGGCCACAGGACGTGGTGTTTCGTCGCTTCCGCGGGCAAATACTGCAGGACAGCTCAAGAGCAATTAGCTAGTGAAGTGAAGTGCTACTAACATAGTTTTAAGCAATATTTATTAACACAAGTTTTAGTTTTATTATGTGTTAGTTTGTTATTTTGTATTTTGTGTATTTATCTATGGGCTTCAGTTGCCTGACTATAAAGGAATTGTTATTATTATCCGCAACGATAAAAATTTGTAGTGCGCGATTAGCCTTAGTGGCTGGGTGCTCATATGGCATGTTTGTTTTTTTTTTTTTTTAAACGTTGCCCCACACTAGGATTTTCTCCGGTATTGTGGGTGCGTTTACAAACATTCAAACTCACATACACAAACAGCCAGACCCGGAACAACTACTTGTAGGTCATACAAATATTTGTTCCGTGCGGGAATCGCACCCGCGACACGCAGAGCAGCAGTCAATCGCTTAACCACTGCGCCAACCGTGCCGTGGCGTGCCGTGCCGTGGCGTGCCGTGCCGTGGCGTGCCGTGCCGTGGCGTGCCGTGCCGTGGCGTGCCGTTCCGTGGCGTGCCGTGCCGTGGCGTGCCGTGCCGTGCCGTGTGTCGGATGAAGTAAGCGGTCGTTTATAAACCAAGCTTAATACATATTTAGATAGCAATAACTTGAGAAATCCTCGGGGGAGGGGCTCGTGGATGAATAATAACAGCCGCACGGGTCGATAGAAGGTTAAGCAACGCTTTCCGCGGTCGGTTCGTGGATGGGTGACCATCCATTACATATCGAGACCTCTCCGTGCCTCGGAAAGCACGTTAAGCCGTTGGTCCAGCTCTTTCGTAGATCTTTGACAGTCGTTACGGGTAGTCAGAAGCGCAAGTCTGACAATCATTCTTACGAAGTATCGTGTTACCGAGTAACTGGGTTGTGGAGGTCAGATAGGCAGTCGCTTCATGTAAAATACTGGTATTCAGCTGCATATGGTTAGACTGGAAGCTGACCTCAATATAGTTGGGAAATGGCTAGGCAGATTGATTGAACTAATAATAATCATAAAATCTTTATTTATCCAAAAACATACAGAGTTTGAAAATACAGTGTGATATTTAGCTTGGTGTGTTTTTTTTTAACTTGACAAATTCTTATAGTAAACTGATTAGACTAGACATTTGTAGTCTAGTAGTTGCAAACGCGACTGTTGAGCTTTGGGTCCTGAGTTCGATCACCAGGTAGGGCGATGTTATTGAGGCTCCCATTAGAAAATCTTAGATGACTCCTAAGAGTCATCTAACAACGGGATCGCTCCATTACTTCAAAGTCAAAAAGGGAAAGTCAAATCATTTATTTCAAATAGGCACATAAAAGGCACTTTTAAACGTCAAAATTTGCAAGAAAATAGAATTGATTTTAGTTGCCTCTTCCAAAACATAGTTTCGTATGGAGAAGAATGGGCAAGAAACTCCACCATTAAGGCTCCCATAGACAGGCGCGACGCGACAGCGCTACACAAAGGCGCCGCTCGTCGCTCGACACGCGGTGCCTTTGTATCGGGCGTCGCGCCGCGCCAGTGTGTACGAGCCTCTACTCTTTTAAAATGTTTTAGAATATTATGTACACATATTTTTTTTCTATCATAAGAATATGACGAATTTCTTCATATAATGGGACTTATCGTTATGACATAACCCGTGCCCGTGCCCGTGTAAATAATAATAATAATCCATTTGTTTTCGGGCGACACAGGCCCAAATATAAATAACCTGAATCTAAAAATACAAAGGAGATGTTTCAAAATGGGCCAGGTTACCTTGGTTTGAGGTACACCACCTCAAAAAAAGAAGAGAAAAACCCGTAGAATTCGGGAAAAATACAGACAATTCATTTAAGTGTATGCTGTTGTGGTAGATAATTGATATTTATCAATTATTTTTATCCACTTTCAACATGGCGTCACAACGATTTAGTTACTCTGTGCTTTAAAACACTGACAGTAAACCATAGATCGACCATTGACTATAGAAAGAGAACTATCAGCTGTCATAACAGTGTCAATAAACATGTCAAACGTCATTAATCAATCAAAATGACAGCTTACCGCCATGACGGGTTTTTGTTGTGTGTTGCAAGTTCAAGTGTAATTTCTTGTGGTTTACCAGCAAAAAACGCCATTTTAAAGTAATTAGACAGTTGAGAACTATTTTGAATATGTTTCCGTATTTTTAAGTATAGTGTACAAGGACCTGGCCCAGGCTCCATACATTTTGGAACATCTTTTAAAAGGCAAGCGATAATCCTCTACCTCTTTGGAGAGCACAGGCACGATGAATATGTTATGTCATCCTTACTACCCCTGTCGCAAGTTAAGACCCTTACTTCAATTCAGTGCCTTTACATAATGGCTCACCACTCATAAAAGGTGGGATAGACTTAGGACAAGTTTTCAGACTAGGTCAGGCGAGGTCCTAGATTTATTTCCTACGTTTTAACTTAGGTTTAGGCTATAAATTGTGCCTGTGGGTAGAATGTTAAAATGTTTGTCGACAGTTATGTCTATAAAGTGCGCGCGAGATAAGTACATAATTTTAATACTAGAAGTAAAGATAATATAGATCAACCATTTTTCAGATTATCTAAAATATATACATCTTTTATGGGGTACTGTGTTAAATGTTACAACAAAATACCTTGTGATACATTGTAATTAAATGGAAGAAAATTTAAAACTCATATTAAAAGTACACTTTGTAAACTATTATAACTATTATATCCTAGATAAGAATGCTTGGGAACATGCTGGTCCTGCTCCCTAGGACAATCTAGAGTCTAGACAAAATCATACTAGTTGCTTATTTAATTGTATAATTTATAATTTTTATGTCATCGATTTGACATTTTGTAACTATTTTAACTCACACACAAAATTATTAATTGTTAAAATTTTAGAAAAATCATCTACTTGTCAATATTTGTAAATATGTGAGCAGCTTTATATTTAATTATTTTTACCTACTGTGGTATAGTCATTTTATTCTAGGTGCATTGTCTTGACATATAATTAATGTATACAAAATATGGTAAAACATTTTAAAAGAGTAACGATGGAGTTTCATGCCCATTATTTTCCATACGAAACTACCTGTTGGAAGGGTAACTAGAATCAATATTTTTTTTTGTGAAGTTTGACGTTCTAAAGTTCCTTTTGAATTGAATGAATTGACTTTGACTTTGAAGTCTGCACGCGACTGGTAGCGTGCTTAATGTTGCCAGCCTAACTAATCTCTATTCATTCACTTAATCAAAAAATATTTTTCATTCAACTAAAGTAATTGTAGAAAAGACACGGCCGGATCCTGCCCTTAAAACCAATTCAGAATACATGAATGTATAGTTATTATGAATATATAAAAAATTACTTCTTAAATATGTATACTAAAATAAATCGCAACGATTACATTTCTCTAGCACAAGCGAAAAAAAATGCCAAAAAAATGTGTGTAATTGATTTTGTGTGGCTTTTAATTTCGATATATTTCTATGTAAAACCTTAACTATTGTAAAGACATACCTGTAAGCTTTAACTGACGTACTGAGTACATACTGTATGTCAATTTACAGTCACCAAAAGAGATAAGTAACCAGGGTCGTCGGATATAGTTGAAGTTTAGTAAGAAACCGATGGATGTTGTCGAATGAAATTTAATTTGATAAATGACCTGTTTTCTTTTCTATTAATTAAATTAAATTTGATTCAAAAAAATTCATCGGTTTCTTACTAACCTTCAACTATATCGACGATCCTGTTTATTTGTCTCTTTTGGTGACTGTTTATGAATATTTTTTGTTAGGACACAGCTCTATACAAATTCCGGCCGTGTCTTTTACTAGCATGGTACATACAATTAATGAACCTACTAGGTTATTTCCATTAGCATATAATTTAAAACTTCATGAGAGCCTTCCAAATCTTGTATTGCATACCTAGTAGTAGTTTTAAATTTTGTATAACAATGGTCCTGCAGGGGGTTAACGCCTTCCGTTCGAACATCTTCATCAGAATCCATGTTAGTCTTCATCAGAGGAGTCGGATGTGTCGCCAGAAATATTAATAATAAAGGATAGATATAGATAGCCCAGGGATAATTAAAATAAAAAAATAAAAATTTAAGTATGACTTAATTATTATTTATAATGGGATAGTTTTTTGAACAATAACCAATGCTTTTAAGTTTCCGACCATAAAGTACCTACGCCATTTTTTACTCTCACCTGTCAATACTAGGGATGTCCATATTTTCTATTGCGTGAAATGTGCCTTTCTACCTACATAAAATATAATGATATCGATTCTGTATTGATTGTTCGATTTATTATTGCGTATGTTCACATCGCATAAACACTAATTAATATCCTACTAATTTCCTATCAATCACACAATCACTGAGCTCAATATCTCTTCCATCCACATCGATTAGGTCATTCATTGATCACTCAGAAATTCTATACAAAATTCGCATCCAATTCTGCCAACCTAAAAACGAAAATCTCGACGCAAATTCACCTGACATCGTGCTCCCGTCATGCCAACTTGACAAAAAAATCAATGGAACGGAATAGAGTCGTGTCCCTTCGGAATATAAATCAGAATTCGGTATGATTGATTAGCCGGTTCTGGCGCCTGATGTGTGAATGGGGCACTATTAATCAAGTGTTTCTACGATTGGTATGGAAGGTTGTGAAATCATGACTGATAAGTTGATGTAACGGGTTCAGAGGCAGATGTAGATGATATGAGAGGGCACTTGTATTTATTTATTTCTTAGGATCGCTAACTTATGATACATAATAAAAAAAATGCTGGAAAACATCAACAGATGTAAACTTTCGCGAAAGGCACATAGAGCAACCACAGCTTACAGTATTTTCTATTGTTTGGTCTGGAATTCATGTTCAAAGTCGATTTTCAGTAGCGCTTGATTATGTCTGAAAGCCATGATTTTCTTTGGTGCAATAAAATCACGATCGAAGATGATTTTTATTATAGAAGATGTAGTGACTAAATTTTAAAAGAGTTTGCTTAGATGGTTTGGTTATGTTGAGAGGATGAATTAAATGCGACTAACAAAAGGTATTTACAAGGCAGATGTGAATGGAAACGCCGGGAGGGGACGCCCTAGGAGGACATATAGTGACCTTATTGGTGATGTTCTTCAGAAAGGTCAGGTTAGGCCAGATGCATGCACGTAAACGAGGCAAAAGGAGTATGTAAGGATCGTGGCAGGTGGCGTTCTGTAGTTTCTGTCTACCCCCATGGGAAGAAGGCGTGAGTTTATTTATGTGTTTTTGTAAATAAAATCTAGTCCTAAGGTACGAATAAGCTACCCAAGAGGCGACCAAAGGTCAGATAAGACATGTCTGCAGCGCGATCACCTTTCAGAAGTTCAGAAGTTCATATTTGTGTATATTCAACCTAATATTCTGCTGCTTTCAACTATTACTCGATTGCATTGAACATAAAAGCAATTTTCAAATTAGGAAACAAATCCCTAAAATATTTAACCCTCTGCCCGCCTCACAGTAATAAACTTAGTCGCTTTTTATAATATTATCGTTCTAATAAATTCTCGACAAATTGGGAGACTCCTAACTATTTCTAACCCTACCTTCAGTGAGCATACGTTTAAATATGCTAACTTAGAGATAGCTTTTAAACCCAGACAGTAAGCTGGCTTTGAATGAACGAGATTCTGCATACACGTAGAATTTCTAATAATGAAGTAAAATGTAAAGTTGAGTGGTGGACAGCGCTGAAACTTTTGAAAATTACGTAAATAAACGTAGTATGTACATACGGCGACATATCTAGATACATAATTCCTTGCTTTTCGTACAATGAGAAGACTGCTTAAGGTACGAGTTCGTAGCCGACTGCATGCAGCAGCAGCAGACGACGTGT
Organism: Dryobotodes eremita; assembly: GCA_917490735.1. Classification (NCBI taxonomy): domain Eukaryota; kingdom Metazoa; phylum Arthropoda; class Insecta; order Lepidoptera; family Noctuidae; genus Dryobotodes; species Dryobotodes eremita. Next base: position 18,841,111 of record OU823257.1, read on the forward strand.
CGCTGCGACACTACTGGTTTCTATGCATTTCTGTAAAATACCTTTCGTAGCTAGCGACACGTCGTTTTCATAGAAAAACATAGAAACCAGTAGTGTCGCAGCGACAGGTCGTCTGCTGCTGCTGCATGCAGTCAGCTACGAACTCGTACCTTTATACTGGAAATGTATAGCTTGATACGTCGTCCTACGTAAGCATAAATCAAACTAGTTAATAATACTCAATTATTCTACATAAGAACAGTTGCTGCAGGTTGTTTTTCTCATCTATTAGTAACGCATGCTTTAAATTACGATGCATAATGTCACAAAAAAAATTACTAACAAAATGAAAACGCAATTTTACAAGTCTTCCGTTCCATGAATTTTAGCACCGAACTCCAAAAAAGCAAATTAGACTGCAGACAAGAATTACTAGGAGGTACAGTAGCCAGCAGGTCAAGCTACACGACACTGTAAAATTTCTCCAAACGATTTTAAACCTTAAAATGTTGAAGGTTAAGTTCAAAATCGAATGAGAAAATCTAACAGTTTGTGCTAACTTGATGTGCTAGCCACTGTACTAACCTTTTTACATCGTATGAAAGCGTAGTTACATTTTCTGAGATGACATACAACTTGCATGAACGAGATAAGTCGAGTCCTTTTAGACCAGGATTAAAAAGGAAAATGTGAATTTCGCATTTCTAATTATACCTCTTTTTGACTCCGCCTTTTCTATCATATGAATATGACTGAATTTCTGGTCCTTTTTATCTTATTTCGTAGCGAAGTAGCTGCCAGATTTAGCTGACGGACCTGAGGGCCTAGACAAATGGTATTTTCTTCGGAGCGATTCTATTTCTACAATCGCTATGGCTTTCGCTAATGTTTCCATCATACGAATCGAAAACTAGCGATAACGGTTGCCAAAAAGTGTCACTTGGCTACGCATCTCTATGGAAGTAATCGTTCGACGCTGTCGATTCGTTTCATAGAATCGAATGATGTTAACATTGTCTAGCTAATTTCTATTCGTTGACCTATGATCACGTGACACTTCGATAGCTTATGTCAACCCTATACATTTTTTGGCTTTTCTACTAGCGCCATCGCTGATCGAATGTTACTTTATCTAGGCCCTCTGGTGTCTATTTCATGGACAGGTGACGGGCCACAATTAGAAAATTTCACAAGATTGTTTCATAATTTTCTGCTTTATTAAGAAGCAACTGTTGTGAAAATAAGACAATTTTGGATTTTTTAACAAATATGTCGCATTATAAGTTATTTAATCCCTGGCCCTGGTGGTCAAAGGGCCAAGAGTTCATGGCTGCATGCCAACCTGGGGGTAAAGCTGAAATGCCTCTTGTGCCTTTCATTATTTATTTTATTAAAACTTTATGCACAAGTAAAAAAAAAAATTCTGTACAGAGGCGGACTTAATGCCGAGGCTTTTCTACTAGTCAACCTTAAGGTGATGCAGAGACAAAATATGACAGGTGCAACATAATGGATAGATAACTTGAAAAATAATAAATATTAATACATAGATATATACATACATATAACGAAAATAAAGTTAGTCAAGAGAAATAACGATAGTGTGACGTTGCAAAATCAATAAATAACGCAACAAGTAGCGACATCTTGTGTCAGGCATTGGCATGGCTGTCAGCGTGTTCTCTGTAACACTAGAGAAATTATGTCATGTCAATTATATACAAGAGTATTAGTTAATTTAAATAAATAAACATACAGACATAATTTCCCACATTTTATTTAAAACAATGCCTAAGAAATGGAAAATAACCAACAGACAAGAATTCTATTTAGTCTATGGTGGTGGAAGCTTCTCGAAGGTTTGTGATATTGATCCGACGAAAGGGGAAGACCCGCAACGTGTGTGACACGATACGAATAGGATTTGGAATAGAGACTTAGTTCTGGAGGAACAGAATGTACCCAAATAACCCGATGGGTTTCCAATAAGTCCCATTCGAAGCTGAATCCGGTGAGTGTTTAAACGTATTCTTTGTTCATGCGGGATGGCGTGGCTCGTACATGTGATTTCTGACACGAGTGTATTGTTACAGGTCTGGCTGTTTTATGCTAGCCTTTTTTCTTGTATGATCTGATCTGATAAATAATTGAGACGTTATGCTTCGGAGTAGCCCCGTGGTCTGATGATTGGAATGGATCCGGGTGCAGGCAACCTTTGAGGTGTGGTCATCCGTTTGTTCAGGAAGGCTTTACTTAGCCGATATCGGTGATGAGGGAAGTTCGGCGCTCCAGGTAACGAAGCGTCATTATTGTACCCGTAGGCCACGTAACGTGCAAACACAGGGGTATCCTGTGTTTGCACTTTGTCAAGTGAAGGGATTAGTACAGAGAGATCACCGAAAATAATCGGTAAGGTAGCGATTTAGTCTATGAGAGAGTTAGGCCTATTGTATGGACTGGGTGATGAGACCAGTTGCCATAAAGTGTTGTGTCGCGGATTGCTTAGCATAATCTTATGTTCCCGTTGTTAGCACAACCTTGATAGGTAGGTACTTGTATGATTGAGCTAGTATCTATTAAGTGGTTCACCTCACGGACTCCCTATAGCGACTCTGAGTTATTGTAATATTCTCATTGCAGGTCAACACACCAATACAACTAGACCCGAGACTGGTTGTACTGGTGTGGAAGCCCAGGTGTATGGGGGAAGGTATGTGGCCAGCCACATTCAATATTGTGAACCTTCAATAGTGAGTTATTGTAATAAACATTGCATTGTGTAAGAAGGTACTTGTTTAATTGAATCTTTCCCTAGCAGCTTATTATACCCTACTTTACTTTAGCACGGTGGTGAGTAGTACAACACCGAAGGAGACCATCAACATCCAGTCTCCTAACCAATTCTGTACAACTCCGAGGGCCGGGTTACAATAGGGAGAGGAGAAAACGAATCCAGCAAATCAGCGCTGGGATGATTCTGCTAACTTCTTACGAATATGTTCACGTGCCTTCACTTTAAAAGATAATCGACTGGTTGCCGTCCTGATGTTCAGAGGGAGCGCATTCCAAAGAAAGACCACCTGGACAAAGCAAGAAGAGTGAATGAAACCAGAGTGGTGGGAAGGACATCGTAGAAGACGATTGTTGGTGGAACGAAGATTTTTACTATGCGCGGAGCATAAGTATTGAACATGCAAAGTGAGGTAAGAAGGAGAAGTAGGTTTGTCGAGAATAGAAAACAACACAGACATAGCCCTCAACTCTCCGCGCTGACGAATGGGTAACCATTTTAAAAGCAACCGGTGCGCAGACACATGATCGTACTTACGAAGATTGAAAACGAATCGAATGCAGTTATTTAGAAGGCGGTCCAGTTTATTGAGGAGATCAGCATTCAGGTCATAGTAACACACATCACCATAGACAATTACGGGAAAATATTAGGGACTGTACCAGCATTGCTTTAATGTATGATGGGAGAAGGCTTTTCAAACGATAGAGCGACCGCAACGTACTGGTGACTTTTTTACTAACAGTTGTGACCTGCTTTCGCCAGTCAAGACAAGTGTCTACATGTAGAGCAAGATCCTTAACATCGGAGCTAAACGGGATGACTGCATTGTCGAACGTTACAGGTGGCACTGTTAAGCCATTTAGCTTCCTCATACTGTGGGGGCTCCCTACAATGATAGCCTGACACTTGATAGGGTTAACCGCCACCCCAAATCGATCAGACCAGTTTTTAACCCGATTTAGCTCCTCAACCGCGTCGGATACGTTGTCAACACTTGCTTGGCAATAAACCTGCAAATCGTCAGCATAAAGATGGTACGAAGTCCGAAGCTCGATGGTAACGAAATTAATAAAAATGGAGAACAAAATAGAAGATAATATACCGCCTTGAGGGACGCCAGCTGTAAGATCACACAAACTCGACGAAGAGTCTCCAGCACGAACAGACTGCTGACGCCTCCGAAGATAAGAGGCAAACCTTTCCAATAGCTCCCGAGAGGCCATAAGATAGGAAAGGATGGATAAAAGGACTTCGTGACTTACGGTATTAAAAGCGTTGGAGAAGTCAATTAACACTAAGACTGTAACTTTAGTGTCTTCCATTCCCCGCCTTAAATCGTCAGTCACTTTAAGGAGCGCTGAAACAGTAATGTGCCCGGGCCTGAAACCGGATTGAAATGGACTGATGAGGCAGTTACGATGAATAAAGTGGGAGAATTGTTTATGAACACTGACCTCGAGCACTTTAGATAGAAAGTGAATTAATTACATTCAAACGGAAATACAGCAACGCTGCTTGGTTTCGGCAAAAGGTATGAAGGTATTTTCCCAAACGAGCTTCTTGGAATAAAGCTCTATTCCTAACCTGAATATAACTGTACGCCTGTTTTCCGCGAAAGGTAGGCAGAGGTGAACGTGTAGTACACCCAAATGCCAGTCATGTTTAAAGGCTCATGTAGTAGGGGGGCGCGCCGGTTGCCATCAACCTGGGATAAGTTTAGAACCCAGGCTGCTAATGAAAATCCCTGATGGCAATATCTTATAAGACTTTGCCCGACCTGGGGATCCAACCCAAGACTTCAAGCTCAGCAGGTAGTCTTTGGGACCAGTAGACAAATGAGACATGTCACGGACAAACAAGTGTGTGTGTCTGTATGTGTGAATACTTATTTTTTTAATGTCGCAGCATCATGCTGAGAGGCCTTTTGGCCTCGTACAGGACTTTCTGTTGTTATATATATTTTTGTTTGTTTTTTTTTATGCGTGTGTTTAGTTTAGCTTGATATAATTCTGTGCGAGTCCCAATAAATACATTTTCTTTCTTTCTCTCTTTTACTGTGCCTGCCTATTACCGATCAAAGAGGTTTGAGGACACGGCATGCACACTGTGGTAGGTTGGCTGCTGCGTTACAGGTCGAGTGGACGTTTGTATGAGGTAGAGTTAGTAGTCAAACTCAAACTCAAAGCATTTATTTCAATTAAACCATTTACACTTTTGGATTGTCAAAGAGTCGGTCAGTTAGAAAGTTGAAGCTAGTTGCCCATTCCAAAACGCCATTCCATTAGTTTCGGGACTAGCTGTTAGTGTATCTCAGATTTGTGTCTTAAAATAAGCTAAATGTGCTTGTGATTACAGTAAACTCTCGACCATTTTTTGAGACTCCACCGGTCAAGCCTTAGACTCATAACATTACGCCTGTAATCCCAGAAAGGTTTGGCAGAGGTGAAGCTACAGTACACCCACAATTCGACAAGACTTAGACACCATTATTAAAAATGAAACCACCTCGAATTCAAACAACAAAGCTACAATAAAGTCCGTTAAATAGAACTCATGGTGCATTGTTGACAGTAATTAAAATCATAATGACACAATTTTCCGCCACTCACTCTCGTAATTTTTACAACATTATTACGTCACAACTCAGTAAATTTCCCAACAAACGTAATGTAATTACACAAATCCATTGCTCACAAATTAGTTGCCGACATAATTTGTTTTGAATTCACGTTGAGTTATACAGGGCGTGTCAAAAGTATTCCAGTCACGCGCCGCGACGTGTGGACACACGGTTTAAATAAATGTACATAAGTACATAGAGATGTACTTTTTACACCGCTTTTTATGAAGTTTTTACGTTTTGGGATCTAGATTTTGAAAATGGAGACGAGTTTTTCTTAAAGATGTTTTAATTATGACTTCGACTGGCTTGTTTATCCAGTGGCTGAGCGTGGATTTCTAGGCTCCATCGCCAAGTCAGGCAAAGTATTTTTAGGGTTTCTATTAGGAATTTCTTAGTAGCCACCCGGATTTGTGGTGATTAGGGTTGTTTAATATCAGTATCAGCACCATATTAAAGATGACATGGTGCTCATATTATTACACATGGTAAAATGCGTTTGTAGACATCTGCCTTCATGTTCGAGGATTACAAGCGTCCCGTATGTATACCTATTCAAAGAACCAGTTAACCAATACAATACAAAAGATCCGGCGCCACACTATTTAAACTCCCTATTCTAAAAACAGCACGAGTTCAGTTTATCTTGCTCCAAGTAAACAGCGAGTGCTCGCTAATTCCACTTTATTTTATCACTACGTATGATAATGTCCGCTGTGTCGTTTCTGTGCTGCAGTTTTGTTTCACAATCTAGCCGTAGAGGGCACTAGTGTCCGCTTTGTCTTTAACCGTTAAGCTGACAACATACTGTATATAGAACGGTGGGTATTTTATATCACTTTGGAGACGACTGCTAAGCTTGTGGACTTCAAGTCTTTCATCTCTTAGCTGCCACGACTTATTTTAATTTCTGAATTGTTTATTATTTTTTTTGTTTTTATCCTTTTTATTACGGACTTTTAACGTGCACGTTTTTTTATATCGTTCTCTCATGTATAATTTCAACATCAACGATGTAACCAATTTTTTTTTGTCACTTTATGTTGATTTAAAAGAGTTACCTTGGAGTTTCTTGCCCGTTCTTCTCCATAGGTACCTACTAAACTTTGGAATGGGCAACTAGCTTAATTTTTCTGACTGACCGACCCCTTGACAATTCAAAAGTGCCTGTAATTGGTTTATTTTAAATAAATGCTTTGAGTTTGAGTTCGATATTGAATGGTTATGAACTGATATTATATTCACCACGTTTCGATAAATGATGGGAAGTAGATTGTGTTGCTTTTAATGTAGGGATAGACACCAAAACAAACAAATATAAATAAAAAATCTTTAATAAAATGTAATGTAATTTGTGAGTTATAACGTAGTATTCAATTATTATTATTTTCGAAATTGCTTTATTACTATTTGATGTTTATAATTATTTAGTTTTTTTTTTTTTGTATAATGTCCTAGTACGCTAATTGATAGTGCCGTGCTTTCCTGTAATTTAGATATGCAAGGTCTATATTGACAAAGAGTTTGAGTTAAAGCTGTGTATGTGTTTAGTTGGTAAGCCCTTATATAAATAAATAAATAAATACGAGTACATACCTGCACCAGCATTCATGGAGTTTATATTTTTGTCCTGGAAGTAGGGGTAGTTTATATACTTAGAGGTTGAAACAACATGGCGTATTATCATTAAAAAAAATATATATAAATCTAAAAAATATCTTAAATTAAAAGGTTTCCAAGGTCAGAACATGTACGTGAGAACGAGAAATCTATGCTACATACATACATAAACTCAGGCGTTCGTCACATGAGGGTAAGTAGAAACTACAGAACGCCACCTTATACGATCCTTACATAATCATTTTGCTTCGTTTACGTTCATTAATTTGGTCATATACGCACGCCATTTAAGCCACAATTTTCTTTTAAAACTAAAACACAACTAGAAGTTAAATAAAGCTGACTAAAAAGCTGAAATCTAATAAAAAACCTCTGGCTAGACAGTTAGACTGTGTGTCAAAGCATCCAAGTCACCTCCATCGAGCTTGAGAGCCCAACAAGAAGATATTGTTCTCTTCTAGTGTTTACTGAACTAAATGAGACTTACGAGTGCGACCCGCGGGGTTATTGCGTAGTACTCTAACAGTCAAAGTCAAAGTTCATATTTTCAAACATACACACTAATAGTTAAACACACACACACATAAATAGTTTAAAACATACACAATAAAGGAAACATAATACCGAACAATAATATAAGAATACGAAAAGAAAAAAGAAAAAAAAAAAATTGCTACATGTCACTAAAAACCTACTTTTGGGAACAACCTGCATTAATTCGAAAACATTCCTCCACCACTTTTATTGTAAGGACGGACGGTCAGATTGGTCACCGATGCTCGCTCGTTGCTATTAGATAATGTTTTGCTTAAATACCCGTAATAAAGTTATTAATTGTTTCTTTCTTTACTAAGTACCTTCTTAGGTGGTTTTGATGCTCTAAATTATGTAGTCGATGACTTTGGTGCACGGTAAAACTCTAATGAGTTTATGTTGGCACCAACTTAAATATATAATATGTATGTGTACTACTGAATAAATAAATAAATAATAATAATAATAGTAGCAATGGCTTTTATTTTGACAATACAACAACATTCATTGCGTTATTTACCATATTTGAGAGACAAATTTATCGAACATATGAGGCTATGGATTAGCAATATCCTTCAAAATGATTCAAGTTGTGATTGAAAGTGTGTTATGCAATTAGGGTCGCGGTCTTAATAAAATTTGTCAGAGACGCTTTTCTGAGACTAAATACGTTTTATTGTTCGATTTTGTTTTGTTTGTAGTTTTGTACTTAATTTTTGATGAAGTCGACGTTAAAGAGAGGAATCTTTATTGGACACAACAACGACATTACCCTCTTTTAGGCTTTACCGCAGTCGGGTAAAAAGATTACCTATTATGAGGAAGAAATATGATTAGTCAGCAAGGTTAGTGGCGGCAGTCCTGTCTGAAATACCTAAGAAAATACCTAATAACACAACTTTTATTAATTAAAAACCGTTATTTACAATATTTCTACAATGTACATAAAGAATCTATGTTTTTTGCTTGCCTGCGATCTCATAAATCATAAACCAAATATATTTAATAGCGGTTTAAAATTTAATATTTGGCAACATCGACTCGCCCCCGGCAAGGCTAGTATTAATTTTCGCAACTAGCAATTGGTGTAATAAAGTTAGATTGCGCCGGATTGAGCTGGATTAAACTGGATACACGTGGAATGGGGAAAAACTATATTTTAGTTACTGGTACAAAATTTGATGGCGTGTTGTGTGTTTGCGTGAAAAATGAAACATTGTATTTGTATTCAAAATGTGAATGATGAATTTTTGGTGAATTGGATTTATTGAAAAATTGGAAATTTATTGTTTGCTGTAAGTGGTTATTTTTTTGTAAATAGTTTTGCGGATTGTGGGATTGTTTTTTTTTGAGTAAACTTGTTCGATTTTTTCACAGATAGAAGCATATTTTCTGATTTGTGTGCTCATTAAATTAGCAGTCAGTACATATCATGAAAACATCTGTAATGGCTAATGTTTTAAAAGACAAAATGAAAATCAAGTTACCTTAACGACTAGAGATTGGAGCCTCCTTTAAGCCTGTGTTAGGATACTCCGCTCTTCCATAACTTAACTAAGTATAATTTACTTGTTTTATATAAATGTAGGTACAAAAGAAAGGTAAGGTAATTACTTGTTGCAGAGACAGACCCCACATAGGTTTACCTTATCCTTCTTTGAACTTGGTAAGCTTTTTAAATCTACTTATACTATAATATAATAAAGCTGAAGAGTTTTTTTTTTGTTTAAACGCGCTTATCTCTGGAACTTCCAGTCTGATTTGAAAAGTGCTTTTAGCATTTGATAGCCCAATTCTTGAGGAAGGTGATATGCTATTTACATCACGCTGCAAGCCGTAGAAAAATAAAATAATGGTTAGAAAGAACGGTAAGCGAAAGTTAAGTAGTGGCGCGAACAGGCGATGCGATGCGACGCGATGGGCCGGGGCCGAGAGAGTTTTATTAAAACGTAGCTGTTATTTTAGTATAGTAAAAGAACAAAACCGTTCGAGTAGTGTTTAGTATAAGTGAATAGTGTAAAGTACAAAACTGCTAAAAAACTCACAAGAACGAAGTGTATTCGCCTTAATAGAGACAATAAGAAAAGTGCTATTCGACACATTCTTACTCAAGACAATTTAATAGCTTAGGTTATAATAAAATTACTTATTAGTCTATTTATAAGGCTAGATTGTAATAAGATTGAGGTTCATCCTATTGTTGAACAATATGAGAAAGAAAAAACACGTGTGGCACTCGGGGACTGCCGCGGTAAAGCTATTGCATAGCATTTTTTACCAACTTATGCATTTATAATTATTTATTTATTTTTTATTTATGCAGTATTTTTTTTTCTTTGATATTAATTCAAGTACAGTCGTACCGTATACATACACGTTAAGCGAACGCTCGGCCGAGCTACATGTAGGCGGAGTGGGGGGTGTTAGGTTTTATTTTCGTTACGGAATTTCTTGATTCGGTCGCCGCGCTCAAAGCCCGCGATAAAAGCTATGCAATAGCTTAAAAATAGAAAAAAAATTGTATGTGTTTGTATGTGTTGTGTATCTAACGACTTCACGCAAATGAAGTATCGGGCAGAAGCCGGTAGTCTTATAAAGGCAATTTTATCCATAAATGTTTCGAGAAAGAATATGATATAGAATAGAATAGAATCTCTTTCTTTCTTTTTTCTTTCTTTCTAATAATAGGTATCGATCAACATTGATCTATATTTACAGCCATGAACCTCGCAAAACAACATTGCCATCACAAAAATTAATACAACGTTCATTAAAGTTAATTATGTAGACATTTTGCGAGCCATTTAATATTTCGCGTCACGTCCGACGAATAATATTGAAATAAGTGGTATTTATTTATAACTTATCGTTGTTTATTTGGGTCGATGTTGCTGCGATACGATTGTATTCGATGTTAATGTTATTACGATGAGAGGTCTATTATACAGGCTGACCTGAAAACTCCTTTTGAAATTGAAAAAAAAAAACTGTTACTTAATTAGAATTAGGTTGGCTATAAGGCTAGCGGAGTACTTACGTAACACACTAACAGTAGGAATGGGTTTCATTTTGACAGTTCAACAACATTCATTGCGTTATATACGTTGTTGAGTACACAAGTTTTTCGAACAAATGAAGCAATGGATTAGCAATAGGCTTCAAAATGATTTAGATTGTGTGTTACGTAATTAGGGTGCAGGCTGTATGCCACATAAATAGGTTAGAAAAGGGTGCTGGTGTTTAACCAACACAATCATGCCTTATTTTACACAACCTCACGCCTTCTTCCCATGGGGGTAGGCAGAAACTACAGAACGCCACCTGCTACGATCCTTACATACTCCTTTCGCTTCTTCTACGTTCATGCACCTGTTGACGTACTATGAGGTGTTACTCGTAATACCATAATGGTTCTATTGCGAAAAAGGGATAGTGCTATCGGTCATATATAGCTCCGTCTCTCTTTCACGCTGGAACAATGATGGTTTTAACACCGGTACGCACGCCAGTTGCGAGTACTACGTACCTGACCTTTCTGAAGAACAACACAAATATGGTCACTATTATGTCTTATTATAACTTATAATTATTTCGTGGATGCATAAAAGAGAGGAAAGATGCATTCTTTCAGTCTCAAAAGTCGTATCCTGTAAATCAGCTTGAACCACAAACACTTGCGGCCTGCTTATATTTCGCAGGCGGAAAATAGCAAATAAATAACGAATCGGACAGATTTACGGGCTTTTACGCGTTACGGGGCGCAATTATGCGTAAACACGTAAAATTAAAAAGTTGCTGCGCGGTTTTATTCGCCGATTTACGCGCTTGTGCGCTGATTACGTCTACTTATAGTGGATTTGTGTTGCGTTTTGTTGCACGCGAAGGGGAACTTTTGTGTGAAGTATTTTTTTTTTATCAGGGGATCTGTTTTTTCAGCGTTTTTTCTTTCATTTCGGTAAATCAGCTGCTGAATTTCTGTTCTGTTCTTGTGATTATAGATAAATTTGGATTTATTATATTTTTCATTTTTATTATTCAAGTTATCAAATATCGAGTTATCTTTTTGTATACACGGGTTTCTGTGACAAATATACCTATTTTCCTTTCATTTTTTTCTTCTTTAAATTGCAGATAAATTCCCTGATTTTTTGAGGTTATCTTCTGTTTATTATAATTTAAAACCTTTGTAAATCATCACGTAAATCTATAATGCATTGAGACTATCCATGACATAGTTGCCAAGGTCACCAACTAAATGATAAATGATTTTATTTCTGTAAGTAGGTTTGTACAAACACTTTTACACGTCAATCATATTTTTTAAACTAGATGAGGTCGGCGTTTCCTATCTGACTTCTCTGAGAAGAAACGCCGAAACAAACTCAGAGGTCACAGTCTCTTTTAAAGTCCAGACATAATCTTGGTCAGGTCATGCGAAGACCATGCAGATTGGTATCTGAAATAGTCTTTTGAGGAAAGAACCACACAGAATTGAGTGGACCTGTCCAGTCAGTGCACGCATTTGTCAGTAATCGTGCAGCTCAACTCAGAACTTAAGGAGCTCAACGATTCGACGAACAATATCAAAGAAAGGACATTTGGGTAGGCCGCATAAACTACTTAAACTGCCAGACCAAGAATAAAACTGAAACAATGACCCACATAGTCCTCAAATTCACAATAATGAAAATAATATAATACTTTTTATAGTAAATATTCTGATAACTGATAGGAGTCCTTTTCGGGACATACTGTAAAATCACATAATTTGTATAAAAATAGTTACGTTAGTTGTACCTACACACAAATTGGTAAACTTAAAAGGAAAAATATATATTCTATAAATAAAAAGAAAATATGTATAGAATCTAACTACTTTTGTTTAGTTAAAAGCCTACCAGACCGATAAAAGTTGCCATCATTAATAATCCGTAAAATCTTGAATTAAAACTTCTTTGAAATTTACTAAACAACTTCAAAGTTATACTAAGTAATATGCTTTACTTGGATAACTTTATTTTTTATTTATCAACATTATAGAGATGTAAATAAGTGGTATTTTGTTAAGAGTAGCAATATTGGTTTAGTAAGGCAATCACGGCTGCCAAACGTGAGATTGTAAGTTCGCTTTCTGGGTCGAGTAGTGTTGTTGAGATTTTTTGTAATAATATCAGTTATAACCCACAAGTCTGGAATACTTAGAATATGTACAATGGCTAAGTAAAAGATACTAGATAGAGTATGTGATAAAACTGAGGGTAATTACATAACACACTAACAGTAGGAATGGGTTTCATTTTGACAGTTCAACAACATTCATTGCGTTATTTACGTTATTGAGCCGACAAGTTTTTCGAACATATGAAGCAATGGATTAGCAATAGGCTTCAAAATGATTCAGATGGTGATAGATAGTCTGTTACGTAATTAGGGTGCTGGTACCAAAAGTATTACCTATCTGAATACGGAATAACGTATGACAGATCATTTGAAGACTTATAAAAAGCTATGGTAAATGAGTACAAAGCCAGCAAGGCCCTGACAACTGTCCCTATTACATTACATTTAATTACATATTACATTAAATTCATATGATGATCCATACGTCACGTTCGTGAACGGGCGCCGTCAGTAGGGACTGGTCATCTCTTAGCTGCCACGGCTTATTTTAATTTAATTTAATATTTGAATTGTTTTTGTCTCTTTATTACGGACGCTTTTAACGTTCTGCATCGTTCTCAGATGCATAATTTCAACATGAATGATGTAATCAATATTTTGTAACCATATTTTGATTTACAAGAGTGTCCATGGAGTTTCTTGCCCGTTCTTCTCCATAGGTGCCTACTACGCTTTGGAATGGGCAACTAGCTTCATCTTTCTGACTGACCGACCCCTTGACAATTCAAAAGTGCCTGTAATTGGTTTATTTGAAATAAATGCTTTGAGTTTGAGTTTTGAGTTATTACAGTCAATCGTGGAGGCTCTTTTCTTTTAGATCCCCGTCCTAAGTCTTATCAGTTCCGTGGATATGAGAACTTGAACAATTTATTTAATATCGTGGTAAGACGATATCTCCATCTCAAAGATGGAGATAAGGGGCCGTCTCTACCAAGGTCCTGGCATTGATATATTGTGGGTATATTGTGTAGGTATACATAATTGAGTATTTCAAGGTCTGTACAGACATAATGACGTTCCATTTCTGTTATGCAGAGATGATATTTTGTATGCATAAGTAAGGCACACAAATACAGAGTTATCAAAGTACCTATGTCACAGTGGAGGAGTTACAGTAATGCAACTTATTATTGTCTCATTAATGAATGTAATACGTACGAGTATATGAAAATAGCAAATGCTGTGGTGTAATATCGCTCATTTGGAGAAACATCGACGTAAATGTAATTTTTCCCAAAAATTTGTTGTTGATATTTGTGCTCGAACAAATTTTCACTGAAGCAGAGGAGTGAAATATTTAATATGTATTGGGATTTATCATCATTTCAGGACGAGACTTTACCGTCTCGTTCTGAAATATTACCCTATTACAAAAAAAAAAAAAACATTTTAAATCACTTTCTTGTTAAATTTGAAAAGCACCAGTTACGTCGTTGTTTCTCCAAATGAGCGATATTTGCCAGAAAGCTAAATGGCGGATTACTTAGGGTGAGCTGGGCGTATATTTACATTATTTACCTAAGTGTTCACCTTAATTAAGAGACGCGGCATCGGGTCAGACCAAATAAAAAAACAGGAACAAAAAATAAAAATTAACAAAAGACTGTGAAGCGCCGCGGGTATTTGGTTTTCTCGAATACGTTGGAAAAAACATAGATAAGTATTCAAAAGTCGGAAATGCAGTGTTAAGCTTTTTCAGCAAAGCTATTTCATTCACTTTTGAAAACAGAGAGTTGCCAAGTAATTTACGAACAAGACTTCCTCATGTTGGAAATTCAACTTGGTAGGCCGTCTTACATAAAACACGTTTTTGACACCCATATTCATAAAGCATACTGTTAAAAGCTTAGGCACTATTTATTTATACTTTATGTACAAAATTGGTACATAAGGCGGACTTTATGCCACAAAGCATACTGCCTATTGTCAGATGATACCAAATGGGCTATCATACCAAGAACTATTCCTGAGGGGTTCGTGGCTAAGAAATAACAGCTGCACGCGTCGATCTTCAAGGTTAAGCAACGCATTCCGAGGTCGGTTCGTGGAGGGGTGACTATCCATTACACACCTAGATCCCTCCATGTCTCGAAAAGCACATTAAATCGTTAGTCCCTGCTGTCATTTGTAGATCTTTGATAGTCATTACGGGTATTCAGAAGCCCTAAAGTCTGACAACCTGTCTTACCAAGAGGTATCGTATTACCCAGTAACTGGGTTGTGGAGTCAGATAGGCAGTCGCTCCATGTAAAATACGCGTATTCAGCTGCATCAGATGATGATCAAGAAGTATTCCTGTTCGCACTTGACTTACTCCTTAACTCCCACAGTGGTTCGGCGACGGGGTAATTGCTCGAAGGAGCTGCGCAAGACAGCCCTCCCTCGGTTATTAATGACAGGCAATCCCTCCCCCTATTTACAAGTCATTAAGTGGGCCCAACAGAATTCATGTTTGTAATCTAATATTTTGTTCAACTATGAATTTTGAATAAATTTTAGGGGTTACGGAAGTTTGAGTTAATTATTTTTATTTATTCGTTTTTAGTTAAGGAAGATGTTTTTGTAATACACATGAAATGGATATGTACTGCTTTATTATTACAACAAGGACACGATACATCTTTCTCTTATTTTTCTTTTCATAGATTTTGACTCTGTTCTTGTCTCAACTCTGACTAAATCTTCATTGAAATTCTCCTCTGTAAACACAAGATGTACTCAGATTGGTTATTATTTATCAATAAAAAAGTTTTAATAATAAAAATATATGATGCTTGATGTCCAGAAAAGCCGTGCAGTTGGAAAAGCCGCGCCTTGGTCCTAACTAGTTTTCACAACGTTCATAAGCCAACTAATAATTGTCTCTCCAAACTAATTATTAGTAAGCCAAGTGACTCGTCACTCTGTTATTTGGTCCACCAAAGTCTATCCTACTTATTTTACCAACACCTTGAAAGTTAAGTTATCGGAAACTAATACAATGCGCACACCAGAGCGGCAATTCCGGTATTTTTAAGAACGCTCCAAATCTCACATCAGTCTCAATTAGTCAAAAATTGAACATCGTTCACCTACAATGTTTACATTTAGTGCGGATTTCACCAATTAAGTTATAGAGGTATGAGGAACAGGGTGTAAAGTTCATTCTTATCTCCATAGAAAAGGGAGGATCCTTCGACCAAACGGGTGTCGTGTCTGGTGGGAAATGCCCGACGCTTGATGTCGGGACGTTGTATATACGCTAGTTGCGCGGTAAACTCTGCTTGCGCGATGCAGGAATTTGCGTGACGTCAGTGTGACGCGTAGCTCGCATGTGTCGTTGTAGATGCCGCTACAAAAATGAACGCGATCAGCACTTCTAAACCGCGTTAAAGAGCTGTCAGTGTCAGTATTCTACAAAAATGTTGACGCTGACAGCTGTTGAACGCAGTTTAGATGTGCTGAACGCGTTAAGTTTCATTGGTGAAATTCGCCCTTAATTGTCGCTAGCATGACTTTGCGATTTAATTTTATTTAAATGACTAACTAAATATACAAATAAATACAAAAATCCTTTTGTTTTTTGGTCACTTAGGCGTTGAAGTACTCACGCGTTAAGTTTCATTGGTGAAATTCGCCCTTAATTGTCGCTAGCATGACTTTGCGATTTAATTTTATTTAAATGACTAACTAAATATACAAATAAATACAAAAATCCTTTTGTTTTTTGGTCACTTAGGCGTTGAAGTACTCGTCCGTATATCTTTTTTTTTTTTTTTTTTTTTTGGGTGGGAAATCGTCAAATGACCTCTCCCGCTCTGGGCGGAGCGGAAGGGCGTGTCAGACTCTTACTGACTAAAACCCACCCGTGTTCCTTCAGTTGCCTGTGCGCCAGGGCCACGGTAACTCTTTCGAATAATCCGCAGCCCCGGCAGGCATCGGTCCTATGGGACCCCGTCAATTTTGCTGACATCTCTTTGAGGCGCGCGTGGAACACGACGCGCCGTCGACCCGGGCCTGGTCCTTACCGGACGGCGAGCTGCCCATTGCTCGCCGTCCGCAAGCCCGCGCCTACGGTGGCCGGGAGTCGGCAATCGACTCCTGACGCCCAGGGTGTCTCCTCCTCCTGCGGCGGCTAGGGGCGCGAGGGCGCAGAGATTGCCTCTCCCTTTCGCGCTCCGCCTCCTCCTTCGCGAGCATTACTGCTTCGCAGAAGGAGGTGACGGCTTCCCATTCCCTCTCGCTCCGTACCATGGCCTGAACCAGGGCCGGACGCGAGAGGTCGCCGCCGCCGATCGCCGCCACGAGGACACGGCGGTGCTCCGCCCAAGCCGGGCAGACCTCCACCGTATGCTCCACCGTGTCCTCCGGTCGATCCACGCAATGATAACACCCGGGCGTTTCCTCCCGCCTTATACGAAACAGGAACCTCCCGAAACAGCCATGTCCGGTGAGGACCTGCGTCAGGCGGAAGGTGATGACGCCGTGGCGCTTCTTCTCGCGGCAGCGGAGTTACGCCCCGGCGTTTCGCCTCCTCGCGCCACTCCCAAACGTGCGCGAGGACCTTTGCCTCCAGATCCCACGGCGGCAATCCGGCAAGGAGGCTCGCCGCCTCGCAGGAGACCGTGCGGTATCCCCGTACCATCCGGATGGCCATGACCCTTTGGGACGCGTTCAACCGGCGGGCTGGCCGGAGCCTCAATGAACGCGCCCACTCGTTCGTATCCCTGTCATCCGGAAACGTGCTCAGACGACTGGCAGCATTGCCACGTTGAATGGCAATGCTAATTCTTTGCCCAAAAAACGAGCCAGCCCTCTGGTCACGTGAAGTGTCGACCAGTCGGCGAGAAATTTGGACGTTTTAAATTACGGGAATAGGCCTTCAGACTCAAAATAGTATTGTCTGAGGAAGACAGCATTTTTGTACAGTATCGAAACAGTTTTGTTTTCGTAGATTTTACACGATTTTACATTTGCATTGACTAAGAAGCAAGTTAAATTCTTTGAAATCTATACTTGACACTTGATAGAGAAAAACTAGGCTCCTTCAAACAGGCGCGACACGCGACGCGAATCGCACGCGACACAAAGGCACCGCCTGTCGCGCGACAGGCGGTGCCTTTGTGTCGCGTGCGATTCGCGTCGCGTGTCGCGCCTGTTTGTAGGAGCCTTTAGACTGACATTTTGATACATTAAAATTTTGAACTAGGACTTGTGTATTTATTTTATTTCTTATTTTTATATTTTAATATGCTGCACTGGTTGACGTCGACACGTCAATGTCGGCTGTCGCTGAAAGCCATCGCTGGGGCTCGGTCTCGCACACATGGTCGTAGCATTATGCTCAGCGATTGCCGTTTTGCACGGATGTGACGCATATTTTCCCCCCAACTTGTTCTTGTTTTTGTTTGTGTGTTTTCTCTGCGTCATCTTTACTGCTAATAAACATATTTTCTTTCTTCTTTCTATCTTTTCTTGCTATACAACTCTTCCTAGTTTATCTTAAGGCGCTACTTAAATAAAGCAGTTGTTAATCAAGCATATGGGATTGTTGGGATGCAAGTGTACCGTCATATATTTCTTAGTGCTGGCGATAGTCTGTGTAAAGAGTCTTGATTGAAGTTTGTGCATAACCTAACTATTATACTTACAGTTCGCGTACTTTAGTAATCATGATCCCGATCCCAACAGTGTTTTGTTTCCATCAGTTGGAGTATGAAGCTGCCGAAGTAATTTGCTGATTTTCTATTATTTTTAGATCGCTATGAAGGTTTACCTAAAGTAAATGAAGGGTAGATAAGAAATTGATCCGCCTTTCATGAACGTTTTAAGATAACTGCTGTAAGTAAAGTAGTTTTTAATGAGTATTCTATTGTTGTCTCGTTTTGTCGCTTAGTTTATGATAGTGACAGGTTATTAAATAGTTAAAGGAACTTACCTGTTTGTGAAGTTCGACGGTAACTTGTTGCTGTCTTGTTCGAAGAATATGATTGAATACAATATTATTATCGGTGTCGAGTTACTGGCAACACTTATTTTTGAAGAAATAAGCATTGAAAGATTGCGTCCTCACACGTGCTGTCATCTGCGTCTGTAACTATATTCATTCGGTTTTAATATCAAGTAACGTCACATATTTCCGCATAATTTTTACTATTTTGTGTTAAAAACTGTTTAAATTCACATGAAAATGGAACATAGGAAGTCAGAAGGGAAAACAAAAAGGTCACACTTATTAAGAAATATAAAAAAAGAAACGAAAAACGTAATAAAGAAACATACATTTTCAATGGTGTTAAAAACTGAAAGCTCGTCACAGGTGGCAGCACAGTTCAAAGTCTTCAAATCGCCATTGTCTTTTTTATGTTTAATTTTGTGTCGATCACAAATTAACCGAAAACTAGATAAATATGTATGAAAATTGGAGAGTAGCACTATTAAAAGACGAGGTAAGGAAAAAGGATGCTTCTACGTCTGATAATAAAGTAGGTTTAGTGGAAAAGACAATCAATTATGAACGTTTTGTAATTTATGGGTTATTTTGTGTTTGTTAACTTGAAGTAAATTTTTTGGTGAAGACACGACACGACACGACAGAAATAACCTGATTGGAAAACCAACTCGAGGATGATCTTCCTGACTGAAAAAGTTCAGAGATGTTAATTCTAGCACTGATCTATTATGATAATATAAACACACACACACACCTTTACTATAATTAATAATTAATCATATTATTAAATTAATTTTTATATACCTTTTATATTTATTTACCAATAAGACTAATATGATATGTGATTATTTAATCAATTAATGTTACCTACAATCGCCTGAAACACAGGATTACCTAGTTCAGGCACAAATTATGGATGAACTTGACATAAATTTAAGAAAAACTGTATTTAACCTTATACCTTATATTTTTGAATATAATTTTTATTATTATTATTATTAATTACGTAATTTCACATCACATGTGCCTGTAGGTAATAAAAACGGACTTAGTTCCCTTGCGAGCATCACCTGAATACGAATTTCTGCCATAAGTCTTCAGGTTTAAAAAGAATAGCACATTGTCTCCACGAAATATCGGGTTTCCAATTTATTTTCGGAGTGTTTTCTCCCTCAATTTTCGTCTTTTAACATCTTAGGCAAAAACATGGGTCCCCGTGATTTTGCAGTCAACAGCTGTGCAACGGGGAATATTAATTAATAATACGTAAAAGAAGTCGCTTGTTTATAAAAAAAATATGGATAGTGACAGGCTAGCTGTCAAATTCTTGGACGTTAGAGAGCAGCGACATCTGAAGTAAGCAAGTAGCAGTTTTTGTCCCCATTCGAATTTCGAAAGTAAGCATTTTAATGCTTGGTGTGCTTACTGTTTATGGTTTTTTTTACCCCACTGCGCCAGAATGAGGGTTATGTTTTTCGAGTGTTCGTATGTATGTATATGTCGCAGTGTCAACACTGATCAGCCATCTTTATTTTTGATTATTAGTAACGTCATCTAAGTTTGTGAACGTTAATGTTAGAGCTCATGAGGCTCACTTTGTTTTGTCGAGACGCGGTTGCGAAAGGTTGTCTTGCCATCCTACATCGAACTCACCGCGTTTCCATACTGTAATCTGATTGCATCTGCCTAATCAAGTGATGTTTTTGTAATTAGTGAACTTTACTGCATTAATAGACGCCTGTACTTAACGTTTTGACTATTATTTCGGTTACCTATCATGTCCGACCATTCTGATAACGAAGAAATGGAAATGCCTTCGTTATATATATATTTCTTTGGCACCCTCTTTAGCCTAAACGGCTTGATGGATTTTAGCTTGAGAGGTGTCCTTAGATTCGTTTTAATTGTGTGTGTGTATTGTGTAAGTTTATTGCATAGCAGTCGGGTATAAACCAAAATCCTGAAATATGGTGTAACTTTTATTTGTCCCCGGCTGCGATAAACTTATACAAAACAAAGTTCAATAGATAATATTGCTTGTTTTTCTCTTGTAGCGGCATCTACAACGCCACATGCGAGCTACGCGTCATAGTGACGTCACGCAAAATCCTGCATCGCGCAAGCAGAGTTTACCGCGCAACTAGCATATATAATATATAACGTCCCGACATCAAACGTCGGGCAGTTGCCCACCAGACACAACATCCGTCTGGTCGGAGGATCCTCTCTTTTCCATAGAGTATGGGTGAAATTTACACCCTGTTCTTCATACCTCTGTAGCGGCATCTACAATCGCCACATGCGAGCTACACGTCACAATGACGTCACGCAAAATCCTGCATCGCGCAAGCAGAATTTACCGCGCAACTAGCATATATACAACATCCCGACATCAATCGTCGGGCAGTTGCCCACCAGACACAGCAACCGCCTGGTCGGAGGATCCTCCCTTTTCCATAGAGTATGAGTGAAATTTACACCCTGTTCCTCATAACTCTATACTCTTCTCAGTTAGGTATGTGTTTCTGCAGTCAGGTTTTTTGTTTTATAATAATGTACATCATTCCATCAGTTGGAGTATGAAGGTGCCAAAGTAATTTGCAGTTTTTCTATTATTTCCAGATCGGTGTGAAGGTTTACTCAAACTAAATTAAGGGTAGATAGGAAATTGATCCCCTTTTCATGAACGTTTTGTAAGTAAAGTAGTTTTTAATGACTTGAATGATTAACTATTTTGTTGTCTCATTTTGTTGGCAAGTTTATGACTGGACAAGTTATTAGACCTCCATAAAAGCTGTTTAGTAAATGAAGTCGATAACTATCGGCTCAAAATCAATCTGTCTAGCCTTTTCCTAACTATTTTGGAGTCAGCTTCCAGTCTAACTGGATGCAGCTGAATACATATGAGTATGATGAGTATTTTACATGGAGCGACTGCCTATCTGATCTCTACAACCCAGTTACTGGATAACTTGATACCCCTTGGTAACACTGGTTCTCTGACTTTTGGCTTCTGACTACCCGTAATGACTGTCAAAGGTCTACATAGCTAGGACCGACAGCTTAACGTGCTTTCCGAGGTACGGAGGTGTCTCGATATGTAATGGATGCTCACCCATCCATGAACTGACCGTGGCAAGCGTAGCTTAACCTTCGCTCGATCCGTGCGGCTGACATCATTTAGCTGCGATTCCCTCCTCTGAAGTCGAACATTATCAGCAAAAATCTCAATTAGAGAGCATAAAGAGTCTTCACCAGTAACGTCACTAAAATACTTGCTGAAAGCATAAACTTGTCACGGCAATGTGGTACCTATTTACGTGTGGAATAAGTTAAGAATGGTGTCACACTTTTCACAGAACATATGATGATTAAAAAGTTTATTTTAGACATCTATCTCTTTATTGGTGATGTTCTTCAGAAAGGTCAGGTGCGTAGTACTCGCAACCGGCGTGCGTGTATGACCAGCACCCTAATTACGTAACACACTATCTATCACAGTCTGAATCATTTTGAAGCCTATTGCTAATCCATTGATTCATATGTTCGAAAAATTTGTCTGCTCAGCAACGTAAATAACGCAATGAACGTTGTTTAACTGTCAAAATGAAACCCATTCCTACTGTTAGTGTGTTACGTAATTACCCCGCAGATGTATGAAAGTAAACGAGGCGAAAGGAGAATGTAAGGATCGTAGCAGGTGGCGTTCTGTAGTTTCTGCCTACGCCCATGGGAAGAAGGCGTGAGTTTATGTATGTATGTATCTATCTCTTTTTATAGCTTAAAAGTCAGTTCAGTTTACCTACACATTACATTATTGAACGAACAAGTTTGAAGACGAGAGGGCCTAGTGCGAGTTTTTATACCAATTCGATCACGTTAACGTTCACATAAGTTAATTTGTATGGAATAATTGTAGTTCCCATTATTATCATCAGACGGCACTACTTCAGTTCCAGTACAAATAATTGAAGTTCACGTTAACGCGATCCAATACGTATAAAAACTGGTAGGCCCATTGTCTTCCTCAAACGTTTTTAGGCTCCCGTAGTCAACAAGGAACCCTTATAGTTTCGTCATGTCATGCTTAGCTCAGAGACTCTAAGTACTAGAAAGCTATAATTTGGCAAAGATATACATATTAATTACGCCGACAAAGTGGTAAAATAAAATCATGAAAAAAACATCTTTAGGGTACCTCTGTACACGTAAAGTGGGGATGTTTTTTTTTTTCTCGTCTTTCCCGTGGTGTGGGGTATCGTTGGATAGGCCATTCAAAAATATTACGGGTCTGTGAAAACCATTTTTTGATTCAGGGATTCGTTTGCGTAAAATTAAGCTTTAAATTGCTCATTTTTGTTATAGTCAAGTGTTCCCCGTCCTGCCAGCTAACTGGTTGCTTTTGGATATGTGAAAAAATTCACGGCAGTAGTATATATAAAGACATTAAAAGGAAAACTATCACAGTTAAGTAGGCTTTACAAGTTTACGAGTAATAGTCGACCAACTAACATTTGCAGTTGGAACGTATGGGAGAACATGTTTTTCAACTACAATGTTAAGTTTATTCTTGGGATAAATTCATCCCAACTACGGAAACCTTCTTTGTGCGTGGTCCGACACGCACTTGGCCGGTTTTTTCTTTACTTAAGAAGGTTAAACTGACTCGTCCCTTTCCCGGGTATTAAATAGAATATTTGCTCTCCCCTAAAAGCCTGTATGTGACATAAATAAATCAAGTACCAGCTCCACGTATCTACGTTGCCGAAACTTACAGCCTTACGTGACAAATGACACGTTAACTTGGCTAAATTGCAAATTTATGCTGATGACTCTTGTTTGTCCCTGAAAAACGGTTCTTATGGTCTCTCTGTGATAAATGATAAATTATTTTATTTCTGTAAGTAGGTTTGAACAAACACTTTTACACGTCAATCATATTTTAAAAACTAGATGAGGTCGGCGTTTCCTATCTGACTACTCTGAGAAGAAAGGCCGAAACAAACTCAGAGGTCACAGCCTCTTTTAAAGTCCTGACATAATCTTGGTCAGATCTTGTGAAGACCATGTAGATTTGTGTCTGAAATGGTCTTTTGAGGAAAAACCACACAGATTGAGTGGACCTGGCCAGTCAGTGCACGCATGTCTTAGTAATCGTGCAGCTCAACTCAGAACTTAAGGAGCTCAAAGATTCGACGAACAACACCAAAGAAAGGACATTTGGGTAGGCCACAAAAATTACTCAAACTGCCAGACCATGATTAAAATTAACTGAGAAAAAAAAAAGCAACAATGACCTACATAGTCTTCACATTCACAATATTAAAATAGTATGGTAGTGGCGATTAAGGTGAATCCTCAGCTGTACCCCGCCAAATTCAAATTTTCTTTGTTTTCTTTGCAAATTGCAGCTCTGTTTTACGTCGTATGTTGATCAAAATGCGATTTGCGACTTGGGGATTTGGATGGGAATTCAACAAATGACTTCTCCCGCTCCGGGCGGAGCGGAAGGGCGTGTCAGACTCTTACTGACTAAAACCCATCCGTGTTCCTTCAATTGCCTGTGCGCCAGGGCCACGGTAACTGTTTCGGTATCCTTTTCTGCATACTAATCCTTAATGCGTCAGTTCGCCCTAACCGTGCTTGCTACTATGATCATCATAAAACTTCAAAATAGTGATCAACATGGTACATTCCGTTCAAAAACATTACAAGGCTATTTCCCATACGATATTCTAATAGTTTTACTAACTTTCTTTTCCCCCGTATAAGATCGATCACGTTCGGAAGTTTGGACAAACTTTGAGATTAACGACGGGTAAATACACCTCCGTGGAGGATTCTACGAGAAACATTGACGGGACGTAATTTTTGTGTGTATGGTGAACTGTAAATAGAGATATATAGTTATTTACTTATTAACTACAAAGCCTTACAATCAGTCTAAAGGTCATAAACACAGATATCAACTCGGAAAGGGAACGTCACCGTATCGCCTTTCGCCTCGCCGTCAAACAGGCGTCAACCTAACGTAGGCACAATGAATGTATGTAATGAGTCCCTTATTCTAAATTTAATTTATTGTAACCATTTTAATTATTTTTATTAATGAATTGTATTGTACTGACAATTCCTTTTTTATTTTGTATAATCTTAATTCTTATTTGTGATAGTAAGGAACAATCCCAAAATTTTAATCTTATCCAAAAATTTATATGTATTTTTATTTTCTTTTTTAAGTACTTTATTAATCAATTGTATTGTATTTTAATAATCATTTTTTTATTTATTTTTTATATATTTGAGTATTGCTAATCTAGTGGCACTTTTTACGTAATCCTAATTTTGTTACCATGCGGATAATGTAGTGGGCTGCAATATTGTTAATTCTTTTTATTATTGCTATTTGTAAACATTTTATATTGTAGCTGTTTATTGTCCCTTAATAAATAAAATAAAAATAAAATAACCAAAGCGGATAGCAGCTCCGATACGTCGACTCGGCTACGGCTAGGCGACGCCGCGCTTACGGCTCGCCGACTCCGAGGCGAGGCGATTACGTTACGATTCCGATTAGTGTGCGTTGCAGTAGGGAGTTTCATACAAAGAATAGTGAATGGCTCGAGTTGATACGGTTACGATCCCTTTCCGATTTGATACGTGTGCTATTTCCTTTACCAAGGGGTATCGTGTGACACAGTAACTGGGCTGTGGAGGTCCTATAGGCAGTCACTCCATTTAAAATACTCGTATTCAGGTGCATCCGGTTAGACTGGAAGCTGACTTCAACATAATTGGGAAAAGGCTATGTAGATGACTTATTACCTATATAATCAGCTTATAATATTACCACAGCTGTGACTCGGCGGGTCTCCTGGCGGACGGCGAGCAATGGGCAGCTTGCCGTCCGGTAAGGCGGTAAGGACCAGGCCTGGGTCGACGGCGCGTCGTGTTCCACGCGAGCCTTCAAGAGATGTCAGCATCATTGACGGGGTCACGGATTGCTCGAAACAGTTACCGTGGCCCTGGCGCACAGGCAACTGAAGGAACACGGGTGGGTTTTAGTCGGTAAGAGTCTGACACGCCCTTCCGCTCCGCCTAGAGCGGGAGAGGTCATTTGACGACGTCCCACCAAAAAAAAGACCTCCTGAGGGCCTACACAAATGGCATTCGTTTCGGAGCGATTCTATTTCTACAATCGCTATCGCTTTCGCTAATGTTTCCATAATACGAATAGAAAACTAGTGATAACGCTTGTCAAAAAGTGCCACTTGGCTACGCATCTTTATGGAAGTAATCGTTCGATTACGTGTAAAGATGTTAACATTGTCTAGCTAATTTCTATTCGTTGACCTATGATCACATGACATTTCGATAGCTTATATCAACCCCATACATTTTTTGGCTTTTCTACTAGCGTCATCGCTAATTGAATGTTACTTTGTCTAGGCCCTCTGGCCTTTAAAAGTGACTGACCTGTAAGTTTGTTTCGGTGTTTTTTCTCAGTCTAGATAGAAAAAACAAAAAATATATAATATATATTTCTTTTTGGGTTGAAAAGTGTTTTTATAACCTTTATTTTACTATTAGAATACTTTACAAACTAGCTATGGTAAAGTTATGTTAAATAGAGATTATTATGATTTTGTTAAGCGAACCAGGGTGGCATAATCGTGCGACAAAGCCTTTTAAGTTTGAATAAAAAAATTAAAAAATCCTTTATTTTTATAAATTTTATACAGAGTCATATTAAATTACCTAGTGAAACTCTACAGACGTGATGGGTATCGATATCTAAACACGATACAATTTAAATAAAATAAAAATTTATGGATTTTTTTGGCGGTCAACGACCGCTTGTAGTTTTGGTACTTGAAGTATGAGTTGAGAAAATCAGTTTTCTTTTATTATAACGTGTTTAGATATCCACACCGATCACATCTTTGAAGTTTACACAAAATAAAAAACTGATTTTTCAAGTGACTACACAAGATGCGGTCCATGACGCCACAAAAAAACATTAAATTAATTTATTTTTGTTTTATCATGTTTATATATCGATACCCAAAACGCCTGCGGGGTTTCGCTAGTTAATTTAATTTGACCTTGTATTTACAGAAATACATCATTTATTAATCGAGTTTTTGGTTCTAGGACATGCCGGTGCCGGTTTACTTTCGTCCGGCTTCCACCGTTTTGAGAGCAGTGTTGAAACGTTTCCCTTTGGTATCATAATTTCAGCCAAAAAACGTCCACTGTTGGACTTAGGCCTACCCCAATCATTACCACATCGATCAGTTGTGTGCTACTCACACCCAGCGGATTCCTGCGGCCTTCAAAAGTTACTACCTTTGGCCGGCCGACCTTTGGTATACATACTTAAAACATATTGGTCACTGGCTGGCTTCTTAAACATAACAAATGATAAGTACACCTCTGTCTAACCCTCAACTCAATACTCAATATCTTTATTGCTTTACTATTATAGAGGTATGAGGAACAGTGTGTCAAGTTCACTCATACTCTATAGAAAAGGGAGGATCCTCCGACCAGATGGGTGTCGTGTCTGGTGGGCAACTGCCCGACGATTGATGTTGGGATGTTGTATATATGCTAGTTGCGCGGTAAACTCTGCTTGCGCGATGCAGGATTTTGCGTGACGTCAGTCTGACGTGTAGCTCGCATGTGGCGTTGTAGATGCCGCTACACTATAATGTGTACTTAGGTGGTAACTATATAATTGAGATCATATATAGAATATCTTACACAAAAATGCTTTTACTCGGTCGCAGAATACCTAGAACAAAATATTTAGTAAATATGATAGCTAGATAAATAATTGCATATTTTATTATAGTCAAAAAACGCACACATACATACTCTTATTATTATTATTATTATGTTGCCGTTCCCTAACCGGGTTTCATGTTGGAAATTACTTATATTGTAACAACTAAATGTACCCTTGAATGCAATAAAGAATTTGAATTTGAATTCATTATGGACCCTGTAGGGCATAGCAAAAGGGTAGGAGAGAGGAAGCCTTGTCTTAGGAGATCATTAAGTTGTTATCGTGGGAACAAATTTTAACTTGCATATAATCAAAATCAGGAGTTCTCAAATATGATACTAACATTTCGCTTATGTATTATTTATGTATTGTTTTACCTGCAAACCTTTGAGCAAAACAGTGTGTAATGTTATAATAATCACTAGATCATCTTCTCCTTTTAAATTACCTTCTTTTCGGTCTAACATCAGAACAGTAAACCATAAATACGAACTGACTGCAAACACAATGCATTCAGATATCTTTCTCAAACAAGTCGGGAAGCTGGGGTCCATGCTCCTAACAATATCAGCTACATAAATCTATTCCAGAGAGAATAAAAGAGCGAGCATAGAGTGCACGGTGAAACACAGGTGGTAGAAACAAAAGGGATATGTCGCTCTTGACATTGTACTTTAAATAATTTGAAAAACATTCTCTAAAGGGTTAATATTTTCTACGACTGATAAATGTCTAGTTTTAAGAACAAGGTAGGAACGGTAGATACTCGCACAAGTTGCCATGATCCACGGTGCAAGTGTAGAAAGGGAACACCGGGGTGGTTTTTAGTCAGTAAGAGTCTGACAGACCCCTGTGCCCGCACCAGGGCGGAGAACATCCATGAGGCTTTTCCACCCCGGAACAACAAAAAAGAAAAAAAAAGAAAGGAACGGTTGATACCACAGAATAGCGAATTACATCAAGCTACATTTACTAGCATTTTTTCCGATTTTCATTTGTTTCTTGTGGTACTGTAGGCCGCACGCCAGTGGTAACACTTTAAAACCTTTAGGTAACCTTTGGGTCCTTACTGTTGTGAAGGAGCGGAGTCCTCTAATACAGGCATTGCTTAAATGAAGACTCCAAACCCAAAATTGTTTGTGTATAATTTTTGGACACAATAAACGTTATTAATATTATTATTTTAGGCGCGATTGATCCTATTCGCGTTTGGTCCAAAATGGACAATATTCCGAAATTGTACAATTTTGAGTTCATAATCAATATCGACGAAGCCCCGCGTAGTGCGCGCGTAAGTACTTACTTTTGAATGGTTAAAAAATAAAAACCACTAAGGGGATGACGGGGTCTTTGTTTGCTCGTTTCGCTCACTCAATAGACCCTGCCAACCCCTAAGAAACCTAACCTGCCCGAGTCGGGGTGCCCTAAATCCCGAGCTCGCTTCGCTTTGCTCTTGCATCCTAAGTTCTAAAAGGATCCCTTCGACATCAACGTTTTCGTTTAATTTCGGATGACTTTTCTTGGACCAACCGCTAATTGGACCAATCGCGAATTAGACCAATTGCGAATTGAACCAATCGCGAATTGGACCAATCGCGAATTGGACCAACCGGGAATTGGACCAATCGCGTCTAAAGCCTTTAAACTTAAGCTGGCCTAGCGTATTACGGAGTTTCAAAAGAATAAGAGGCAAGTGTAGGTATACTAGTTTTAGATACCATACCATTGGTCATCTACTCTCTAAGTCCGTCAACGAAGGAACGGACCGTCCGAAAGTATAACGACACTTTGGAATGTACCCTACTCCCGATTAATTAACTTTTTCAGACAGGCAACAACTCATCTGGAGTAAGGACAACTGTCAAGTGGTGTTTTCATTCATTTTTTATTTGAGCTTCGATATAATCTTATGTCCGTAAGTCATACGGAGTAGCAAACGCCCGTAACTTCGGTCAAAATTACGGATTTCGTGCTTAAGGAGCAGATCCCCTGACTTGCGGCCTACCATAAGTTCTTCGCCCTGCTGCCACTGTAGGCCATTTCAAGCAATTTCGTAGGTTAAAGCCTAAGGTTGTACTGAGCTTCATCAACCATGATTAGTTTATTGACTAACTGCCTCTTATTTGCGTATGTATGCCTCTTATGTGCATAATGAAAAGACTTATTCTTCGTCCTTCTAATATTATAAGTGACTCCTTGATCTGCGATGACACACTGCTAGAATACGTCCTGAAGCGAAATTAATTTATACATGGGATTTAAAAATGGTTCAATTTGCGTCACTGCGTTGAGAAATGTTTATAGTATAAAATAAATGTATTTTTTACCATTGCCACTCGAAAAAGGGCATTTGATTCATTGATAACAGTGAATAAAACTCTTTTTTAGTCATTGAGACAATAAAAACATTTTGAATTTGGAACAAGTAGGAATTACACGAATTATGTACAAAAAAATAAATAAAACGTGCTGAAAGTACCTACTGGCTGGCTAAATGGAGCTATTCCATAGAAATAAACAATTAGAATTAAAAAAAAAAACCCGCCAATTTTAGTTACGTTGTTTTCTATCTGTTATCGTGGTTGTTTTATGTTACTGGAAAATCTATGAATATAATTATAATAAAATTAGTTCTTCTAGTGACGAAAATGCGACACTGACTCCGGAATCATTTGGTTCTAAAGCAGCAATTATAGTAGATAATTTGTTGCCGCCAAAATCTCGGGAGTTGTACCTGAAAACATACAATTTGTTCTGCGACTGGAACACCACGAATGGTGCCAATTCCTTCTCATAGTCCGTATTTATTAACTATTTTAACGAATTAACCAATATTACGAAGCCGTCGACACTTAGGAGCATATATTCTATCCTAAAAGCCACAGTGAGAATCAAACACAACATTGATATTTCAAACTATTCAAAGTTAGTGAATACTTAAAACGGCTATCCGAGGGTAATAATTAAGCCAAAGAAATCTAGAGTGCTAACCTCCCAAAACATTGAACGTTTTCTAAATGATGCGCCTGATGACCACAGTTTTCTGGCCGTTAAAGCAAGTACTTAGTACCTATTTATCTACAAACCTACTGTACTTTAAAAGCTTTCCTGTATTGAAAAAAAAAAAAATATTGTTCACAGGTTGCGCTAATTTTCGGCGTGAATGGGGCCTGTCACAGTAATGAATTATTAAAGATAACTGTGATGTACGACATCCAAAAACACTCGGAAAATTTATGATTGATCGTTTTAAGTGATATGAAAACAAAAATTGATAGAACGTTTGTAATACGGCAAGAATACGTAAACTTAGTCGAAGAATATCAAGCTTTACGGCCCACTAATACAAAAACCGACAGGTTTTTCATACAATACCATGGCGGAAAATGTACTCGGCAACCTATTGGAATCAAAAAAATAGATGCGATGCCAAAAGAGACTGCCACATTCTTGAATCTATAAAATCCCGAACCGAAAGTACACAGGACATTGCTTCCGTAGAAGCTCGGCCACCTTTTAAGCAAATTTAGGTGCTGAGCTTACAGAACTGATACTCCACCGAGAGTGGAGGTCCAGCACAGTAGCAGAAAGCTGAATCGAGGATTCGATCGAAAACAAAGACAAAAGATGCAGCCGAGTAGTTGATAAATCTATAACCGTCTACTGTTGATCCTTGGGCGCCACTATCTCTGGCGCGCCCTTTAACATCGAAAGGAAAATCTTGTGATACGACTACGAGTACATTACAGCTTTCTCAGCAACAGCAACCACAAAATACGGTGACTTTGGCAAATACCCAAGTCTCATCTAATACGACCGCGACCGTTTCAAAACCAAACAAGAATATAACACTGAATTTCGAAAACTGTTCTAAATTCATTATATTTTTTTTATGTATAGATTTAACCCTTTTTTTCTCTTATTACCGATTATATAAATGTGATAAATATAAATATTATACTACTATTTATTTTCTTGCAGTCAATGGTAAAAAGTAGAGTAAAAAACTCGTGTAAAAAATAATCATCTCGGTCTTTGTAACCGTCACTCCGCTCAAGATTCTAATCTAGAATTCGCTGCTCTCAGGGTCCAACATAGTGTCTCGAATTAAATTCCCTTTTTTTTTCACTACTCTCTATAATATACTATTATCATAGTTAGCCCATAGCAGTCCCTGCCAACGTCGCGGATCGTTTGAAAGAGTTACCGTGGCCCTGGTGCACAGGCAACTGAAGGAACACGGGTGGGTTTTAGTCAGTAAAAGTCTGACACGCTCTGCCGCTCTGCCCAGCGCGGGAGAAGTTATCTGATGATATCACAGTCAAGAAAAAAAATCCCATACCAGTCCACTTTTGATTTTGATAAAACTTCGCTCAGAGTGGCTTAGCCATCGACTGTTCTGAAGGTTAACGACATTTATAGTCAGACTTGCCTCTTTGATTCAGTATATAACCTACCTACAACAACATTATTTTGATACTAAATACAAAAAAAAAACACAGGATCTTTCTGGAACATACTAGTATTTTTTTTTTCAACTAAGCACATTCCCATTTTTCCTAGTAAACATGAATAAACACTCTTTCTAAATAACAACGTCCTCTAAAGGGCTCAAACGTTTTACTATTAAACGTAGTCAGAAAACAGGCCAATTCTGAGAAAGACTCAAACACACTTAAGTGGGTTCTTATCATTTACTCGTAAATCCTTCAGTCGCTTTGACAAATGAGGTGTTATTCGATTCAAGTAAGACGCGAGAATATGGAGGCCTGATCTAATAAAATACATGGAACTTATTTCTGCGCACATTCGTAATATAGAGCAAGATATTTCATCAGAACTCCGACGTATTACGTTTTTGGAAAGGTGAATGTATAAAATATGGTATGTAGCTTTTTGTTTTGTTCATAATTCTAGCGATGAAAGTTATATCATTAGTACTTCTATTAAACTCTTCGACTAAGATAAAATATGCTAGTTCAACGGGATTCGAGCACCAAGCACGCCAGTTTGAGACCGTATCCATTGAGCGATTGCTATTTATATTTTGTTATCAATCATCTATATCTATACAATATATAAAGATACAATATATATATACAGAGTGGCGATTAGGTTATCACATTAAATTATAACACGAAGATTACCTTATTACCTCACGAAGATTAAGATTAAGTTACATGGTATACTTAGACGATATACAAAATTTGAATAAAATCCATTCACAAAAAAAATTTGCTGTTCCATACATTTTGTCGAGCTACGTGTAACAAAATGTATGGAACAGCAGATTTTTTTTTACGTGGTATAATTTAATGTGATAAGGTCCGCGCAACCTTGTATATCTATTACAAAAAAAATTGTATAACAAAATGTTAACGAAGGCAAAACTGAAGAACGAAATTTATTGAAAAAAGAAATGCTACGTGGTGTGGGAACGAGTCTGATGCCGATAATATAGTTTTAAGAATTTTCGTCCGATTGTCTTTTTGTCTGGATGTATGTTCCGGATTGGCGCAAAAACGGCTGAACGGATTTGGATGAAATTTGGCACACAGAAAGTTTATAACCTGCGGGGTAACTGCGTAACACAAATTGCATTATACTGATTTTTTGGAATGTTGTTAGGATAGATACCAATAGTGTAAATTAACCATGTTTGCAGCTTCGAAAGACCAGGTGGGTAACTGTGTAACACACTAACAGTAGCAATCGGTTTCAATTTGACAGTTCAACAACATTCATTGCGTTATTTACGTTGCTGAGCAAACAAATTTTTCGAATATTTGAAGCAATGGATTAGCAATATCCTTCAAAATGATTCAGATAGTGATTGATAGTGTGTTACGCAATTAGGGTGCTGGATTAACACATAGGGGGCATAAGCTAGTTATAAATTAAAGTCGCTTTTCGTGTCTGCCCGTGTGACCGCGTTGTTCTTCTAAACTACGTATCGGATTTTGATGCGGTTTTCACCATCATTTAGAGATTTTTTTCTGGAAGGTTTAAGTCTATAATAAAATTAGTATTAAACTTCTACTCGTATATAAAAATCTCAAAGTTTCGTCAAGTCGTAGAAACCGTGCGAAGCAGGGGCTTTTTTTTTGTGTGGGAAATCGTCAAATGACGTCTCCCGCTCTGGGCGGAGCGGAAGGGCGTGTCAGACTCTTACTGACTAAAACCCACCCGTGTTCCTTCAGTTGTCTGTGCGCTAGGGCCACGGTAACTCTTTCGAACAATCCGCGATTCCGGCAGGCATCGGCCCTATCGGACCCCGTCAATTATGCTGACATCTCTTTGAGGCGCGCGTGGAACACAACGCGCCGTCGACCTAGGCCTGGTCCTTATCGGACGGCGAGCTGCCCATTGCTCGCCGTCCGCAAGCCCGCGCCTACGGTGGCCGGGAGTTGGGTATCGACTCCTCACGCCCTGTGTGTCTTCTCCTGCGGCGGCTAGGGGCATGAGGGCGCTACGACGGCCTCTCCCTCACGCGTTCCGCCTCCTCCTTTGCGAACATTACTGTTTCGCAGAAGGAAGTGACGGGATCGCATTCTCTCTCGCTCCGTACCATGGCCTGGATCAGGGCAGGACGCGAGAGATCTCCGCCGCCGATCGCCGCTACGAGGACACGGCGGTGCTCCGCCCAAGCCGGGTAGACCTCCACCGTATGCTCCACCGTGTCGTCCGGTCGATCCACACAATGATAACACCCGGGCGTTTCCTCCCGCCTTATCTGACACAGGAACCTCCCGAAACAGCCATGTCCGGTGAGGACCTGCGTTAGGCGAAAGGTGAGGACGCCGTGTCGCCTCTCACGCCACTCCTCAAAGAGGGGACTTACCGCCGCAATTGTGGCGTGCCCAGCGAAGCAGGGGCTGGTTGTGGATGAATGAAAATTAAAAGCTGTGCTACTGAGATCCTTACAGGCAAAATCCTATAGCCTAGCAGCCAGGTTATCAAACTGATAAATAAACGATAAATGATTTTATTTCTGTAAGTAGGTTTGTACAAACACTTTTACACGTCAATCATGTTTTTTAAACTAGATGTGGTCGGCGTTTCCTATCTGACTACTCTGAGAAGAAAGGCCGAAACAAACTTAGAGGTCACAGTCTCTTTTAAAGTCCAGACATAATCTTGGTCAGGTCATGCAAAGACCATGCAGATTGGTGTCTGATATGGTCTTTTGAGGAAAGAACCACACAGTTTGAGTGGACCTGTCCAGTCAGTGCACGCATTTGTCAGTAATCGTGCAGCTCGACTCAGGAAGTCAGGACTTAAGGAGCTCAACGATTCGATGAACAATACCAAAGAAAGGACATTTGGGTAGGCCGCATAAATTACTCAAACTGCCAGATCATAATTAAAATTAAATTAGAAAAAAAAAGCAATTACCCACATAGTCTTCACATTCACAAAATTAAAATAATATAATACTTTACAAGTATGTAAATACTCATGTCATTGTATATATAAAATTTATCAATGTCAATGTGTATATATAAATTCGGTAATAATGTTTGAAGATCATGTAGATCGGTGTCTGAAATGGTCTTTTGAGATGATGATTTTTTGATGATTTGATTGATGATCTAAAACTGCTAAGTTATCATACTTTCAACACCATGAACTATACCGGAATATACCTTAAGGGGGAAGCGCCCCGGCAGCTTGCGAAATTCAACGTTTCTTGCAATTTGCAGGTCAGTGTCAGGTTGTATGTTGCACAAAATATGATTCCCGACCGTATCAGGTATATATTTACAAAATTATAATCATTAAAATCATCAATACAACCCTCTAAGTTCATATAAACGTATTTAATGACTGTTTCCTGGCGCTTTCCCCTTAATGCCTTGCACAACTTTTAAAGAGAAAACTCCAAAAATGACTAACTAAACTCCACTCCAACTCGTTTCGCTTTTAACCTTCACACATTTCCTAGTTTTAACGTGGAAATTGTTTGAAGTAATTAACAACAGAACACTTGGCGAAAGGCGCCGTAATTTCTAGAGAACATGCATTTCACTAATTAGTTAATATTAAGTGGCAACACGATGGATTAAGTGTTGCCAGAGTTAAAAACATCGACTAATTAAGATTGAATTAGGCTGCATTGTAGTTTAGTGTTTAGTTTTACGAGTGTTTGAACTGAAACGTGGATTTATTTGAAGGTATTTTAATTTGATTTTCTTTAGAGAAAACAACAGATTAATTTACACTAACTGTACCTACTTAAGTAGTTAGGCCCGTGGTACACGAGGATTTTTTTTTAAAGCTAGTATAGCAAGCTTGAACCTCAGTATACTATCCTGGCTTGCTGTCCTAGCTTGGTACATGCTAGTGCTGTTTACATGATGGCAGTTTTTTTTTTTTGCTGTCTGAAAAACAATACGCGTAGTCACTGCACATTTGCCAGTTTAATACTATCTTCGCCGGCCACATGAAGCTAGTACACAAGACAGGATAGTAAAATCAGTGCTGGGGGTGCTGCAAGCTCAAGAAATGGAGCCCGATACTATTAAACTATCCTAGCTTGAGACGCTGGCTTACTAGTTTACCAGCCTAGAAATAACACTAGTTCTGTATAGGTACACGAAGCTAGAGGTACTAGCTTGCTAGTTTACTAACACTAGCTTACTGTCCTGGCTTGAGAAACTAGCCTCGTGTATCGCGGGCATGAGAGAAACAAAACGTACTGTGTAGAATAAAATAAATGAGAGCCTTTCTATCTTTTAATCTTTAGTTTTCTTTTACGGTACCCAAGAAAAGAGATAACTATCTCATTCTTTGTTAAACACGCCTTTATTACTTTCTATACAAACATTACCAGCTCCACTACAGCATGAAAATACTAAAATTAAAACTCGATCTTTTTCATCCATTTTTAGATTACCGTTTTCAAGATATTTCTTGAGAACGGACTTTGTGACATTTATATAGTCATGCTTCGGTTAATTTAAATGTAAAATCTTAAGGGTCGGCGTGAGGCGGCTACTGGCGGACTCGTCCCCGCTTTAATTAAAACCTCTTTGTTTGTTGACTATCTTTGTGCACTCCTTGTATACGTCCAGTACATTAGTAATTAAATAATTTGAAAAAAGAACAGAAAAGGAAAAATAATTTAGTTGTGCTGGCGCGCTTTTTGTGTTTGAAATTAGAATTTGTTTTGTCTGTGATGGAATGAGTGGTTTGTTGAGTGTTCTTCTCTATGGTGTTCTTGAGAAAGTTTTTGATTTGGTTTAAGGAAACACAGTGGTCTATCACGGCTGGTAATCTCGGAACAAAAATTCTGGCATTATTAGACGTATTTGTCTATGGGCAAATTCTTCCAAAATTACAATCGCCCCTCTTTTCTTTCCCCTTTGTCGCCTGTGCAATAGTCGCCTTATTTGTTTGCTGTTTTATTCTACTATTGTCTGTGGTTGTCTACAGCCGCCATAGTGTCATATAAACTTTCTGAATCAGAAACTTCTGATAAGTACTTAACAATTTATTTCTCATATCCTCTCAAATTGTTTCCTGTAATAGTGAAATGGTCATAAAAACTTGCAGTATTTTCCACTAGTGCTATGTTGTCAATTACGGAAGTTGATGAAATGACGTCAATATCTAGGTAGTGTCAAGACAAGTTCAAATAAAAAGGAAATGGTGACGCAGCAGCCGTGCCAGTATTCTATTGATGCTCTGTGAGCCGTGTTACACGAATCATTTGGAGATACTTTCCCAAGACCGAGTTAAAGGACTTCAAAAGTGAAAAACATGCTAACGTTATGGGTGTCTTAACATTTTGTGAAGAAGTGTATCGCTTAGAGACATGTGAGATGTGTGATAAATCTTTGAGTTTTGACTTTGACTTTGAGGCCTCGTCTTTGTGTTGTCGCTTATCCTACGTAGTCTTAAGACGACGAAATCAGCAATTGTATTTATCCCTGACTTCACTTGCACAGGTTAGAATAAAGAACCCAAATATAATAATTGCCTCGGAATGTTAATGATCAAAAATCAATGTATACTTTCAAAAAATCTCTAAAGAAACAAATTTTATCAGATTTAAAATTTTAAGCTATCTTCGAGTACTGTTCTAATCTAACCTATGTTTGTTTTGTAATCGTCGCGTCGCCTAATGTATTCTAATTAGAAATAAGTTTTTTCTCATATAGGTGAATTTAATTCTTTTTCAGAAATAAAGTTCTTAAACCATATACCATAATATCACAATAATATTTTTATCATTAAATTATATGTTTATCATTGATTAAACTATTCAACAATCATGCAATTCGTAGGTACCGTACCTACCTTAGCTACTTTAAAATTAATTAAATAGATACAAATTTAATTATTTATTAGAAAGGCATAATCACATCACATAACTCACTAAACACTTTCACTATTATTTCTAAATAAGAATTGAATTAATGAGCTAATTTTTATTTCCAGGAATTAATACTACATCCACTTGTTTTGACATGTCAAGCCTTGTGATCACACCACAACATCACCAGTTGCTGAGAAAATTAAGCCTCAGAAAACCAAATCACCAAAGCTAAAATGCATTTTATTCATTATGATTTCCAATTCTAATACTCTTGGGTTAAATACAGAACCCTTTTTTTTACAGTCGGTTTAGTTGCTTAAAAGGCTAGTATTCAAACAATTCTGGGCTCGACAAGCCGTGGCAAAAAGACCCGCGGGGTAATTACGTAACACACTAACAGTAGGAATGGGTTTCATTTTGACAGTTCAACAACATTCATTGCGTTATTTACGTTGTTGAGCAGACAAATTTTCGAACATTATGAAGCAATGGGTTAGCAATATTCTTCAAAATGATTCAGATTGTAATAGATAGTGATTGTAATAGATACTCATCACAACACCAGCGACAAAATGGTTAAATATAAAAAAAAAACAAACGTGACGTGCTATTACACCATATCGGAATTTTTAAATGACCGCAATTAATTAAATAGATTACTATAGTTACGATATTTTCACAATTTGGCCCTCAAATATGTAAAAACAATACTTTACCCTTTTTTAATTAAGCGTTAGGATTAAGTTATTAATTTTGTAGTTTGTTGTGTAGACTCAAATCTTTTATGGTAGACTCTAAACCAAAAATATGTTTTGTACGCCATAATATGGCAGAACATGCAGATCTATTTACCTGTTATTTTAAGACCTTGCACATATTATTTGATGTATACTCATGTTTTACAATAAATATATTCTATTCTATTCTGTAACAATCAAAGGACGCAGAAGATCCCTAAAGCGATTTTTCTACTAAAGTGTGCGATCAAGATAAGCGTGCACCCGTGTTTGACTTTCAAGACTATATCCCTGTTACTTTAGGCATAATGATGGCGATTATTAACTTTGAAAATCACGGAACACAGCACACTCATGACACCTTTTATAAACAACATCGAGATGGCGGCAAACGATTATTTCCGATTTCAGCCGTGCGCAGACTTATTTTGCAAGCACCCGATGGGTGATTACTTTTGTAGCAGCATCTACAAAACGCCACATGCGAGCTACACGTCACACTGACGTCACGCAAAATCCTGCATCGCGCAAGCAGAGTTTACCGCGAAACTAGCATATATACAACGTCCCGACATCAAACGTCGGGCAGTTGCCCACCAGACACGACACCCGTCTGGTCGGGGGATCCTCCCTTTTCCATAGAGTATGAGTGAACTTTAAACCCTGTTCCTCATACCTCTATACTTTCACCACTAATTTTTGAGTAACGATACACTTTATTAGTAGTAGTTAGGTAGCTATAAGCTGAAAAAGTACACAAAGAAATAAAATAAGTGACGGGCCTAATCTACCA
Organism: Dryobotodes eremita; assembly: GCA_917490735.1. NCBI lineage: Eukaryota > Metazoa > Arthropoda > Insecta > Lepidoptera > Noctuidae > Dryobotodes > Dryobotodes eremita. The sequence goes on from OU823257.1 coordinate 18,880,413, forward strand.
AAAAATTAGAACTACACCATATCGTAACACAATTTGCCTATATTTTACGATATACTAGAAACTAAAGTCATATTTCAAAAGATCTACATACTTATTGGAATAAAAAAGAAAATTGTGTTGTAATCGTAATTGAAATGTCGAATTATATTATAATGTAAAGATGAGAAAATATCAGTAAAACTATTCACAATACTCCAAGCATTTTTCTCGAAAAATTATGATGTATTTCAAGAGCTGGCACCTGATGCTCCAACTATACCTTTCGTCCCAGATGGAATAATAATTCTATGCTACCTATACTTCTATGGGTACGAGTATAATAAAGATGAAGAGTTTGTTTGTGTGTTTGTTTGAATGCGCTAATGTCTGGAACTACCATACAGATTAAAAAAGAAAAATACATTCGATAGCCCAATTATTGAAGAAGGTAGGCTATTTAACATCACGCTACAATCTTTAGAGCCAGGCAGAAAAATAAAGTCTAAAAGAACGCTAAACGAAAACGAAATAATAGAGCGGGTGGGCAATGCGATGCGACGCGGTGGGCCGGAGGCCGTAATTTCACGCGGACGAAGTCGCAGGCAGCAACTTGTAACCCAAGCCTAACCAATAAATAATTCAACAGGCAAACATGACTTATGACCTAGATCTCACTCTACGCACCCGAGAAATTCGTAATATCGAATTATAATATCTATCTAACCGCGTAATCATTTATGAAGATATACCTAGTCGATAAATTGAATAAACACAATCTTAAGTACCTATTTTATTGGGGACAAGAAAATATTTCTTCAACAAAATTATCTTTAGATAAAAGATTCCCTGACCCGTGAACCTTTAAAGGGCGGTTTTGGGACAAAGAAGTGATTCTTTTTGTCACAGAGGAAAAAAATTGAAATTACCGACGCCTTCAACAGTATTATAATGGGTCTCCTGACATTTCCCCCTTAAATAGACACCTTAAGGGTACCATTTTGTTGTCGGCAGTTCGTCTGTGACGCAGATCGACCCCTTGTTGAGTTTTAAAGTTTATATACAGGCTGTGGTGATTTGGTGAAGAGGAAATTAGAACAGGCTGTTTGTTGTATTTCTAATTTGGTTTTAGGATTGTTTTTTCGTAGTTGTAAGCTCGGGCTATTTTAATTCTAGCATTCTGGAGATCTTTTTTGGCCTTTAAAAAGGGTGACTCAATCAATCAACTCAGCCTATCGCAGCTCACTGCTGGACATAGGCTTCTCCCAGGCTGCGCCACAACACCATGTCACATCTAGTCTGTCCCAGCCACAATATTAAGGTCGTCGAGCCATCTAAAAAAGGTGACTGCGTAGCTTAAATACGTTTGTATTTTAGAAACCCTACCTTTCTTTAAGAATCACATTCAGTTTTAGAATCAAATATTTACATTATAAAATGCCTTGATGGGCTGGACTTTTAAATTGGATCCAGTTCTATCTTAGCAAATAAATTAAAAAGGTCTATTATTTTAAATTATAAAATGTCAACTGAGTCAAATTGAACTCTTGCTGTTATAGACACGAAAAGCCGATATCTATTCTGTAAAAATCTCACCGTGGAAACGTAGGTAAGTGCGCTGTCAATATTGTCAATCCAAAGCATTAGCAACCTAAAGCGTAACACACTATCTGTCACAATCTAAATCATTTTGAAGCCTGTTGCTAATCCATTGCTTCATATGTTCGAATTTGTCTGCTCAACAACGTAAATAACGTAATGAATGCCTTTAGGCGCGATTGGCCGATTTCGCGATTGGTCTAAAATAAAATAAAAAAAAACGATTTGCAATTGGTCTCATTCGCAGTTGGTTCAATTCATAGTTGGTCCTATTCATAACTGGTCCAATTCGCAGTTGTTCCAAAATGGACGATGTTTCCGAAATTATACAATTTTGAGTTCATAAACAATTTCGACGGAGCCCGCTACCGGGACTCCTTCTTCTAAATTGTTTAAAAAAAATAACCACGAAGGGGATGGCGGAGTCTTTCTTCGCTCTCTTCGGTCGCTCACTAGAGCCCGCCATCTCCTTCGAACCTAACCTGTCCAAGTCGGATCACCCCAAGTCCCGAGCTCGCTTCGCTCTTGCATCCTAAGGTCAGAAATTATTTCTTCGACATCAACGGGTTGTTTAATTTTGGAAATACTTTATATTGGATCAACCGCGAATTGGACCAATCGCGAATTAGACCAACCGCAAATTGGACCAAACGCGAATTGGACCAATCGCGAATAAGGTGAATTAGTCCAATCGCGCCTAAAGCGAATGATAGTTTACTTTAAGCTCACTGCACGTAAGTTTTCACGGTAAGATTTTTGCAGAATAGATCGGCAGTCAATTTGGATTGATTAAACCTACAACTCCTGGTAAAAAAGCGAAAACTAAACTTTGTTTGTCTGATTGATTGGTTTTTATACCTGTGGGATGATTAGAAAAGATTTAGCTTTTCTATACTAATATTATGAAGAGGTAAAAGTTGTTTGCAAGTTTGTATTTAGGGGGTAATCACTAAAACTACCGGTCGGATTTGAAAAAATGTTTATGTAGTTGATAGCCCAATTCTTGAGGAAGACTATGACGGGCTGGGTCGGGGGAACAAGAAATTTCGCGCGGACGAAGTCGCGGGCAGAAGCTAGTATTTAATATAACACTGCACAAATTTGACCGTCCTGGCCGCTCAGGAGCGCAGTGCAACGGATTTCATAATGTTTTAAAGGCAATTTAATCGTTTATGAAATAGTTAAATGTTTGTTAATTTAGTGGTTAATTGCATGGAATTTACACAGCTTGGAACCCGGTTGGATCCGTGCGCATCTGTGTCGGTACCCGGTCGGCTGCGTTCGGCTACAACCGCGTGCGCGTCGTCGCAGCCCGGCAAGTTGAATCAGCTGAATGCGACGCTTAAGCACTACTGAATCGCTCTAGTAATTAATGCGTGCGTGCAATGCGCGCACACGTACCCCAGGCCCACGCCGATGACGCACTGCTTCGCGCTACGGCGCGGCCTGGCCGGTGAAAATAGTACTTAAACCATTGCGCAAACAAAAGAAAAACAAATCTCAACAGTTCAAAGAAATATAATTCAAAAACAGAATCACAATACAAAAGCCAACAGCCTATACGTCATACGTCAGTCACTACAAGAACTCACTTTACAAACGTGAATGTCATTAAATAGTGACTTTCGAACGTTCGTGACTAAACTGATATTGGGCCAATCACGAGCGCTCGAGGTTCGTTAGTCGCCCGATGAGAATAGGGCCCGTGTTTCATGTTTCTTATAATTAGACATGGCTTTTGACAAAGAAAATCTTTGATGGAGTTATTGTGTTTGTGAGGTTTGGGAATTGCAGGTTAATAAAGATTGTTATGATCGGATGAGTTAGTTTTAAAACTGGGTTTCTTGTTGCAAGTTAATAAAGTCTAGAACTAATTTAGGCTAGTTTTAAAAAGTTTGGAGTGGTTCATTTAAAGATGTTACCTTAAATAAAGTTTTTTTTTTGTGAACAGTAATTATTTTGTTGATTTGGTCATAACGGGTAAGAAGCCTTTTTTTTGGGTGGGAATTAATCAAATAACTTCTCGCGCTCTGTGCTGAGCGGGAGGGCGTGTTAGAGTTTTACTGACTAAAACCCACCCGTGTTCCTTCAGTTGCCTGTGCGCCAGGGCCACGGTAACTCTTTCGAACAATCCACGACACGGGTAAGAAGCCTGCTTGCCACTATCGTAATAAATCCTTCTCCTACTCATATAGCGCTTGTTTAATGTTTTTCATGTATTCAAATGCATCATAATGTTCATGTTTATTGGAAATAAATGTATTTTCTTCTTTCTTTTTTATCTTTGATGGATACATTCAGGAAGCTACTGGAAAGGAAAGTAATAGTATATTTTTTATTTGCCTTTATTTTATTTATGTATATATTATTTACATTTTTAAATATTTTTATAAAAACATTTAAAAATATAATGAAAAAATAGTAGCCCACCGGTATTGGGCACAGGGTCCAAAGCTACCGGCGGTCAGGGATCTAGAGAGAGGAATCTCCTAACAATGCAAGCCGTGTCCAGAAGTACCGCTTTCTGAATCAAGCCCTTGATCCAGCTGCCCAAAGAGAGCCTTCTCAGGTGTTGGTCAAGGCTCTTGACTATTAAGCCATTGGCTGTCACGTCTATCGGTACAATGATCGCTGAATCCACATCCCACATGTCGACATCCTTGCGAGTCAAGACAAGATACTTGATTTGTTTATCTTTCTCGGCTTTCACGAGGTTCCCGTCCTGCGGGACCGTTATGAAACAATCATTGCGCACCGCTCTACTCGATTCACTACCACTATAGCAGGCTTATTAGCAACAATAGGCCTGTCACTGATGATGGATCGATCCCAGTACAATGTGATATATGCATTTTCGAGAACTGGGTCGGGCACATACCTGTAGTACGGCACTTCCGGTTCTACAAGGCTGTATTTCAGAGCAACTTGCTGATGGATAATCCTGGTGACAAGGTTGGTCCATGGTTGTGTCCATGCAAGTACTCTTCGTTAGCAAGACGAGAATACCCGGAGATAATGAGTCTGATTGATTCCCCCGGACGGTGGAATGCCCGACAGTCACAATATATATCCGGTAATTGTTCGTCATCATAACTTCGTCCATAATTGCACAGACCAAACATTTGGTTTCCCCAAAAAGGTCACCGAATCGCATCCAGGCTACGGACGCTCGTAGATCTACATCGGGTCCATGTAGGGCCCGGAAAAAGCGTCCGTGAAGCTCCTTACTCTGCCATACCTCCATGCAATCATAAGTATCAAGCACTGCAGGCTTGCACCAGTTCGCTTTAGCCAATGAGAGCGGGGTGAAGCCCTAGTCCACCGCGAGCACATCTCGATCAATTCCCACGTCGGCTTCTAGGCAATATTTCTTCCTGAGACTGCATATCTCGCGATTAAGGGGGTCTTAGCGTTTAAAAAGCCTCGACCTCCACACTTTCGGGGGATATTCAGTCTCCATACCGATGACCATAGGTGATGCATTCGATTTGCAATCAGCAGCGTACGGTCTCTCCTATCCAGGGCGTTGAGTTCAGTCTGAGTCCATCTGAGTATGCCGAAAGAGTACATCAAAACCGGCGTGACCCAACTGTTGAAGGCGCGCACCTTGTTTCCGCATGATAAAAGACTATTCAATACTTTCTTCAGGCGGCCAAAGAAGCGCTTCTTCAACGATTGCTTCATGTCAGTAACATTGATGCCCAACGCTTCCGACATACCCAAATACTTATAGGTTATGGATGCGAAGTGGGCTCTAAGGTTTATGGAATCTAAGAGGTGGATTCCCACGGATTCCATAATCTCCCCTCGCTTTAAATGAGTTACCGTACATTTATCCAAACTGTTACTTTCAACAGCCCCATCAGTTGCTAATTGTTGGGGGCCAAGAGTTTTAGGGCATCCATCGAGAATCCATCGTATAGGGGGTGAGATATAACCTGGCCACCTCTCCTCAGCCGGTAGTCTAGACCTGAATCCTCCAGCAGTGTTCTTAGAGGATTCAAGGCTAAGCAGAACCAAAGGGACTCAACCTATCGCCCTGAAACATGCCTCGCTCGATCCTTATCGGCTTGGTAATCCTCTAGATAGGTCGACATCCTGGATAGCAAAGGACCGTCCTCGTTTGCCCCATACACGACATCAGGAAGGTGCACAGAGTTGTATCTACTTTATAATAGACCTCCAGCACCCTCATGCGCCATGTATATGACACCGAGTCATATGCCTTCTTATAATTTATCCAATATGTCGACAGATCCTGTCGAGAACGAAGAACCTATTGGCTAATGGCCTTAACAATGAGGAGCAGCTCCTTAGTACCGCGGGCCCGTTCTCGATTTATGGAGCAGATGGGTAACTCCTGTCGTTAGTTACTGGAGCCCTGCCGACCCTGACTCTAAGGCTGACTGCAATTGGGATACCAAGCGGGCGTGAAACCTTTGGAACCATTTTATCCAAAGGTTGTGCAGCCCGTCCGGCCCTGGAGATTTTCAGTTTGATAACGAACTGACTGCACGAGCTACATCTTGGGGTCTGATGGTAACTGCCCACACATCTGGTATTTGATCGCATGCTCATTCGATCTCCCTAGTCCAATCACCTTCGGTGTAGTTGACAGGCACCAACCAGATGTTTCGCCAGAACGAACACATGCCGTCATCATACGGCAGGCGCGTCACACCTTGGTTCGGTTGCTTCCGAGCGCTATATGCCCACCTTTCCTCACTGGGGAATGTGCGATTCTGAGTATACCGCTCCACTCTCCGCCTGTAGCGGCGAATACGGTTTGCCCATGCACAGATCTTCTGCTTCAGGAAGTCGATACGTTCGTTTATGCGGGTTAAATAATCTCTAGAACTAATATCAGTCCTCGAGAACGCCCGCTTTACCTTATTATTTTAGACCTTAGTTTCAGTAAAGTAAAACCTTCAATTTGTTTATTTTTTGTACAAACAATTGTTTTTTAATTTTCACGATAAAATATCACGCCCGTTTTATTTTAGAATTTTTCGTACCTAACCTACTTTCTGTACATCCCCTTTTAATTGGTACATAGGTACATAAACGGAACGGAATACTAATATTAATTATCGCAAAGCACCTCTTTCCATTACGGGACGAGTCATTCAGTTCCCCAATTAATTTAACGGCATCTCTTTAAAAATTGTTGATGAGAAAAATTGGAACTTGTCCAGGTGGACAGGCTTTTTTGGGTACCGTAAATTGGAAAGAGATGAAGTTTTGAGTTTTAGTTTTTAGGCTGGATAATTTATGAAGTCTGTGAAGAAGAAAAGAGGACATTTGACGTTAGTTTAGTATCTTTAGGGTTGGCGCATTCGATTGGGCAGTATTTCTTGAACAACAAAGCCGACCGAAGCAACACATGTTCGACTTCCATTCACCTCGTGCAGATCGGCAAACTCGATTGGGCATCTACCCTCGCTGAATCATGTTCGGGTTAACTCGGCACAAATGGAGCTAAAAATGTATCTACATAATAATATATTCGATTTTGCTATCGTGTGTAGGTTTTGTACCCTGTGGCCTGTGTTTGTTACTCAGACGGGAAAAGTGTTATCGAGTTTTTCAAATAGGAAATTCCCAGTAGCAGTCTGGATCCAGCTGGGTAATTGCGTAACACACTAACAGTAGGAATGGCTTTCATTTTGGCAGTTCAATAACATTCATTGCGTTATTTACGTTGTTGAGCAGACAAATTTTTCGAACATGTGAAACGATGGATTAGCAATAGGCTTCAAATGATTCAGATTGTGATTGATAGTGTGTTACACAATTAGAGTGCTGGATTTTTACTTGGTTTATCTAGATTCCTATAACTACAAATGTATAGTAAGAACCATGATAAACCAAGAGAGAAGTATCCTTAGGGTAATACAGTTGTAACGTTAAGTGGTATTCGAATTTCATGTCTCGCATTTAACAGAACATGTATTGAAATTCTCAGAAATTAACAAACTATCTCGCCGTGTACTGTTGGCGGCACAAGTAAGGCTGCATTGCAACATTTGAGCAAAGAGGATCGGAGAAGCAAGCAGTTGGGAGAATTATTAATCAATAGAATTCCAGTAAATTCACGTCATTCACGCTTCAGGAGACAGGGTCCGTCCGCTGCACCACTATTCCGCTCACATCGCTCTGCTCCGCTCGCTTGCCATGCTCCGCTCGCTTTCCCCGCTCCGCTCGTTTGCCCCGCTCCGCGCGCTTGCCTCGCTTAAATAGACAGGCAACCTTAAAAGCCTTTGCTATCCCGAAAAGGAATAAACTATCCCACCTCGGTAATGTAAAAGGTGACACAGGTACCATGGCACCAGCATGGTATGGCCTGGTACCAGGCAGCAAGGCAGTTGCTCTATAACTGTTCATTTTTGACCAACTATATCAGGTGGTTGGAAGTTCTCAGCGTACTGTCATTTCATAAGAACAAGGATGTACATGGAAATAGATACAGTCGACCGTACCTTGGTGGTAACACTTAAAACCTTGAGCTGGCCTATCGTAGTACGGAGTTTGAATACAATACAAACTTTTTTACAAAAAAGCAACCGACTTCCAACAATACACAAAAAAACGTGAAAATAACTTTAATTTCGGAAGTCGGTGTCTTTAGTTGTGTATTTTCATTTTTGGCCACCGACTACCGAAATTAAAGTTATTTTTCACGTTTTTTAGTATTTTTGTTGGAAGTCGGTTACTTTTTTGTAAAAAAGTTTTTTATTTTTCACTTTTTAGTTGTGGTACCTACCCGATATACATTCGGATACTACTACTACTATTCTACTTGATATGTAAATAACCGTGACAGGAAATTATTATAACATCATCAATATAAACCAAGTGGGAAAAATACGCATTATTAGGGATAACTCAAAAACTACTGGTCAGTACTTGATCAAATTTAAATGAGACCACATGTGAAGCACCAACTTTCAAACAAAAAAAGAATCATTCAAATCGGTTCACCCAGAAAAAAGTTCAGAGCTAAAACACATTTAAAAAAAAATACAGTCGAATTGAGAACCTCCTCCTTTTTTTGAAATCGGTAAAAAAAAGAGGCCAGCTTATACTGGTTTTGTTCCGACTGACGTGCCATCAGTATGCAAACTGAAACACGAATAATTGCTTCAGCACATGATAAAATTTTCATGACGAGAAATTTTTCGTCTGTTATCAAAAATATCTGCTGTTTCATAGAAAAGTGCAATACCTTCGCGGTGAAAATGTATGGAACAGCAATTTTTTTGTTTAATAACCGACGTAAAATTTCAACGTAGGGGGTGTTCAGAATCATGTATTGAATCCACGGTAACAGGTTGCGCGTCGTTGTCCCTGCCACCCTGTATATCAGTGTTATTGAATGCATCCGGTTTAATAAGTGAGGATTGATTGAATTTTCTTGAGGTTCTCGCAAAGCGTTACGGCAAATTGTTAACAAGGGATCGTTATCCGTTTTATCAAGGGGATGTCAATACATATTTAAAAAAAAGTTAATGGAAAAATGCCAGTGGAAATTACTGAAAAATACACCTCCGAGTGACTGATCACCATTGTCCTGTATTAAATAAAATCTTGAGTTGTCAATTTTCTTTTCAGTTAGTTCTGCATTTCTCCATTTGTTATAGAATGTTGCTTCCACGGTGTCATCGGTGGCAGCGCAGAGGTCACTTTGACTGCAAGTTTTGGGACACAGAGGGCAAGATAGAAGGTGGAGCACAGTTTGCGACATAGCTCCACATCCACACCCAGCTGCCGTTCCATCGAGCCAAGAAGTTTTGGGCCAACAAAATTTGAGAAAACTCGTGCCAGCGACACGAAGAAGGAGAAGATTAAAATATCGCAGATCACAGGTACGAGTGTTATTGACGCCAAGCGTCTCCGTTTCAGCTTGGACAAAAATGCTTTAGTATGTACGGATGTCCGGCTGTTCTCCTCTACAGGTCGCATTTCTCAACCGATTCTCGTGAAATTTTGTGAGCAGGTTCGATCATTATTTGGATTCGGTTTTTCAAATTTTTTCCAAATGTCTCCGCCAGATATGGGGGTTGAAAACGTAAAAAAGAAACATATTTCAGCCATTTCGCGCTCATTGCGCGCGGTTTTTGTTTTAAGGATTTTGTTTTAAGGTGCGCATTTATTCAGTTATCAATTCAATTTCAATTTTGTAAATGTGAGTACCATGGATTCGTTTATTATATAATTATGTTGACTTGACAGCATGGCAGTTGAGACTATGTCATGCTCACTTAAATGTCTCACTGATGGTGGCGCGTGTGTTGGATCATTCGGTTCCCTACAAAATGGTTGAGCTGGATGGTGCTGATCCACGTGTCATGTTCGTGAACGGGCACCGTCAGTTGAGACTGGTCATCTCTTAACTGCCACGGCTTATTTTTATTATTAATCTAATTTTTTGAATTGTTTCTTTATATATTTTTTTCATTGTTCTCGCATATAGAAGCAACAAGAATAATGTACCCAGGATTTTGTAATATCTTGATTTAAAAAGAGTGTCCTTGGAGTTTCTTGCCCGGTCTTCTCCATAGAGATCTACGTTTTGGAATGGGCAACTAGCTTCAACTTTCTGATTAACTGACCGACTCTTTGACAATTCAAAAGTGCCTGTAAATGGTTTAATTGAAATAAATACTTTGAGTTTTGAGTTTTTAAGCTATGCAAATACAGACTCGTGAGGTCTACAGCTCACAGAGCCACTAGTATAAATATAGGTACCCGTATAGAAAGTTGCCTATTAAATACAGAACCATAAAATAAAAAATCGCTCCCCTAACAAACAACCCATTATTGTTCATACTAAACACGTTTAACATGAAAAAACTACAAGAATGCCATATACTCAAAGACTGCATTTAAAATAGATTGGGGCTTCGTCCTTCGTCCTCCGACCTCCGTACCGTGGGAGGGACAGCACCCGGTACTTGTTTTTCTTTCGTCGTCCCACAATCATGTACTTTTGATTTAGTTTTCTTTGCCCCTTCTCGTTTAGAGGTAGATAAGTAGTTGTAAGATAGAATTTTTTTGAGTAGGAACGTACCTAACTACGTAATTTTTATTAAACACAAGTTCTTGTGTGGGTACTGAAATTTAAAATTACACATCATTTAAATGGAAAGTCAGTAAAATTAATTATTAACCAAATTGACTATATCAACTTAAACTGTTCGCGTCAAATCACAACACTCATCCTTTGACGTAAAGTGTCACACAAAGTTTGTAAAATGATGTAGAATTTTTCTGCAACCTGCTATGCTCTTTTGGATGCAGTGCTCAAGTTTGGCCGTTCTTTGTTTCAATTAGTCATGGGAAAGTAAATTAATTATTTTCCTTTGTAAATAGGTACCTCCGTGGCTACTTATGTCTTCTATTGAACTATTCCAATGTACCAGTATGCACTGTCTGAATTTCAGTGAGCGCAGAAAATTGGTCATCGCTTTGATAATGTAATATTTTTTAATATTTAATATAATAATAATATTTTTATAATAATATAATATAATAATAATGGGACTGATTAACCCATTAAAGCGAAGACCAATTTTCTGTGCGTATATAAGCAGTTTTATTTAAGTAAATGGCCCCTATTGAATTGTGCTGTGAGTATTTCAAAGCCAAATAACAAAATTATGTGTATGCGGAACCCAAACTGTATAAAACGCAAGTAAATTTTTTTGCACTTTGTCCCGTTTGAATTAATTAATTGCTCTTAATTATTGCTTTTTACTAAGTACAAATAGTTTAGCTTATTGAAGCTGTAATGTTTCAATGTTAATTACCTGTCATTGAAGAAAGGGTGTTTTGACATAGTTGCATTAAAGACTGCCTTCAAGATTAGGGGAAGCCACGTAGAAAGGTGAGAAGGGGTACTTATATAAAAAAAGTGACCACGACGCCTCGGGCATAAGCTGGTAAGTCTTGTAAAGCCGCGGCCATGTCATCTTATGCCCACGGTAGGCGCAACTTCTTTCTTGTCCTGCGCTACATTTGCATCTACATGAACATCCGCATGCATTGATGATTTTGGATGCGGATACGGATGCAGATGCAGGTGTCCAAATCAATGTGGAAGCTCCGCAATTGTGGATGCGGATGCGAATATCCGCAACCCCCCTAGTGTAGATCAACGAGGCGCAAAAACGGCGTATCAAAATTAACTAAAACATTTACTTATTTAAATATTCTAAACATAGTGTAGTAGTATAGAAGTATGAGGAACAGGGTGTAAAGTTCACTCATACCTCCATAGAAAAGGGAGGATCCTCCGACCAGACGGGTGTCGTGTCTGGTGGGCAACTGCCCGACGATTGATGTCGGGACGTTATATATATGCTAGTTGCGCGGTAAACTTTGCTTACGCGATGCAGGATTTTGCGTGACGTCAGTGTGACTTGTAGCTCGCATGTGGCGTTTGTAGATGCCGCTACAGTAGTATGTAAGGATCGTAGCAGGTGGTGTTCTGTAGTTTCTGCCTATCCCCATGGGAAGAAGGCGTGAATTTATGTATGTATGTATGTAGTACTCTTAATTATATAAACACAAGTAGTAAGCACTTTACGAACTTTAAAACTCAGAACTCCTAAAGAAATATGCTCGACTCGCTTCAGAAGTAGGACGAAACGCGGTATTAGGAAAAAACTTTAATGTATGTTTCACTTCAACAGAATTCGGAACTAGATTCAGTTAGTAGTTTTTTCGCAAAGTAGTTTTTCATATAAAAAGCTCTTACGTGGAAAGCTTTTTTTGCCAATCTTGTATCTAGCATGTCCTAGTAGGCTAGTGGCCGTAGACACAAAAATCGCGTTAAGGTGCACCCTCACCGGGAGCATTCGCCTGTAATGTAAACTTTACCCGCTACCTAGCCGTGTTACTTCTATCTATTTAATTGTAATGTATCAACTTATGCTGCTGGTTTCATTTATCTCTATATACGACCTGGCAGTTGACAGCCTGCGCAGTCTACTTGCAAAGCCCTAGCCGTGACAGTGGAATCTTGGATTGGTACATTACAGGCAAATGCTCCCGGTCAGGGAGCGCCTTTAGGTCGCAAAAAATTGCATTATACTGATTTTTTGGAATGTTGTTAGGATAGATACCAATAGTGTAAATTAACCATGTTTGCAGCTTCGAAAGACCAGCTAGGTAACTGCGTAACACACTAACAGTAGGAATGGGTTTCATTTTGACAGTTCAACAAAATTCATTGCGTTATTTACGTTGTTGAGCAGACAAATTTTTCGAACATATGAAGTAATGGATGAGCAATAGGCTTCAAAATTATTCGGATTGTGAATGAGCTGCACGATTACTGACAAATGCGTGCACTGATTGGACAAGTCGACTCAATCTGTGTGGTTTTTCCTCAAAACCACTTCAGACACAAATCTACATGGTCTTCACATGATCTGACCAAGATTATGTCTGGACTTTAAAAGCGACTGTGACCTTTGAGTTTGTTTCGGCCTTTCTTTTCAGAGTAGTCAGATAGGAAACGCCGACCTCATCTAGTTTTTAAAATATGATTGACGTGTAAAAGTGTTTGTTCAAACCTACTTACAGAAATAAAATCATTTATCATTTATCAATTAGTGTGTTACGCAATTAGGGTACAGTGCTAACTGCGTGTTACTCGAAAAACCTCGAAAATCCTACATATGTATAAGTCACCGGATATATTTTTAAAGTACCTATACATCATTTGGTACTATTTGAGCTCGCCGTAGCTCTGTAGCTTCAATAAAACCTGAGATACAGCACTTCAAACATGGGCCATTTTTCCAAAAACGTTCAAAATTCGGTTCAGTTTTCGCCGTCTTCCGTCTTCTCTATACTCGTTTCTATTAAGGCTCCCGCAGACAAGCGCGACGCGACTCTAGTAGAACAATTTCTATAAAAACATCATGGAAATTGTTTGAACAGATTCGCGTCGCACCGTCGCGTCGCGCCTATCTGCGGGAGCTTTTAAGAATGCTATTTCATATTTAGAAGAATAGAAAAAGATATGACAGTCAGCTGGGACAGGTGACAACCTTCGTCTTGATGTAAAATGAGAACTTGTATCTAGGAATAATTACGAAATATGAGGGAAGTTATCATAGAAAAACCGCCTTTTCAGTAAATACGGTGTATTGGTAATGTAAAACAAAAGTTAACAGTTTAACACAATAAACATTGGGAACGAAGACCCTAAACTAAAATAGTAATTTTCGCGTAACAATGGCGGCACGAGGTAGGCACGTCGCGACATGCGCGGTACTATCAAATACGCGTCTACGCAGTAAGCGTGTGGGCAGCGGACTGGCGCGCATGGCGTCCGCGCCTTCCTCGCAACAGCCAGGCGAGGGAAAGAGATACATACAGCTTATTCCCTGTATCGTAGCGAGACGCGACCGCGGGACGAGACCGCGGGACGCGACCGCGGGACGCTCGCACTGGCCGTAATTGCGTTTGGTTTGCTACAGAAATGATTAATTCTCAATACGTTTTTTATTAATAGGCTTGTTGCTAAATGACAACAGCGCATGCGTCGATCGCGGGTTAAGCTACTCTTGCCGCGGTCGGTTCATGGATGGGTGACCATTAATTAAATATCCTCGGAAAAAACGTTAAGCCGTTGGTCCCGGCTGTCATTCGTAGATTTTTGACAGTCGTTACGGGTAGTCAGAAGCCCAAAAGTTTGACAACTAATCTTGACAAGGGGTATCGTGTTACCCAGTAACTGGGTTGTGGAGGTCAGATAGGTGTCGGTCCAAGTAAAATACAAACATTCAGCTGCATCCGGTTAGACTGGAAGCTGACCCCTACATAGTTCGTAAAAAGCTGGGCAGATTGATTGAGGCCAATTACTTAAAATTACCTCGAAATGAACGTTACTATGACCAGTAAAAAAAATTGCTACCAACACCAATCTGGATTTCTGAGTTGCCATTTACTATGCCCACTGATGGAAAAGGGACTAATACAATAGTTACTTCGTTTTTTTACAAATTATTAATTGGTGTGCTAATCAAAGTTGCGTTAAGAGATCTAACACATGTTATCCCTGAGCATTGTATCATAATAATAATATAATAATAACTTTATTTGCATCATAAAAGTACAACCATATAATTAAGTATTTTTAACATCTGGTAGGTAGATACTTCAAACGTAAACAAATAGGTTTCTGCACTTAAATACTAACCAATAATGTGATATATGATTTCTCACCTTTCTAACGTCTTCTAAATGTTGTTCGTTAAGTACTTTCGTCACTTGATAATCCTTAGTACGTATTTAAACACTGATACACTTAGGTACTGACAGCCAATAATTACTTACACTGATATTGTTTTTTAGGTTGTAGCATTCGATTCACACTGTCCTCCGTACTAGACGAAACTGTATCACGGTAGGACAGTCTTCCTCTTATTTTTTTAAATTTAAATTTATTTATTGTATTGTCCAAGAAGGCTAGTTATGTAATAAAGACCCACTTGCACCGCCAGTCACTAAAAACGATTAACGCTAAACGACTTTTAAACACCATTCTTCTCTGTCATCTTCAAACATTTGACACAGAATTATGTTTTAACTCGTTTAGCGCTAAACGTGTTTAGTGATTGGCTGTGCAAGTGGGCCTAACAGAAGCAGCAGCCTAATTACGTAACACACTATCTATTAAAATCTGAATCATTTTGATCTACGAGTATTCCCATCCAATACCAAGAGCTAATACCATTTGGTATTAGTTTATTTCCGAATTTATTTTCTATTCCCAACGAGTACCACATTTTTTTAAATAAAAAAAAGCTATTACTAACGAATACCAAAGCGTGACTTTTTGTACACTCAGCTACACAAAGTTTTATTTAAATTGCGTTTTACCGAAATCTAGGGTAATCTAAATATAGGGTTAGGGTTAATAAGCTGGTCGACGGAGCCCCGCTTCGCGGGGCTCCTATTTCTGTCTAAAGGGTTTAAAGGACCCTAACCAACCGAACCTCGGGATGCCACTGACGTCGACCGTCTAGGGTTAGGATTTTCGGGAACATTTATTATGTTTTCGGAAACTTAGTTCGGTAATTCATTTTAACACAGCTTAGCTGTTAGTATTACAGTCAACCTGAGATCGATCGCTGGAAGTTAATTTGGTAGGTAGGTAGGTTAAACATTACTTAAAATCACTCAAAGCATTTTAATTTTACTGAACGTGACTGTATCTGATTTCTTCAAACTTGTTTTGGTATTGGTTTTAAAATGTGGTACTCGTTGGGAATAGAAAATAAATTCGTAAAATAAACTAATACCAAATGGTATTAGCTCTTGGTATTGGATGGGAATAGAGCATCATTTTGAAGCCTATTGCTAATCTATTGCGTCATATGTTCGAAAAATGTATCTGCTGAACAACGTAAATAAAGCAATGAATGTTGTTGAACTGTCAAAATGAAACCCATTCCTACTGTTAGTGTGTTACGTAATTACCCCGCAGGTTGCATAACCACAGACAATACCCGTTCCAAAATCGACGACAAGCAAAAAAAAAAAGAATAATGTTGGCATGCTTTAATAAACGAAGTAGCTAAAAGTCAATATGTGATAGCGGCATACAGTGGGGTCTTGTTTATTTGGTAGGTTGAAACAATATTGTCTCTTGTTCCGTCTAGTACAGTCGGGATGAGAAATATCGTGTAACGAAGCTTTTTACTTTCAATTGTTTACCTTAGTTGAGGGTTTTTACGATACTTGCCCCTTTTTAAAATAGATTTGTGAAGGGAGTGCTTTTTTCATTCCCTTTTAGCAGTGGCAAAGAATTTTGTTTATTTTGTGAGTTGGCATATGATTTACTACCTTTGCCCGCGGCTTCGCCCGCGTGGATGTCGGAAATTATCCCACGGGAACGAACTACCGGGATAAAAAGTGTCCTATGTGTTAATCCAGGTTATAAACTATCTGTGTTCCAAACTCCATCCAAATCCGTTCAGTAGTTTTTGCGTGAAAGAGTAACAAACATCCATCCATCCTCACAAACTTTCACATTTATAAAATTTGTAGGATAGTGTAAAGTGGTTTTATTTATCGACTACAAACAACCGGTATTTAAAGCATATTCGTATACCTACCTATTAACATTCTATATAATAAAATAATACCAACCTTTTATTGTCCCACTGCTGGGCAAAGGCGTCTTCTTCTTCTCCTACAGAGAAGGCACGAGCATTGATCACCACGCTTGCTCAAGAAGGGTTGGCGATTTCAGACTTATATTGACTATAAATATAGGTTTCCTTACAATGTTTGCTTTCACCGATGTCGGTACTGTCCAAGATAAACTACATATCACAAAGAAAATATATGTAATTCTATGGAGTTATAACTGTCGAAATGTGGGTTTACAAATACACATCTGCCGACTCCTTTGTGGAATAGGTGCGATGTTATGTTAGGTCTCGATCCCGTGGGAATATCGGGATAAAAAGTATCCTGTGTCCTAATCCAGCACTCTAATTACGTAACACACTATCAATCACAATCGGAATCATTTTGAAGCCTATTGCTAATCCATTGCTTCATATGGTCGAAAAATTTGTCTGCTCAACAACGTAAATAACGCAACGAATGTTGTTGAACTGTCAAAATGAAAGCCATTCCTACTGTTAGTGTGTTACGCTAGACGTGGTTTATTAATGTACCAAATATCATCCAAATCTGTTCGGCCGTTTTAACGTGAAAGCGTAACAAACAAACTAATATTAAATCAAATCTTTGCTCTTTATAAAGAGTAATGATTTGATTTAATAATAGTTTAGAAAATAAAATATTACCTACTTTGTTTTGGTGTAGACTGTACTAAAAAGAAAAAGAAAGCAAATAATACATTTTATCTTTCGCAATAAACCGAGTGGAGTCATTATATAAATATAAGAGGGTTTATAATTTATAAAATGTTCAGTTACTGTGCTGAATTTATTTGTATGAGAATGGGCCATGACTTGGCTTAAGGCTGTGTGTACATTGCTAGAGAATAGCGGAAACCGTTTTGATTAAATCAATACTTATATGTATAAACTATTATTAAATAAAGCTGAAGAGTTTTTTGGCTTGTTTGAACGTGCTAATCTCTGGAATTTGGTTGTTCAAATTGCAGGATTCGGTTTTTTTGGATTTGTTAGCCCAATTCTGGAGGAAGGTTATAGACTTATAGTTAACATCACACTGCGACCCTTAGGAGCCGAGCAACAAGAAAAAGGCAGAAAGAACGCTAAACGAAAACGTAGTAGTAACAAGGCGCAGCTATAGTATACATTTCATGTTAAAATAAGAAATTTTACTCAGACGAAGTCGCGGACAGAAGCTAGTAAAACCACACGTTCATTTACGTGGCACACACCTTATTAATTTCTAGCTAAAGAATATTGGAGCAGGGAAAACTAAGCAGACAAACTAAAAACAAAAAAATATATATAATATTACTGCACAAAAAGGAAACAGTAATTATTCTTATCCCGAATTAATGAACGGCACTTATTATATTTAAGCCGAAAATATTGTTAAATGATTGTTATTATAATAAAGTTCAATATTGTACGCACGACGTTATATCAAGCTTTACATTTCCAATATAAGTTGACTTCTCATTGTACGAAAAGCCAAACAATGCGAGGTCAGCTAAAACTGGAATAATATAGCTTGATATGTCGCCGTGTGTACTGTCGCCAGCAGGTCAAGCTACTCGAAACTGTCAAATTTCTCCAAACGATTTAAACCTTAAAATGTTGATGGTTAAGTTCAACATCGAATGAGAAAATCTGACAGTTTGAGGTAACTTGATGTACTGGCAACTGTTCCTGTTTGACTCTGAACAGAATAAATATCATTAAATGATTACAACTGGCCCTCTGTCATTATTTACCATAAACACAAATTAAACATAAACAACTTGATTTATCCAGAACGGGAGTAAAAATAGGTTCTATATTATTTTAAATCTAAGTCAAATTGTCCTAATAGGACATTAACCGATAAAATCCCGGTGGCTCTCTGTAGGGCCGGTATGTCGTGGAACAAGACAGTTCGTCAGCCCAAAAAAAAAAAGAAAAGCCCTTACAGTAAAATGCGCAAAAAGCGATATTAACCCTTATTTAGAAGCAATAAAGATGATTATTTAACCGCACGACCGCGCGACCCTCTAGAGGGCCAGCGGGGCTTGAAGGTGGCGCCACCCCGGCCCTACAGAGGGCCACCGGGATTCTATCGGTTTACAAAACTATGTATTTCTTTGATAATAAACTAAAGAATCTTTTAATTTCCAAGATAATAGTTACATAATTAAAAGCTAACACTCTTAGAATAATATTACGTTTATTGTTTTCGAAAAACAATCGCCATTATTATTATTTGCGGTATTCGCCATACAACCACAGCTGTCATCGAACGCTAACTCAAAGAATTGAGAAGTCCAAAATAAGAATCCCGTTCTAAAACCAGGATATAAAATTAAATATCCGGAAAGAATCAAGGCGTTATCTGTAATAGAAATCTCTGGATTTATCGGCTCTGTGGCTGTGGGTTTGTACTGGCTTTCGAATGAAATATAGGCTGAACCGCCGGTGGTCGTTGCCTTACTTCGTTTTTTTTCATAGACAACACTACGCGCTGTATTGGCGCGCTTTTCGAGACTATTTTTACTGGTTATTTTTTAAACGGTACTATGTGCTCTGTGTTGCTATGGATTTCCATTTTTGGTGGATCCGTTGATGGGAATGCACGGTTAGGATGCGGGTTGACTACTCTTTTAAAACTAGAATAAAAGGATTACCTACAAATGGCAAACGAGGTTAGGTTAAATTCCACATTTTGCTACAATAAATCGTTCCGTGAGATATGCGATTTATTTTCTCTTTTCAAAGTACATTTCGTTTCGTATTTATGAAGCGAATGCAGGAATTCGAAACCTGTTTGCTTGTACGGACTGAAAAAGCCCGGGAAATACAGTTTAGTCTATAATAGATATTATTTATTGCCTCTACAGAATGACTCATGTTTGGTAGACCACGGTGACAGATTAGGTACAAGTTTAACAGACCTAGTCTACACGAAAGGGATTGAAAGAAAATAAAGAAAAACGTTTATTGACGTAAAAGTGTCTGACGCAGGATTTCTTTAAAGGTCAGCAAAAGATATACAGATATAAAGATATACATATATATGTCGAATATAAATTTTATATTTTCGTTTAGTAACGGTTTGACTTGAAAGGTGCGAAATAACCAGGGTCGCCGGATATAAGTTTAGTAAGAAACCGATGAATGATTTCGAATAAAACAAAATCAAATTAATAGAAAACAAACCGGTCATTTATCTAATTGAATTTCATTCAAAAACATTCATCGGTTTCTTACTAAACTTCAACTATATCCGACGACCCTGGTTATTTCGCACCTTTAAAGACAAACCGTTACTACACGAAAATATAAAATTTTACACAGGACATTAAATAAAATAAATGCACGACTTTTTTGCAATAAGATAATAAGAATTTAGGATTATGGTGCTTTAGGCGCCATAATCCTAAATTCTATTGCGAAAAAAGCGTGTATTTCTTTTTATTTAAGCTCTTGTGTAAAATTTTATATTTTCGTTTAGTAACGGTTTGTCTTTAACTCATCAAGCATCGTTAATGAGACATAATTGATAATCTATTGTTTTGGCCCTCTAGCGGGCCACCTTGGGCCTGACTAGCTAAAGGTGCGATTTATGACATTTGGTGACCGTACACTCTTTTGCTACCCTTTAAGAAAAAAAAGATCATTGACCTACGTATTTTCGTACAGAATAAAAGTGTAGTATATGCGCTATCAGGTTTCGGCGGCAATGCCGTGGGGGCGTCACATCTACGTCTACGATATGAATACAATAAAAGCCTTTTCCTTTTTACATTCGGAAGGTAAGTCGCCCGTTTAACAAAGGATGTGAGAAGGAAAAAATATCTAAACATTTCTTTAGCCCACCTAACTATAAGGGGGAAATAATAATTCCAATTTTATTGGGAATGTCCTTCAACAAGATTTTTCCATACGATGGAAGCAATTTATGTGATAACGTTCGGGGAAATTGCTTTCTGCCCTTTCTTTGCGTCTATTCAATTTATGGCTCGATTCAGTCTGAATGATATATATGGAACAACTAGAGTTAGCCCTGGTAATTTATTATGTCCTATCAAAAACTCGGTTTGGTAGATCCGGGGGTTAGAGCAAAACTTTTCGGGTCAGTTTAAATAAATAAATGAAAAAGAAAGAAAATACGTTTATTTGCGGTAAACATGACGCAAAAAAAAAACCACACAGACACAAAAACAGTACACACTGCAGTATAAAACTGATTTACATCCGTCACCTCACACTTCAGGTCCAGTTGAAAACCAGCGTCAGGCACTAGTTGTCTGGCATGTTTGCTGAACTGGACCTATTTGGCGCAGCCGCGAGGCACATTTTCCTCCTAATTTCTCACAACGCACTTTACACTTTTTATGTGTTTGTTTTATTTTTCTTTTTTACTTGTAGGTATATGTTGTGTTGTGTGCTTTGTAGTCTGTGCTAAATAAACGTATTTTCTTTCTTTGCTTTTTCTTTCATTCAAAAAAGAACGAGTGAAAATATGAGTGGTTTGTGTTTCGAGTTCTTGTTCTGATTGTCTTAAGTTAGCTGCGCGAGGGTTTATTTATTAAAGGACACCACAGCATATACATTCAACACTGGTTTACAAAAGTATTTAGGATCTTTTTTACATAGATTTTAAACTCAACTCGAACTCAACTCGAACTCAACTTTATTGCTATCACTATTCTGCATCAGACTTCGAGCTTTAGCTGCTACAGCGTTTACCATAAACTTGACTCTATTCCATATAGCGCAAGTCTTCAAAATCAAAGTAACATCTTCATTGCTTTTTTAGCTAGTACAATAATAAGGTTAGCAGTTGTCGTGATTTCCGAATGCGTGATTATACAAATTCGTGATATCTGTGAACGGGCTATTTACTCAAACTCAAACTCAAAGCATTTATTTCAAATAAACCAATTACAGGCATTTTTGAATTGTCAAGGGGTCGGTCAGTCAGAAAGATGAAGCCAGTTGTCAATTCCAAAGCGTAATAGGTGCTTATGGAGAAGAACGGGCAAGAAACTCCACGGACACTCTTATTAATCAAAATATGATTACAAACTATTGGTTACATCATTCATGTTGAAATTATGCATGTGAGAACGATGCAGAACGTTAAAAGCATCCGTAATAAAAAGACAAAAACAATTCAAATATTAAATTAAATTAAAATAAGCCGTGGCAGCTAAGAGATGACCATGGGTCCCTACTGACGGCGCCCGTTTACGAAGATGACATATAGATGTACTTACTTACATAGCATAGGATTAAATTATAGGGTTAAATTCACAAGTAGTTTGTTGATTGATTTTTCGTTACTAGTTGAGTAAAATATTTTGTCAATGAAGCGTGAAAATTGGAGTAATTATTTGAGTTTAGATGTAGCTAAAACTTGATCAGTTTTTACACACTTTTTTATTTTTTAAGTGGGAATTTATCAAATAACTTCTCCCGCTCTGGGCGGAGCGGGAGGGTGTGTCAGACTTTTACTGACTAAAACCATCGATCACTAACTAGTAATCGAGGACTAAAACCCACCCGTGTTCCTTCAGTTGCCTGTGTGCCAGGGCCACGGTAACCCTTTACGACAAACCCGCGACCCTGGCAGGGGTTTCCAAACAGTAGAGACAGGAATATTGTCTGAAAAATAATGATAATTTTGGCGTCTTTTGTGACTTCACTGGCAATTTGTATTACTATGGTTATCATATTGTAGTGTGGGGCAACGTTTATTCAAAAAAAAAAAAAATTGCTGTTCTATACATTTTGACCGCGTCGGTATTGCACTTTTCTATGAAACAGCAGATATTTTTTGATAACCGACGAAATATTCAACCCTAGGGGGTCTAGAATCATGTGCTGAATTCATGGTTACAATTTGCGCGTCGATATCTCTGCCAACCTGTATGAATGTTTATAAGTAAATCGACTTAATCTGTGTGGTTCTTTCCTCAAAAGACCATTTCAGACACCGATCTACATGATCTTCACACATTATTACCGAATTTATATATACACATTGACATTGATAAATTTTATATATACAATGACATGAGTATTTACTTGTAAAGTATTATATTATTTTAATTTTGTGAATGTGAAGACTATGTGGGTAATTGCTTTTTTTTTGTAATTTAATTTTAATTATGATCTGGCAGTTTGAGTAATTTATGCGGCCTACCCAAATGTCCTTTCTTTGGTATTGTTCGTCGAATCGTTGAGCTCCTTAAGTCCTGACTTCCTGAGTCGAGCTGCACGATTACTGACAAATGCGTGCACTGACTGGACAGGTCCACTCAAACTGTGTGGTTCTTTCCTCAAAAGACCATTTCAGATACCAATCTGCATGGTCTTCGCATGACCTGACCAAGATTATGTCTGGACTGTAAAAGAGACTGTGACCTCTGATTTTGTTTCGGCCTTTCTTCTCAGAGTAGTCAGATAGGAAACGCCGACCTCATCTATGTAGTTTAAAAAACATGATTGACGTGTAAAAGTGTTTGTACGGACCTACTTACAGAAATAAAATCATTTATCAAATTAATATATATAAGTTCATGGTTGATCTGGTGAATGTGAGCGTGACTGTTAATCGTTTCGCAGGCAACAGGTTCTGTCTCCGGGTTGCTTAAAGTGTTATAGGGCTATTCCATTTAGAAATTCTCAGTACCTACCCAGGGTTTGGTTTTGTGCCCGATCAATCAAATCAAATCAAAATATTTTATTTCACATAAACCTACATGGGCACTTATGCAACGTCAGAAGCTGCTAGGAGCACGGTTCCAATTGGTTGTTTCCTATGGAGAAGAGCCACGAAGAAACAAGAAACTCCACGGTAACTCTTTTAAAAATAAGGGGCTTTTACAATTTTTTCAAATTACAGTGTTAATTAATAGGTATGGGAGGACAGTGTATGCCTGTCAACAAGTAGCAGGTACTCAACAAATAGAAAAAGGTCTACAAACTCACATTCTCACGTTCACAAAATATAGAAGAATCTATATAAAAGATAAATAAAATAATAAAAATAAAAGCCTATTTAAACCAAATGATATGGTTGCCATTACAACTGTAACAAATCTGAATTAACATCCTGTCTACAAAATCCATTAGTAAAGAGTTGAAACAAGACTTGGAGGTATATAATCTCAAATAATGACAAGATTATGTCAAAGAAGAAAGTAAAAAACAAAAAAATGGCAAGAAACTTGACCTCTATGACGCTTCGGGGATACTAACGTGCCTAAGTTTTTTTTTTAATTATGGTACTCTAGCAGTAGCCCGCGACTTCGTCTGCAAAATTAAATGCAATAGCATTTAATTTTTTTTAATGGAAATATCCAGGATGAAAATTAGCATGTACTTTCCCAGATCCCAAGCTACCTATTCCTTCCTATACTCGTACCAGTTCAATGGTTTAGGCGTGAAATAGTAACAGACATAGTTATTTTCGAGCTTATCTATAATCCGGAGAAACTTTTAACTTTAAGTATGCTTTCCTTTCTCTAAATCATTCTTCCTATCTTTTATCTCACAGAACCTTACATACAAAATAAACCTGCACGTCTTCAAACTTGGATCGATTTTCCGAACTCTCGTGGTCTCTAGTTTTTACGGTGGCGTGTGCAAATGAAGCGCGGCGTCCGTAGACAGAGTACATCAATAGACAAGTCACTAAATAATAAAGTCAAAGTCAAATCATTAATTTCAAATAGGCACATATAAGGCACCTTTGAACGTCAAAATTTACAAGAAAATAGAATTGATTCTAGGCCCCCCTTAAACTACTTTTTGGTAGTTTCATATGGAGACGAATGGGCAAGAAACTCCACACTTACTCTTATAATGTTTTTCAATAATTTGCATACATTAATTATATAATTATATGTGAAGACGATGTACTAGAATATGATTAATGTACCACAACAGGTAGAAACTATTAAAATTGAAGAAATAACAGGTAAATGAATTATGTGATAGATAGATGGTACTCACATATTTACAAATATTAAAACATACCTAAAATTATTAGTAAATAATGAGACAAGGACACACTTATTAGATCCAGTAAGAGTAAACGAGACAGAAACGCACTGGGGTCCAACAAAAGGTTGTCATGGTACGATTTCTTTGGAAACAATAGAATACAATATTCTTTATTATGTACACCATAAAAATTACAGATGTATAGGGTGTTTGGCAGCTGGGTGCAAATTCTTAAGGGGGTGATGGTTGACACCATTTAGAGAATTTTGAGCCATACATGTCTAAGACGAAGTCTGTTTTATTTTTATTTTTGTCTGCTATGTCTTTACGTAAAAAAAACCTAGAAATAGCAGTCAAAAATATAAATAGAACCGACTTCGTCTAAGAAATGTATGACTCAAAATGCTCCAAATGGTGTCAACTTTCACCCCCGTGAGTCTTTGCACCCAGCTTCCAAACATTCTGTATAATAAATGTAGAAATTTACCAAGAGGTGATACAAAGGGCGGCCTCATCACTAAAAGCGATCTTCTAAAGCAAGTATTAACCTACATTAGATAGTAACAGTTTTCAAGTAACTGTCAAAGACTATCGCTATCGTGGTATACGTTGACAGCTGGTCTATACAATACTCTAGCTACGGCGGTATCGGGTGGTATCAGCAAGGACCACCAGATGGCGCTTCCGTCTCATTTCTCTCGTATCTTCCACATCATTCAACGCTGCAACGGTTTGCAAGACGATGGGTTAACGTGTAGCTGTGTTGGTTCTTTATTTGGGTTTCTTGAAAAATGTTAGAGCTCCGTAAGCGGGTAGGGAAGTATAAAGATTTTTAGGTAAAAGTTTTGTTTGAAAACATAAAAGAGAACTTTCATAGCCCTGATTGAACTTTTTGTATACAAGGTTCGTTTTAAAAGAAAAAGAAAAAAACATGATTTTTGAAGTTTTACTTTTGCATAATTTATAATAGCTGAACTCTATTAAAATCCTAAAAAAAATTGTGACCAAGGGACTACATTTATTATTCTTTAAATAAGAAAAGAATTCTAAAAATCTACAATATAATCGACCTGCCATGTTCACAACCAATAGCCATTAAAACTGCACTGCAGTTTTTAAATCCAACATGGCGGCCGAATGTAAGTTTAAGGAGGTCTAATGCATCTTTTATTGGCAACGCTTGAACCTCCTTGTAAGGAAATGGAAATACTCGTAACATTTCACGATGATCTGGGAGTAAAAGGGAATGGATATAATATTATTTCGCATTTTTGAGAGATTTGTGATGTTTATGAAAGATAAGGATTTAGTTTGGCTGTTTTTCTGCAGTCAATGTTGAGCTACCAAACGGAAAAGAAATAAAGAAACAGTATTTATTGGGACTTTCACAGAAAGATGACAAACTAAACAATAGGGTGATGATTTATTTGACAATTTCTATGATCACGATCATAAAAACAAAAGAACATAAAAAAGGAAGTCCTGTACGAGTCTAAAAGGCTCCTATCTCAGCATGGTGCTTTTTTTTTTTTTTGGGTGGGACATCATCAAATGACCTCTGCCGCTCTGGGCGGAGCGGAAGGGCGTGTTAGACTCTTACTGACTAAAACCCACCCGTGTTCCTTCAAATGCCTGTGCGCCAGGGCCACGGTAACTCTTTCGAATAATCCGCGACCCCGGCAGGCATCGGCCCTATCGGACCCCGTTAATGGTGCTGACATCTCTTTGCCTGGTCCTTACCGGACGGCGAGCTGCCAATCGCTCGCCGTCCGCAAGCCCGCGCCTACGGTGCCCGGGAGTCAGCAGTCGACTCCCGACGCCCAGAGTGTCTCCTCCTGTGATTAGGGGCGACTCCTCCTTCGCGAGCATTATTGCTTCGCAGAATCGCAGAAGGAGGTGACGGCTTCCCATTCCCCCTCGCTCCGTACCATGGCCTGAACCAGAGTCGGACGCGAGAGGTCGCCGCCGCCGATCGCCGCCACGAGGACACGGCGGTGCTCCACCCAAGCCGGGCAGATCTCCACCGTATACTCCACCGTGTCCTCCGGTCGATCCACACAATGATAACACGTTCACGGGCGTTTCCTCCCGCCTTATCCGAAACAGGAACCTCCCGAAACAGCCATGTCTGGCGAGGACCTGCGTCAGGCGGAAGGTGAGGACGCGTGGCGTCACTCCTCAAAGAGGGGACTTACCGCCGCAATTGTGGCTTTTCTTTTTAGGAGAATAATGCAGCGTCATTAAATAAGTGTCGCAGCGCCGGTATTCTGATAGGGCCCGCTGTAATGTCACGGGTAGATAAAAATAAATAATAAAAATTAAATAAATATAATATGAAGAAAAAACAACTGTTATTCTTTCTTCTTTGCCTCGCTGTCACAACTTATACTAACACTTAACACTAGGTATAGCTTCATATTCGCTTAAAACTAAGGTGTAGGGGTACTGAGCTTGTACAAAGTTACTGAATGGTGGGCTGTGAAGCTGAAAAAGAAATCACAAAACTGTCGCTTAGAAGCTTTTTCGGGACGAGTACTCGAACACAGTGCACCATGTAATGGCACATTCACTATACACTGAAACGACAATAATGACAGGAGACAATAATGTTTACAGTACAGTCGCTAGCAGGTCAAGCTACACGAAACGGTCAAATTTCTCCAAACGATTTTAAACCTCAAAATCGAATGAGAAAATCTGACAGTTTGTGGTAACTTGATATGCTGGCGACTGTACTTTCTGATTATCCCCCGGTTTCTGAAAGCTATTGTTCAAATTAATCTTTTCCGCTTTTAATTAACCGCTCGATATTCGGTACTGATTTAGACAATGGGTTTACGTATTGTTGTGCTGGTGGTGTACGGCGTTTTCTTGTAGGTATAATGTATGAATGGTGCAGAAGAGCATAAAGATTTTGAGGGAAATATTTTGTTTGAAAACTTAAAAGGGTTTTGTTGTACACCCTAGTTAAATCAGTTTTAGTCAATGATATTTATGCTTTTACTTGACATTTTGTGTCATAACTTTTCATAAATAATTGCTGTACTCTATTAACACTCTAGAACAACTGTTTTTATTACCAAGAGATTAGATTATTTATTCTTAAAAAAAGAAAACAAATTTTCCATCACTAAAATCGACCTGCCATATTCACAACCGATAGAAAAACAGCAGCCATTAAAACAATCCTTATCAAAGGCCAGACCGTCACCAAAACGTTAAAATATTTTTTTTTAAATAATAAAATATGTATATGGACACTTCTTTAAGATACCCATGACGCATGTACACAATGTTTATTATTATTCCGCTTTCTTACACTACACAGTCACAAGGGGTTTTATGATCACTCCCTCAGGCTATGTAATGTTACCAGTCTTCCTCAATTATATTTTTTATAGTTGCAACCTTTTTATTTTTACTGTGAGGGTTTAAGATGAAAAATATACTGTATTGAGAGTAATTTATGGCTGGTAGGTGTCAGGCGCCGCCTGTGTTGTCCACAAGCTTGATGTGGATATGAAGAACGTCTAGGAATATTAATTTATGTACTGTAGACTGAAACAATAGACCGTGGTATGCGTTCACGCATGTTACGTCCATGACGTATATAAATAACGCATGGTTCCCTATCCATTTGCATTACACTTTAACACATAATATACATTGGCATAACGAAATCCTAACTATTATATTATTATATCCTAACTTCCTAACTAATAATAGGTATTTACCTATGAAATTGCCGTTTTGTATGAAAAAATTTAAACGAATTTTTTTCATGAATTTTTTATTTGTATTAATCGAAGTAATCACCCATGCAATCAATGCATCTTTGCCATCGCAGTGGCAGTTTATTGATGCCCTTCTTAAAGAAATCAGCTGGACGGGAGGCAACAAATTCTTCAAAGGCATTTTGTACTGCCTCTCGGGTATTAAATTTTTTTCCCGCCAAGAAGTTATCCAAATTCTGGAAAAAGTAGTAGTCTGTAGGCGCAAGGTCTGGTGAGTAGGGCGGATGACGGAGAGCTTCCAACCCCAGTTCTTGCAACTTGGAGACCGTCTGCTGTGCAGTATGAGGTCGCGCGTTGTCGTGCA
The DNA here is from genome assembly GCA_917490735.1 of Dryobotodes eremita. Classification (NCBI taxonomy): domain Eukaryota; kingdom Metazoa; phylum Arthropoda; class Insecta; order Lepidoptera; family Noctuidae; genus Dryobotodes; species Dryobotodes eremita. The sequence goes on from OU823257.1 coordinate 18,909,245, forward strand.
GGAGCAGCGGAGACGAGCGATTGACCAATGCTGGTTGGAGATGCGCCAGCTTCTCCATCATTGTGTTCAGTTCTTCACAGTACACATCTGCAGTAATGCTCACCCCGTTTGGTAAGAAGCTGTGATTAATCACACCGGCGCTAGACCACCAAACAGTGACCATCACTTTTCTAGGGGTAAGTTATCGTTTAGGGCATTGTTTAGGTGCTGAACCAGGATCCAACCAACTTGCTGAGCGCTTACGGTTATCAAACAGAATCCATTTTTCATCGCAGGTAACAATGCGGTTCAAAATTCCTTCATTTGTGTGTCTGTTGAGCAGTGCAAGGCACGTCTCGACGCGTACTTCGCGCTGGCGATCATTGAGTTCGTGGGGCACCCATTTGTCAAGCTTTTTTACCTTGCCAATTTGACGCAAATGGACCAATATTGTTTTGACGCTAACGTCGAAAGCTGCTGCTAATTCAGCCGTAGATTGTGTATCATCAGCTTCCACAATCGCCTTTAATTCGTCATTGTCGACCAAAGTCTTCGGACGACCGCGAGGTTCATTTTTCAGGTCGAAATTTCCAGAACGGAAGCGAGCAAACCAATAACAGGTGGTGCGTTGGTTTGTAGAGTTAGCTCCGTAAACGTCGTTGATGTTGCGTGCCGCTTGTGCCGCGTTGCTGCCACGACGGTACTCATATTCCATAATTACTCGAATTTTTAACGTATCCATGATGACGAAAAAGATTGAAATGCGATGAAAATGTAACACTAATCAATAAAGAAATGACTACTTTTAGAAAAAAAAATCCATGTTTTTAAAATAAAATTAATTTGAAATTAGAATTCATAGCCAAACAAAAATTATTTTGATTTGAAATGGCCAGTACTGCAGAACGGCAATTTCATAGGTAAAGACCTAATATTATAAATGCGAAAGTAAGTTTGTTTGTTACCTTTTCACGGCTAAACCACAGAACCGATCATCCTGAAATTTTGCATAAACGTTGTCAGGTCTACAGAAACGGATATAGGGTACCTTTTATCCCGAAAATAAGTACTGTTCCCAAGAAAAACAACAATAACGTTTTTATGATAATAGATGGCGCCACGTGTCTTTCGAATCGTGATTGAATTATATTATTATATAAACTTTACTGGTGTGTTAGGAGCCTTTTTGTTATTTAAGTACCTAATTCATTTTGTGAGTCTAGAGTGTCGATAGACCGGTTTTCATCCTCCGAACTATAATTCCCCGAACATCCCGAATTGATTGTCAAATTCTAAATTAACGCGAGGGAAGCCGCGGGCAAAAGCTAGTTCAGCATAAATAATGATCATTACTCATAATATTGTTATGCATAAATGTTTTGCCATAAATTAATCTAACCTTTTTTTTTTTTTGTGTGGTAAATCATCAAATGCCGTCTCCCGCTCTGGGCGGAGCGAAAGGGCATGTCAGACTCTTACTGGCTAAAACCCACCCGTATTCCTTCAGTGGCCTGTTATCCAGGGCCACGGTAACTCTTTCGAACAATCCGCGACCCCGGCAGGCATCGGCCCTATCGGGCCCCGTCAATGATGCTGACATCTGTTTGAGTTGCGCGTGGAACACGACGCGCCGTCGACCCGGGACTTAGAGAGGGCCTAACGTAATAAGGAGTTTCAATAAGATACGATTAGTTTCGATATTTTTCTTATTCACAGGTGGTTGTTGTCCATAATTTTATTTAATCCTAACTAATATTATAAATGCGAAAGTAAGTTTGTTTTTTTGTTTGTTACCTTTTCACGCCTCAACCACTGAACCGATCATCCTCAAATTTTGCATATACGTTGTCAGGTGTACAGAAACGGACATAGGGTACTTTTCATCCCGCAAAAAAGTACTGTTCCCGAGGAAAACAACAATAACGTTATTATGATAATAGATGGCGCCACGTGTCTTTCGAATCATGATTGAATTATAACCCGAATTTATAGTTAAAGCCTAAATTAACGCGTGCGAAGCCGCGGGCAAAAGCTAGTCTTAAATATATGCAAGCGTGGTGATCATTGCTCGTGCCTTCTCTGTATGAGAAGAAGCATTTGCCCAGCAGTGGGACAATAATACGCTGGTATTATTTTTATTTTTTGGATAATAGTCCTATCAAAAACATAGTTAGCTGAAACTTGTATGAAAGATTAGAATTAGAATAAATTAGGAAACTTCGTAAACCAAAATCTTACTGATGTCTATCTTAATTTCAAACGATTTAATCACTCATTCAGCTTCTAATTGTTTCTTAATTAATTTAGCTAGTCCAACATCTGTGTAAATAGTTTTAAACTTAGGATTTCGGTTTAATTTTACCTTAGAAGTTTGAATATTAAACAATGCCGTTTCGTCTGTGGTTAAAATGATTTATCTTCTGAGAAGCAACCTCCTTTAACTTGTAGCGGCATCTACAACGCCACATGCGAGCTACGCCTCGGACTGACGTCACGTAAAATCCTGCATCGCGCAAGCAGAGTTTACCGCGCAACTAGCATATATACAACATCCCGACATCAACCGTCGGGCAGTTGCCCACCAGACACAACACCCGTCTGGTCGGAGGATCCTCCCTTTTCTATGGAGGTGTAAGTGAACTTTACACCCTGTTCCTCATACCTCTATACTGGTGACCCCGAATATGAACGTCAGCGCAGCCTTCGTGCAAGTACATCAGCGTGACGTCATCATCACTTCCTTCAAGCTTTCGAGCGGCGAGTCACACAGCCAGCCAGCACCCACGGCTTCAACGGGTATCCTGACCACCAGCATGCAGCGACCGCGCATACCTGGTCATCACCCTCAGCCTCATCAGCAAACTTGGCACAGCACACTGCACTCTCGGCCGGTCCACAAGCAGAGCCTTCAAACCCTCTCCTGGTCGACGCCAGCAGTCAGCCTCAACTCGGCGCTGTACCACATCCGACGCACTGGAGCATAACGCAGCGCCACCCCGACTCACTGGGGAATCTTCGCAGACAGTTCCGACTCACCGCGAACTATGCGACACCCGGTTCCGACTCACTGGAACCTCAACTGGCCCTGGCAAGCATCACAAGATACAAGACTCAGCCCACTATCGACCTCCGGTCTCCGGGGGGGAGTGATGTAGCGGCATCTACAACGCCACATGCGAGCTACGCCTCAGACTGACGTCACGTAAAATCCTGCATCGCGCAAGCAGAGTTTACCGCGCAACTAGCATATATACAACATCCCGACATCAACCGTCGGGCAGTTGCCCACCAGACACAACACCCGTCTGGTCGGAGGATCCTCCCTTTTCTATGGAGGTGTAAGTGAACTTTACACCCTGTTCCTCATACCTCTATAAACTCATCAAGCTAGCGGGCTGCCTCGGGTCTGACTAGTTTTCATACCACAATTTTTTGTTTATATACTTTTGAATTCTTTTTTATATGTTTACAAACACATACATAAACTCACGCCTTCTTCCTATGGGGTATGCAGAAACTATAGAACACCACCTGCTACGATCCTTACATACGCCTTTTGCTTCGTTTACGTTCATACATGGGGGCCTACTCTCTAAGCACGAAGTCCGTAGCTTCGGCCTTCGTTACGGGCGTTTCCTACTCCGTATCACCTACGGACTTATGATTAGTCCCGAACCCGAACTAAGAACGAATGACAACACGATTTGACTGTTGACCCTACTCCCGATGTGTTTTTGCCCGTCCGAAAAGTTGAATTTGACACTTGTATAGACGGATCATTATGTCATTTGATACGACATCAAAATAGTTATCGTGCTGCCTACGAAAGTTAAAATTTGCGAAAAACTTGAACCTATGGCTGTTTTTTTGAATGCTCGATGAAGCTCTACACGAAGAGCGGAGGCGATGCCGATTATATTTGCGCCAAAACTTTCGGTTGGCGAGTATACCCGACGTTAAGTTCTTAAAGAACTAATTATTTGAAGACTTGTGTGAGCATATAGTACCTCTTTTGCCTCAACAAATACGAAGAAATGGTGTGGATCCAATAATGAAGGTAATTGTTTGATATAAGAATGAAGGACTAAAGCTAAGGTAATACTTATTTATTGAAGATTCTGCAATTAATTGAGTTGTATTTACTGGTGATTTTGTTTACTTTTAGATCCTTGCTGCACTCAACTTTTATGCTCGGGGGAGGTACCAAGGTGCAGTGGGCCTTAGCAGACTTACATTTGGAATTTTAAAAGGCTGATGGGGATGCCTCTTAGCAGCTAGAGAGCTGCTTTATAATCCCATCACAGCAGGTATTTGTCACAATTCTATATTTTTCCTTATAATGCATTGAACAGGTGAACAGTATTTTTTTCATAAATTTCAGAGCAAATATTATTTTTGCAGGTAAAATTGTCATTGCCTGCAGTCTTACACAATATGTGTAATCGGGCAGGTTTAGAAGCAACTTCCCTCTCTGACTCTCTGAGGAAGACCTACAATTAGAGTGCAGTAGACAGGGCGGATAGCGATATGAGTCTATGTCCGCTCATCAAGCCCTTCAGCAAGGGCAAATAGCGAGAGACAGATTACCGGAATTGCTGGACAGTAATAGGTACTTATGCAGTCTCACAAGAAAAAATAAAATATGTCAATAAATACATAAATACATAGGATGTTTGTATTTATAATATTGATTTGAGTATTTATTTTACAAACTGTTTATTTTGTTTTCAGGACATAATGGGTGTTGGGACTGGCGCGGGACGATTGTGACATAAGAAAAAGATTTCCACAATAAAAGTATTGTTTTTATAAACAAAATGTTTTCTTTTTATTTAGCACCAATCAATTTGAAAAAAAAAAATACATTCAACAACACAATGTAACAATCAAAACATAGATTTTCTTTTATTTATCTATGTAGTCTTAAATTATTCCTAGGAACTTAGTTTCTCTTACTAGTCTACTTCAATATCAAATACCTAATATCTGAATAAAATTAACAATCAACAATACACTATATGTTTTCTTTTATTTATCTATTGAAGTCTTAAATGATTACTAGGAACTTAGTTTCTCTTACTTGTCTATTTCAGTCTCAAATACCTAATATCTGAATAAAATTAACAATCAACAATACATAGATTTTCTTTTATTCTAGACTAATCTCAAATTAAGAATCAACATTATACATTCAAAAGATATTTTTTAACCAATCAACACATACCATTTTCTATTACTTGTATAATTTAATCTTAAATAATTGCTGGTAACAGACAAGCTTTCATTCAGTGAATTATTGAGTTGGAAGACCACTTTCCAAGCAACAAAAGAGATGAGGATCTCAGGAAATAAATGTTGCAACATTGTGAACAATGTTGCAATTATAGAGCAACGGAGAAAAAAAAAATATGGTACTGCCTGCATCATCCAACTGCTGGGCAAAGGCCTCTCCCTGTGACTTTCAAGAGTTATATGTATAGCTAGCAATTTAAATGTTTCTAGTTATGTACTAAGTTACAAAGTTCCACAATGACAACCCTTATTTCATCAGGCTCCACATTTCTCCCGGATTCAATTAGTAGTCTTTGTTCTTGCACCTCAATACTTCGACTTCTTGCTGAGTCCGCAGTGAGGTGTTGCCGAAGTCGTGGATGTGCACGACCAGAATTTAATGCTGTAAACAAATTAAAATAAATCTCAGTCAGTTTTAAGTAATTTTCTGAAACATGACTTACATAATCTCTTTTCTACTAAACAATAATACTTACTTCACTAATTTTGCATTGGCAGCTCCCGCTCCAGTGCATCAGTGAATATTGAGGGTTGCTCTTGGGAAAGTGGGTTGGCAGGAGTAGCAGCAGATATTTGGGTGGGTGTGATGGCTGCTGGGTCTTGTCTTACAGGTGGACCTACAACAAAAACCAAAATATCATTGACGGGTACAACAAATATATAATTATGTGTTTGTTATTAATTGTTATTGAATTTTTTTAAAGTCATGGCAAAGACTTTATGCAACAGCATAATAAAAGCATTAATGCTGTTGTTTTACCATTCAAACATACTATCATAAATTATAAATTTAATTATTACTTACCGATGGAAAAGCTGGCACTCTTGCCTTGGCTTGTGGCTGTCCAAAACCCTCTCCCATAATTAATAGTATCCTCAATTCCACTTGGCAGAGGGTTGTTGCTACCGATGGGACTTCACCTGTAGCACGTGCTGAACGTCTGGCAGCTTCAGCAGCTTTATTGGCTAAATGTTTTTTATCAGCCCGCACCTAAAAATTGGTTAATTTTAATTACATAAAAAACGATATACAAGCCAGTATACAGATAATCATTTGGAGGATGACTGATTATCATTGTATGCACTTTACTGATGACAAGACTTAAAAATCAAATTAATATTGACGAGTAATGTATTCTACTCACCCTTTGCCACTGCTCCACAGACTTTGTGCAACTTCCCATTGAATTAAGGGAGTTGCACAGGTTTTCCCACAGCCTTTTGAACGAATTCTTGCGTCGGCACCCCTCAATAGTCCGCGTGCCAACTCATTATTCTCACTCATGAAATTAAGGAGGGCCTCTATTTGCGCGTGAGTTGCTGCTGGAGCGATTGGGGCCATTTTACAACATTAATTCATATTTAATAACGAAAACATCCCGCGTCGTGTTAATAAATTGCGGATTGAAGCAATTATTTAGCATGGTTGTAAATAATAATAAACACTGACATGACATTTCATTTGAAAATTGCCGTCAAAAAGAAAAAAGGCAAAGGTATTAACAGGGTAAAGCTACAATCCGGACAAAAATGGCTAATTTAGTTCAGTTCTATATTTGGAAACATAATAAACAGTTTATTGTTAAAAATGTGGTAATTTTATAACGATAACAATATTATTTTTTGTTTATTAAGCTTGAAAACCACAAAGTAAGTAAACCGGTAATCGACCGGTAAAATAGCGCAACTCTATCGTCATGCGCCATTCGTTCACGAATAGTGTCTATGATTCTGTTCGTAACCTAATAGTCCGAAATCAAAAGGGAGTAGGGTTTACTGCATCGTATCGGACTACCTTCGGACGGGCCCGTCTCGTCGTTGACGGAGTTAGAGAGTAGACCCCCAGGGTCATACACGCACGCCGGTTGCGAGCACTACACATCTGAGCTTTCTAAAGAACGTCACCAATAAGGTGGTGGCAAGGTAAGGTGGTGTTTTATGTTTTTGTTATAATATTTAGTTTCTGTAAATATCTTCCAGTGCGAGTCCCAAAAAACACTCTTTCTTTATTTATTTATTAACTAGCAGCTGCCCACGGCTTCGCCCGCGTGGATGTCGGAAATTATCCAACGGGACCATGCTGCCGGTACAAAAAGTAGCCTATGTTACTCCTTATAACATCAGCTATATGACAGTGAAAGTCCCGTCAAAATCGGTCCAGCCGTTTTGGAGATAACCCGGATCAAACAGACAGACAGATAATTAAAAAAAATAGTATTTTGTTTTAAGTCCCGTATATATTTTCATATGCATTTAGTAAAAAGCTGTTATTTTGACATTACAAACACACACTTCGATTTTATAGTATAGACTAGCTTTTGCCCGTGGCTTCGCTCGCGTTAATTTAGACTTGGACTATAAATTCGGGTTATAATTCAATCCTGATTGGAAAGACACGTGGCGCCATCTATTATCATAAGGACGTTATTGTTGTTTTCCTCGGGAACAGTACTTTTTTGCGGGATGAAAGGTACCCTATGTCCGTTTCTGTACCCCTGAAAACGTATATGCAAAATTTCAGGATGATCGGTTCAGTGGTTTAGGCGTAAAAAGGTAACAAACAAACAAACAAACTTACTTTTCTTTAATCTATACATCCTAATCCTAACTAATATTATAATATTATAGATATAGAATAGATTTTATATATTTATTATATATATATTTATTTGTATAGATGTATAGATGGCAGCTGCTAGAAATCTGTTTGTCTATTAATTTACAAAGGTATATTGATTTCAAGAAAACAGTACGTAAAACCTTAGAAAAATAGTACAAAATCTTCCAAAAGCTTACCTTAAATAGAAATATCACCTTGGAACCCAGGAATTGTGTCAAACGATTGCGGTGCTTTACCAAAGTTGGAAAGGATTTTATAACACTACATTTACTTGGATTTTTAGTAGAAAAATGTTAAATGCACGTTAGAAGGAGACGTGTACTAAGCAGACTTCAGACGAATTTTGTCGCTAAAGTAAAACGTTTTGTGTGGTGTTTCTTGCTACATTTTCTGCTATATTTTGTTCTGCAGTGGGTATAAGTCTGTTCCAATATTATCTGATGAAAGTATTAACAAGAAGTAAAAATGTTACCTAAACTGGTTCAGGTTAAATTATTACGCAATTACTCACTAAAGAAAATTAGTAACACATCTATAGATCTGTATTTAGGTCACAACTTTAAATCTCACCACTTTTTTCAACAAGTATTGTTTATTATCAATGACGAAAATTTGGTTATAAAATCAAACTCAATTGTCAAATGAAACATACCTTTAAGGTGATTCAAAATTTAAATTTCTTATTAAATAATCAAATTAAAGCAATCAATTTGTAAGTGGCACTACAAATTGGCATTCGACAGGTACATTTTCTGATTAATCTGTTTACGTTTTCATCTGATACTTTTGGAACAGGCCATAGATATATTATTTGTGTGGACATTACAATGGCCATGCCAATACAGCCTTCGGAGAACTCGGGCTTCATGTAGCCCGAACTCTCTGAAGGCTCTACTGGCAAAGGTATACTACACACATTATGCCATTTATGCTATCGTCATATAAGTCGTATGTGATGTGGGGCGAGTCTACTGGCATTACTGGACTCTGAATCCGTACTCCGGGTTCCTTTGTAATTGAAACTTACAAAACACAGATAGTAAAATTACCCAGAGCGGGAGAAGTTATTTGATGATTTCCCAACCGAAAAAAAAGGAAGTCAGAATTCTAAATCGTGAGTGAAAGAAAGAAAGAAAGAAAGAAAAATATTTTATTTGGGACACGCACAGGAAATACAAAGAGTAAAAATAAAAAAGGAGCATTTAAAACTAATAAAATTGAGTGAGTTCTTCCGATTCTTCAAAAGATTTGTGTTAGATCTGAATCAACAAATTTTTTCTGATAAAAATATCTTAGGTGCTATTATGAAACTTTCTAAGTTTTGAAGGTTATTTTCTTGGCTGGTATTTATTATACATGACGGAGAAGGTATATCTCTCTCGTTATTATCAGCTATATTTTAACTACTGTGGGCGTACTATGGGTAGTGTTTGTTATTGCGCAATAGAAAAACCGTTTGCAGTTCAAATCAAATTATAATTTACGAACAAATTAATAACACTAGCGAATCACACACTGTGGGTACACAACACAACTATACGGAACGCGCGACAGTTTCTATATGTGTTCACTGCTTGGCCGCCAACATTAAACTCTGCTTTACTCTGGTCAAGCATTAGCGTTATAGACTCTGTCGAGCGCCACCTGGTGGCACTGGCGCCCCGATTAGCCAAAGTCAAACGATTGATTTAACGTAATTCCGACATACACATAACATAACATCACGCCTTACTTCCTCGAAGGGTTAGGCAGAGGTATACCTACCTGCATGCGTAGTATAACGACTTCTATCTCTACTCTACGAAGAGAAGACAAATTACTTTCTTAACAAAAAGTCATTAATTTTTTGAATTTTGACATCGCGCCGTAGAAATTATTCAAAATCTGTCATTTTGTCTTCCGGTTCTTCTGTTTCTATAGTAGTCACGCTATGCATGCTGGAGGTGTATATACTCTGCATAACGTTTATGTTGACCGAGCGAGCGCGAAGTGCGACCAAAGCGTCTCTGTTTCGGCTTTGGCAAAAATGCTTTCGTATTTCCGGATGTCCGGATGTCTGTTCTCCTGTACAGGTCGCCTTCCTCAACCGATTCTAGTGTAATTTTGTAAGCAGGTTAGATAATTATATGGGTTTTTTTTGTTGATTAAGTTCTTCGTTAATTTTCAAAATGGCGGACATATGGGGGTTGAAAACGTCAAAAAGAAAACATATTTCAGCCATTTCGCGCTCTTCTTGTTTTAAGGATTTTGTTTTAAGGTGCGCGGTGAACATTTATTCAGTTTTAAGCTATACAAAGACAGATTCGCGAGGTTTACAGCTCACAGAGCCAGTAGTATTTTTTTGCACAGCTACACAAGCACATTACAGGTGCTTCCGGCTCGGCACGGTCTGTGTGTCCTTAGCGCCATTTCTCTTTCCACTCTAGCATATATGTGTCTGTAATTTTTATGGTGTACATAATAAAGAATATTCTATTCTATTCTATCGTGAGTGTACTGTATTGTCCATTGACGTAGTAATGTACGAGTATGTAGTGTTAAAGTTTTTGGTGAGAAAAGACATCGAGAGGTTCTTGACAATCGGATAAATCGTCGGAGCAGCGAGGTGTATGATCGCACATTAAAACCGCTACGTGACTTGGAAAGTAAGTCATACCGAGCTGGATACGGTAGAAGCCCTCTTAGAGGAGTTGTTAATATAGAAAAGCGTTGGATTATCGTTTCGTGAAAGTATCTTTTACAATTGAGATACAACACATTTCAGAATAAGCATAATTTTATTTGCTAAGTGGACACACACCCACAAACATACAACATATACAGTTACATATCCTAGTTTGGGTGACAAGAGTCCCACATAACGAGCATGTACTTAGCCTAATTAATATAAGGTACCGGAAGGAGGAATAATATAAGGATACAAGGAGTCCAGGTTGAAAAGCATTTTGCAGTCTCTCTTTTACTAAGGACAATTAGCCTATAACGGTCCCACAGCTGAGACACAGGCCTCCTCTCTGAGAGAGGGAGTGGGCTGTAATCCACCACGCTGGCCCAGTGCGGGTTGGTAGACGTCACATGTCTTCGAATTTTTGGTTCTAGGACATGCCGGTTTCCTCACGATGTTTCCCTTCACCGTTTAGAAAACAGTGGTGATGAAATAATTCACACAAGGTAAAGCGTCTGTCTGGGTTCGTACCTACGACCTACACCTCGTAAGCCGCAGCCGATACCACTAGGCCACCACTGCTCTCCTTCAAATTGCAATAAACTCGAAAGATTTTTTTTTAAATCGAAAAGAGATTAGAGGGCCTAGACAATGAGGCATTCGCTTCGGAGCGATTCTATTTCTACAATCGCTATAGCTTTCGCTAATGTTTCCATCATATGATTCGAAAACTAGCGATAACGCTTGTCAAAAAGTGCCACTTGGCTACGCATCTCTATGGTAGAAGTAATTGTTCGACGCTATCGATTCGTTTCATAGAATCGAATGATGTTAACATTGTCTAGCTAATTTCTATTCATTGACCTATGTACACGAGACATTTCGACAGCCTATGTCAACCCCGTACATTATTGGCTTTTCGACTAGCATCATCGCCAATCGAATGTTACTTTGTCTAGGGCCTCTGGTCCAATCAAGGAATCCTACGAGTCTTTGCTGTTATTAGTCAACCGTTTATATCGGGGATCGGAACAGTTTCTTCTAAACACAGGTCATTTCGTAACCTATCTAAGAGAACAGTGCCTACGGAACCTGTAGATTTTATGATTAGAATTTTTTTGCCTGTGCTTTATACATTACCTTGCCATGTAATCTGGTCCTAGTTTGAATAATAAATCTTATCAGATCTTAGATTATCTTTATACAAATATAAACTCGAAAAAAACTTTTTGCAAAATAATAACCGGCTTCCAAAAAAAAAAAACAAAAACAAGTAAAAAATAACTTTAATTTTGGAAGTCGGTGTCTTTGGTTTTTGTATTTTCGTTTTTTGCCACCGACTTCTGAAATCAAAGTTGCTTTTCACTTTTTTTGTGTTTTTTTAGGAAGTCGGTTGATTTTTTTGTAAAAATGTTTTTATTTTTCACTTTTTAGTTGTGGTAGTACCTACCCCACACAAATTCATATACCACTACTTGATATGTGAATAACAGTGATAGGAAATTATTAAAACATCATCAATATAAACTAAGTGGAAAAATACGCAGTAGGATAACTCAAAAACTCCGGATCAGAACATGATCAAATTTATATGGGACTACATGAGAAGCACCAGCGTTCAAACAACTCTAATTAATTTCAAACAATCATCAAAATATGTTCACCTAGAAAAAAGTTATGAGCTAACAAACATTAAAAAAAAATACAGTCGAATTGAGAACCTCCTTCTTTTTTGAAGTCGGTTAAAAAGGATTGAGTTGTTGATAGTGATTATACAAATTAAAGGTACCCCATAATGCCTTACCTCATATGACTATCCAAAGTCAACGCAAAACTTCAAACACCAAACACCGCAAAATGTCTCTTCTATCATTACGCATAGAGCATATTTTCATTCATATTCCCACTTTGCTGTAGGAATTCACAGAAATTCGAGGTAGAGAAAATATTTTCATTGCGTTTCGGTCCTACGTCGTGAGCCCAAACCCCCCCTAGGAATGTAACTGTTGAGAAATACTTTTCTTAACAAGAAATGTGGAAAGCAAAGATTCATTTAATTGGCGCAGGCGGAATGTATTCAGAATGAAGTTTGTTTTGTTAAGATTGTGCATTTCAAGTATTTACTTTGTAGAGTTTTGTAATTCTGGACGGAATATTGTTATTGAAATTAAGATTATGTGGTTTGTTTTGTATCTTATGTTAGTATTCAAAGCTCTTTAAAATTGTGATTTTAGCCTCCGCGGTTAACAGTAAGATATAGTTGTGTCAGAGAATAACCGGATCTTGGACATCATGTATTCATAGGCCAACTTGCACCAGTCCACAAATCGCTAAATACATTTTAACGCCAAATGAATTTAAAACGTTGTGTTTCAGAATATCGTTTGAAGATGTCAGTGACATTAATGTTTTAAATACGTTAAGGGCCTTAGCACACCTCCGCTGCGAAAATCATGATTGGAAACCGCTTAATGAATGCCGCTAAGAAACATTACTACATTATGTCGCGATTCAAGTATCGGAACAGCATGAGTCAGTTGAATTGTAGCAAACGGAACAAAATGTCTTCGTTTTCGACTATAGGTCTACTTTTGACCTATTAAATTAGTTTTTTCGTAAAATCAACATCCATTTTACAAAAAAATAAAAATAGTTTCGCTATATAAACTTGTCGACTGCCACAGATACGTGCGAAACGATCGCGACACCGCAAACAAATAGCGGGCTGAGCGCAGAGGTGTAACCGGCTTCTGAGCAGATTGGCGAAATCACGCGGGAAAGAGAATCATAATCAAATCTCTGCGGTAGAACAGGCAGTTTCGCTACTGTTTCGCTTGTCGTACAACGGACAAGTCATGGCGGAACTACTGCGGTTTCGCTGCTATGGTTTCGCGGAGGACATGTGATACCCGCCATGACGTTTAATGTAGTATTTAGTGATTTTTTGGTGCAAGCGGGCGTTAACATTGCCGTACACACTATGCGTCAAATTGGACGATTACGTCGCGTAATCGTCATAGAAATAATAAGGACGTGTCATTTTCGGCAGGTGTATCGCTAGCCTTGTATTCCATGGCGTAAAATGATAGTGAGGTAACCATCAGCCAGGAATTGACGTGACTTACACAAGCAGGTTAAATCAAAATTCTTTGTCAAGCATTACAATCCCTCCTCAATCCTTCCATTTTCACCGTTCGCAGACAAAGTTCAACCTACTTCTTACATTCTTTTTGTACCATTTTGCCTCAATTTGTTGCAAGAAAACTCATCAGAGACAAGATTACCTTAATTAAAGCAAGTCTTTTGCCATGTTTACCCAATAAAATGGTAATATGGTGCATGAGGACAATTGACATTATTTTGTCTTATCTTTTAGATTGCGATGGACGTTTCTTTATGTGAGTCATGAAAGAATGAGATGAGATTCATTTTAGCGCCTCTATCGGTGGTTTGAGGAACTATTAATAAATGGGTTTTGGTTAAACTCGAGTGTAATGTGGACCAGATTTGAAAGAAAGAAAGAAAGAAAAAGTATTTATTGAGACTCGTACAGGACTATCAGAAACTGTACTAAACACACTCATAAAAATAAAAATAATGAAATAAAAACAAATGTAAAATGAATATAACAACAGTAAGTCCTGCAGCAGCCTGTCCTGTCCTGTGTGTAGTCCTGTCCTGTGTGTGTATTTGTTAGCAATTTTGAATACAACTTTTATTCTTAAGGGGACTACAGGACCTAAACGTAAGTTTTATAATGTCTAAAAGTATATGATCCACTGCAGTAAACAAAATCATAAAAATATATGTTATTCTTCAGGGTATTTGCTAATTTGATAGTGTGTTGTAAACATAATACAACTAATTTGATACGATAGAAAAAAATCACGAAGATGCCTCTAAAAATTTCTTTTAACGATTAAAAACTATACTACCATGCATTAAATCATTCTGATTTTTTGTCAGATTATTCTAAAAGCAACATACTAACGTAATAGTGTTTTAATTTTTTAATCCAATCCATAGATTTTTTGTAAATAGATAATTGCTTCGTATTTTGCAATAAATTACCAGCGTTGTGTGTCATCGCGCTTCTCTTTCTTTTTTAAGCAGTCCGACAGTGACCGCGCTTTAGCTGTTGTAAGCCCCTTAATGCTCAGGCTATTTTTTGTAGCATAAGTATGTGTAATATCTTTAAACGTGACGTGACAGGTACTCTAATTATACATGTATTCAATCTGCTTAGCCTTTTTCCAACTACGTTGGGGTTGGCTTCCAGTCTAACCGACAGAAGCTAAATACCAGTATTTTACATTAAGCGACTGCCTATCTGATGACACCTGTTCGGGCGCCTCCGACCACTTGGCAATCTTCGGCTGCTGTCGTGAGACAACCGAAAGCGGCGGGCGGCGGCGAGAGGTGGGGGACGCAGGCCTTCGGACCACTTCGCTACCGATCTCGGACGATGGCACTCGCGCGCACTCCATACGTTTACCACAATTATTGTACCTAATTTGATTATATTTCTTTATAAAATTACAGTCCATTGCTTTTGAGTTTAGTCCTTAGTTAGGTCCCTAACAATACCCCTTGGTAAGACTAGTTGTCAGACTTTTGGGCTCCCGACACCCCGTAACATAACGACTGTCAAAGATCTACGAATGACAGCCGGGACCAACCGCTTAGAACGTGCTTTCCGAGACACGGAGAGGTCTCAATATGTCATGGATGGTCACCCATCTACTAACCGACCGCGGCAAGCTTAGCTTAGCCTTCGATCGAGCCGTGCGGCTGTTACCATTTAAGCACGACCCTCTCCATCTATTATGAGCTCGATCTGTTTATCCTCAACTTTACATAGTATAAAACAAAGTCGCTTTTTTTTCTTAGATCTTTTAAACCTCGCAACAGATTTGAATGCGGTTTTCATCAATAGACAGAGTGATTCAAGAGGAAGATTTATATGTATAATACATGCATATTATAGTAGAGAAAAGCCGAGAATTTCAAGGATTTGTTATGTGATGTCGTAAAAAATATATTTTTTGTGCGGTTATATTGCAAACGCTGGGTAAACCTTATGAGACAGATCAAAATAATGTACTACGGAATTATATATCTTAAAAAGATCTACAAAAAAATTTGAGATAGCATATGTTTATCTCCTAAGGATAACCCACCGTAACTGTTTTTATCTTTTACATATTACAAAAAAATAATGGGTTGTTTACGAAGCTATTTTAAATAATACAGTATTATTCCTTATCCAATTAAATACATAAGATACGTTGTGCATTTAATGTAGATTAAAATTGCCCTTTACAGCATATCATTAAAATGAATATTTTAGAAGATATCAGAGATTTAAAATGCGGGGGCAGAGCGGCGGTCAGGCTATACGTCCGTCCAGGGTGGCAGCGGCCGGCGGGCGCGGCGCGTGCATGGCAATCCAATATCTTACTTATTATTAACATAATATTAATAATCACTCCACACTGAGACCACATTAGTATCTAAATTGCACCCGTGCGAAGCCGGGGCGGGTCGCTAGTATACTATAAGCTGTAAATATGTAGTATTTATTTATTTCGCGTACTTACACTTTGGTCGCACCATAACCGGCTTTACTAACTTGACGCGTTTAGAATTTTAGTGAAAATTCTTTGCATTTTTCATACGGTGTTGACGCCCAGCATGCATCACGCATCGTGGAAAAGGCAGACCATATTTTTCCTTGCATAATTCACACATCCTATTTTTGGGGCAACGTGTTGCCAACATCATGTGTAAAATAATCACGATGCAAGTAAGGCATTTGAGAATTGCATTCATTTTTGAAGTTAAAACTTCTTCAGGACTTTGCGCTCATTCGGAACAGTGAACGCTACTGAACCGTCACGCTCGGGTCGGTGAGGCTTTTTTTTTTGGGTCGCGTATCGTCAAATGAATTCTCCCACTCTGGCGGAGCGTAAGGGCGTGTCAGACTCTTACTGACTAAAACCCACCCGTGTTCCTTCAGTTGCCTGTGCGCCAGGGCCACGGTAACTCTTTCCAACAATCCGCGACAGGGTTGGTGACGCTGCATCTGATATACTCGGCTCCAGTCACTCCGGTCGGACGCTGAATCGCGTATACTCGGCACTGAATCGCATGTACTCGGCTCCAGTCATAAGTTTTCATAGAATAGAATAGAATACTCTTTATTATGTACACCATAAAAATTACAAATATAAATGTAGAAATTTTACAAAGGGTGACACAATGGGCGGTCTTATCGCTAAAAGCGATCTTTAACAGACAACCTTTGGATGTCAACCTTTTCACTTCTATAGTGTGGTCATGTAGCGGTATCTACATCGCCACATGCGAGCTACACGTCACACTGACGTCACGCAAAATCCTGAATCGCGCAAGCAGAGTTTACCGCGCAACTAGCATATATACAACGCCCCGACATCGAACGTCGGGAAGTTGAGGACACGACACCCGTCTGGTCGGAGGATCCTCCCTTTTCCATAGAGTATGAGTGAACTTTACACCCTGTTCCTCATACCTCTATAGTCATAACCAGACAAAAAATCATTATCAACGGCTAAATCCAGTAGTATGTAGTGCTGGCTGTGTCCAGCAGTACGCAGTCCCATAATTTAAGCTCATCCTAAATAAAGACAAATATGCATGGCTAATCTGTAAGGGTCACCTCTATTATGAATCGTGGACCCCTAATGAATTCGTAAGCGAAACTTTAATGCTTTTAATGGGTTCCGTGGACCTTACATGGATAGTGATGACCCTATTATTGGATATAATTAGTGTATATTTCATGCTGTTTGTATATATGCAATCCTTTCTAAGGATTTAAAAGGATGATTTTTTTATGACAACCACAGCTTTTATGTTTTGTATGGCGGTTGCAAGCTCCTTACTGAGCGTTGGGTTTGTGTCGCCGTCACCGGATACGGTGAGGAGGTCTATGTACCTCCATTTCTGCTTATCCCTTCGGGAAATACAGAATCGGTAGTTAACCTAAAACTTTAGGGGTTTATTCATAAACGTTGCTTAAAGGTAGGTGACGTTTAAACGTCTCAAATGTATGTTTAAACAGTCGCTAATCATTACTTAACTTTAAGCAACGTTTATGAATAAACCCCCAAATGTACAAGTCCGTAATAACTTTCCCAGGCAGCTGGTCTGATCTTTAATAAATCATACCCCACTGGCACAAAGTTTCACAAATCTGGCTAGATTAGAAAACCAAGTTTCAGTAATTAGGAGATAGCAGTTGATCTAGATTTAACTACTTTGAACCAACAATAACTAGGTTGAAACATACCGCTTCTATGGTTACCTACTACCAAGCGGGCATCTGCCCGCAGGGTCCAACCTTCCGTGGCCCAGTTGGAAGTCTCTGAACCGCCTGCAAACTCAAGTACAACTACAACTTCGTAATGTGGGGCTACCTTGACGGTACGGCAGCAGGATGTGGATTTGGAGCTGTGGTGGAAACTATGTTCCACCTCCTATCCTGCCCACTGTGCCCCAAAAATGAAACCATAGCGACCTCTGCGCTGCCACCGACGTGGAAGTGGCGAAGTTGTGGGCAAACAAAATTGAATACAGTGTCGTCCCATCGAAACGACGAAGAATAAGGTGTTCACCGTCTCATGCCATCGAAACGATGAAGAATACGGTGCTCACCGTGTCGTGCCATCGAAACGACGAAGAATATGGTGTTCACCGTGTCGTGCCATCGAAACGACGAAGAATAAGGTGTTCACCGTCTCATGCCATCGAAACGATGAAGAATACGGTGCTCACCGTGTCGTGCCATCGAAACGACGAAGAATATGGTGTTCACCGTGTCGTGCCATCGAAACGACGAAGAATAAGGTGTTCACCGTCTCATGCCATCGAAACGATGAAGAATACGGTGCTCACCGTGTCGTGCCATCGAAACGACGAAGAATATGGTGTTCACCGTGTCGTGCCATCGAAACGACGAAGAATATGGTGTTCACCGTGTCGTGCCATCGAAACGACGAAGAATACGGTGTTCACCGTGTCGTGCCATCGAAACGACGAAGAATACGGTGTTCACCGTGTCGTGCCTTGCCAACGACGTAAAAATTCTTCACAGAAAGATGACCAAGACAAGGTATGCAAGATTGTTTGCTCACATCAGGCTTGAAATGATAAATAATAACTGCTGGTATATTCTGCAACAATCTCACCGTGAAAATTTGGTTGAAGTGAGGTGTACAAATACATCCTTTAATTTTTAATATAATTCCTTCATTACCTAAAGCGCCATGTTACTTATTACGTAAAACCTCTTATGACAGCTGCGCGCACAGATTATAAAAGGCCGGCGGCGCATGAGTCGTTGCCCAGAATGTTATCATTTTATAAATATTATGTTTATATAAACATTTAGAAGTAGGTATAGTGTACTTTTTTTTTTTGTTATTTTGATATTTTCGTATGCTGCACTCGTTGACGTCATCACGTCAACGCTGGCTATCGCTGAAAACCAGCGCTGGTGTTCTGTCTTGCATAGGGTCGTAGCATTATGCCGAGCGATTGCCGTTTTGCGTGGATGTGGCGTTTATTCTCCCCCAACTCGTTCTTTTTTGTATTTGTGTGTTTTTCTCTGCGTCATGTTTACCGCAAATAAACGTATTTCCTTTCTCTTTTTTTTTCGGTCAATGATGCCAATCCCTAGCAGCAGTCAGTCTGTTCAACTCTCAGTTCATTTCACCAACGTTTTCACGATGACTTTTTTTTCCGAATAGCACTACTGGATGCAACTAGCGCAGAAATGTAGTGGATGCCTAGTTTAACGGCCGAACCCAATACCGTATCTATCACCAATTTTGGTGTACTGGGGATAGAAAACCCTATCTCTGGGTTGAACGTCCCAATAATCTTTCAGAGATTAAGGAATCCTACCGGCCCACGTTATCTATCGAAGGGTGGGTATATCGCTTACTACGGATAGCTATTTGTATGAAAAGCGAAAGTATGCGTCCCTATAACATGTTGACAGCTATTTGTTTGACAGGACGGTTACTAAAGATGACAAAAAAAGGTCTATCCGCCGAATGGCAGGGATAAACGTATCTATCTAAGTAATATTTACTTTAAAAAAATACACTTAATAAATAAGTAATTTAAAACATGTCCGATTCAAGTGAAAGTACGTTAAGAGAAAGTGGTTTTGAAATCGTAACAGAGTTATCCGATTAGAAAGAATATTTTGAGATGAAAATGATCTTCAAAATCTTCAAAATTGATAGAACTTATAAATGCAGCATTGATCATAATAATGTGACCAAATTAAGTTGTTATAAACTTACAAAAAGATTTCGTTCAAATAAAACAGCAGTGAGTATGGTGAAATATAACCTCGAAGATTTGATGTTTCTTATGTCAAACTGTCAATTACATTTCATTCCTCCTATTTGTTCAGCAAAATTCAGTAAAATCTTTTAAAATGTACTACTTACTTACAAACTTTTAATTTAATAGATTTTAGAGCTACAAGATACAAGGTGGCTCACCGAATATGTCAAACAGTGTTGTTACTTTTTAAATTGATGAATAAACTTTTATTTATTTATTATTACTATTATAATATAAATTATAACTTAATCTAGTCATTTAAGAATTTAAATTTAAAGAAGATTTTTTATAAAAAGGCTAATAGAAATACACGTTATTTTTTAAAGTGATGTTGGTTGTAATGGAACGCACCGGAGGGAATAGTATAGAATCATATCTATGGTTTTCTTCAGATAGCTAGCTTTTATCGATGATTATGAGACGACATTCAAGGACAGATAGAATTATACTGTCTATCATCAATAACGATTTGTTATTGGTTCGACCGTTAGAGGACGCAGTGGAATGGTGGCTATAATAATAATAATAATAATAAACTTTTATTTGCAGACCTTGAAGTCCATAGTCTTAGTATTGAGATAAAACTACTTATTAAACTATTGTTAGTAACGGTTCACAAATGTTTCACCAAAACACCATTGACAATGTTTTCAGTTTACAACCAAAACGTTTCGTATACTATTTATTTCACAAACAACTTATTCCGCAAATGTTTTATTTTATAAACACTCGCTTTACAAACATTTATTTGGCAAATGCTTCTCTTTACAAACGTTTTCATGATTGTTAGAGATTGCTATTGAGAGTGCTAGAGCCGCGAAGAACGACATTTGAATAATGTTATTCACAAAAAGTAATTTTCCCATGTCTTCAGTTTCTGATTTTGTAATTTAACGTGTATTAAAAAAAATATATAAATATATTTTGTAAAAAATGTATGCCTCTACAAAAGTATTTTTTTTCTGAGACACCCTGTATTACGGCGCGGAGCGGCAGGTACTTAGGTACCTGTCCCAACGCTGGCGAGCAACGAGAAGCGAGTAGAGCTATAAAAAACGAGTTGGCGAGCAACGAGCTGCGAGTGAGGCCGGCGACGAGCAATTACTTACTGGTGTGTGTATGTACCAAGCATGAGTCTCTCAGCGAGTGTTCTGCGCGCTAAGGGAGCGTCGCTGAGCGAGTACTCTCTTTGACAGTTCTTGTCGCTGCAATCATAAAATCATAATCATTTTTTATTTGTGTAACATAGGTAGTGAATACAGTTCTTAAATTAAAGTACATAGGTCGCTATGTTATGCCAAGAGGCGTACATATATGGTTGCATGCGAAATAAAATATTGATCATAAATTATTTGGTGGGTATGTCAAAATTAATAGAATATGAGGGGCCGTCAGTAGGGACTGGTCATCTCTTAGCTGCCACGGATTTTTTAATTTGAATTGTAATTTTTCTTTGTTTTTATCGTTTTTATTACGAACGCTTTTAATGTGCACGTCTTTTACATCGCTCTCTCATGTACAATTTCAACATGAACCATGTGACCAATTTTTTTTGTAACTTTATGTTGATTTAAAAAAGTGTCCCTGGAGTTTCTTGCCTGTTCTTCTCCATAGGCACCTACTACGCTTTGGAATGGGCAATTAGCTTCATTTTTCTGACTGACCGACCCCTTGACAATTCAAAAGTGCGTGTAATTGGTTTATTTGAAATAAACGCCTTAAGTTTAAGTTTGATAAATAAATAAAAACAAAAATTGTAAGTGTCACAATATGGAATAATTTCTACTGTAAAAAATAATCATAAATTACAATTAGTCACAATATTCAATTAAAAATTGTTTCTCAAGTTAAATAAATAAGTCTACATTAATTTATCATTAAGAAATTCATCAGTCGTATTTTTGAATTAATAACTGTTTTTTTATTTTATTACAATACAATAAACGAGTATTCGCCGACGGTGTGCGCAGTCAGCGATAATAATAATAATAATAACCCCACCGCTGTATCTTTCCGTTGACGTCGTGGTGGGGCTTGCGCGCTCCTGAAGTCTAGGTCTGTACTGGTAGAGTTTACTTTGCCGAAACAGGTCTGGGGTGAGGAGACAGACCAAGAGAGATACAGTAACCCGCAGGGCAGCATGTGGCGAGCTGTTGGGTAGTAGCGACCCCACGGACCCTATCTCCCGGGAGAAGTCTTGTTCCTCACCTCTGGCTTGCCTTTATTGGCCGGCTGGAGTGAACAATGACAAGGAACAGAGCTCTCACCTCTTTGTTGCCTTTATTGGCTGGCTTGAGTGGAGATTCGCAAGAGCAAACATGCTCGGAGGAAGGAAGTATTTCAGTAAGTGCTGGTAGGGCTCTTGACCATCTTCCGGGCTCTGGGATTGTTCTGATAGCCGTGGAATACCTCTCCACTCCTCAAGCACCTCAAGAAGTGTTGCTCCTTAGTCGCTACGTCACTATGTGCTAGCGACGATTTCCGGGGGCCCATTATTGAGTGTGCAAGTCACCCCTTGCCATTTTATCCGTGTATATATAAAACATTGATCAGGCAGGGGTCATAGTCCTTCCATAGGTCTTGGTAACTAGTCCACTCTAGGCACCCAAACCCATAGTCCAGTATCTTTTTTATCCATATCCTGCAATAGTACAACACCAACCGGGGGTTGTCCTTGGGTGCACTTGCACAGCGCATACAGGGATAATCGCCGGCTTGTGCTTCATTTCCTTTACTTATAGATTCTAACGGGCCTCTGCAAGTTGGCCTCGGCCCCTCGTATGTCTACCAAAGGTCCGGGACCTCATGGTCCCGAGATATGCGAAAAGCTTGAAAATAATAATAATAATATAAAATGTTTTATTGACATAAGAAAGGTGTAACGTTTTCATTTGAAGGCATCAACTATTGATATATGTATATCTTTTACTTACACGGGATCTACGATCTTTTGTACGTTTCTTGAGCGAGAAAATCGTCGGCGGCGGTACAGCTGGTGCCTTATACTGCGATATTTTAATTAATTAGGTAACTACGTCTAAAAAATATAACTTCGTAAGGTTTCTGTATTTTATCGTACAAAAAATCATTCAAAAGAAACCTTAAATTAAAACTCTCAAAGTTTCTCAAGACTTAATCATTATACTTCTGATTCCATTGTTTTTCAGACTATCAACTATTGATTTTTAATTAGTAAAAAAAGACTCGTCTACCGTTTAATAAGAGGTGGAAAAGTTGAGGCAAAGTTGGAGATAATGCCGTTAATATAGCTCAGTATAAATCAAACTTGATCATTTGCCTACTTTGTATTTGGAGTTATAATTGAGACTTTACTGAAGCACGAAGTTAATCTTTGTTGGTTGAGTTAAAATTGTTTTGTTGTGTATGTACAGTTAGCAAAAAAAGTTGATTAACACTGTAACTTTTACATATCTAAATTGATACAAAATTGTTCAATATGCTAAGAGTAAATACTCTTAACATTTTATTTCGGTAGGTATAGATTTTATGTGAAGACTAGTTGCTGCCCGCAGCTTCGCCCGCGTATCCCACGGGAACGTGCTACCGGAGAAAAAAGCAAACAGTAACCTATGTTACTCCTTATAATATCAGCTATCTTCCTAAAATACTATTTTTCTTTCTTCTTTCTTTCTTTCCAGTGAAAGTCCCGATAAAATCAGGCCAGCCGATACGAAGAAAGCCGGAACAAACAGACAGACAGACAAAAAATAAATAAATTGTGTATAAATATAAATATTTTGACATAACAAACAGACACTTCAATTTCATTTATTTGTATAGATTTTCCTCGAAAATTAAGATTAAAAAAATCAAAATCAAAATTGGTTCATCCGTTCGGGAGCTACGGTGCCACAGACAGACACACACACACAGACACGTCAAACTTATAACACCCCGTCGTTTTTGCGTCAGGGGTTAAAAACTGCAGTGTTATTCGACTCTGATTGCTGACCGTACCTACAACAAAAAATCGTATTTTAGATTCGTCATTTCTATTGAAAGACGTCCACCGCTGAACTTAACTTAGGGCTACCCCAGGCATGGCTTCAACGACCAGTCTCGCTCTGCCCGTATCCAGCGGATTTCCATGACCTTTAAAAATAATACCTATAGAACCTAATTTTTTTAAAGTAATCTAATGAATCATTTATTTTTAAGACATTTACGAAAACCAAAGATGTAAAATCGTCTTTTTTTTTCCTGCCGGGGTTGCACGCTCTTCCGCTCCGCCCAGAGCGAGAGAGGTCATTTGATGAATTCCCACCCAAAAAAAAACAAAAAAACACGTGTGGCACTCGGGACTGCCGCGGTAAAGCTATTGCATAGCATTTTTTATCAACTTATGCAATCTGCTTACGTATTCGTCCGATTTCGGAGCAGCTCGTCTCGATCCGTGCGAGCTTCGTACAGTCGTACCATATACATACACGTTAAGCGAACGCTCGGCCGAGCTACATGGTAGGCGGAGTGGGGGGTGTTAGGTTTTATTTTCGTTACGGAATTTCTTGACTCGGTCGCCGCGCTCAAAGCCTGCGATAAAAGCTATGCAATAGCTTAAAAAAAACATGTAACCCCTAGGAATATAACCCTGCTAGGAATGTCGGGAGGACTACTAGCAACATTTCCTCAGTAGATTCCTATGCTAATTCTTAAAATAAACGAGCCACCCTGATTGTCACGGAGGTGTGGATTACGTGGGGCGAGATTTGATTAAAAAAGTGACACACACGAGGAATAAGTCTTGTTGTGCAGTTCCGTGGACGGTCACCAAAAGTAATAAATAACCAGGGTCGTCGGATAGAGTTGAAGTTTAGTAAGAAACCGGTAGATGTTTTTGAATAAAATAAAATAAAATTAATAGAAAACAAACGGTTCATTTATCAAATTAAATTTCATTCGAAAACATACATTGGTTTCTTACTAAACTTCAACTGTATCTGACGACCCTGGTTACTTATCGCGTTTGGAGACTTTACCTTTTTATGAATTTTTACATACTGAGTTACGCTAAAACATTGTTTTTTGAGGACAAGTTTGCATTTTTGTTTACCTTCGACAAGTATACTTGCATTTTTGCTGATTACCGCAGCTTTACCTGCCTTTAAGCATTTTTTTATTTTTCGGGGGTGAATTTTTCGTCTTAAAATGACTTTACCTAATAATTTACTTATTTTATTTTATTAAAAAAGTTTAGAACTAATTACAAAAATTCAAGACTGTTTACATAATATATACAGAGTGTCCCACAAATCGATCGAAATACTGTAAGTGGATCATGAAAGCTTTAGTCAAGCATTCCCAAAAAAAAAACACATGTTCTGCAAAATCTTATAGTTTTTGAGTTATACTAGATTTAAAAAAAAGTAACCTACATGCGTCATTCTTTACCTCTCATGTGTATTTTTTTTTAATTAATATCTTTTTCCATCAAAATATTATTAAATAGTTGCTCTATCCGTAATTACCTTTAATTCTCCATAAAAACTTACAAATTCAACATAAATTCACAATTTTGTTTTCCTCAAGTATTTTTAACTAACTCTAAAACTATAAGATTTTGCAGAACATATGTTTTGTTATTTAGGGAGAGCTTGACAGGGCACGCCACAATTGCGGCGGTAAGACCCCTCTTTGAGGAGTGGCTTGAGAGGCGCCACGGCGTCCGCACCTTCCGCCTGACGCAGGTCCTCATCGGACATGGCTGTTTCGGGAGGTTCCTGTTTCGGATAAGGCGGGAGGAAATGCCCGGGTGTTATCATTGTGTGGATCGACCGGAGGACACGGTGGAGCATACGGTGGAGGCCTGCCCGGCTTGGGCGGGGCACCGCCGCCGTGTCCTCGTGGCGACGATAGGCGGCGACAACCTCTCGCGTTCGGCCCTGGTTCAAGCCATGGTACGGAGCGAGAGGGAATGGGAAGCCGTCACCTCCTTCTGCGAAGCAGTAATGCTCGCGAAGGAGGAGGCGGAGCGCGAGAGGGAGAGGCAATCACTGCGCCCTCGCGCCCCTAGTCGCCGCAGGAGGAGACACCCTGGGCGTCGGGAGTCGATTGCCGACTCCCGGCCAACGTTAGCGCGGGCTTGCGGATGGCCAGCTATGGGCAGCTCGCCGTCCGGTAAGGACCAGGCCCGGGTCGACGGCGCGTCGTGTTCCACGCGCGCCTCAAAGAGATGTCAGCAAAATTGACGGGGTCCGATAGGACCGATGCCTGCCGGGGCTGCGGATTGTTCGAAAGAGTTACCGTGGCCCTGGCGCACAGGCAACTGAAGGAACACGGGTGGGTTTGAGTCAGTAAGAGTCTGACACGCCCTTCCGCTCCGCCCAGAGCGGGAGAGGTCATTTGATGATTTCCCACCAAAAAAAAAAAAAAAAAGAAAGGGAGGGCTTGACCATAGCTGTCACTACCTACAGTAAGTCGGTCGATATCTGGGACACCCTGCATACATATGCACATAAAATACAAAACATACAATCATGAAGTTGAGATAAAAAATTAACAAAATTTTAAACAACACACTCACTCATTTCACTCACTCACTTCTTCTTCACTTTCTGTTTTCTTTTGATAAGAGCCACCTATAGTCTATCGACATGCATCAAACATGTGCAGGGCCGGCACTCTCGACATTAGACAGCGACAAAAATTGGTCGCTAAGTCGTATCGTTGTCAAATTCCTTTGATTCAAACTCAAACTCAAAACTCAAAGTATTTATTTCAATTAAACCATTTACAGGCACTTTTGAACTGTCAAAGAGTCGGTCAGTTAGTCAGAAAGTTGAAGCTAGTTGCCCATTCCAAAACGTAGATCTCTATGGAGAAGAACGGGCAAGAAACTCCAAGGACACTCTTTTTAAATCAAGATATTACAACATCCTGGGTACATTATTCTTGTTGCTTCTATATGCGAGAACAATGAAAAAAATATATAGAGAAACAATTCAAAATATAAGATTAATAATAAAAATAAGCCGTGGCAGCTAAGAGATGACCAGTCTCAACTGACGGCGCCCGTTCACGAACATGACTAGAGAGAGACAATAGATTTTCAACTTTATTTCGAAAGCATAAGGTTGAAAATCTAGTTGTATCGAGTCTGCAGGGAGGCCCTGCAGTCTCGACAAATATAACGACAAAAATCGGTCGTTGTCTAATCGATGTCAAATTTGTTTAATAGATTTTCAACCTTATGCTTTGGAAATAAAGTTGAAAATCTATTAAAGGAATTTGACAACGATACGACATAGCGACCGATTTTTGTCGCTGTCTATTGTCGAGACTGCTGGCCCTGGTATGGTTATAGGAGAAATCTTGGAGTTTTTTTAAGACGGAGTTCTTCAAACGGTCGAAACAAAACTTGATAATGTTAAATTCATTGCTCCATTTATACTCAAGAGCTTCATCAGAACGGTAAGTAATCTTATAATGGATGCCAAAGTATAAGTATTCAATATGGCAATTTGTGAAAAGGTCCTTTAGAATTTGAATGCGGTTTTCGTAGACTTAAAAGTTTAAATACCTAATTCTAAAAGTTGGGGAGAAATATGTACTTATATTATAGGAACTTAAGTGCTCATCATTTTCATCGGAAGAGAATTGTTTCCTGCCGTGTGGAACCTGATGAAAAATGAAATGAATAAACGACCTTTTTCAGAAACGCAAACGGAGTATCTTTTTGGATCCTAACATAAATATGGACAACATTGTGCTAGCAAAAGGAGGTAAGGATCATAGCAGGATGGCTTTCTGTAGATTCCGCCTGTTCTGTAGTTCCATTCTGTAGTTTTTACCCCCATGGGAAAAAAGCGTGAGTTTATGTAAAGTCAGGGAAATTAATTGCATATCAAATTGACCTCCAATTTAAATTGTCAATTAAAATTGATTGCTGTATGAAATGGTTATAACTAGGCAAATTAACGTAGTGTTTCACTTTGATAAACAATCAATTTCTCAGACTGTATGAATGTTAATGTAATATTGTGTTAATCAAACTCTGTTTAACCCACTCAAAAGGAGCTCATAATTGAGTTCTTCGGAAACATGGAACTGATTGCAGTGCTGGACTTAAAAACAAATTACATACAAACAAAGGAGCCTTTGATTTAGACCCGTATCCATGTTCTCTACTGAAAAATATTAATTAAATATCTACATCATTAATTCAGGTAACGTCTCCGGGTAGAAAGCTCGCAAGCTATTAGTGTAAAAAAAAAACCGGTGAGTGTACGGCCTTAAGTTAAACGAAGCAAATTTAGCTACCGGGAAATTATAATTACGTTACAGGCATTAAGGGAATTAAGAGGAATGATACTTGATATTGGAGAGGGAATACTGGAGTGTACGCTGCCTAAGTTTACTAGGAGTTTGTGCTTATAATGAATTTGAAGAAAATGTTTTTAACCCCGTTCGGGGTTGAAACCCTCGGGCCGTGGGGTCCGAGTTCCTATGTTTTGTTCAAGGAAATCTCCAAACGCCTGATTGACACTTCTCGTGATCCAAGAGCTGGCTTTTACCTTAGCCAGAGGCTAAGCATTGCCATACGATGTGGCAATGCCGCCAGTCACTTGGGTACATTACCAGTCGCCAGCGATGCGGAGGAATTTTTCGACGACATTTTTTGTTTGTTAATAGTTTTAGTTAGGTTAGGTTATTGTATTTAAATTGTAAATTCTATTGTAATTTTATTAAATACTTTAAAAACAATAAATACAATAAAAAAATTGAAGAAAATGTAATATCTATCAGATGTCACTTTAAGTGTAAAAGATTGAGTAAAAGGTTTTAATGAAGCGAATGAGTTCTAGAGATCAGTCTCATTTTTCTCGGCATATTTCTCATAAATGCAAATTGTTATTGCCCATGCCCGTGTTATAATGTGAAGTTGAAAAAGTCATATTGTTACTTGACTGGATTTAAAGTGTGCAGGGTCTCCACAACATGTACGGCAGTTTACTATCCCGCATCGGCGTTGTCTGACATCTACATAGAAAAAAAACACGTATGGCACTCGGGGACTGCCGCGGTAAAGCTATTGCATAGCATTTTTTATCAACTTATGCAATTATAATTAATTTTTATTTTTTTATTTATGCAGTATTTTTTTTTTCTTTGCTATTAATTCAAGTACAGTCGTACCATATACATACACGTTAAGTGAACGCTCGGAAGAGCTACATGGTAGGCGGAGTGGGGGGTGTTAGGTTTTATTTTCGTTACGGAATTTCTTGATTCGGTCGCCGCGCTCAAAACCCGCGATAAAAGCTATGCAATAGCTTAAAAACCTAGAATAACTTTGTGAGCAAGGCTAACAGCAATAATAAAAAATATGGCTTGGAGTATGCTAGACTGGCAGGATAAAATCAGAAATTAAATTATCCGGAGTTACCGACACAGCTTGCAGAGCAAGCAAGCTGAAGTGGCAGTGGGCTGGCCATGTTTGTCGAAGGACGGGCCAGTGAAGCAGACGAGTCTTAGAGTGGAGACTGCGTATTGACAAGTGTAGTGTGGGATGCCCCCAGCTATAGGGGCCGACGGCTTTCAAAGGTGTCTGGGACAGACTGGATGCGGAAGGCGGAGGACAGGGTGTTGTGGTGCAGCCTGGGAGAGGCCTGTGTCCAGCAGTGGACTGCAATAGGCTGAGTTGATTGAGACAAGCTAGATAAACTCACAGTACCGACCAGTAATGAGAGAAACACGCAGTAACATGCGCCGAGATTGTTGCAAGCAATAAAAATCATATCAACCCAATCGTCATGATTCATTGAACCTTATAATTGCATTAAACTCATACAAGTTGAACGTCAATACATTATATAAAGTCAGTTGGAAAATAGTAGCAAAGTTATGGTTTCTTTTATTATTTTTGGATTCTACCTGTTTGGTTTGAGTTATGCTGCTGAGCCTGTAATTAGTTGTAGAGTAAGTTAAAATCATCATCATTTTAATGAAGGCCTCGCTGATGACGTAGATGTTGAGAGGGAACGAAGGGAGTTGGCTGTCCATGGGAACATGCTGGCTCGCAGGTTTAAACGGTGCCCGGATTAGGTGAAGTGCACTATGTTCAAGGCATGCTTTTTTTTTTTGTTGGGGAAATCATCAAATGACTTTTCCCGCTCTTCGTGTCAGACTCTTACTGACTAAAACCCACCCGTGTTCCTTCAGTTGCCTATGCGCCAGGGCCACGGTAGTTATTTCGAACAATCCGCGACCCCGGCAGGCATCGGCCCTACCCATCAATGGTGCTGACATCTCTTTGAGGCGCGCGTGGAACACGACGCGCCGTCGACCCGGGCCTGGTCCTTACCGGATGGCGATCTATGTTCAGGGCATGCTGCCAATCGTTTTATTCGTGCACCCTGTGGGTCAGCAGTACTCAGCGGGCACTCAATGCCCTTTGAGTACGATAAAATAACGGTTTTAGGATGTTGTATGTAGGGTTTTGGGGCTGCCGAGATACTCTAGTGCGTCTGGTCTGTTTATGGAAGCTCGGATTGATTGCTTTCGTGCCATTATGAGAAAGAGAGCGGCCTCCATATTACACTGTATCAGAGGCAGTTCCAACAGCATTCTAAAAGTAATAGCGGACCGGTAAGCCGGTCCATTTCTAAGAGACTGGATCGCACTCCACGTGTCTATTTGATTTAGTTTTTTTGGAACGAAGTTCCTTATCGCACGGTACGAACTTGGCGGATGGGGGCTAGGCGAAAAAAAGTGTAAGAATTTTCCGTCACGACCCTTTCTGTAATTGTTTGTTTGGTTGAACTCGCTAATATCAGAAACTGCTTGTTGGAATTGATAAAATCTTTTTGTGTGAGATAGTCCATTTATTGAGGAAGGCTTAAGGGTAGATAACATCACGCTACGACCAACAGAAGCAGAGCATACACGAAAAATGTTGCAAAAACGGGAAAAAAATATTCCTGTTGAGAGCTTCCGTTGCGTGCGCTGCTTGAATGGTTAAAGTTACGCAAAAATCATGAATGACGGAATAGTTTCCCTTTAAAAGTAAAAAAAAAAGTCTGCGATGGCATATGTCTGTCTTTTAAGGTTGGCTCAATATTACCCTTTTTATGGTAATCAAATTTGTTCTGTGGATGTTCTAAATATACTACGAAAGGAACTTCGTTCCAACCGAGTGTTTCACGACACTCACACATTTTTTTCTGTTTGTTTACTAACGTAGTTCTTAAGTTCTTACTAATACAATTATGGATGATCTTTATTGTATGTTCTGAAATAAAGCTATTATTATTGCAAGCGGTTTAGTAAAGCTTTGGTCTCCCAGAAGACCGGTGACCGCCACATATTTTATTTTATTTCATGACGGCTTTCACTACAGCCGTCATGAAATAAAATGATGGCACTGGGGTCTGACTTTATGGTGTCAAAAACGCTTTCTAGGTAAACATACCAACCACCTTTCATAAATAACGTTTTACGAGTAGTGACGTCATTCGACGGTATATTGCTGACGCTATGTGGCAGCCATTGCAGTCTTAGGAAACGCAAGCTTAAAAAGGCCATATTTAGTAATAAGCATGAAATGCAAAAGGATCATGGAACTGTAGAAAACCTGCTAGATAAATAGTGTTTCAATACACGCGCATCTTTTTTCAAAATAACATTATTTATAGAAAAGAGAAACGAGACAAAGTTGAGACTACACGATTGAAAAACTAAAATAAAAATTTGTGACCTATTTGATGAATGAATTA
This sequence comes from Dryobotodes eremita, assembly GCA_917490735.1. Lineage (NCBI taxonomy): Eukaryota > Metazoa > Arthropoda > Insecta > Lepidoptera > Noctuidae > Dryobotodes > Dryobotodes eremita. The sequence continues at coordinate 18,940,935 of OU823257.1, forward strand.
GTATCTTTTTTTTACTGCTTACTAGCAGTATAAGTTGCTGTTCCATACACGATAAGATACTAACTATGTACTAATAGCGTGCACTATCAGCACGTTTCAAATCAAATCAAATAATTTATTAATTCGCAGACATGGGTAATTGTACGTAGATGTTTTTTTTTTAACAATAGTCCTCCAAGTTCTACCATCACATGGGCATGTTAATTATAATTAATTTAAACAAATTTAAAAGACGTTTTAAACATTATTTAACATAAAGTAATTGTAATAACATAAAATACTTTTTTACAAAAATAAAACAAACAAAACGGTTCTTTGGTTTTGTATTTTCGTGTTTTGCCACCTACTTCCGAAATTAAAGTTATTTTTCACTTTGTACTGTTTTTTTTGGAAGTCAGTTGATTTCTTTTTCGTAAAAATATTTTAAATTTCTCTTTTAAGTTGTGCTGCCCATCCCACCCAAATTCGTATACCACTACATGTTATGTAAATAACAGTGACAGAAAGTTATTATAACATCATCATTATACACTAAGTGGTAAAAATATATATTATTGAAGCTAACTGAAAAACTACCCAACCAAAGTTAATAAAATTTATATGGAACCATTACTGAAGCATACTCTATCCATTAAAAAAATAATTTTTGAAATCGATCCACAATTGCCGGAGATATCGTGTAACAAACATACCAAAACCTCCTCATTTTTGAAGTCGGTTAACAATAACAATTAATGTCAAATGAACCAACGAAGTTATGGACGCTACTGGTACTGTTTTCATCGCAGCTCAGCTCTTGGTTGTCAAAACTTTGATTGTCATCGACACACTAAGGAACAGTAAACAAATCTCTTCCTTTATATTGCAGTACCGCAGCAACCACCTCCGTCAAGATGGAGGGCTCTGCTTCGAGATCCCTCCCTGGCAGCACCAACCAGTCGTGTTGGAGGAACACCTCGTCGGTCTGCGAGCCAGGTGGAACGCCACCGACTCTCGAAGACAGCTGAGGTCACAACTTGCTTTGGCTAACAGGTATATACCAAGCAAGCAAGTTTTTGATCAGTAATTATTCTGCCGGCACTCTCATCAGCTTTTGTGAATCCAGTTAAAGTAAAAATGAAATACGCCTCAATTTACCCAAGTTAAAGTGAAATACATCTCAATTGAGTGGCAGGACAGTAATGTAAGTATACATAATTCTGGGTCCAATAGAAAATTTCCTTTTATGAAGTTGGTAAAAACAATTGTAGGTAATCCGGATAAAAGTGTGTTTTTCTCGTGAAATATTATTGGTTATATTTCATTTTTAGTGTCTTTTTCTTTGTAACAGCGAGCTTTTAATATTTTCTCTGTTGTTGTTTGCTCTTAGTCCTAACTATTCTTCTTCACTTACGAATTTCTTGTATTTCAATAGTAGATTGTAGTGCTTTAGGCGAATCATATACTATAACGCACCACGCGATGGGGCGCATATAACGCACTCCTGCGCATGATTGTTTACTGGGGAAGGTCGGGCAAAGCTAATTGTAGTTGGCGTGATCGTAGCTAGGTCCCTTTTTTTTGGGTTGGAAATCATCAAATGATTTCTCCCGATCTGGGCGGAGTGGAAGGGCGTGTCAGACTCTTACTGACTAAAACCCACCCGTGTTCCTTCAGTTGTCTGTGCGCCAGGGCCACGGTAACTCTTTCGAACAATCCGCGACCCCGGCAGGCATCGGCCCTATCGGACCCCGTCAATGGTGCTGACATCTCTTTGAGGCGCACCTGGAATACGACGCGCCGTCGACTCGGGTCTGGTCCTTACTGGACGGCGAGCTGCCTATTGTTTGCCGTCCGCAAGCACGCGCCTACAGTGGCCGGGAGTCGGCAATCGACTCCTCCTGCGGCGACTAGGGGCGTGAGGGCGCAACGATTGCCTCTCCCTCACGCGGTTCGCCTCCTCCTTCGCGAGCATTACTGCTTTGCAGAAGGAGGTGACCGCTTCCCATTCCCTCTCGCTCCGTACCATGGCCTGAACCAGGGCCGGACGCGAGAGATCGCCACTGCCGATCGCCGCCACGAGGACACGGCGGTGCTCCACCCAAGCCAGGCAGACCTCCACCGTATCCTACACCGTGTCCTGCGGTCGATCCACACAATGATAATACCCGGGCGTTTCCTCCCGCCTTATCTGGAACACAGCTAGGTCCCTACGGGGCCAACAATAAATTTGACATTTCGTTCATTCATTCCATTTCGTGTTCATACATGAGTTTGGTTTAATTTCACTATTTCGTTATTTTCGGTGATATCAATATTTTAAATTAAGTTTTTGACAGGGAATGTGTCAGAATTTTAAACCTTAAATATTTCTTCGTAATCACTTTCTTCAAAATGAGTCCTACAGAACTTCGAACTCTGTTTAATTTAAAAAAAATCTTTATGACTAGCTTTAAACTATAATCTTCTAATTTTAGGATCGTTCGGGAAAAGGTGGACTACAATTTCGGAGTACTTAGGAACACATCAACGCGTCATTGCCGCAAAAATAAAATAAAACCACCTCACGCCTTATATTATTAGCTTGTGTTGAGAACTAGCTACGACAGCGCCATTTTAACAGTTGCTTTCCCCATTCAATAAAAACGCGGGAAATTTGGCTGCGTTTCCTGCGCCCCGTTGCGAGGCGCGTTGTAGTGTCTGATCCGTCTCATATGAAATTGTGTTTACAGTGAAATATCACGATACATGGACACAGTCTTAGCACCATTTCTGGACACGTATCACAGGAATATCCAGAATTCATACCAGCAATTGACTGGCAAGATCCTGAGGAGAATCAAAGATGAGATCAACGCGGCTATTCAGAAAAAGCAGCAGATTTACACCGAGTTGACACAGTTGGCTGATGAATTGAAAGTGCCAGGTGAACTTGTCCCATCTTCTTCGTTGGTACCATTATTGTGTTCTTATACGAGTTCACCTATGCCGTGAAACTCCTGAACAATTCAACAAGTTTGAATACGGGGCTGACTGCAAAAAGGGTCCGGTACCCTAATTGCGTAACACAGTACTCGTATCTATCACAATCTGAATAATTTTGCTTTATATGTTCGAAAAATTTGTCTGCTCAACAACGTAAATAGCGCAAAGAATGTTGTTGAACTGTTAAAATGAAAGCTATTCCTACTGTTAGTGTGTTACGCAATTATCTCGCGGTTCTGGGTCCGGTCCGGGTGTACTTTTACAATAACAATTGTTCTCACTCGTTGTGTTCTAATGCAAAATTAGGTTGAATTACGCACCCCAGAATAAGCAAGTTGATTCACACGTTTTGCCGAGAACATTCAATATTCATATAACGCTGAAGCAAGTAAAATTTTGAGTTGCAAAAGTTAATCTATCGAAACACCTTAAGTTATTCTAGCTTGGACGTAAACAAGGCCGAATGACTGTCACTTAAGAAAGGTACTTACAGTTACTCAGTTATGTCTAAACCCTGCAGCAGGATACCTTCATTGCACGCGTATAATTCTTAACTTACTTAAAAAAAATAACTTAAAAAAACCTCTGTGATAGACGGACTAAAAAGTGATCGCATAAAGGTTCCGTTTAACCTTTTAAATTTGGAACCCTAAAAACTAGCAACATAGGTACTTCAGAGTCTGTCTGCCTACAGACAATAACTTGGAAGTCTACGATCGCAATTTCGACATCCAACCACTCGATTCCCAATGATGCCGAATTTATTTCAGTGTTATGAGAATCGCAAAGTATTACCGAGCCGAGTCTGACGTTCAATTTATGATGAACTCCGATGCAAATTTAATTACTCACGCCTGCATGATACGTTCATGGGTTATTTTTGGAATTAACACTCCCATTATTCTTTATACGATATTCATAGAACGTGTTTCTATTTGTCGTTATATGGTTATTAACATATGATACATTTTTTGTTCGAATATGGCTCTCGTGCTCTCTTCTCGCTATGCGGAATCAGAGTCACAATCAGCCACTGCTGGGGGACACATTGGGAATAATGCGACTAAATGACAGTCATATTTTTTTTTTTTTATAATGAGTTAAATTAATTAAACGAGGTGAAGGCCGCGGGAATGAAATAAGGAAAATGTTTCGCTGATGCTTTGGGGGCGCCTATGTCGAGCATTGAACGACTTTATGCTGATGACGATAATTGATTCAATTCAGTCAGGTTACTGTTTATGCAGCAACCAAGTCTCTCTCTGTCAAGATGGAGGGCTCTGATTCAGTTTAACTCAACTCAACTCAACTGTTGCCAAAACTAAGGGTATATCAAGGGGTACCAACAGTTCAACTAAAAGTTCACTTGTGCGAGATAAATAATTATGACTATAAATCTCGTTTGCTAAAAAAATAACATTCGGAGTTAAGGGGAAATCTCGTAAGCTATTTTGGCGTGCTCGCCTTAGTGTGTTAATTTTTTTTCTCCGAACAGACATGTGTGACGAAGAAAGACGAGCATCCCGGACCCTAGCCAGCAGACATGTCTCCACCATCTACGCCTGTACCGAAGAGGCTCGCGGCTCCATCGCTAAGATGGGAAAGTATGCTGAGGAGATGATAGGCATCACCAGGAACCATATGCAAGCGACCCTTGTGGAGGCAACGAGAGCTTTTGAAGTTACCGATTCTGGGGCTCAGAGAAGTGCTGTATTGCCGAAGTAAGTTGTATGATTGTTGAATATATTTTTTATAAAGTCTTGTCATTTTTTGCGAAAATCTTCGCAGGATAGAGCCACAGAGAATATTACCTTTATAAATTGTAGGACACTATAACACCAGTGTATTTACCTACACAAGTTAATGTAACTGATTGGTGTTGATGGCTTGTAGCAGCTGGATGAGAATAGCCGCGAATCGAGCTTAGTGGCAAGCCGTTAAAGAGGCCTATTCCCAGCAGTGGACAGTTATACAGGTCGTCCCTGGAAGTATGGATCAAATCGAATAGGAGCGTGGGCAAGGTCATTTCCGAACTTCTTAACACTTTTTTTTTGTTTTGTGTGGGAAATCATCAAATGACTCCCGCTCTGGACGGAGCGGAAGGGCGTGTCAGACTCTTACTGACTAAAACCCACCCGTGTTCCTTCAGTTGCCTGTGCTTTAGGGCCTACCGTGGCCCTAAAGCACAGGCCCCTGAGAATGTCGGTGCAATTTGTTACGGTTCAAAAGTTATGACCAATTTGTTTTCTAGAGTATTACCACAGGAAGGGCCCCATCCTCTAAAAAGCCCTGAAAAAAAAATCGATTACCTTGATAGTCTTTTTATCATGTTTTTTTTTCTTTGACCACTACGCGAAATGATTGAAAAAAAAAACAAAAATTGGTTATAACTTTTAAACTGTAAACAATTGCACCGACACTCTCATGGTTAAAGTTTGGAAATGACCTTGACCATGCCCCTATTCGATTTGATCCATACTTCCAGGGACATCTTGTATCTATAGGCTGATTACGATGTAATTTGAAAGCCGGCCCTCCATCTTCGGCCTTTCGGTGAAAGGATTGTCATGGGTATTTTTGCTGCATCCGTAGTACGAAACAGCTTTAGCGAATACTTTAGCTGTAGTTATTTTGTCATTTCCGAAGTCAATTGATATTTTTTACATTATTTACGCCAATACAGCGTCGTCGTGTCGTAGACATTTTAAGACAAAAAAATCTTTTAAATATTTTTTTACCCAGTGCTGACGTATCATCCTGTCTTGAAGAACTATCCAAAGCTGCAGTGGTCCTTGGTTACGAGCTGGACCTCAGTCTGACAAACGCCAGAAGACATAACGAGCAGTCTTGTGAAAGACTGACTTCGTGCACGTCCAGGGGTCGAAGGCATACGGAAGACGCTGTTGTTGCTTTGAGAGATCAGCTGTATCAATGTGTTAATGCTTGAATGGGGTGCAGCACTTGTTAAGGCATCGTCTGTAAGGATGATGGCATGTAATGTTGTGTAAAGGTTTATAACGTAAACTTTTAGAATCAGAATGAGAATGAGTGACTGAAAATGACAGTAGTTTTATATATAGGATCTATTTAAAGTAGGTGATTGTGTTTTATTTCTATTTTTACTCGAGAAATAATGAGTGAGACTCTGTTTCATTGAGAAAAAAAAATAACTTGCATAAGAATAGAATAGAATAAAATACTCTTTATTATGCACACCATAAAAATTACAGATATAAATGTAGACATTTTACACAGGGTGATACAATGGGCGGTCTTATCGCTAAAAGCGATCTTTTACAGACAAACTTTTGATGGATTCAAGGGAGAAGGAGAGACAATAATGCAGGTAGTTAGTGGTGTACCATTTACATATACAACAAATACATACATACATAAAACGTATAATTATCTACATATAATATAAGCTGCTGGTAATGACTAAAGATATACTTTTTAAAAGCCTCTAAGTAGGTAGGTGTGTCTGGTGTACTCCGAATAATTAGTTTCTCTACTATCCTGGTACTGTCGTATCTCGTGTCGACACGAGAGAAGACCTTTGAACAAATTCCTCGGTTTTAATTGAAGGAATAATTAAAAAAGGTTTCAGGTATATCCAATAGAAAGACCTGGTTCAAATATATTTATTCAGGATGAAACTAATATAGGTTAGCTAAACGGGTATAAATTAAACATTTTATTTAAGTAACTTATGTACTTTGGGTCGGAACCTGGGACATTCTATCAACAGTAAAGTTTTGTGGACCGCTGATGAAATACATTGTTTTACTAAAGCTACGAATTGAAGTAGAAGGTATGTTAAAGTAAATTCAACATAAATATTATAAACTTAATTTTACACACATAAATACATACATAAACTCACGCCTTCTTTCCATGGGGGTAGGCAGAAACTACAGAAAGCCACCTGCTACGATCCTTACATACTCCTTTTGCTTCGTTTACTTTCATACATCTGGTCATACACTACGCACCTGACCTTTCTGAAGAACATTACCAATAAGGTTACTATATGTCTTCCTAGGGCGTCCCCTCCCGCCGTATCCGCTCACATCTGCCGTGTAAATACCTTTTATTAGTCGGCCTTCGTTCATCCTCTCAACATGACCAAACCAGAAGCATACTCTTTTAAATTTTTGTCACTACATCTTCTTTCAAACCGCACCTCACACGCGCGCATTCGCTTAATTTTTTATCAACTAAATACTCTATCTGCCATAGTTTGTCATTTTAGTAAGTGTAATTGTAATTGATTACTGAGTCACTTACTAGGTTACAACAGTGTGATGAAGGTTAACATTTTCCGATGCCTTTTTTATTTTTTTGTTTTCGGAAGGAAACCTTCAAAGGGCAACTGACCTCTGGGGAGGGAGGTCGGGGAGTGTGGGTTTTTACCTCACTAATACCACCCCGGTGATCACCATCAGCACATAGAGGGGGTCCCGGTTCCTCTTAAAATACCAATTCTGGAACCCTCCTGTGCAACGCCTGTAAAGCACATCCCTGGGGAGAGTGTAAAGGGGTCTCCCCTGAGCCTCGCTATGCGCGACACTCTCTGGCTCTGCATTCATTCCTCCAACTAGCAATTCCATTTCTTTTTCCACTTTTGTAATTTTATAAAAGTAATAAATTCAACCTATACAGGTATATTGGTGATTATTTTGTTTTAGACTATAGATTAGAAATATTTGTATATTCGGTCTTTTGCAAAAAATCGGGAAGATTGCTACATGAACATAGATTATAGAACTGTCAAGAGGCTTAATACTCACACTCCCAGTGAAAGTTTGTTTAAACATAAAGGTAATTATTACGTGGCTCGTTGGTTCGACTCTCTAGTGTTTTGTCAGGGGCCTAATTCTAGTGACAGACCGCAGAACAAGGGACTTAACAGTGACTTTATATTACTGGTTGCACGGTGGCTACTGAGGTATCCACCACCAGGCCCCACCTGATGGTAAGTGGTCACCGCCCCTCCACTAGCCTGCTTAATGCCACCCAATTACCTACATCAAAATAATCTAAGATTTGCCCGTTTCACTTGTAACAAGGTAAGCACATAGATATATGTAGCTACCTACATTGTTGTTAGCCCTTCGGAGACCCTGCCGGGGTCGCGGATTGTTCGAAAGAGTTACCGTGGCCTTGGCGCACAGGCAACTGAAGGAACACGGGTGGGTTTTAGTCAGTAAAAGTCTGACACGCCCTTCCGCTCCGCCCGGAGCGGGAGAGGTCATTTGATGATTTCCCACCCAAAAAAAAGGCCTTCGGAGTCATCGGCCAGGAATCTGACGGAGCCTGTTTAGGCATCTCAGAACAGGTACGACCACCTTATCAAACGAGTTTTAAGTTTTCAACAATTGACAACCTGTTTCCTGCGTTAGGGATCAATTTGATATTACTTTACGGAAGAGGTAGTACGTCGGATGTATGCGCAGATGGACATTTCTTAGCAGGAATCTATGCATGGTGTTTCCCAAGCAACTACATTGTTTAGTTTTTCTTGCAGGATATTGAAAAGACTCGGTATTTTTTGTACCTAATTAAATTTAGTTTTTTCTTTTAATTTATTTATTTATACAGGGTTTTAATCTAGACAGATTCTGCCACCGTCATCGTAACACATGCATCGACCTTACATATTACTACGCAACTAAAAATTACAATATTTACGAGCCTGTACAGAATTACTAAATTTAATTGCTTTTGAATATTCAATCGTAAGATTTTTCACGATAAAAGTATACATTTATCATAATCAACCCTAGAAAAGCTTTAACACTAACTGAATATACACACTCTGTTAACCCTTCCAACTAAACGCTTCCTTGAAAATTCTCCAACCCGCCTCAACTTCATTATAATTATAACCTCCGTAGCTCGTTGGTAGACCCTTGTCCCTTCAATGTCCTTTCTAATCATGCCCTTTCTGCAACCCTTTAATTTAGCCACAGTTCTACGACAAAGCTAAATCAAATTATTCAAATATTTAGACAACACGGCCGGCCGGCTAATGAATTTTGATTAGTTCGTTCGAATCAAACGAGTGATGGTATTTGAGTGAGTTGGTGTGGTTAGAGTCGAGTTGAGCCAAATGTGCGTGAGTGTGCGTGTTGTGATTTGTGGTAAACGTTCTTGGTGTAATTTGATTGGTTTTGGTGTGTTAAAAACAGACAGGGAAGAAGAGGGGGGGGGGAGGGTTATGTAATTTGGGTATGGCCAGATTAAAATGTTTTTTTTTTAATCAGTGTTCAATAAAGTTTTGGCGCTCGCTCGAATGACGTTGACAGGGACGCTGTTGGTAGATACTTATGCAATTGTTTTGTGAAGAGTATTGAATTGTTTTGTTTATTATTCGAGTTAAGTTACCTTTTTGTAAGTAACGTGTTTCTGTAACAAATAAACCTATGACGGAGAAGGTATGTCTCTCTCGTTATCATCAGCCATATTTTGACTACTGTGGGCGTACTATGGGTAGTGTTGGTTATTGCGCAATAGAAAAACCGTTTGCAGTTCAAATCAAATTATAATTTACGATCAAATTAATCACACTAGGGAATCACACACTGTAGGTACACGACACAACTATACGGAACTCGCGACAGTTTCTAAACGTGTTCACTGCTTAACCGCCATCAACAAACTCTGCTTTAACTCTGGTCAAGCGTTACTTTATAGACACTGTCGAGCGCCACCTGGTGGCGGTGGCGTCCCGATTAGTCAAACTCAAACGATTGATTTAACGTATTTCCGACACCTATATTTTTCTTTCTTTAAGATGGCGACGTTAATTCCGAATTTGGCCACGCGAAAAAACTACTAAACCTACCGTTGTCTAGCGGATAAGTGTTCATAACGATTATAGATAGGTACCCAATAGGCCTGAAACTGCGTTAAGCGGGGGCCCGAAACGGGCACCCGTCACGTGCCTACTCGCGTGGACACGCTGGTGGGGTCCGTGGGAAGAATAAAGAAAGATAAGGTGGTAGGAATATTATTATTATTAGGGCCCCGCGCGTGCTACCAAAATGGATTTCATCACATGGAGTCGGGCCCTGTTGCGCTGGCGGGGGGCCTGCCTCCCCGTGACGGACGCCCGCGCGGGTCCCCGCGACTGAGCACTTTTGTATGGAACCGCGCGGGCGTCCGCTTAACACAGTGTCAGGACACGGTCAATCTCGAACTGATATATTGAAAACTATCTGCGCCCAGCGGTTTCACCCACATAAGTCTCGATCCCGTTGGAATATCGGGATAAAAAGTATATTATGTCCTAATAAAGATCATGCTCTACCCATGTGCCAAATTTCATCCAAATCGGTTCAGCTGTTTTAGCGTAAAAGCGTAACAGCTATATGATCAAAATGCAGCATTGTATAAGTAAGCGGGTATGCCCTGTATGCCTTATTTTGGGTGGGAAATCATCAGATGACCTCTCCCGCTCTGGGCGGAGCGGAAGGGCGTGTCAGACTCTTACTGACTAAAACCCACCCGTGTTCCTTCAGTTGCCTGTTCGCCAGAGCCACGGTAACCCTTTCGGACAAACTCGCGACCCTGGCAGGAATAAAATGTCCCTGTTGTTTATTAATTTAATTTAATGTTTATTGATACATAAGGAACTATAATGACTTGAGGACTATATACCATTTAAGATCGACTTTAACCAGCAAACAGCAAAATTATTTTGCTTCTTTCTTTACGACCAACAGGAATTTGAAATACTGACAATAATGATAATGTCATCATGATATGTAAACGCTGACTCTTGGCTCATTATGATCTAAAAACACATAATAAGTATTAGTATCACTAGATGACGCTTATTAGGTAAATTTTCTACTAAAATAACAAGAAATACTCCCCCAACAATACATCAAGCTAAGTACCAAAAACGCAACCACGGGGTTGGGGGACAATAAGTATTAATAATACACTCACAATTCAAAACTTGGGACACCCCGCGTTAAGTGCGAACTGCTATGCATTATACATTAACCCCAGTGGCGTGGGGTGACCGCGATCATAGCCTGCTCATACATTTATCACGTTTTATAAATTGCTTGAAGTATACAATGGGTTTATGTATCTTCTTGGCGTTATGTTTTATGATAAATACGTTTTTTAACGTTTTTGGATTGATAGATTTTACAGAGTAGGTAATGCGTTGTTTACATAGTTGGTGTTAGTTACATAGTCGGTGGAGTTGGCGGTGACGGGCAGTTTAAGAGTAATTTAACTAACCGTCAAAATTTCAGGTGGCGCCTCCTTTCCGCCTCTGAAATGAAATGAAATTTATTTGCAAGAATTGTAGTACTTACAGATGGTCGGGTTTATTTTAAACAGTTTCTAAAACAATTCGCTAGAACTAGCATGCAAAATTATTGTTACATTAAATAAATAAATTGAGCTAATAAAATGGGTACATAAATCATAGTTAAGGCTCAAACACACTGGCGCGACGCGACGCCCGACATAAAGGCACCGCGTGTCGCGTGACGAGTGGCGCCTTTGTGTAGCGCTGTCGCGTCGCGCCTGTCTGTGGGAGCCTTTATTCAATTTAAAATGTCAAGTCTGTCTGAACAACGCATTATTGGTTTAGTGGTCGCAAACTCGAGTGTAAGGTACGGTCATAGGTTCGATCCCCGGGTCAGGCAGTATCATTAGGTTTTTCTATCACGATTTTTTCAGTAGCACCTCCAAGACAGGATTTGAAAAATCTGGGTGTATTGTATTTACACACCTTACAAGTGTGACCGCGTGATGTTGTGTAATTTTAATATTTTGGCCTTTGTCTCCCTTCTCCGAAGAGGATTTTTCTCAGTTCTAAAGATCGAGGTTTAGTAATAATAATATAATTTATTTATTTAACATTCAACACTTTGCATTCAAGGCTTCGCACAGGTAGCACTAAGTATCTAACACCTACCTACCTACCTACCTGCCTATCCTACATACCGACCCACCCTACTTACCTACCCTATCTACCTACCCTACCCACCTACCCTACCTACCTGGCTACCTACCTAGCTGACTCGTCAGACGTTGTCAAAATTTTTCCTTTGGGTTTTTTAAATTTTTTTTTCTTTTATATCAACCCAGTAAGGAAGTGAATAAAAGAAAAAAGAAAAATCAAGTCGGTCAAGCCGTTTCTGAGTTTTAGCGAGACTAAAGAACAGCGATTAATTTATATATATATATATAGATAATTCTAGATGTTAGTAAACAAATGTAGTAGTGTTGTTAATGCTTTTTTATTTTCCCCTGGCCGCCCCTTCGTGGAAAACGCTCAAATCTATACACAGATTATAGCTTAGAGCGTCCTACATTTTCCGGATCCGGTTTACAAAAGAGCAACCGGACTGGGTTCAATATATCCCACAAATTCTATCAGTAGGTGAGGACTACTTGAAAAGAAACACTCTGCGCTTTAGCGCAGAGTGTTTCAAGACATGATCTTTTTTGTATTTTTTGCTTGTACATAATTTAAGACCGTTTCAGACACACTACATGGTCTTCACATGATCTGACCGAGATTACGTCTGGACTTTAAAAGAGGCTGTGACCTCTGAGTTTGTTTCGGCCTTTCTTCTCAGAGTAGTCAGATAGGAAACGCCGACTTCATCTAGTTTTTAATACATGATTGACGCGTAAAAGTGTTTGTACAAACCTACTTACAGAAATAAAATCATTTATCATTTCTTTTTATTTATCATTTACCGGGAGAGTTTTTGCTATAGCTATTATTTTTGTAGTGGTGGTGGTTAAAACACGACTCCAAACGATCAAGAGGTCTCTTTGAGAGAGGCGACCAACATGACACAATCTTACGACGCTAAAGTCAATGTCGCTTCGGCCCATATTGGAATGACGGCGCCGGCGGCCATTTTGAAATGGAATTATGAACTTGAAAAAACAAGGCACAAGACAGAGATGTATCGGTCTCAAAATAAACCAGCAATGGGTTTGTAAAAGCCGTAAATAAATAGATACCAATTCTTCGATCATGAAACCTAGAAGTAGGTATCCCATTACTCTTGAAACAATACAAAGTAAATTAAGTAAACTAACAATGTGAATTCCCCTCAAACTCTCATGCAACATAAAATAAACATACATTCAAAAGGACACATTCTTAACTGTGCCATCTAAAACTTTCATCATAAAGGTGGCTCGGAATAAAATATTCGTGAGGAGTTGAAATAGTTCCGTAGCACGGATCATAACTCACGTGAGGGGAAGAAGCTCCCGAGAATCGCTGGAGTTACGCATTTATGGTGAGATTATGGTGCTTTTGACGTATTTTTAGCCGTCTTCAAAAAAAGGGAGAAGTTTTCAACTCGAAATATTTTTTTTAAGCTATTGCATAGCTTTTATCGCGGGCTTTGAGCGCTCCGACCGAATCAAGAAATTCCGTAACGAAAATAAAACCTAACACCCCCCACTCCGCCTACCATGTAGCTCGGCCGAGCGTTCGCTTAACGTGTATGTATACGGTACGACTGTACTTGAATTAATATCAAAGAAAAAAAAATACTGCATAAATAAAAAATAAATAAATTATTATAATTGCATAAGTTGATAAAAAATGCTATGCAATAGCTTTACCGCGGCAGTCCCCGAGTGCCACACGTGTTTTTTTTTTTTTTTACTTGATATCTTCACAAATCTTGAACCGATTTTGATAATATTTTTTTTGTCAAACAGGGTTCTTTTGGATACAGAACAGAACTGGATACTTGAGACTAGGTTATTTATATTTTAGAGTAATGATAAGCTACATTAATAAAAAAAAAAAATTATGGCTGAATAAAATATTCGTGAGCAATTGAAATAGTTCTTTAGCACGGATAATAACTCACGAAAGGTGACGAAGCTCCCGAGAATCGCTGGAGTTAGGCATTTATGATGAGATTATAGTATTTTTGACTTATTTTGAGTAAGGAAAAGAACTAGGTAAAACAAAACTTTATTGTTCAGGAGAGCATTACTAATTCAAATGGCCCTAGCCTCTACACTAGGATCCCTTGTGTTAGGCACATTCATAACATCGGTCGGAAAGTTTTCTGACGCTACAATAATCGAATGTTTTTTCAGAGCAATAAATTCTTCGAAACATCATATGAAAAAAAACATGTTTATTAAATTAAGGCGACAGCGTCAGGGTAGCCCGCGAAATTCAAATTTCCTTATATTTTTTCCAACTTGCAGGTCAGTATCGGGTTGAATGTCGATCTAAATATATGATTGGCGACAGTAGCAAATATTTATTTATAGAATTATAATCACAAAAATCATCAATACATCTCTATAACTTCATACCCTATTGAACGACTATTTCTTGAAATCTTGACTTTTGAGGCCAATTCTAATTTAAGGAGTTGTATTGCTGATTCTAATGATTATATGTAATTCTGTAAAGCCATATTTGTTACGGCCGCGAATCATATTTTACGAGTAATTAACATACAACCTGACATTGATCTGCAAATTGCAAAAAGAACGTAAGTAAATTTGAATTTCGCGGGCTACCTTATCGTATCCCCCTTAAACGTGTGTAGATGTATGAGGTTATTGTAAATTTAAAATGTCCATTTGTCCCTTTTTCAATTAAACGATTAAATTACATCACTGCATGTTCTTCTCTTGAGAGATGTAAGTAGTAAGGTTAAGGCGATTTCCCGACCAAACGACCTTGAGCGTTCGGTCCTTCTCTGTCCCGTCGCTAAGTCTCGCTCTGTCCCGTTCTCTGCGCACGCCCATTTATCATAAAATTCCCAAATAAAATGGATATATTTTAATAAAAAAAAAGACAAGCGATCTTTTAAAATAAAATAAAACGTGAAATATAGAGATTTTTAAATGACCTATCTATTAGTGTAATCCTCAAGTTATTAGAGCGTCACCTTTAGCAAAAGATGCATGCAATCAAGAATTTTAGTCACTTTTCTACAAGGAGATTTTAAATGTATTTATAATACATAAAAGCAAATGAGAACGTGTAATGTGATCATAGGATATCGAACATTAATAATGTGCTTTTAGATGTAGTTTATTACTGATCATTATTGAGTTAATAGTCTCTGAATAACGCACTATTGCAAGGTTTTGCTCGGGGTAGCGCCTTAAGTAGAAAACTCCTGAAAGATAGTACAAGCAGCAGTGCTGAGTTGATAAAAGAGTATGTGTGTTCCTTATTTATCTTGTAACATAATATTGTTGTACGGTTTGAAGGAGTCGGTGACATAGACTTACGAGTGATTTTATGCACTATTAAAGGTCGGCAACTCTTCATAAAACCCCTGCTTTTAGACGCCAAAGGAAGCCACTTTCTATTTTATGTTTCCGTCAGGTGAGCTGCAAGTCAGTTTGTCATTCTTAACTGCCACGGCTTATTTTTATTATTAATCTGATATTTTGAATTGTTTCTTTATATATTTTTTTTTCATTGTTCTCGCATATAGAAGCAACAAGAATAATGTACCCAGGATTTTGTAATATCTTGATTTAAAAAGAGTGTCCTTGGAGTTTCTTGCCGATTCTTCTCCATAGAGATCTACGTTTTGGAATGGGCAACTAGCTTCAACTTTCTGACTAACTGACCGACTCTTTGACAATTCAAAAGTGCCTGTAAATGGTTTAATTGAAATAAATGCTTTGAGTTTGAGTTTGAATTATAACATACAAAAATATAACAAACGACTATAAAAAAAACGGCTTAACTCACAAAGAGATGGGGTTTGTGCTTAAAAAAGCATTATTGTTTTAGAAGTCAGAACGTACCCGCACATAAAATATACCATAAAAGTTCAAAAAAATAACAAAAAACCTAATGAAAATAATCATATCAGTATATTTTCGCCTCTTTTAACACAACATGGACGATTAATTCCGGCGAATGGGGTGAAGTTGCTAGTTGTGGTCAGGAGCGCAGTGCACGTTGCAGTGATAAACAGTTCGCGAGTCGTGTTATACAGTTGGCCGGAAAAAGTATTTTGTTACGTACATTTATTGGTGCGTTTACCCTGGCTGAATAGGAATTATGGTGGTTGGTTTTGTTGCGTTATTCTTTCAATAAATTTTTATTGTGGTATTGTTGTGTATTGTTTGGCTGTGTTGGTTATTGACTTCTATAGGGTAATTATTACTAGATTTTTTATCATTTGTAAAACTTCTATGTATCTTCTATAGTACAAGACTAGTGTAGTATTTGACATTTTATTTTTTATACGATTCTGACACTTTTATTTGACATTTTATTTTTTATACGATTCTGATACTTTTATATATTTATATATATTTTTTTTTTTAATGCGTTGTTCTATATTTAAATTTAATAAATCACAATTTTATTTTGGGTTTTCTTCAGTTACAATTTAAAATAGTTTATAATTTTAAATGTATGTGTGTAAAACTATGGACTAGAATTATGTCTGAAATAAATAAATAAAGGAATTTGACGGCACAGTTGGCGCATTGGTTAAACGATTGACTACTGCGCTGCGTGTCGCGGGTTCGATTCCCGCACGGAACAAATATTTGTATGACCTACAAGTAGTTGTTCGGGTCTGGCTGTTAGTGTATGTGAGTTTAAATGTTTGTAAACGCACCCATAATACAGGAGAAATTCCTAGTGTGGGGCAACGCTTTATTTAAAAAATATATATATATATTATAGTTTTTCACATGTGGTCTGTCCAGTCTATTGTAAGAAAAATCATCGTGAAAACTTAGGTGAAGTTAGCCGTCATTCCATCTGATGCTAGGGACAGCGCAGTTCAAGCTCACATTATTGAGAGCCCACTTCAAACTAACTTCACCTAAAGGATGATTTTCACCAAACGGCTCGCATCGCATCGGATCGGAACGGATTTTACAATCTTTAAACGACATTAAATTGTGTACAGTATTTAAAGTCTATATTACCAAGCCGCGCACTGAAGCTTGACCGCGGGCGCCTTCCGCGATACGCGATCGTAGCCGAACGTATGCTGCGACGCGCCATCGGCTCCGTTCCCCTGTCGTCGTATCGTCAACACGGTAGAAATAAAACTATTAGACTGGGCGCAGAAACGGATATGTTCGCAAGCGACGGTACGGAGCCAATCGTATGCGTCGACATCCTGCCGGATGCGATCGGGTGTCGCTGCATCCGTTCGTAGCCTTTCCGATCCGATGCGATGCGGTATGTTTGGTGGAAATCATCCATAAGTGTTCACGGGGAGATTTTTAGAGAATAGCACTGCTGCTGTAGAGAAGAAGTCACTGTAACAGATTTTATTTATAGAACTATAGAGGTATGAGGAACAGGGTGTAAAGTTGACTCATACTCTATGGAAAAGGGTGGATTCTCTGACCAGACGGGTGACGTGTCTGGTGGGCGACTGCCCAATGATGATTTGATGTCGGGACGTTGTATACAGGGTTATTGGTAAAACACCAGCAACCTCTTAAGGGGTCGTTGTGCTCATCATTATAAACAACTTTTACTATGGACCAAACCTGAAATCGCGAAAAAAATATCAGCTGTTCCCTACGTTTTGACGTGTTATGCGAATATAAATATAGGGAAAATCTGTTTTTTTTTTCGTGATTTCTGGTTTGGTCCATAGTAAAAGTTGTTTATAATGATGAGTACAATAACCCCTTAAGAGGTTGCTGGTGTTTTACCAATAACCCTGTATATGCTAGTTGTGCGGTAAACTCTGCTTGCGCGATGCTGGATTTGGCGTGACGTCAGTGTGACGTGTAGCTCGCATGTGGCTATGTAGATATCGCTACAGAACCTCTCATGTTTATAGACAAAAATCCCAACAATGATCACATTCTGCCAATATTAGCTTCGTATTATAGGAATCTCTAACATAAAAAGCCAAGTCTCCATCCGCTGTCCCAATCTGCTCGTCAACTACACAAACGTCCACACATCGGTTAAATGTATCCGTGCATACAATACAGGGGACAGTGATAAGGTGCAACACATCATGGCGGATTTGCGAGCGGTGACGTCATTTGTCACGTGTCTGTCCAGGGGTGTACATAGAGCGCGCCTTTATTTCTTTGTTTATCTAGTTTTTTGACTAGGAATTCAGGATGGAACTGGCAATGGTACTAAGGATAACTTGGCAATTTAAGTTTATGGGCCTGTTTCAAAATGTTTGTATTTGCAGAGACTACAAAAAAAAATAATGGACCAAAAACAACACGCAAATCAATAAAAGTGAACATTTATTTATTCCGAATTGAAATTATATGTACATAAATAACAAGGGCAAGGGTTGGCATTTACCTTGGCCAGACTAAGCATTGCCATACAACGTGGCAATGCCGCCAGTCTCTTGAGTACATTACCAGTCGACAGCGATGCGGAGGAATTTTTTGACGCAATTTTTTAAATTGTTAATAGTTTTAGTTAGGTTAGGTTAATTCATTAGATGTAAGTTGTTATTTATGTACATATAATTTCAATTCTGAATGAATCAAATAGAATAAAAATAAAATAAAATAGAATATTATTATGAATGAAAATTTTCAGCCCGTTTTACCGGAATTTACCAGAATAAGGACTTTGCTGTGATACGAAAACAAAACAAGTATACAGGGTTATTTGTAACTCGACGTATTCCTTGCAGGTCGTCATAGTAGGGTTAAAATGCAACAAATTAAGCCACCACATGTTCTACCGAAATTCAGTATTTTTTTTGGTAAGTTTTGTCTGACATAAATAAAAATAATTAAAAGTAAAATGTTTATTTAGTGATCTTTGCCAAACATTTAGGCATTTTTGAACTTTTAATTATGAACAAAGATCTGGTATGGCATCAGCTATGATAATAACTTAAATTCCAGTAAAGTCGCGCCGTAAATCGTTTTTAAATTGGATTTTTCTTAAAAAAACTAAAAATCTAACTAACTTAGAAACTACCGAATTTCGGTAGAACATTTGGTGGCTTAATTTGTTGCATTTTAACCCTACTATGACGTCCTGCAAGGAATACGTCGAGTTACCAGTAACCCTGTATACAATTTCTTGCAATACGTGAACAACGAAAGAGGGGGATATAAAAGGACTGATGTGATAACTCCTGTAAGTATTTAAGTTATTCTTGATATGAATTCAGTGTTACTATTTACCTACAAATAATACATACCTACATACATAAACTCACGCCTTCTTCCCATGGGGGTAGGCAGAAATAACAGAACGCCACCTGCTATGATCCTTTACCTACAAATAAATAGCAAAAAATCTTCGATATCCATTAAAAACGTCAGCAGATTCGAAGCCTCTTACAGTTGAGCCAAAAATAGAGAATAAAAACATGATCCAGACAGCCGTAGACATAATAATAGGAAAGTATAATTCTGTTGAAAATATCTTGGAAATAAAACCACGGCGAAAGTCTTGGGGACCGCAAAAACTGTTCAGTATTCTACCACTGCGCTACGGGGAAGCAGAGAGGAATGAAAACGTTACCGCCATGAGACAGGAACATAGGAGAAGTACTTCTTTGTATGATAGTGGAAAATGGAGCATGGAGCCTCTTTTTATTGCTCTTAATACTCAAATTGGTTAGGTATTGCCGTTATAATATGCAAATAGTAGTTCAATCAACTCAGCCTATCGCAGTCTCCTGCTGGACATAGGCCTCTCCCAGGCTGCGCCACAACACCCTGTCCTCCGTCTTCCGCATCCAGTCTGTCCCAGCCACCTTTTTGAGGTCGTCGGTCTATCTAGCTGGGGGTTGTCCCACACTACGCTTGCCGATACGCGATCGCCACTCCAGGACTCGTCTGCTCCACCGGCCATCGATCCTCCGACAAACATGGCCAGCCCACTGCCACTTCAGCTTGCTTACTATGCAAGCTACAAATAGTAGTTATCATGTAACTACGAGTAAAAGAGTTATGAATTTAATGTTGATAGTTGGAAAGGGCGAAGATGACCAAAGGAAAGATAGATGAATTGTGTGAGGGATGATATGAAAGAAAATGAAGTAAATGTTATAGTGCCTGTTGACAGGGGAGAATGGAAGAAAACACCGTGTTGCATCAACCCCAAGTAACATGGGACAATCATAGTAAGATGCTGAGTAGATATTTAAATAAAATAAGGTCTGTCAAAAAAAACTTTTATCAATGTACCTAGCACAAGCAGTTGCTGTCCTCGATTTTCATGAAACACAAGTTACTGATAGTAAGAATTTTTTAAACTCAAAAAAATAAACGAAACTTATGACGAACTTGAAGACGGCACTGTCTGTGCCGTCTTTGCATTTCAATTAGTTCACGTTGTATTGAGTAATTTACACCAACTGCAAGAACAAAATATCGTATCGCATGTAATAAATACTTCAGCAATGAAAAAGCTGGACTTATGTGAAAATTTAAAAAAATATACAGACTAACCACTTTGTTTTAAACACCCTCTTCATCTAGGCCTAGACTTCTGGCTACCCTGTGTCACCCGTCACCCAAGTTTCAATATAATTAGAGCGAACGGCACCTTTTCAATTGGTTCGCGGCGAACTTCTACCGTTGGAGTTGCTGCCTCTGATTTTATAACTGCACCCCTGATTGTTCATTCTTACTGCAGTCTCTGCCAGATTATGTTAAAAGGTACAGGGGAGTTAATTTGGATATGTTTCCGCAGTTCAAGATTAGCTGAGGGAAAGAAATGGAGTTTTGTCTTAGTAAAGTGACTTAGTAGTCTACGATAGTTCGAATTGGGTTGGTTAATAGAATAGAATAATTTATTTGAGATAATTAAAATCCATATCTTGTTAGTATATATTAGTAACAATATTAGCTTACAATTATTATGTTGTTGTTGTTGTTACTGTGTTGTTGTAGGTAAAAAAAAAAACACAAATATTATGAATGGTAAAGAATGTGAAGATCTTTGGATGTTTGTTGCTCAATCACGCAGGCTGAATGGAATTGGATACATTTTTGCACATATATAGGGTGACTGGGTAATAGTTAGTGACCGATACTTAAACACATAATTGTACTCGTCTTATCAACCAACTTTCCCAAAGAAACGATTTTTTTTTACCAATTTCGTAACCCTATTCACCCCAATAGAATATTGAATACCTAACAAAAATAATACACTATCAGTTGTAATTTAATTTAGTTACTAAACCCTTTTTTCAAACAAAATTATTCCACTTTTACCATGCGTTATTCTTTTTCATTCATGTAACATGAGACAGAACGGGGTCAAGGGACTAACAGCTGATGATAGCACGGCGCGGTCCGTACGGTTGTTAAATGAATGAAACAAGAATAATGTATGGTAAAAGTGGAATAATTTTGTTTGTAAAAAGGGATTAGTTACTAAATTAAATTACAGCTGATGGTGTATTATTCTTGTTAGGTACTCAATATTTTATTGGGGTGATTGGGGCCAAGCGCAAGGTAAATTAAAAAAAATCGTTTCTTTGGGAAAGTTGTTTGTTATGATGAGTACAATCATGTGTTTAAGTATCGGTCACTAATTACCAGTCACCCTATATAGTCAATGTTAAGCGAAGTCTTTGTTTTATGAGCAGTAATCTGAAATATAATCAGTAGTAAATCTCGAATTGTGTTAAACATAGGATACTTTTATATGGGTACATGAATTGGTTTGCCTAAGATGAGAGCAATTAACAGGACTGGTAGCTATAAAGAGTTACCCACTAAGTTTTTCCAGTCAGAATAAGTAAAAGCCAGCATATGTGAATACTAGACATCTTGGCATTCAGTTTTCAGTTATTTCATACTTTACTGACTCCGCAAAACATCAGAAAAAGCTAAAAATTATTACCGAAACAAAAAGTCTCCATTAAATAAACCAATAAAATGCTGTCGTAGTAAGTTACTACAACTCTGAGTACGAAGTTAATTCTCGCGCATCTCGCATTCGTTAGTGTCCTTCGATTCGTACTTTTTCCTCGTAAACATCAAGATGAGCTATTCTCGGCATGTCGATTCGAGCATTTCTCGCAGGAAAGAAACGCGGCGTGCCTTAGTTTACATGCGACATGCAAAGAGTGGTCGGGACCAGTCGACATGTACAGTCACACGCATAAATATGTATACACTTGGCTAAATTTAAAAGCGATTTTCTCTTTAATTTTTGATTGAAGTTTTATGTTGTTACGAACATAGTATTTTCGAACCCATACGTTTATGTAATAAGTCCTATTTAAATGTTGCATTCGTTATTTTACAACAAAATCGCTATTGAAAGTTGCCAAGTGTTGACATATTCGTGCTCGTGACTGTACATGACGTCATGTCGAACGTTGGACCACAGAATATGTATACCCCTAAAGGCGTTGGACCAACGTCAAACAGTTGTTTTGCCATTAATGATTGTGTCAATTACAAAAGAAAATAATAAATGTTCTTAAACAAAATGTGTTATGAGTTCATAAACATCTTATGGCCCTTTCTCACAGCCGTCCAGTACTACGGGGACGGTTTTTTACTGGATCCCGAATTAATCATTGGTGTGTTCAAAAACAGTAGTTTGCATCCTGTTTTTTGCAGTAGAGCAATGAGCGGTTATTAGATTAGTCTAAGAAAATTCAAACGTGATGGACGTGAAGTCTCTTATGATATTATATTGGTATTATCGCCACCACCGCCGGCAGTGTGAAAAAATAAGATTTTTGGTTCACCCAATGCTGAAAAAACGATCGACATTGGGGACCTTTACTAATCTCATGGGCGATTTGAGAAAAGATGAATTTAAATTTTTTAATTACCCTAGGATGTCCATTTGTCCATGACCACGTTTCACAACCTTTTAGAAAAATGGGATCATAGGGTGTTCCCATTTCTTTTAGAGGTGGGAACACTTGCATTACACTATACGTTAAACTGGATCCTGTTGTTCACTGGACAACTAGATCCAGTTTGTAGTGGCAAAACCAAATGAAAAATTCGAACAGATCCGTTTTTTTGCAGGATACTGTAAACAGGATACTCGTGTGACTGCTAGTATTGAAACACGTACACTACTAAACGGGATCCTGCAAAAACCGTACCTGCAAAAAGCAGGATGTTGCCGTGGGAAAGGGCTGTTAGAAGACACTGCGATCGCTACAACAAGGAAAAACACACGAAGAAAACTTCACGCCTCCGCTAAAGTTGTCAACTATCCACTACTTGTTCGGCGTCAATAGAAGAGACACATTCTGAGATACAGAAGCGGAAGGTGCCAGCTTCTAAAACTAGTCAAATAGACGAGGACGGCTTTACTCTGGTTGAAGGCAAGAAAGGTCGATCGCATCGCAACCACAAAAAACGCGGTATCACTCCTGCAAGCCAGGACTTTTGAGCTGCAGTGCTTACCATCCTCCTGCATATTTCCCAGTTGGACCCAAAGACATTGAGAAGGAGGGAGCCAAGGCCAAATCAGTACCGATGGAAGGACGTTGCTGAAGCTGTCGCAGATGGTTCTTCTCCATAGAGATCTACGTTTTGGGATGGGCAACTAGCTTCAACTTTCTGACTAACTGACCGACTCTTTGACAATTCAAAAGTGCCTGTAAATGGTTTAGAAAAGATTGAAAAGTTTGAGTTTGAGATGCAGTCGAGCAGTACTTACTACAAATTTTAAGTCCTACATTCTGCAAAAGGATGTCTTTAGCCCAGAGTTTTGCCCGGCGGGTGTTGCGTGTAGATGTTACAGGGAAGCAAGACCAAACCCAAGTGTGGTGTGATGATAATAGTTATGATTTGTGGTTCACACTTGGGTTTAAACTTACTTTATGTATGCTAGTCTGTGAGGTATTTATGTAAGGGGTCCTTTTATCACCTCAATTGTTATTGTGTAAGAACAGGGCCATCAACATGATGCAGAACTTCAAAAACATTTCAAACAATAAAGAATACAAAAATGTTTTTTTTTTTTAATATGAAACTTATAACTAACAAAAATACTGTGCTTATACAATACATCACAAGAATCATTAGTTTACATGATTAGTAGGCGTCATGTGTGGAGCACTGCTCAGTAGCCAGCTTAAGAATCACCGGATCATTACACCTCTTGCCCATTACAAGTCTTCATGAATTTTGACAGATTTTCGTCCTGCACCTTTCACCACAAGCAAATTGAAATGAGTGTTGTGGCGAGACTCCTACCGCTTGACCCTCAGGAACGAAATTTGATTTCGCAAGGATTAATAATCTTTTCAGACTTTGTAGAATATTGTAGCCGGAACACGAAGATATAGTTGCGTCAAAAGTCAAAGTCAAGCCAAATCATTTAATTCAAATAGGCACATAAAAGGCACTTTTGAACGCCAAAATTTACAAAAAAATAGAATTGATTCTAGTTGCCCCTTCCAAAAGGTAGTTTCGTATGGAGAAGAATGAGCAAGAAACTCCACCGTTACTCTTTTAAAATGTTTTACAATATTATGTAGGTTCAAATTAATTATATAATTATATGTGAATACGATGCACCTAGAATAAAATTACTATACCACAATAGGTAAAAAGAATTAAATATAATGCAAAGACAGGTACATTAATTATGTGATAGATACATGGTGCTCACATATTTACAAAAATTGAAAAGTAGATGATGTTTCCAA
The DNA here is from genome assembly GCA_917490735.1 of Dryobotodes eremita. Taxonomy (NCBI): domain Eukaryota; kingdom Metazoa; phylum Arthropoda; class Insecta; order Lepidoptera; family Noctuidae; genus Dryobotodes; species Dryobotodes eremita. Next base: position 18,965,513 of record OU823257.1, read on the forward strand.
AATTTTAACAAGTATTAATTTAGTGTGTTAGTTAAAGTAGTTAAGTACATAATGTAACAATCAATGTCATAAAACTTATAAATTATACAATTAAATAAGCAACCAGTTTGATTTTGTCTAGCGTCGTTGGACTGGTAGGACGCAGCAGCCATTTTGAGCATCGATATACAGATTCTGAGAGCCGGTGATTCGGTCTGATCTTTAAGACAATCATGCTTCCTCTCCTCCTTTAGGGGTATATATCGTCGCTCGAATGACTAACGGTCCAATCTCCGTATTGTCAATTGTTCAGGACAAGCGTTTTGGGTTTACGACATTTCTAACTAACACAAAATGATAAATCTATCGGCAATTCAAAATGGTTATATTTTGAGATCCAAATAACATAGAAAAGCCACGGTTAGTGAAAAATGTAAAGAATCAAATCAGATAAAAAATTAGATAGGACTTTTAGTCATGCGAGCGACGACATATTCTGTGCTTCCTCTCTCTATCTTGATAAGTGTTGACGTTATTTCGGTAGTCATCTGTTTACTTATAATATCATTCGCAGACATTCTGTTTTTATTTGATTTCATAAATAGTTTGTTAATCAATGTAAGCAAGCAATAAAATATGACATTAATTTGACGTGACAAATATCGTTGACGTTGACAAATCAGTAGCAACCATGCATTCCGATGTAAGAAATACTAAGGAGACCTAAATTTATTGTTAATAATAAAAAGAAAATCTCCAAACGCCTGTTTGACACTTCCCGTGACCCAAGGGCTGGCTTTACCTTATAGAGGTATGAGGAACAGGGTGTAAAGTTCACTCGAACCTCCATAGAAAAGGGAGGATCCTCCGACCAGACGGGTGTTGTGTCTGGTGGGCAACTGCCCGACGATTGATGTCGGGATGTTGTATATATGCTAGTTGCGCGGTAAACTCTGCTTGCGCGATGCAGGATTTTGCGTGACGTCAGTATGACGCGTAGCTCGCATGTGGCGATTGTAGATGCCGCTACATCACTCCCCCCCGGAGACCGGAGGTCGATAGTGGGCTGAGGCGTGTATCTTGCGATGCTTGCCAGGGCCAGGTGAGGTTCCAGTGAGTCGGAACCGGTTGTCGCATAGTTCGCGGTGAGTCGGAACTGTCTGCGAAGATTCCCCAGTGAGTCGGGGTGGCGCTGCGTTATGCTCCAGTGCGTCGGATGTGGTACAGCGCCGGGTTGAGGCTGACTGCTGGCGTCGACCAGGAGAGGGTTTGAAGGCTCTGCTTGTGGACCGGCCGAAAGTGCAGTGTGTTGTGCCAAGGTTGCTGATGAGGCTGAGGGTGATGACCAGGTATGCGCGGTCGCTGCATGCTGGTGGTCAGGATACCCGTTGAAGCCGTGGGTGCTGGCTGGCTGTGTGACTCGCCGCTCGAAAGCTTGAAGGAAGTGATGATGACGTCACGCTGATGTACTTGCACGAAGGCTGCGCTGACGTTCATTTTCGGGGTCACCAGTATAGAGGTATGAGGAACAGGGTGTAAAGTTCACTCATACTCTATAGAAAAGGGAGGATCCTCCGACCAGACGGGTCTTGTGTCTGGTGGGCAACTGCCCAACGATTGATGTCGGGATGTTGTATATATGCTAGTTGCGCGGTAAACTCTGCTTGCGCGATGCAGGATTTTGCGTGACGTCAGTATGACGCGTAGCTCGCATGTGGCGATTGTAGATGCCGCTACAACCTTGGCCAGAGGCTAAGCATTGCCATACAACGTGGCAATGCCGCCAGACTCTTGGGTACATTACCAGTCGACAGCGATGCGCAGGAATTTTGTGACGCCATTTTTTAGTTTGTTAATAGTTTTAGTTAGGTTACGTTAATTAATTAGATGTAAGTTGTTATTTATGTACTTATAATTTCAATTTCTAAAAATAATAAAATAAAAATAGAGTTACGAAATCAGTAATGATGATGATAATGATAAATGTTTATGAAATACGTATAAAATGCTGTTCAAAACATGTTTTTGACTTTAAAAGTATTTTTTAAAGATTAAGAGAAAAGTACATTAATGATTGCGTCAAAAAAATAGCATCGTTATGTGGAATTGATTACTTCGTGCGACGCGTAATGGCAACATTTTTGTCCCTAGACTCGTGATTTACAATCGACTTGTAGTGAGAATACAGGGATCTGGATAATAACACCATTTTATAAGCGACATAGGAGTCGACCGACAATGACGAATACGACATGCTACGAGTGTAAACGCGAGAACTGCTGATCTTAAATTTGTTGGAGTTAATACTTTTTAACTCTCAAAGCAGTTAAGTTTGAAATGACTGTAGGTCAATGTTCGAGGCTGTGACTGGTTAGCGAAAGGATACTAAGTCCAAATCCTACTGTTTATTTTGGATACATTTTATGTAGGAAAACAATCTATATTTCAATGTATTTGTCATAAAGGTAAATACAGGGTGTAATAAGACACATCACATATCCGTCAACGTCGCATTCTGTACATCAAACTAAGTAACATTGCACAAAAATAATTTCTGGGAAACGGATTTTATTTTTTGTGTGAAAATCCTCTGTTTACGGTAGTGCGCGACGTAACGCACGCAACACATTGTGCTTATGGGTGCATGCAACGGTACAGGGGTCGTGGGGGTATTTAAAGTTGTGTTCTAACATTATAAACTTGTTTTCGTAAAAAAACGTCAGTAAAAGTTGGAATTTTGACCTTCAATATCTCCGTAACCAGAAGGTTCCCAGGTATGTGCCAGTACATAAAAATTATAAAAAGAAAAAAAAAGAAGAAAATAAAGGATAAAGATGAATGATGATGGAAGATGGATTAGATAAAGGTAAGAAGGTTAGAAAAAAATTGTCTACAATAATTATGCTATTATGGGTCTCAGAATAAGCAAGCTGAAATGGCAATGGGCCAGTCATATATTCTGTAGAGCCGATGACCGTTAGGGTAGATGTGTTCTTGATTTAAGAGCGCGAACCGGCAAACGAAAGATAGGACGCCTGGAGCGACGGTCTTCGCAGGGTGGCTGGTACCAGCTGGACAAAAGTTGCCGAGAATAAAGATGAAGTGCTAGCGATTGGAGAGGTCTGTGTCCAGCAGTGGACTATAGATCATGATGATGAATTATGCGATTATTTGGATTCCTAAAATCGGTTCGGTTCAGTTTTCTTATTAGCAGAAGCTTTAGCAGTCGCTTGGGCAGAGTAACATTATGGTAAAAAGTAAAACGTACCTAATTAGGATAAAAAGGACAAAACAATCCAACAAATTAAGTGTTTCTTTGAAATAATTTCGTTCCGTAAATATCAGAAAACATTAAAAATACAACGCAGTCGGGCAAAGTAAATGAATCCCTTGTTTTTATGTAAATGCGGCCAGTACGACCTGTCAGCCCTTGTACCCCTTTCACATTGTACTTGTTGAAATATTTAGTACAACAAACAGTGAGTAAACGGGGAGAAAATATACCCCAGAAATTACAGGCATAGGTATGGGACATTTCTATCTGGCAACACATCGGAACTCCTTGGTGTTGAAAGGGAATATTGGCAACAGGAATTATTTTGTTTCAGTAGGACTGTAGTTTGTCCATTTGAGAAAACCAACTTACAAGGTAGCATTTGGAATTTTAATTATGTGAACTGGTCGACAAATGACCAAGTGAAGGAGAGTGAAGTGCATGGAGACCTTCAGAATGCGAGAAGAATAGGATCGGTCGATGAGGCGACGTTTGGTGAGGCTTATTTTATACCAGTAAATGATAAATGATTTTATTTCTGTAAGTAGGTTTGTACAAACACTTTTACACGTCAATCATATTTTTTAAACTAGATGAGGTCGGCGTTTCCTATCTGACTACTCTGAGAAGAAAAGCCGAAACAAACTCAGAGGTCACAGTCTCTTTTAAAGTCCAGACATAATATTGGTCAGATCATGTAGAGACCATGTAGATTGTTGTCTGTAATGGTCTTTTGAGGAAATAACCACACAGATTGAGTGGACCTGTCCAGTCAGTGCACGCATTTGTCAGTAATCGTAAATGTAGACGTCTTTCGGCTAAAATGATGATGAATTCTGTGCACTTAATTAAACTTCAAAGGAAGAATCATGATTGCCCCTCTTCTGTTCGTCAATAAAGACAATCTACTATAACCAGATTGGATATAGAGTTATTAACTCAGACATAATCTCGATCAAGTGAAGTTATTAGTCCCTACCTCCGTCAGGGCCTGTCTGTCGTAATTGATCTCTTGTCATTCGCAGGATGTATGAGAATCTGATCGACAGGTAAACTAAAGGTTGACTAATTCTGGATGTACAGTCACCAAAAGGGATAGTCCAACCAGATAGGATAGTTCATAACCAGGGTCGTCGATATAGTTGAAGATTAGAAAGACACCGATGGATGTTTTCAAATGAAAAATTTGATAAATTAACTGCTTGTTTTCTATTAATTAAGTTAAATTTTATGCGAAAATATCCATCGGTTTCTTACTAAAATTCAACTATATCCGACGACCCTGGTAACTTATCACATTTGGTGACCGTACTTACTATACCTACCTAGATTGTAACCATAGATACTGTCTTAAAGCCTGGGCCGGCAGTCTCGACTAGATAGCGACGCTGTCGCAAATTACCGATCGCTAAATATTAAGGTGAATCCTCAGTTGTAGCCCGCAAAATTCAAATTTTCTTTAGTTTTTTGCATATTGCAGCTCTGTTTTACGTCGTATGTTGATCAAAATGCAATTCTCGTCTGTGAGAATTATATATTTATCGAATAATGATCATCAATTTCATATCAATCGTCAAATTTAAAGAAAATTTTAATTTGGCTGGCTACAACTGAGGTATCACCTTAATATTTAGCGATCGGTAGTTTGCGACAGCGTCGCTATCTATGTTGAGACTACCGGCCCAGATGAACACGGTGCGATTTAATTGCATATTGCATGCCATAAATTGAACCAACAATAAAAGTTGCACCGTCTAAATAATGTATAAACGATGCAAATCATTTGTTGCTTCAATTCTATTGTATGCCATAGGCAAGAAAATTGCATCGTGTTACTGGGGCTTAATTATAAAAAAAGAAAGAAAGGAAAAAAATTGTAGATTGATATACAAGGGGCTAAAATGACCCATTATATACGAGGTAGTTTTAGAAACCGAGTTATAATGGGTTTTTAGCGCCGTATGTTACACTCTACTTTTCACTACGATTGCGAGAAAATAAAATAATCCAATACAATATTAAATAGTTTACTTTTTCGAACGAAGTTCCTTATCGCACGGTACGGACTTGGCGGATGGGGGCTAGGCGAAAAAAGTGTTAGAATTTTCCGTCACGACCCTTTCTTCATTTGTTTGTTTGGTTGAACGCGCTAATCTCAGGAGCTACTGGTTGAAATTGAAAAAATATTTTTGCGTTGGATAGACCATTTATCGAGGAAGTCTTTAGGCTAATATATAACATTACGCTACGACCAATAGGAGCGGAGCATAAATGAGAAATGTTGCAAAAACGGTTAAAGTTACGCAAAAATCACGTCTAATGGAATTATTCCCCTTTCAAAGATCAAAAAAACAAAAATCTGGAACAGCATATGTCTATCTTTTAAGGTTGACTCAATATAACCCTTTTTATGGTAATCAAATTTGTTCTATGGATGTTTTAAATATACTACGAAAGGAACTTCGTTCCAACCGAGTGTTCTACGACACTCACGTTTGTTTTTTTTTTATTTCTTCTGTAGCTGCAACGTAATGTACGCATCCTACCGAAGAGATAGCCGCTTTTAGTTCAATTTTCAAAAATAAAATGTTCTTCTTTTGTATGAAACAGTAATAAGTCGAGTCTTTATTCATGATTATACTACTTATAAATAAATACTTTTTATTTTTTTTGGGCTAGTAGTAGATAACAGACAAAAATAAATTCATAATTTTCATTATTCTCGCATATAGAAGCAACAAGAATAATGTACCCAGGATTTTGTAATATCTTGATTTAAAAAGAGTGTCCTTGAAGTTTCTTGCCCGTTCTTCTCCATAGAGATTTACGTTTTGGAATGGGCAACTAGCTTCAACTTGACCGGCTGGCTGACTAACTAACCGAATCTTTGACAATTCAAAACTGCCTGTAAATGGTTTAATTGAAATAAATGCTTTGAGTTTAAGTTTGAGTTTAAAAATTAAAAACTTTTCCCCAATAGGAAAATACGCTATTTATCCCCGCTCTGGTTCGCTACAATGACGGATTTTTTGAACAAGAGAAGTCAAAAAAATAATTATGTATTAAAATGTACGTGTCTTCAAGTTAAGAGCGAAAAAGTACCTTCTTCTAGGCAAACATGCTCTATCGTCAAACACGTCACCGTTTAGTTTAGTCTTTGGTCAATTGGTGGCGATGGTGTCATTGGTTATAATAAGTTCACTGAACAAAACATTTTGACTGATTAATTAAACCTTCCAATAATTGACAACATCGTGTTTGTCTAAATATTTGTAGTCACTACATAAATTACCTTCCTGGAATTCGTCATAGCACAAGCTCTTTTGAGAATCACCTGGCTTCCAATAACCAAGGCCTTCAATCCACCCAACACGTACCACAAGGTCCAACACAGGTGTTGAAAATGCCATCCGAATCACTAGTGTGATGTAACAGTTCAAAGTGCCAATAATTGTATTGGTACAGTTAACCACGAGCCGAGGTTCCATCGAATAACTTTGTTACTACAAAATTTTGTGTGACGAAATGTGACTTCAAATTGTGTGTGTTACAGTATGGAATTCACACATCCTATCCTAGTATGAAATACGGTTTCACATGCATAATCAGCCTATAATGTTCCCGCTGCTGGGACACAGGCCTCCTCTCTTTGAGACGGAATGGGCTGTAATCCACCACGCGGGTCCAGTGCGGGTTGGAAGATGTCACATGTCTTCGAATTTTTGGTTCTAGTACATGCCGGTTTCCTCACGATGTTTTCCTTCACCGTTTTGAGAGCAGCGGTGATGAAATTATTTACACAAAGTAAAGCGCCTGACTGGGTTCGAACCCACGACCTACAACTCGGAAGTCTGGGCCGATACCACTGGGCCTGCACTGCTCTAGTTTCACATAAAGGATCAAAATGGCCGATATCCGTTTTATGTGAAAGTAATAATAATTATATTTTTTTAATTAATTGAGAATTTATATATTTATATATGTTAGTTTATTTATTTTAGCTTTATGCATTTATTTAAGTTTATCTTAATTTTTTGCATTATAAATGAAGTATATTAAATATTCTAGTTTAATACGTCACAAAACCAAATTCTGCTCTTCTTGTTCTCACACACTATTTACATTTCTTTTCGATTTCTCCTTTCGCATGTCTGCTGGAAAATAATCTTAATAAGCAGTACTTTGTACTCAATACTAATATGCCTTATCTGTATCTATTTTATTGTGTGTAAATAAATACAAAACATTTAAAAAAAAAAAAATAATACAGTATGTGGACCAGTTCGATATACAATCCATACATACCGACATACTCGTAGATACATATTCTGCATTGTTTTTATATTGTTAACTTTTATCATCTTATACAAGCTTATATTAGCTTCAGAAGAAAATTGTGCTTAGTGGTTACCGAGTGAATTTTTAGAATCGAACTTAATAAGCTTATCAACAACCAGTCTTACAAGGGGTATTCGTGTTGTGGAGGTCAGATAGGCAGTCGCTCTAAGTGAAATACTAATCAGCTGAACCCGATTAGACTAGAAGCCAACCCCAACATATAATTGGGAAAAGGGTAAGCAGATTGATTGAATCTAATAAACTTACCTACATACGCCCTGAATACAGACAAAGCACTTAAAAATTTAAATCAGTCTGATACTAATCCGGGAAAGCCATTTTGAAATTGTGACGGTAACAGAAAAACAAAAAAAAAACACGTGTGGCACTCGGGGACTGCCGCGGTAAAGCTATTGCATAGCATTTTTTATCAACTTATGATATTATAATTATTTTTTTTATTTTTATTTATACAGTTTTTTTTTCTTTGATATAAATTCAAGTACAGTCGTACTATATACATACACGTTAAGCGAACGCTCGGCCGAGCTACATGGTAGGCGGAGTGGGGGGTGTTAGGTTTTATTTTCGTTACGGAATTTCTTGATTCGGTCACTGCGCTCAAAGCCCGCTATAAAAGCTATGCAATAGCTTAAAAATTCTTTATCATTTAAAAATCAAAATTCCGAAATGATCATCGACTTTCATTGCTGACTGTACATACGTCTGGCTCGTATTCATCAGTACCTCGCCGTATCTCGCAGTTCGTCCGCTTTGTCATCCTATACACAATGGCCCGACTAATTGCTGACAACTGACATTAACAATAATTAGTACGCACCTCCTTTGGGGTGTGGTTCGAAGGGAAAGGGGAGAGTCGCGAAGTTTTTGTTAACGAATTTGTCAGTCTTTTGTTTAGAAGTTTAAGTTTATTTTTTCAAGAACGGAGCTACCTTTATTTGATTGGCCGTTGTTTTTGGGTGATGTTGTTATTTTGGTGTTATTGATGGTCTTTTCATCTGGCTTCCTTCTTTGAACGTGTTAGGAATAGGTGTTTGCGTGTGCAGGGGATAAGCTAGGTTTTCCTGAAGCTACGATATCCCAGAAGAGCGTTTCCGTCCTATTTATAACGGATTTCATGAAAATCTGTCATTTTAACCAGTACTACAATTACTTCCTTTTTGTTAAACATTGCCCCACACTAGGAATTTCTCCTGTATTGTGGGTGCGTTTAAAGACATTTAAACTCACATACACTAATAGCCAGACCTGGGGCAACTACTTGTAGGTCATACAAATATTTTTTCCGTGCGAGAACCGAACCTGCGGCCCGCAGCGCAGCAGTGAATCGCTTAACCACTGCGCCAACCGTGCCGAGGTGCTAAAAAATGCTCTGTGTTTGGACATTATGGACGCATGTGACAGTTAACGCTCTTCTAGCACACCGTAGTTTTAGGGCAAGGAATAACTGTTGAATGTGTCTCTAATCAAAAGGAAAATAATGCCTTTATAGAAATGTTAGCAAATATACTGATGTACGGTGTAAATGACAAGTGCTAAGTTTTTGAGGTTTTCATAAACGTAATTTCAAACTCAAACCATTTATTTCAAATAAACCAATTACAGGCACTTTTGAATTGTGAAGGGGTCGGTCGGTCACAAAGATGAAGCCAGTTGCCCATTCCAAAGCGTAGTAGGTACCTATGGAGAGGAACGGACAAGAAACTTCACGGACACTCTTTTAAATCAAAATATAGTTACAAAATATTGGTTACATCATTCATGTTGAAATTATACATGTGAGAATATTTGCAGAACATTAAAAGCGTCCGTAATAAAAGACAAAAACAATTCAAATATTAAATTAAATTAAAATAAGCCGTGGCAGCTAAGAGATGACCAGTTCCTACTGACGGCGCTCGTTCGCGAACATGACGTTTATCTATTCGATAGTGGTTTTGGTTGATTTATTGCGTTCCAGAACATTCAAAACAAACTGAAGAACTTTGCCTAATCGATTAGCTATTGAAAGTTTATGAGGACCTAAGAAACCACCCCGTTTATGCCCATAAGCAAGATTGAAGATGTAACCTCAACCACTAAGAGATATTGCCATATTAGAGCACAATCAAGTGTGATTATAATATGTTACCCAACACATTAAGTTTTATCAAAATATCTACATTTTCCTCCGAAACCCATCATAATCAACCTAACCTACTTAATCTTAACTTAGCACACCCTAAACGTATAATGGCTGTTTAACTTAAAAGCATTATTATTTACTACACGCGTTTGTTTACGAGTGGAGATCGGAAATCATCCCACGGGAACGCACTACCGGGATAAAAAGTATTCTATGTATTAATCCAGGTTATAAACTACTTGTGTTCTTAATTCCATCCAAATCCCTTCAGTAGTTTTTGCGTGAAAGTGTAACAAACATCCATCCATCTATCCGTCCTCACAAACTTTCACATTTATAATATTAGTAGGATAGGATTCTGGGAACACGAGATTCATCATTTATTACAGACATCATCAGACATTACCTAGTTAGACTTTTTGTTCGTTTGTTATACAGGTTGGCAGGGGCATCGATGCACAACCTGACCTTGGATTCAGCACATGATTCTGAATCCGCCTGCGTTGAAATTATTGACAAGTTATTTTTTTTTAAATCTGCTCTCTCCTACAAAAGTGCAATACCTGCGCGGTCTAAAAGTATGGAACAATTTTTTTAAATAACCGTCGAAATCTTTCAACCCGGGGTGGTTCAGAATCCTGTACTGAATCCATGGTAACTCGTTGCGTGTCGATGTTCCTGCCACCCTGTATATTTTTCAATAGGTGGCTATTTATTTACTAAAAATACCTACCTACTTAAAAATATTTCCACACTCGGTACTACCCATGAGACAAGGCTTGGCAAATGAAGATTCAAACTACTCTTATGGTTACCCTTAGATCCCTCTCGTTGGGAGGAGTTGGCAAAGGATAGACCTGCTTGGAGGCGTTTGGTAAAACAAAATGTTTATGACTTATAATACCAGCGGAAGAGAGATCTCGACAGTAGGCGAGATCACCTCAAGAGTAAACCAACATACAAGATCATTACCACAATGGAAAGAAAAGAAAGAAATAAAGAAAGAATGGCATTCTAACGTGTCCGCACTGTGCATTTACAGTCAAGATAGGTTACATTAACCACATCAGAGCACACGCCCGTAACTTATAGTTGCTGGAAACAAAAACAGTAATCGTAGCCCAAAACGGCATAGGATGTATTATTATTATGGTTACCCAGGACGGTCCAACCTTTTTCCTGCATTAGGTGAGGCTAAATCTTACACATACATACATAAACTCACGCCTTCTTCCCAGGGGGGTAGGCAGAAACTACAGAACGCCACCTGCTACGATCCTTACATACTCCTTTTGCCTCGTTTACGTTCATACATCTGGGCATACACGCACGCCGGTTGCGAGTACTACGCACCTGACCTTTCTGAAGAACATCACCAGTAAGGTCACTATATGTCTTCCAGGGGTGTCCCTTCCCGGCGTTTCCACTCACATCTGTCTTGTAAATAAAGTTGTGTGTTCTGTGTTGTATTGAGTTTTAATATCATATCCTGTTATTACAAAAGTACGCCCCTGTCTTGGCCTTCACCACAGTAAAATGTAAAACGCAGTCAAGAAGACATGAATGCGGGATCCCTTCTTTTCGCATAATGTTCTTTGTCCTAATATACTTCGGCATAATGATTTTGGCACAATTTGTTTTGGCATAATAATACTTCGGCATAATTTTTTTAGGCATACATTTTATGTTGGCATAATCATCTTAAAGACTAATTTGTTTTGGCATAAATTTGATTCGCATAACGTTAGTAGGCCTAATGACTATTAGCATAATATTGTTGGTTAAAAATTGAATATGCTGTGCAACAAAAGTTAGTGACAGAACCGAATTGCTGCAAAACCGACTCCACGTAGTCTTGTTTGTCCTACCCCTAGAGTGTAATTTAAAATCGCGTAGGCGCGCGGGGCCGCCGGAGGCCCGCAGCGCCGGAGCCGTGACAGAAACCCTGCCTGCTGCATGCTTGCTTGCATGCTGCATGCTTGCTTGTTTGCTGTATGCTTGCTTGCATGCTTGCTTGCATGCTGTATGCTTGCTTGCATGCTGTATGCTTGCTTGCTTCATGCTTCCTACAGCGAAAAAAGAACCCCACAAAATTGTTCATAAAAAAGTTATGCTTAATAAATTTATGCTTTAGAATATTATGCTTAATCATTATTATGGTTAGAGAAATTATGCTTAAAAAAATTATGTGTAAGCTGTTATGCGTAATTATATTATGCGAAAATATAATTATGCCAAACAAAATTATGCTAAGTTATATTAGGTCTTAAAATTTTATGCAAATGGATAGGGAACCCATGAATGCCTATACATTTAACGTACCCTTGTAGTCTCTTTTTCTACGCACAACTGGACAAAATATCATTTACTATTCCCGAAATCATGCGGTTTGAGTTGGGTTATTCTAAAAAGACAGAGCGATTGGTTTTTTTCCACAATCGTATCTATTTAAAGATCTGACCAATCTCAACTGAACATCACGGTATTTGAGTAAGTATACAAAATTTCCGACCCAATTGCCTTAGGGAAGGACAGAAACAATATATATTTATATGTACAATATACATATATACTGATACGAAAAATCGTTTGTCCCTCATGTCAAGTTGACCGAAAGTAATACCGTTGCTGATCAATAGGACGGAAACGAACTGCGTAAATCTATTACATTTGATACTAAGAAACGGTTTCCTTTGTATTTCTTATGTGTTACCCCTTATCTTAGGGTTTTCTTGTTTTTCAGTGACGGTATAGAAGGAAAATCATGGAGCACTGAGATTGGCAACGAATACGTCTTCAAACCCGGTTTGTGAGTGGAGAGAATTGAGTGCAAAAAGCGCTTTGGACGCCGCATGTTTTTCTGTTTACAGTTGCAAAACAATGTATTTATATCTAAAATTACATTCCAAACTGATTTGGAGAAGAGACATTGTTGGTATTATTACCCGTAATAATATAATTATAAGTTAGTTCTAAGAATATAGTGCAAGTACCGGTAAAATTAAAAACACATGAGACGCTCATACTTTGTTTGACATCATCACTTTCGAATTTAGATTAATAACACTAAGTATGTTAATATTCTAAATTCAAAAGTGATGACGTCAGGAAGACCATTTGACAGTTCTCTCAACCTTCAAAAAAATCTACCGTATTTCTTTTCTTAGGTCGACAACGTGTATAAATCGTCTCCAATTCCCATACTACACGACTACTACAATTGGCGCTGACATCAAAGCGAAAAAAGCGAAACGAGCGAGGGGTGTGATTGTCAGTTTATTTGTGTCGCTAGTGTCGGCTCAGATTCCAGTAACGATGGACCGGTGTCTTGGTAATGATGGCGCGTTTGATGTCAAAAGAGAATTGAGTCATGACCTTTTAAATCAGAAAGATTCTGCGTAGACCAAGTTTTAGGAAGTAAGTGACGATATTTTGTTTATGATAGATTAGTTGGTGGGTTTAAATAGGCAGGCACGTGGGTGTCAAAGATTTCTTGGTATTCCTTGACGACACTGTTATCGAACTAGTTTACAAGAGGGAGATATAAAGAGAAATTATAAATCAACTTCCTTAATTAATTAAATAATTAATATTAGGTACCTACTTACATAATGTTTTTTTTTTAATTTATAAATATTAAAGGCTTTTTATCTTCATTATTTATTTATTATAAATCAAGTAATGAAAATGTTTATTAGTATCCTAACGCTATCGTATCGTATCGCGTACATTGTTCTCATCGTCAAAGTATGCTGCTTCCACGGCTTTTGAAATAATCGATAAGATATTTTTAACGATATCGACAAGTAGAGAAGGGCCTATTTTTAGATGGAAACTAAACAATTATTATTTTATGTACCTACATCCTAACTAATATTATAAATGCGAAAGTAAGTTTGTTTGTTTGTTACCTTTTCACGCCTAAACCACTGAACCGATCATCATCATTTTGCATATACGTCGTCAGGTGTACAGAAACGGACATAGGGTACCTTACATCCCGCAAAAAAGTACTGTTCCCGAGGAAAACAACAATAACGTTCTTATGATAATAGATGGCGCCACGTGTCTTTCGAATCATGATTGAATAATAACCCGAATTGGTAGTCAAAGTCTAATTTAACGCGAGCGAAGCCTCGGGCAAAAGCTAGTCTGTAATAAAGTGAACCTTAAATTAGATACCACCAAAAACATCTCATGAAAAGTAAGTTATCACAGACATTCCTATGGGCCTAAGGTAAATAATTAAGTCACAAGTCTTTAATGTTGTGCCATGCAATAGTTCAATGGAACGGCCAAGCCATACATTTTGATCAAGATGTAAGGTTAATAGACTTAGGTCTTGTAAAGTTAGGGGCTTGGCTCTACATTAGCCAAGATTTGATTTTTACATTATGTACTTAACTACGTTAACTCACACACTAAATTATTACTTGTTAAAATTTTGGAAAAACCATCTACTTTTCAATATTTGTAAATATGTGAGCACCATGTATCTATCACATAATTAATTTACCTGTCTTTGCATTATATTTAATTCTTTTTACCTATTGCGGTATAGTAATTTTATTCTAGGTGCATCGTCTTCACATATAAATATATAATTAATGTGAACGTACATAATATTGTAAAACATTTCAAAAGAGTAACGGTGGAGTTTCTTGTCCATTCTTCTCCATACGAAACTACCTTTTGGAAGGGGCAACTAGAATCAATTCTATTTTTTTGTAAATTTTGACTTTCAATAGTGTCTTTTATGTGCCTATTTGAAATAAATGATTTGACTTTGACTTTGACATTAAATCTGATAACTTTATAACAGTGACGAAAGCATTATGTAAGTCTTGGCAACCTCTTTTACATGAAATGTTTATGGTGGGACATATTATTTATTTTTGTAGGGTGCTCTATTTCTTTTTAGTTTAGCGGTGAAACTGTACTCATATTGCACATACATGTTAAAATCATAACCCTTACTTCTAGCATAGTCGGGTAAAAAAGGTATTTCTTGCACGCCAGCAGTTACTTTCTTCATAGCCAACGAAAATAGTTTCTTCTACGTTGGTTATGTATAAATGCTAATCTAGCTTTCATAACAAATGGAAGTAGGTATATCTAGTATCCGTAAGAAATACAGACTTGCACCTCCCTTTAAGGCGGTTAGAGGATAAATGAAAAAAAAAAAAAATTGTTGTTCGTGTGCAAATCTTAGCCTGCATAGCAAATTTCGGCTTTCTAGGACTTCAAGAAGTACCCTATAATAAGGTTTTATTTTATTTACATACATGCATCCCCATTACGGGGGCGGTAGGGTGAACGCTACAAATTTCTTCTTTTTGTTTGTTTTATAACAAACAAAAAGAATAAATATGTGTGTGTGTGTGTTGTGTGTGTGTGTGTGTGTTGTGTGTGTGTGTGTGTGTGTGTTTGTGTGTATATTTATTTATATAAATAAACTAGCCTTTATTGTTGTTTCTTTCCTTACAAATAATACATGCCTACTTACAAAAAAAAAAAAAACTAAATTGATTTAATCGATTCTAACTTGTATTTGAATGATCGGCAACTGGATGTTTGTGTGTAACAGCTTGTCTGTCGACAAAGGCCTCCTCTAAAGATTTCCACGCATTCCTGTCTCTCGCTAAACGGGTCCATACCGGACCAGCTATTTTCTTGAAGTCATCTACCCATCTTTTAGTTTGTCTGCCTCTATTTCTTTTGCTATTTCTTGGATACCATTCTGTTACTATCTTAGTCCATTTTGTTTGTTGTTTGTGAGAAAATTCAAGCCTGCACTACAACAACGACACAATCCTAACTAATATTATAATTGCGAAATAAGTTTGTTTGTTACGCTTTTACGCTAAAACAGCTGAATGGATTTGTTTGAAATTTGGCACATGGATAGACCATGATCTGGGTAAGAACATAAGCTACTTTTCATCCTGGATCGCAGATGAAGTTGCGGTCAACAGCTGGTAATGAATATTATTGTATTTTTTTTTGTATTAGGTCCAATTTAGCGACATCAACACGAATACCCTAAAGTAATGTATCAAGTTACACAAAAAATGGCGTCAAAAGATACCAAAAGAAACCAGATAGAGTACATTGACTACAAGTTTATTAGGGAACTGCTCAATGTTGCGAACTGTCAAAAGGAGTTTATTATAGTGCCTTTCCTTTTAGAAGCGTCAAGTAAGTTTTTTCTCGAGTTTATTCTGCCAAAGAACAGAATACTTGATTCCATTTGTTAATTTTATACGCTTGTGTTAAACCCACTTTACTTTAACATACTTAACAATTAATAGATTTTTGTTAGTTATAATCGTCTAGTGACAATATTTGTAAATATATGAGCACCATTAACATGATTAAATTAGGCATCCGTTATTGCTTAATTGACAGATAATTTGTACCTATAGTAATTTTATTTTAGGTACTTGCATCGCCTTTAAATATATGTCTGTATCTAATTAATGTAAACAAACATTGTTAAACAATTTATTTTAAAGATTTTATATGAAGTTTCTTCTTTTCCATTCCTCTCAATAGGAAACTATCTTTTGGAACATCTAGATTCAATTCTTCGGGAAACAGAGACTTCTGAATTTTCCGAAACGTAATGGGCATTTATGTAAAATCTAGCGTATGATAGCTGTGGCGCATTGCGCCTGCGGTTGACCGCTACTGATGAAAATCGCTGGGGAAAATTAAATTAAATAGGCATAAGTATTTGCGCATGTTGCGAATATCACTGGATATATTCTTGTGAAAATCATATCACTTTGTTTCTTGACGGCAGAACTAGCTCTTTGCTACAACTCCGGAAGAGCTTGTTTACAAAAAGTTCAATCATATTAACATATCTACTATACATAAACTAAACAAGCTTCTGCCCGCGACTTCGTCCGCGTGAAATTTCTTGTTCCCCCGACCCACCCCCTCGCATCGCATCACCTGCCTGAGCTATCACTTAATTTTGGCTTAGCGTTCTTTCTGACTTTTTTTCTTTTTGCTCGGCTCCTTACGGTCAGAGAGTGATGTGAAATAGCCTATAACCTTCCTCTAGAATTGGGCTACCAAATGCAAAAATAATTTTTCAAATACGACTGGTAGTTCCAGAGATCACCGCGTACATACAAACTTACAAAAAAAAATTACCTCTTTATATTATTAGTACAGATTAAAGTCGCTTTTTGTAGACGAAAAGCAAAGAAAATCCACGCAGTAAAATAACTAACTAATAAACACATGAATAAATTCTCCAATTAATAGTGAAGTTTTAAAAATCAACGTGGCATTTGTAAATCTTCACAAAGATTTTTGATACGGTTTTCACTATTATTTAGAGATTTTATTCTGGAAGTTTTATGTCTATAATAGTTTCATCAAGTCGTAAAAAACCGGCCAAGTGCGAGTGGGATTCGCACACGAAGAGTACCGTACCATTATCTATAAATAAAATAGGCAAAAAATTTCGTTTTTTGTATGGGAGCACCCCTTAAATATTTATTTTATTTTGTTTTTAGTATTTGTTGTTATAGCGACAACAGAAATATATAATTTGTGAAAATTTCAACTGTCTAGCTAACGCGGTTCTTGAGATACAGCCTGGTGACAGACAGACGGACGGACAGACAGCGAAGTCTTAGTAATAGGGTCCCGTTTTACCCTTAGGGTACGGAACCCTAAAACACGCGAAGCAGGGGCGGAACGTTAATTTTTTTTTTAAAGTAAACTTACAGCTGCAAGTGACTAGCTTTCGTTTCGACACTCCAAAAAATATACCTGTGACCCTCTGAACAGTTAAAAATAAAACCCATAAATAACCGACTTCCAACTCATCAAAATTCACCCACATTAATCTAAACAAAGTAGACAGTTTTACACTTATTATTCGTATTATGAAGATTTATATAATTTTTCTCAAAAACTGGTTTATCAGTCGACTTTTATATTCCTTTTGACACAACAGTCTCTGGCAAGTGTCGTGAGAATTGGAATAATTTATCCAAGAGATTTCCCAAAGGCATTGTAGGAGGACAAACGAAACAGAAATCTTTCTTTTTTTTGCTTCTTCGCGAATAAATGTAATGGAACACACGTAGATGTGTTATGGGGAATGTGATGGTGGTATAAAAAGGTTCCGGATTTAGAAGAAATTGAGCGTTTTTGTCTGTGTGTTGGTTTTGTATGGCGAATGACATACTTAGTCTTGTGTGATGGCTAGTGGCCAACGGCCACTGGAGAAAGGCCTGTTGAGATTGAGAGAGAGGTCGGGGATGTAGTCTACTATTTACTATTTTTAAGACAAGGGTAGCGTAACTGAAAAGTAGTGCACTTACGAACAGGTTTCTGAAAATCTAATGAATTTATTATGTTTACTGATACATTATATTAACTATACATATAACAACATTGTATTTATAATTTGATGACATTGTATTTATTTTTATATTGTGATTTGTATTTATCTCGTGTTTGTTATTGTAATACTTGTGATTGTAATATGGGAGAACCCGAAATAAAGGGATTTTATTTATTTATTATTTATTATATAAGAAGTTGAGTTTCATTCGGTACACCCTGAGTAATCAGCCTCGTTATCAGCCTTGCTGACTTGACACTATGAAAAACAGAGAAAGAAAAAATAGTGAAAATTAACACGACACAACATGACATGACACGACACAACATGACATGACACGACATGACATGACACGACATGACATGACACGACATGACATGACACGACATGACATGACACGACATGATATGACACGACATGATACGACATATTGGGACACGACCTGTCGTGACACGTTGTTGTCATTGTTGAAAGACATCAAGTTAGTTTCGTAAAACTCACACAAGGCTCTCCAGCTAAGAGAAAGTCCTTTAATTTTAGTTTCTTAAACTAGTTACCGTCTGAAAGGCGAAGTTCAAGACATTATCTAAAGGTTAAAGTTTTTTCATTGTTACATATGGCTGTGACATTATCTTCACTTCGATTCAGTTAACATACTGATTTAATATAAAATTGAAAGCTATCTCTCGTGAAAAATCACATCAACTGCTTAATGAATCGAGAAAATCAAAGGTCGTTTGGTAATATTTTACCAATCGATTTAAGATCTTATGATAGAGAGATAAGGTTGAAATTCGAGTGGTGTTGGGCTGTGGTGAGTTTAAAGAAATTGATGCTAAGTCATGTGATGAATCATCGTTATAAAATTTGGAAATAATGTAGTCCAAATTACAATTGACGAAATAATCTGTCTAGTAAATAAAATCAGCCCCTGTTACATGGAATTTAAACATAACTGGCGGAATGTGGGTACACCTCTGCCCAACCCTTTTTAGAAACAAGTCGTGATGTCGAGTCGTGTCGTGTCGTGAGTCGTCTTGTGTTGTCATCTGACATTATGCTGAGCTGAGGCCCTATTGGCATTATAATCATTGTTCCGTATTTTTTTATTTTAAGGTGTTTTTTTGTTACTGCAATGCCAATAAACGCATTTTTCTTTCTTTCTTTTCTTTGATGTTATGTTAAATAAAATCCCCATAATAAATCTGATAGAATTTTTAAAAGAAACAAAATTACGATTACTCCCATAACACAATTTTCATTGATCGGCACAAATCTTAGTTAGTAAATATATTCGCAATTGGTCAATTATGTAACGATATTTCACTTTAGGCAAAAAAAAAAAATATTGAAACACGTTTAGCACTCGGGGACTGCCGCGATAAAGCTATTACATAGCATTTTTTATCAACTTATGCAATTGTAATTATTTATTTATTTTTTATTTATGCAGTATATTTTTTTATTTGATATTAATTCAAGTACAGTCGTACCATATACATACACGTTAAGCGAACGCTCGTCCGAGCGACATGGTAGGCGGAGTGGGGGTGTTAGGTTTGATTTTCGTTACGGAATTTCTTGATTCGGTCGCCGCGCTCAAAGCCCGCGATAAAAGCTGTGCAATAGCTTAAAAACAAAAAATGAATACGTGAGTGTAGCCAGAAGGCCTTGTAAATAAGTTGATTTTGTAAATCTATTCCTAATTAAAATATTAACTCTGGTCGCTTTCCACAAAACCGTCAACAAGATTTCTCGGCCTCGGCTCGTCCAAATCCTAAAGTTAGCCCGTTCAGGCCACTTTGCCGGTAATTAGCCTTCGTTTTTACTATGGCCACTCTATAACGTTTCGAAGTTTACCTTTGGTTAAGAAATGGCAATTTTTTAATTTACTTTAGAGAGTTTTTGAATTATGCTGTGTTTTCTTCTCTTCAATTATTGGCGAAGAATATTTAAATGACAATATTGTATATTCAAAAACTTATGAACAAATTGAGCTTTGCTACGCACATTTGCTACGGCGTAGCGCGTAGCTGATGCGCTGATGTTGGGTACGCTGTCGTACATGAACTATGAGCCATGCATGAATAAAAAATTCATCTTGTAAGAAACAATCTTGTAAGAAAAGTTAAAAGTATATTATTTAAAATTAGTATGGTAAAAGATAAGGAATCATGGTGATCAAAAAAATACTTTACGAACGGAAAAAATAAATAATAAAAAAATCCTTTTATAAAGTTTCTCAGTTGGTCATACTTTATTGACATTACAATCTGACCTATTCGCTAATAAGTAATTTAAATACAACTTAAACTGCGAAGTAATTATAAAATTAAGAAATCGTCCAATGATGTCTTTCCTCACGGGGAAGACTTAATTCACGCGTTCTTTAAAATTGCGAAAAATACATAAATATCAGCCACAAGCGCGAAAACCGAATTCTTTAGTATTACACTAATAAACCTATCGTGGTAAAAAGTACCTAGAATTATCCTCCAAGTCACCATTTTACAATCCACCACAAAATTCAGCACAAAGGGTGTAACTTTTAAATAGTGAAGTAAGTTATTTTGTGTGCTTAAACTTAAATATTAGAATGGAACTTTCCACTTTGCAAGTAAAAGTCTTTCGTTGCCAAGTCTCGTGATAAAAGATTTTCTACTACTTATTTGAATAGTTGCTTTTGCAGGGTTTGTTCGCTTCGCTCTTTCTTTGGACTTATTGTTGAGCAATATGTTATTGGTAAGCTGCTTGAGTTTGTGTCAAAAGTTATGTTGAGTCCGATGGATCGTGTTTTATTTATTACCTAAAACTGCTTATGTTTTCAAGGTGCATTATCTGATGCACATTTGGCAGTCAGAATTGTTACCAATTTTGGTGACCGATTTTTTTATATTTGTGTTTTGTTTTCCTTTTGTAGATGTGTAATAAAGAGTATTCTGTTTAACAGTTTTTGAATCATGGCATGAACTATTTTTGCATAATAGCTGAGCTGTGCGAAAATAGTCATTTGGAATGACACATACGGCATGCCGTATTTGTTTATTATTTCAAACCTTTGAGCAAATTTTTCCTTCACTTTGCTTTAAGGAAACAAATTTTTAAAACCTATATTAGATAGCAATCGATTTTAAGTTTACTGACAGAAAATAATCAACATGTCATAAAAAACAGTATTAACAATATTTGACATCTTTATTCAAACTGAAATTATCTACCAAATGAGTCATATAGGTATGTCAAAACAAAATAAATCCACACTCCAAATCCCAGAATCAAATAACTTCATTGCAACTGATTAACCTTTCCAGGAAACACGAAACACTAATCAACGAAACAAAGGTAACAAAATGGAATAATCAAACTGTCATATAATGGAAATGTAACACATTTAATTTGGCCGTACGATTTGTGTGTGACGCGGAATTGAGTCGTACGAACTAATTCCGAGTTGTGCATGGCGGTCCGAAATATCAGCGGAATACCGGCTCGTTAAAACTTCAGGCGAAGATCTATGGGGGATGGAAGTGGCAGGATGGAGTGGATTGTAATGTGAGTGATGGATTATTATATAGTGTAAACTTTTTGGCTTATCAATAGACGACCTTAGACTCTTTGTCTATAGACCACGTTAGCATATCAAAAACACGATTAAAAAAAATTGGTTAGCAATTACGCGTATGAACAGTGGAGCTGACTGACAATAGTGCACCTCAAAGTAGGTATATTGGTTAAAATAAATAAAAAAACATAATTTCCATTAATTTCTGTGATATTACACAAAATTAGACACAATCGAAATCAAAGAGTTTTTTTTTAGTTCTTCCAAATGACAGTAATGCTGATTTTGCACTACGTCTGATTCAGAGAAATATTTTTTTCAGATTTGTAACGCAGTGCAGAAATATATACTTTTACTATATCTGCTTTCCACATCACGTCACACTAATTTGGAATATAAAGTTGGACGTCGATTCCAGTACCTTTAAGTCTTTGTAAATATTCCGGTTATGTAAATATGGTCTCATGTAGGCATGTCTTGTCGGAAGGCTCCGGGAATACTTCGCGACAGGCAGCTGATGAGAAAATGTTGCCGTGAACTGTTCACGTGGCGCGGTTTTGGCGTAAGTAGTGTGAATGTTTTGATTTCAATGGGTGTTGAGTTTGGTTTGAGTAATATTTTGTTCAAACACAAAACTCAAGCATTTATATCAATTAAACCATTTACAGGCACTTTTGAATTGTCAAAGATTCGGTTAGTTAGTCAGAAAGTTGAAGCTAGTTGCCCATTCCAAAACGTAGATCTCTATGGAGACGAACGGGCAAGAAACTCCAAGGAGACTCTTTTAAATCAAGATATTACTAAATCCTGGGTATATTATTATTGTTGCTTATGTGTGTGAGAACAATGTAAAAAAAAAATATGGGAACAATTCAAAATATAAAATTAAAAATAAGCTGTGTCAGTTAAGACCTGACCAAGTCTCAACTGACGGCGCCCGTTCACGAAAATGACTCGTGGATCAGCACCATCCAGCTCGACCATTTTGTAGGGAACCGAATGATCCAACACACGCAGTACCATCAGAGAGACATTTAAGTGAGCATGAAATACTTTCAACTACCGTGCTTTCAAGTTAGGTTCACTAAAGTTTCACCAGAACACCGTTGACAAAATTTTTGTTTACAACCAACGTTTCATATACTATTTATTTCACAAACAACTTATTACGCAAATGTTTAATTTTATAAACTCTCGTTTTACAAACATTTATTTGGCAAATGCTTCTCTTTACAAATGTTTCGCATGATATTTAATCATTTTTACATTTTTCATTTAATATTTAGTTTCTTTTAGAAAAATCACGTATATAATAAATACATTTTTTAATAATTATTCGACATTGGTGGGAATAGGGTGTAGTCGACGGAACCCCGTGTAGCCGGGTTCCTATTTCTAAATGGAAGGATGAACGCATCGCGAGAATTTTGATGCAGAAAGAAAATTATTCGGAAATAAAGTTATTAAAATCTTTAGCAAGACATTTGCAATTACATATATAATTAATTATCTGTAACTACTGATTATATTTTTTTTTGTTGATTTAGTAATTAAAATTTCCCTTTTGCCTATTTAATGAGTATAATTTTTTTGGAAATGGTGTTATAATTAATTAATTTTATATAATTTAAAAAAGTGTTAGCACTATTATTTTCAAGAAAGTCACACCCTATACACTCGGAGTACGTCATAGGCAATAAAAAAATACAAGAAGTGGATGCAATTAGGGATCTGGGAGTACTATTTGATAAAAAAATAACTTTTGTCCCCCACATCGAGACTATTATAAAGAAAGCATCGAAAATGTTAGGGTTTGTGCTAAGAAATACTAGGGGCTTTAAACAGGTTGGTACTAAAATAATGCTGTACTATAGCCTTGTACGAAGCGTCCTGGAGTATTGCAGTGTTGTATGGAGACCACACTACGCCACACATAAGTTACTTTTAGAAAGAGTTCAAAAACGGTTTCTGTGGCACCTCGCATTTTCTAAAGGAAAAAGTAAACAACTTCTCTCCTATAATACTCGTCTCAAATATTTCAAAATGCACTCGTTATCGACTCGAAGAGAAGTTATTGATGCCTTGTTTCTCTATAAGTTACTTAGAAATAAAATTGACTGCCCAAACCTACTGAGTGTCCTGAAGTTTCGTGCCCCAGCCCGATATTCGCGAAACCCTATCACGCTACTATATCCACCCTTGCGCAGAACGGTTCTGGGTACTAACTCACCGATTTCTCGCCTGTGTAAAAATATAAACAGCTGCAGTGATCTCACTGATATTCATCATGACAGTATAGGAAAATTTTATAAAATAATTATTGAGTACTATTCCCACAACCAATGATCTCCTTAGAGAATGTTAATTTTTGATTTTAATTTTAATTTTAATTATTTTAGATTTATATCATTTTTATTTGTTTAATGTTAATGTTTTAATCTTTTTGTTATATTATTTTGAATTAAATTTTTGTTATCATTATTGTTACATGCAAATCACCAAAATTATTGAATAACTTTAATTGTAAATGTCCTTTTTGGCTTTATATTATTATGTTAAACCATTTTATGGTGCATGTTGTGTTAGTCTGTAAGTGATTGTTGCACTTATTGTTGCACTTAATATTGTTGCGTTTAATTATTGTAAATGTATTGTGTAAACAATTGTTGGCTAACCTAAATAAATAAATAAATAATGCAATATGTAAAACGTTTTTATTCCAAACGTTGTTTTATGAGATAAAATGAATAAAAATGAATTGTTTCTCAATACGTTATTAAAAAAAGTTTATCGGAAAATTATTTTCTTAACTGAGTTATTTGGCAAACTGGTTATAAATTATTATTATAATTATTTTCTTGTTGATGAAATAATAAATCATGTTTTTGCCAATAGTTACTTTTCAAGTGAAGATTTGTAATGAAATGAAAAGACAGGATGCCTTCAAGTCAACATACACAATAATGACATAATAAACGGATCCATGGTACTCACATGTACAAAATCTAAAAAATGCTTCTAAATTATACAAAACTATAATTTGAAATGTATTTGAGAGATGAATAAAAATTTTCTACCAAAAAGAAAAGATAATCATTAATATCTATTGAAGTATTCACCAGTTAAAACTTGATTAAATAAAATAAAAAAACAAAAAAGGGAAGCATCTCCTACAAACATTATACTTTTAAGTAGTGACCCCAAGTGGTTGTAAGGCAGGACCAGCATTAAGCCAAGCATTTTTTCTACGATATAATCATCCAACTTATAATATGCTTGTCTACATAGTGTGTGTTTAATGCCTGTTTTAAATTTCTTCTCATTTAGTTGAAGAATATCGAGTGGTATTTTATTATAATATTTTAAACATTACCCCATAAAAGAAGTATGTACTTTAGACAACCTGAATCGTGGTTGATCTAATTTGTTCCTATTTATAGTGTTGAAATTATGCCTGTCACTTATCTTACTAAAAATATGTAGATGTTACTTTGGGGGTGTTAAAACGTAATCGAAAATGGTTTAAATAACTTTCATGCTGGTCCTACAACTAGAGGTAAAGATGAAAGTACAGATTAAATAAAAAAACCTTTACAGAATGTTGATTTGTTTTGAGTTCTGCCACACAAACAACTAATTATGAATCTTCTTAGTTTTTCTACCATTACGTAATTATTTATTGGTTTCTCGTAGCGATTGACACATCAATAATATCAAATATTGGTACTTCATTATACTAATATACTTATTAATAAAATTTATATATCAAAGAAAACCCGTCTGGGGGGCCTCCGTTTCGTCGTGGGTAAAAATTAGGCTTATTTTTATGGGATTATATGACGCTTTTTCCAAAATAAGTCATTTTCATTTGCCTCGCCTTCTCCCAACTATATCGGGGTCGTTTCAAAGTGGAAACAAATCACTATACCTTACAAACGTGCACAAGGATAGGAGGTACATGGGATTTAAACATAAATGTCGAAATGAGGGTGTACTATAGGTACACCTCTGCCTAACCCTTCGGGGAATACAGGCGTGATGTTGTTATGTTGTTAGGTACTTATTTTAGTTCGGTATGTATCGGTATTTATTATTAGAGTTGTTTGTACAGAACTGATTCAACCTTTCTTTTTTTTTTTGGGTGGGAACTCATCAAATAACTTCTTCCGGTCTGAGCGGAGCGGGAGGGTGTATCAGACTCTTATTGACTAAAACCCACACGAGTTTTTTCAGTTGCCTATGTGCCAGGGCAGGGCTAGTGCTGACATCTCTTTGAGACGCGCGTGGAACACAACGCGCTGTCGACCCGGGCGTGGTCCTTACCGGACGGCGAGCTACCCACTGCTCAACTGATTCACCCTGTTCCTTGTATAAACCGTATTACGGTGGAAAAGTTTAACCGAATGCAGCTGGATATCAGCTGTATCCAGCTGTTTTCTCCTCAAACAATAGTGTTCCTCAAAAAATATAACACTGACTTGAAAAGGCAATCGAAGGACCGATTGTAACCACCTAGGAACAAATGTTATACCTACCCAATGTATAAGATGTTTTTAGATGCCTTGCTTTTCTAAGCCACAATAAGTAGAGAACTTCTAATCTCATCTTCCATTTGAATGTTAAATCATAATAATTCAATTCGTAAGTGTAACATGAACAATTAAACTCCCAAAGTCAGGGCACTGGACAGTTTACAGCGCCCCCTTCGCACCCACGCCCCCTTGCCCCCCGCGCCCCCGCAGGCTGCACGGTACTGGCTCAAACAGCTGTTTACTGGGTCATCACTAATTTTGATATTCCACGAAATTCTGGAACTATTATGAGAGTGGTAAACGGGCTGTTATCTTGTAGATGTGAGGGGCAGATAATAATTTGCTGTCTTCCCAAAATAAATCATGTAGCCAATTACGTGTTTATTTGAAAATATTTTATGGTATAATGTTGATGCTAATTATTCTGGCTTTTTCATTAAAAATTAATTTACTGATAGATATGATGTATTCAATCACATAATTACCAAGGATAACTTGTTATGAAAAGGAAGTATGAAAAGTTCTTATTTAATATCGCGACAGCGGCAAACAATTCAATCAATTCAATATCTTTATTGGGGATCATAGGTAATTACATAATACAGGTCTTAAATTCTTAACTTGTGATCAGCTACGTCCCACCCTTGGGGCATACAATAGTTACATAAAAAAATAAATTTACAATTATTGTTACAAATTATTATTATTTCACATAAAATATAAAAATAAAACGGAACGAATTAAGGTTACACATCAGTGGGCCACTGAACATCATGGGCATCGTGGGCATCATGACTGAAGAGGACGATATTGGAGCAGTGATTTGTCTGATAGGAAGTTTTTATAGAGTAGTAGCACTTGTTTACTAATAGATCATGGAGATTCTTTTAATTTTTATTCATTTCCATAATTATTCTAATATGCCCCGGAATATTATTAAAGATGCATGAAGCTGTACAAAAGATACTTTCATGCATTTGATGAGGCTTGCTAGCTACTGTGCGCAATTTGTCCTTACGCCGTATACGCGTGTAGTAATTATACATGTCAGTAAAATGGTTTATGAATTACACAGGCTATGTATCTAATACAATTTTTTAAACGATTTAGTAGGTACGCCAAATGCCATTGATTAAACCTACCTATTACCTATAGGTGAAGAGTAAGCCATTAGAAAAAATATCAAGTACCTATCAATAAAAACATGGCGCAGTTAAAACAGAGAATATAATATAAAATTACCTTATTTTTATTCTCGACGAACAAAGTTTCGACCTTCAGACACGCAAAGTTATGATCGCTCGATCATAACTTTTTATCACTTTACTTAAAATTGAGTCACTTTTTCAATTTCCTCTCTTATTTACTGACCGCAACTTAGTTATCAATAAAAATACTGTCGGAAAAAATATATCGTGGTATATATTTACTTTAAAAATAACTAAGGCTCGTGGCTTAATGATAACAGTTGCACGGGTCGATCGAAGGTTAAGCTACGTTTGCCGCGGTCGGTTCATAGATGGGTGACCATCCATTATACAGGGTTATTGGTAAAACACCAACAACCTCTTAAGGGGTTATTGTACTCATCATTATAAACAACTTTTACTATGGACCAAACCAGAAATCACGAAAAAAAAAAACAGATTTTCCCTATATTTATATTCGCATAACACGTCAAAATGTAGGGAACAGCTGATATGTTTTTCGCGATTTCAGGTTTGGTCCATAATAAAAGTTGTTTATAATGATGAGCACAATGACCCCTTAAGAGGTTGCTGGTGTTTTACCAATAACCCTGTGTATCAAGACTCCTCCATGCCTCAGAAACCGCGTTAAGCCCTTGGTCTCAGCTGTCATTCGTAGATCTGCGATAGTCTTTACGTGTAGTCAGACGCCCAAAAAGTCTAACAACCAGTCTTACCGGTTAGTCGGTATGGTGTTACCCAGTAACTGGGTTCTCGAGGTCCGATAGACAGTCGCTCGATGTAAAATACTGGTGGGCCCCTAGTTGGGAAAAGGCTAGACAGATAGATTTTTATATTAACTTTTTTTTTGTGCATTTTGCGGGACTGGTTGAGGATTGATCTAGAAATGACTAGAAAGTTCGTTCTAGTGATTCGTTTGTGTAGGTAGGTACGTCCACTGTGGTGAAAGTTTTGAGCATACTCTAAAGCAAAGCCGGCCAAACCGGGGCACGCGGGCCACCAAGTGGCCCGCCAAGGCATTTGAATTTACCCGTCAGCACTTCGGTCGGTCGGCTAGCCAGTGCGCGGTGTCACCACCGCTTCCACCTGATTGGTCGTTTGAAACGAAAACATGACCGCCCGAACGCAACCGATTCGCGTCGTTCGGGTATTTCTACGTACCACTTGAATGTTCGGGCGCATTGGATTACTAATCAGTTTGGTGACAATTTGTTAAAGTAAATTAAAGCATATTTTGTCTTTTTTGTGTATACATTACCTTATGAATATGGTAGTAGTAGCGGCCCGGCGCCGCCTCAGTCTAAGAAATTTTGCTCACCTGGAAAATCTATTGGCCAGCCTTGCTCTAAAGGCTTAGATGGGTTTTGACGTGAAAAAAGACAAGAAAAAGTAACACTCTATCAGCGATAATGATGATAGTTATGTCAAAAATGTATTAGATTGACATAAGCGTTTATCCGTTGGAAAATTTTGAAACATATTGCTTGACACAATCAAGAAATTATGTGAATTATATTAAATCTCTCTTGTGTTCCTTTGCGGTAGCTGTAATGTATGTGTATTTTATTTCATGTATTTTTTTATCTATTCTGTCTGACTTTTACTTTATCAACTTGGCTTTGTCTTTTGTGTATCTGTGGAGAACGTTGTTGGTTTCA
Organism: Dryobotodes eremita; assembly: GCA_917490735.1. Lineage (NCBI taxonomy): Eukaryota > Metazoa > Arthropoda > Insecta > Lepidoptera > Noctuidae > Dryobotodes > Dryobotodes eremita. Next base: position 18,994,581 of record OU823257.1, read on the forward strand.
CATTTGTATAATTATTTATGTTCTATTTATTTGTAAAATATAATGTGTATGTTCTTCTGAATATATAAAATAAAATTTAAATAATCTACCGAGATTCTTATGTCGATCCCGTTGAAGTAATCCGTAACGCATTGAAAGCAATTGTAACTTGTGAGCCATCAATAGGCAAAGACGCTCACGGCGAAACTGCTGTGCAACGTTACACATTCACCAACCCGCGGGGTTGCAATTTAACCACAAGTATAATCACCACATCATAAGCACCACACCGCAACACCTACATATTTCACCACCAGATGGCACTAAACACTTTCAACTAACAAATCGCCCGTCTGCATGCCCCAGAGTAATGCCCTCCCAGTTTTCAGCCGCAAAACGCCGACATATAACATGTCAGTAGTTGACCGCAACATTCTACCGAAATTAAGGGAATTAATGTTACAATTCCTCTTTCGCTGCACGTTAGAAATAATTGTGTAACTATAACGAAGGGAATTACTGAGCTTTTTGTTCTGCTCTGTGACCGGACTTTGGAATTTGGTCCTATTAGTCGGCGTGGCGATTAGGTTTGATATTTTAAATGTGGATACAGATTTGTTGGATGTGAATGTGTGCTTTTGTTGGTGTTGCATGTTTTGGTAAAGATTTTAAACCGTGGCTATTGTTCCCATTTGTGTACAAGGCCTTTAGAACGTTGTTTATTTTTGAAGATCAGTTGCCCTAGCGCGCGTTCATATGCGCGATGTAAATTCAAACGATTCTCGAATTTCTCAATCACCCATTGATATGAGTAAAGTTTTAAATAATAATAATAATAATAAATCATTTTATTTTGGACAATTAAAAATATCCATACATTGTTAGTAACAGGTTTGGACTTAAAACACTATTGTTAGTAACTTTAACTGAAGACGAATTCATGAGAAGACTACCCATCAACTAGGCAAAGTGAAATGGAAACTAATAAGTCTTCCCACAAATTGCCTTATTATGGCAGAGGAAGTGTCTGCCGCCACAGCATTCAAGATGCTATTGTGACTGCCTCTTCTTCTGCTCAGAAAAGAGGCCGTTTTTTTGCGGAGGATGGCAGGAAATCCGTCGGTATGGGTTACCGCGAACATTTCCGACGCACTGCAAAAGCGAGGCAGTCGCAACAGCATTCTCAAAACATTGTTATATTGGACGCGTAGAACATCCAGCGACCTTTTCGAGTAGTTGACCTAAAGATTACCGGTGTAGAAACTCTGAAAATATGCTTTAAAAAGCGTAATCTTTACTTGGTCAGTACACCGAGCAAATCTTCGTGCCAACATATTACCCCTAACCGCCAGAGCCCTACGCAGCCTCTCAATGTCATCATTGTCACTGACGTCGTCGGTAAGAAAATTCCCAAGATATTTAAATTTAGTGACCTTACGTATTGGCGTCCCGTTTATGGCAAGTTCGAATGTACTTTCCCGACTGGCACCTACCAGCAACCCCAAAGACCATGTATTCACATTTTTTGGCATTATTGACCAGTCCATATGCAGCAGTGTAGGTCTCACATACATTTAGCAACTCCACGGTCGCCCCTGGTGGCGACGGGCCCAGCAGCACCATGTCATCCGCATAATTGATGTTGTTCCAACTAACACCATTTACCCTGTATCCGACACGCATGCTGCTGAGCTCGTCAATGAGGTCAATAACATAGATTGAAGAGCCGGGGAGACGACAAATTACCTGCTTCACCACGCACTCCAACCCATATGATTCTGAGAGCGCATTACACTATTTAACTCGGTTAGTCTGGCTACGATACCAAAACTGCAGTGCACTGAGCAGCTCCTCCGGTATACCCCTATTCCTCAATTCACTCCAAAGCACGTCATAACAAACGAGATCGAAAGCCTTGGAGAGATCAAGGAAGCAGGAGTACTTATTATCCTTTATTTGGATTCACTCTATTTTTGAAACTACACAGTCCACTTTGAAAGTACCTATTGTAAATATCTTGATTATCAAAAGGAGAATCCAATAGGTATAGGTCGTCTGTACCAAACGAAAAGCCGCTGTTTGGATAATTCAATGCACTTTCTACATATACTGCTAACTTTTTTTTTTCAATGTTCTCGCGATTTAGTGTATATTTGTCATTCGCCTATTTAATATTTTGAGATTGCGTTCGAGAAGATATCCCACGGCGCCCGCGACATGCAGCGCAAATTTGTCCCTCGTAGATACGCGCTATGGTATTATTTTTTAAATGAAAAACGTTTATTTATTTATTTATTTATTTATTTATTTATTTTATTATTTATGTACACACAGTAAAATAGATACAGTTTATCTTATTAAATAGAAATAAGTTTTAAGTGAGTTGTTTTTTTAAGAGATTGAGTTCTTTCTAAGAGAACTTTGGATGCAAGAGCGAGCGAAGCGAGCTCGATAATTTAAGCACGTCGAATAGATGAGGTTTCTTTTGACTATTCATATAGGAAGTGATGTTACTTTGTGGACTTATACCAGAAAATTTTAGAATTAAGGCCCCATTCCCCATTATGTCGTGACGACAGATTATTGTGTCGTTCAAAGCGTTGTGGCTTGTGTATTTAAATGGAGGTGTTCACATATAGGATGACATAATTAACTGTCGTCCATGACTTTGTTTGCAGTGACGACAGATTGTCAAGTAAATTGGAACGGCAAATCATGTGTCGTTATTGCGACTATCTATCGTAGCCACGATAAAAATATCGTCTTATTCTTCAAAAGAACGTAGAGGCGACTGCCGTGAACAATAAAAATGTCGTCACTATCATTGGATTGGGGAACAGCGAGATACGACAGTCGTTCAACGATAAAATATTTCGACGTCACAGTGACGATAAACATTCGATATAATGGGAACAGCTAGAGACGACAGTCATCCAATGATAAATTAATCGTCACGACATAGTGGGAACGCGGCCTAAGAGCACCTTTTTTTTTTGAGTGTGTAGTCATCAAATGATTTCTTCCGTCCTGGGCGGCGGAAGGGCGTGTCAGACTCTTACTGACTAAAACCCACCCGTGTTCCTTCAGTTGCCTGTGCGCCAGGGCTACGGTAACTCTTTCGAACAATCCGCGACCCCGGCAGGCATTTGCCCTTTCGGACCCCGTCAATGATGCTGACATCTCTTTGAGGCGCGCGTGGAACACGACGCGCCGTCGACCCGGGCCTGGTCCTTACCGGACGGCGAGCTAACCATTGCTCGCCTAAGAGTACCTAAGATGCAATAGCGAGCGACGCTAGCTCAAAAATTTTTAGCACCCCGCCCCGGAAAGGTTAGATTTTTTTTTATACTTTAAAACAGAAATAGGAGTTTATTTGTCGACTTATGCAGAAGACAGAAATAGGAGTTTATTTGTCGACTTATGCTGAAGAAATAAGAGAAACTATTATGAAGGAGCAATAGACTTCTTTATCCAGCAGTAGACTTCTTTGTTCAGCAATAGACTCCTTTGGCTGAATGATGATGATGATGATGAGTATTATTTTAAAGAAAGCGCGTTCGTTGTTATAACGTAATCTCTGGACAGTCGAGAGGCACTCACTCATGCCTTGGAACACGTAGAATGGTCTGTCCACATACAGAACACATCTTATTATGACCAATTGCATGTCCAAGACTACAAATATAATTTCACAGGTATCTCCCAAATCAACATGAAGCATTTATCGCATAGAATACCACTAGGATCTTACTAAAAGACTAAAACGTTTGTATGCACTGGTTTCTATTATTCCCAAACCAACGAATAAACTAATAATACTATGTATAAGTCAAAATGTCAAACCTATAGTTTTGAGACAGCTGCGTGCACAGATTATTAAAGCCCGGCGGCGCAAGAGTCGTTGCCCCGAATGTTACCACTTTATAAATATTATGTTTATATACATTTTGAACTAGGTACATATATTGTATTTATTATATTTGTATGTTTATTTTTAATTTTCGTATGCTGTACTGGTTGACGTCATCACGTCAGCGCCGGCTATCATTGAAAACCAGCGCTGGGGCTCAGTCTCGCATAGGGTCTTAGCATTATGCTGAGCGATTGCCGTTTTGCATGAATGTGACGCATATTTTCCCCCAACTCGTTCTTATTTGTGTTTGTGTGTTTTTTCTTTGCGTCAGGTTTACCGCAAATAAAGGTATTTTCTTTCTTTCTTCTTTTTTCCTTTATTATAATTGTAAAACAGTTATATTATTATAGCTTCTGCCCGCGGCATTACCCGCGTGGATGTCTAAAATTATCCCACAAGAACGTGCTACCGGGACAAAAAGTAGTCTATGTCCTTCCCCAGGATACTATCTATCTCCTTGCTAAATTTAATCAATATCCGTTCAGTGGTTTAGGCGTGAATAGGTAACATACAGACAGAGTTACTTTCGAATTTATAATATTATAGTAAGGATACAATCCAAAAGAAACCGTCGCGTCGCCCTGTCACCAGTCTGTCGCGTCACCACGAAAAACCATAACAATAACTAACAATAACTCCCAAGTTTTCTAAACAAAACAACTATTCAAAGGATTACTTGACTACAAGCAATTTCGCAGATAGTCTGTATCCTTCAGCTACTTTTAACGTAGAATTACAGATTTGAAAGAAAGAAAATACATTTATTTAGCACAGACTACAAAGCATACATCACAACATAATTATACAAGTAAAAAAAAACATATAAAAAGTGTAAAGTGCGTTGTGAGAAATTAACAGGAAAGTGTGCCTCGCGGCTGCGCCAAAAAGGTCCAGTTCAGCAAAAAAAAAAACATCATTCATTTAACTTGTACTACGAGTACATACGTAGTAGCTAAATAAACACGTGCCTGTCTTGCAAACCGAAACATTACTAATTAAATAAACTCTCAAAAAGTCCTTACATTAAAAATACATCTAAACCCTCCAAGAATTACACAGAGTTTAAATCAAAGTCACAAACCTCCGTTGCTACAAGGACAATTTACAAAACAGACGAAACTCCGGAACAGCCTAAAGTCGCCCAATTTCCACTCAGATTAAAACATGTCCACAATTCAGACTAAACGTTTATAATATCAAACGGATGACTACAAAGAGTTGCGGAACGCTTCAGAAAGTAAGGAACGTGGAGTGTGGAATGGAAGGAGACGTGGCAATAGAAGATTAGTAAATGATGGCCGGATGGTACAAAATTGACTAGCGTTAACATAAATATAAGTTATAAGGTGTCACGAAAAATCCCATCATTAGGTGATAAAAGATATTTTTGTTTAGTTCCAACACCGTGATTGTTTTGGCTTTTCACAGTTCGTAGTTATAGCCTTAGACTGACTACAGACAATAACCAAACCTTTTTCATTTATTGTTCTCTCTTATCTTTCCGTCGTAGAGGAGAATAGACTTGCCTAACATTGCAAAATCACCTTATAACGTGGATCGCTTTAGACCGTGTCAAATTCAACTTGTATCTTGTCAATATTTTTGTTCAACTGCACAAAGATCTTTAGGCGCGTGGCAAAAATGGGGGTTAAGGCCGCCATCTTCTTTTTTCAATTTAATTGCTTATAACTATTTCACAATGTTTACCAACAACCTGTCAATATAAATTTCAAGTGCCCAAAGGTTCTAAAAGCACTGTAACTATACTTGTCTTTGACATCGATATTTGCCGCATGACTAGCTGCTGCCCGCGGCTTCGTCCGCGTGGATGTCGGAAATTATCCAACGGGACCGTACTGCCGGTACAAAAAGTAGCCTATGTTACTCCTTATAACATCAGCCATATGCCAGCGAAAGTCCTGTCAAAATCGGTCCAGCCGTTTCGGAGATTACCCGGAACAAACAGACAGACAGATAAAAATTTAAAAAATTGGTATTTTGTTATAAGTCCCGTATTCATATTTCATATGCATTTAGTAAAAAGCTGTTCTTTTGACATTACAAGCAGACTCTTCAATTTCATTTATTTGTATAGATGTATAATAATAATAATAATAATAATTTATTTCAGACTTTTATCCATATATAGTTAGTAATACACTGAAGCTTAGAACTATGTTAGTAATACACAAATACAAAAATAAACTATAATAATTATCCTATGTGTAGGCGGATCCAGTACCTCCAGATAGGACTCTCAACATGTTCAGCAATGACCCTCAAGTAGCTGTTAGGACTGTCTCTCACTCTGCGCATCAACGATGCTGCTCTTTTTCTAATTATGGCAAAATAGCCATCCACTTGTGATTCTGCAAACATCGCTGACGCACTGCAATATAGATATAAGGTATAGATTATAAGGTTTTAAGTTTGTTTAAAGTGTGCATAGACCAACTGTGTTAATGCCACATCCCCCACATTTCTCAAACCCATCTTCGCGACTTTCAGCTGACATGCGAGGCTGCCTCAAGGCACATTTCTATTGTGGATAAACTTTATGCTAGCAGGCGACAACACAGCTCGGCTAATGGAGACATTATGATTTTATGTCTACAACTTTAGATTGTTTCGTCCCGTATTGTATAGTAATTATTATTTTACGATGTATGTTTGAAAAGTCGTATTTTGGTTGTTTTGTTTTTGGGTTTGTTCTAAGGGGCAAATGTATGTTAGTGGTAAATTGAGGGTGTGCTATACACCTCTGCCTAACTCTCTGGGGACTACAGGCGTGATGATATGTTTAGTCTGGTTTTCGTTGAACTAGCTTCAAGGTTCAAAATTAAATATACTCTGTTATAGGCCGTCGCATATATGACAAGCGTTGAAAGTGGTGTGTATATATATGAAGCAGCCAAATAATACATTAATTTTGAAAGTTAATATGAGATTTCTTGCAACTCACCTTCTGCCCAGGCCCTGCAGGCTCGACATTAGATAGCGACAAAAATCTGTCGCTAAGTCGTATCGATGTCAAATTCCGTTAATGGATTTTCAACTTTATGCTTTGGAAATAAAGTTGAAAATCTATTAAAGAAATTTGACATTGGTTAGACTTTTTTTTTTTTTTTTTTTTTTTGGGTGGGAAATCATCAAATGACGTCTCCCGCTCTGGGCGGAGCGGAAGGGCGTGTCAGACTCTTACTGACTAAAACCCACCCGTGTTCCTTCAGTTGCCTGTGCGCCAGGGCCACGGTAACTCTTTCGAACAATCCGCGACCCCGGCAGAACATTGGTTAGACTTAGCGACCGATTTTTGTCGCTATCTAATGTCGAGACTGCAGGGCCAGGGCCGGCAGTCTCGACATTAGATAGCGATAAAAATCGGTCGCTAAGTCGTATCGACGTCAAATTCCTTTAAAAGATTTTCAACTTTATTTCTAAAGCATAAGGTTGAAAATTTATTAAAGAAATTTGACATCGATTGAACTTAACGACCGATTTTTGTCGGTATCTATGTCGAGACTGCCGGACCAGGGATTTTCCAAATGTATTGGGGTCGGCTTCCAGTCTAACCGGATGCAGCTGAACAAGAGTATTCTACATGGAGCGACTTTCACGACCCAGTTACTGGGTAACACAGTACCCCATGGTTAGACCTGATTGTCAGACTTTCAAGCTTCTGATTACTCGTAACGAACATTTTTTGTTTTTTGTGTTATGTATTTTTTAATTTATTATGTGTGAATTCGGATACAAATTATTGTTAATGAACAAATTATTATGACTATGACTATGACTGTTCAAGATCAACGAACGGTAGCTGGGACCAACGGCTAATCGTATTTTTCGAGGCACAAGGGGATCACCCATTCATGGACCAACTTCTGCAAGCGTTGCTGTCTTTTATCGATGACCCATGTGGCTTTTACTTACCTCTACAAGACTATTTCCAACTTTTTAAATATAATCCCAAAAGTACCAACCCCAAGGCCACCCCAGCCGGTTAGTGCATAAGAGGTAAGTAGCAACATTCGAAGGCTCTGCATATCAATGTGCAAGTTTCGACAGGACCCGGATAAACACGCTTTTGTATGGCTAAACTTTAAACCGACGTGTTCCCTTACTCGATGTTTGAGTTATGACTGTTTCTTTATATGTTTTGGATGGTAGAAGTCTCAATGCTTAGATAACAAATAACATCACGCTTGTATCCTGAAGGGATAGGTAGGGTTGTGATATAACGGATGTAAAAAGACACTTAACGAAGCCGAGAGTCACTTATAATCGTGAATGTGAAGACTACGTGGGTCATTGTTGCTTTTTTCTATTTTTTTCTTCTCAGTTAATTTTAATCATGGTCTGGCAGTTTGTTTTGGTCTTCACATGATCTGACCAAGATTATGTCTGGACTTTAAAAGAGACTGTGACCTCTGAGTTTGTTTCGGCCTTTCTTCTCAGAGTAGTCAGATAGGAAACGCCGACCTCGTCTAGTTTTTAAAATATGATTGACGTGTAAAAGTGTTTGTTCAAACCTACTTACAGAAATAAAATCATTTATCATTTATCAATCCCCGTCATTGTAATTTTTGTTTTGGTACTGGACCATATTTGGGAACCATCTGGTTACGGAGATATTGAAGGTCAAAATTACAACTTTTACTGCCTTTTTTTTACAAAAACAAGTTTTTATTGTTATAATTATAACACAACATTAAATACCCCCAACACCCCTGTACCGTTGCATGCACCCATAAGCACAATGTTTTGCGTGAGTTACGTTGCGCACTACCGCAAACAGCAAACAGCAAATTTTCACACTAAAATTATAAATAGTTTCCCAGCAATTATTTTTGTGCAATGTTACTTAGTTTGATGTACAGAATGCGTAGTTGACGGCTCTGTTATGTGTTTTTTTAACCGACTTCAAGAATAGAAGGAGGTTCTCAATTAGACTGTATATTTTTTTTTATGCGTGTTAGCTCAGTACTTTTTTCAAGGTGAACCGATTTGGTCATTTTTTATTTGAAAGCTGGTACTTCTCATGTGGTCGCATATAAATTTGATCAAGATCTGACCAGAAGTTTTTCAATTATCCTTAATAATTTCTATTTTTAACCGACTTCTAAAAAAGGAGGAGGTTCTCAATTCGACTGTATTTTTTATTTATTTTATTTGTATTAGCTCAGAACTTTTTTCTGGGTGAACCGATTTGGATGCTTCTTTTTTTATTTGAAAGCTGGTACTTCACATGTGGTCCCATTTAAATTTGATCAAGTACTGACCAGTAGTTTTTGAGTTATCCTTAATAATGCGTATTTTTTCCACTTCGTTTATATTGATGATGTTATAATAATTTTCCGTCACGGTTATTTACATATCAAGTAGTGGTATACGAATGTGTGTGGGGTAGATACCACAGCTAAAAAGTGAAAAATAAAAACATTTTTACAAAAAAAAACAACCGACTTCTAGAAAAATCACTAAAAAACGTGAAAAATAACTTTAATTTCGGAAGTCAGTGTCTTTGGTTTTGTATTTTCGTTTTTTGCCACCGACTTCCGAAATTAAAGTTATTTTTCACTTTCTATTGTTTTTTTTGGAAGTCCGTTGTTTATTTTGTAAAAAAGTTTATATACCCACATTTTAACAGTTCTGTATTAAGTCCCACGTAATAAAGTGCGGACCTGCCGGTCTATTTATTCTGTGGAAACTTAGGTGAAGTGACTGTGAGCTGACAATATCGCTATAACAATATAGCTGATAATAATCGTTGAGCTCCTTAAGTTTTGAGTTGAGCTGCACGATTACTGACAAATGAGTGCACTGACTGGACAGGTCCACTCAATCTGTGTGGTTTTTTCCTCAAAAGACCATCTCAGACACAAATCTACATGGTCTTTACATGATCTGACCAAGATTATGTCTGGACTTTAAAAGAGACTGTGACCTCTGAGTTTGTTTCGGCCTTTCTTCTCAGAGTAGTAAGATAGGAAACGCCGACCTCATCTAGTTTAAAAATATGATTGACGTGTAAAAGTGTTTGTACAAACCTGCTTACAGAAATAAAATCATTTATCATTTATCAATAGTGTGAATTCCTATTCCTAGCAACAAGTGGAATGATACACTTCAACGCATTTTCACGGTGAGATTTTTTCAGAATAGACCAGTTTCATTCTTTTGTTTATTGTTTATGTAAATATGTGATAATATAATGAATTATAATAATAGAATGAGCGAAATTAATCAGGTGACATGACATTTTAATACTTAATAGATTTGCTGAACAGAGATTCAATCAAATTTCAGGAAACGGACATCGCGTTTCTTAGATTTCGTCTAGCGACGAATGACGAGGAGGGTCGACCCTAATTGAAATAGCACAAGGGTGGGCAGAGAGAGAGGAGTAAATCATTCATGCAGATACATTTTCAACTTCGAATTCGGCGAGCATTTTCAATCTGTAATCATCTTATTCATTCACGAAAATTACGTGCTAGCCAACATGCAGCCAAATTCCACTCTCCATTAGAAAATCTACAAATGTTACCCCAGTTACCGTTCAAATTCTAAGTATCAAAATCCTAATAAGCGCTTCAGCGGCCTATTTGGCAAGTCAGCGGCTGCAGCGCTTCACCGAGCCGGGTGGTCCAGCACACGGCAGCCGCTCGTTAGCTCGAGAGCGCTAAAGCGCTGCACGTCAAATTGGACACTAGAGTGAGGTCCAATTTGTGCAGTCCCGCGTCGGTGGTAAGGTGTGTTCTTGGTTTGGTAGATTTATATTTGGGAGTAAGTTTATGTATTACGCAATTTTAGGCAGATACTTGAAGACTCCTTTGTATATCTACGCTTGTAGGCTAGTACCTACATGACGAATTTCTAGATACTGTAAACAACAGGATTCTAATAACATGTCATAATCACTTTTATTAGGTATAATTTTGTTAAAATGCCGTTTCTTTAAGCTTATTCATTTGAATACATGACGAATTCATAAAATATTTCCACTAGTTTTACATTCATCCTACTGTTTATGATTTCTAGTAATTGATCATGTGCCAATGAGCCACCAACTTATAATCGTCTAAAATAAAGTATTTTAGGAAAAATCCTAATGAAAAATAATTTACGAAAACTCCTGACTCTTAAACTTACTTACTGATTATACAAATATTTATTTATGATGTGAACTCGTGACGTGCCTATCTGCCCCTGCAGTCTCGACATTAGACAGCGACAAAAATCGGTCGCTAAGACGTATCGTTGTCAAATTCCTTTAATAGATTTTCAACTTTATTTCGAAAGGATAAGGTTGAAAAACTATTAAAGAAATTTGACATCGATTAGACTTAACGACCGATTTTTGTCGTTATATTTGTCGAGACTGCAGGGCCTGTTCTGCAAAAATTTCACCGTGAAAACTTAAGTGATATGAGCTTGAAGTGAGCTGTCATACCTCCTGATGCTAGGGATTGATATTATTAACAGCTTACTTGAAGCCAGGTATTGAAAAGGTTCCTAAAATACCAGTAAAGTACCTGTATGTAGTGGTTCCGTTACTAGAACCCGAACCTGAACAGGAACTTAAATTGGAACCTATAAGATTTTTTTTTTTACCGGTTCTTCTTCAAAGTGAGTCCATACGAGATCATATGATGCCGCTCAGCGCAGGACGAAGCTTTGTACTATAGCTGCGAGGTACGGGCGGCTGCCGGCGGCTGAAGAGGTTGGAGTTTTTGTGAGAGGGGAGAGGGGCGCCTTTGCTTTGAACTACATGTGGTAGTTCTTTCTTAGAGAACTTTTAAATCGGACGGTACGGAACCGGTATATTGGAACCAAACCGGAACCTGAACCGGAACTGTACCGAAAAGAAGAACCGGAACCCAAAATCGTACCGGTTTTCGATCCCTGCTTTTACAGAATTAATCGGCTGTACTACCTCAGAGAATGTGGTCCTTATTATTAAAGTCAGCAAATTATATTTTATGCATATTGGCAACCAACTTATATATTGTCCCTATATTCAAATCAAAATTTATTGCGTGTTCCACGCGCGCCTCAAAGAGATGTCAGCATCACTGACGGGGTCCGAAAGGGCCGATGCCTGCCGGGGTGCGGATTGTTCGAAAGAGTTACCGTGGCCCTGGCGCACAGGCCACTGCAGGAACACGGGTGGGTTTTAGTCAGTAAGAGTCTGACACGCCCTTCCGCTCTGCCCAGAGCTGGAGAAGTCATTTGATGACTTCCCACAAAAAAAAAGCCTATGACATTTGTATGAAATGCCTAGATAACATGGTAAATTGTATTAGGGTGTCAATTTGCTTAACAATTAATTTCCGTTACTGAACATTGCCTCATCCAAATGCGTTATTTAATTATAATTTTAATTAGATAAACCGGATGACTATTATTCTATACTGTTTGTTTTGCTAAAATGTGCTCACTAATTTACTTGCCACAAAGCTATTACAAGCTATTATGTGAAATAAACGAAAACCTCAAGCCACAGCTAATTAATTTGCTACCACAAATGTTAATTTAATGGAACTAGTACTAATTACGAATAAAGTCCTCGAGACCTCATTTCGGCCATGGCGGCCAATCTCAACGGAGACTAGCCTAGACTAGCCTTCGGCGCGGGAGATATTATAGAGCACAAGTGTGTGCGCAGACACAGGTGCACTCTCTCTTCCCTCACTCTCATAGTCCGATGGGACGACAATCCGACACGACCGGAGAGAGATCAGACCCAGGGCCAACGACGGCTTAGCGTGCTTTCCGAGCCATGGAGGTATCACACCACCAACTCCCAAATTCCGGGCTGTTACTAAGAAATTCTTATGGAAAACCCCAATAACACTTTGCCTGAACTGTGAATCGAACCCAGGACCAACGGGCCAGTAGGAATAACTTCTAATTATACAGTAGTAGAAGTCAATCATTTATTGATAGTAAGAAGGGTCTGCCTCCTTGGTCTAGTGGTCGCTAGCACTACTGCTGAGCATGAGGTCCTGGGTTCGATTCCCGGGTCAGGCAAAGTACTCCTTTTGTGGGAACCTGGGCTGGCGTACCTTAATACAGGTTACCATGTAACCTAGCTAGGACGCCGGATTAAATTCCGTTAATTGTTACTCCCTTTAGGATTTATCAATAAACTGGAAAATTATATTTATTGTTACTGACGGTTATTTATTTATAGTGTTATTGGGATTTTCCATGTGGAATTTCTCAGTAGCAGCCCGGAGTCTGGATTTGTGTCCGGTTGATGGCAAAAGGGTCGCCCCCTATTACATGGGACTTAAACATAACTTGCGAAATATGGGTGTGCTATAGATACACCTCTGCCTAATCCTTCGGAGAATATAGGAGTGATGTTATGTTATGTAAAGGTCTAAATCAAAGAGTAAATAAAAAATTGTGATTTTTGAACACAGAAGCATTAGAGTCTTTGTCATAGAAATCATCCAAGGGCATTTATATTTTTTGTTGCATTTAGAATTTATTTGACTAACAAATGCACGAATTACTATAAAAAATACCCAAATCACAATAGGAGTGTTTAATAATATTTGATGAGTTTCCTCGATTTCTCCAGGATCCCATAATCAGAACCTGACCTGGTGACAATGGAACCACCTAGAAAGTATACCCTATCAAACTAAAAAATATTTTTTCAATTCTGTCCAGCCGTCTTTGAGTAATCGGGGAACATACATTAAAAAAAAAGATTCCGACGAACTGAGAACCCCCTCCTTTTTTGAATTTGGTTAAAAATGATCCAAAGAACTTAATACATAATTTTAAAAAGTGTTGATTCTACATGAATCCGATAGCTAAAAGCCTTAATTTACCTAAAGACTTTTACCTTCCTGAAATGTATTCCTTAAGTAGTTCAAAGTCTAGACAAATAATTTATTTCAAATAGTCACATAAAAGGCACTTTTGAACGTCAAACGTTCAAATATTTCCATACTTTAATTTTCTATCTTTCTAACTTAATAAATTCAATAGATAATGCCGAATCAGGATGACACTGAAAGTCCAGTAAACTGTACACTTCTCTAAACCTCAATGTACTAACTCAACGTAACTGCTAAAGTTATTTATTTTGGTACAGTGTACATCTCTATATCCCCTAACTAAGATAATTGGAGTACGCGAAAAGTATTAGTTTCCAGACGAGGTAGATCTACCAGATAAATTTGAAAATCGATCATAATTTGGATGAAATCATCTGCCAAATTCGTTAACTGAAACTTATGTATCCACTCAGACCCTTATTCTGCTATTTTGAGTTGATAAAGATAATTTTATTTGTCAAAACACGCGTATACATGCTAATTAAGCATGCAGGATGTGTTAATATTAATATTTGGTACGTACATGTTTCACCCGTAAGGCGTACAAAATTTTACAATTTACAAAAACAAAAAAAAAAAAACATAACTAAATTACGAAATAAAAACTAAATTGCTAAAGGCCCTTCAATCATAATTATAAATAACATTGATAAGTCAGTAAAATAAATTAATCATAAAATGTCACAAAAATTAAGGAGTAATAAAATAAAAAATGTCAGATAATGTCATTCAAAAAGTCATCATTATAATAACTCTTGTCTGTTAATAAATCTCGCATCTTTTTTTTTAACAAATTTACCGGCTATGCTTAAAAAAGTTGTCTTTTCGCACTTCCTCTATAAAGTTTAGCATCGTGGTACTGGTAGGAAAAACGCTGCAATCATAATAATTTAAGTAGTTTAAAAAAGGAATGTAAACGAAGCAAAAGGAATAGATTCGAATAGAATACTTTTTATTATGTACACCATAAAAATTACAGATATAAATGTAGAAATTTTACATAGGGTGACACAGTAGGCGGTCTTTTCACTAAAAGCTATCTTTTACAGACATCCTTGGGTGGATTAAAGGGAGACGGAGAGACAATAATGCAGGTAGTCAGTGGTGTACCATTTACATATACAATAAATACATAAAACATATACTTATCTACATATATGTAGATAAGTAGATAAGGAGTATCTAAGGCATGGTAAGGATCGTAGCAGGTGGCGTTCTGTAGTTTCTGCCCCATGGGAAAAAAACAAGAGTTTATGTATGAGTGTGTGTAGTAAAAAAAAAAACTTAATTTTTTTTTAAGTGCATTGAAAAATACTCTGGTGAGATTTGCCGCTGTCGGGTAAAAAAAAGAATAAGACTCGTTAAGACAAATCGAATGGGCTCATACTCGATGGGTTTACTTGTGCCAGTCAAGAGTTCTGTGCTCCAGCATCAGACCAGTTTGGTGGTACCATATTATTTTATTGACTTCAGAATTACATACATTTGCAAAGTTGCAAATGAATGCGATTGGCAGAAATGAGTGTAATTTGAATTCTTACCACTATGGCACAAATTCAGGTCGACCTAATAATATAACATACATAATATAACACCACGCCTGTATTCCCCGAAGGGTTAGGCAGAGGTGTACCTATAGTACACCCACATTTCGCCAGTTATGTTTAAGTCCCATAAAATAGGGGGCAAGCCTATTGCCATCAACTGGGCACAAATCCAGACTCCGCGCTGCTACTGAGAAATTCCACATGGAACAACCCTATAACACTGCCCGGCCCGGGAATCGAACTTAGGAAAAATAAAACCATGTTATAAACTACAGTTTTCAATATTACCGAAACGGGATATCCGTCAAGACTGAGCACCAACACGACATAATATGGAAAATATTTTCACATTTCAACGTGAAGTTCTACCGTCACAGCCCGCAGCCCGCCGCGCGCCTGTGGAATGCATCTTTATATCAGTAGCAAATCTTACTGGGTTATTTATATTGAAAGTATTGGATGTTAGCTGTCAGCAGTTGTTAACTTCTCCTACTTATGCAAGGTAAATTTGACAAACTTTATGCACATGTTAGAAAGAAAAGAAAGAAAAAAGAAAGAAAATACATTTATTTGCGGTAAACATGACGCAAAGAAAAAACACACGAATAGAAAAAATAACGAGTTGGGGAAAAATATGCGGTTCATTCACGCAAAACGGCAATCGCTCAGCATAATGCTACGACCCTATGCGAGACAGAGCCCCAGCGCTGGTTTTCAGCGATAGCCGGCGCTGACGTGATGACGTCAACCAGTGCAGCATACGAAAATTAAAAATAAACATTAAAATAAGAAATAAAATAAATACACTATAACCTAGTGCAAAAAGTATATAAACATAATATTTATAACGTGGTAACATTCCGGGGAAACGACTCATGCGCCGCCGGGCTTGGGCTTGCTGTTTTATCCCTAGCAACAGCAACACTTTACGAAGCATTATAACAACTTTACCAGAGTTAATAGGAAAAACCTACCACGTGCGTGGCGGACCACGCACAATGAAGGTTTTCGCTGTTGGGATAAATTTGTCTCAAGAACAAACTTAACATTGTAGTTTAAAAACATGGCCCCCATGCATTCTAACTGCAAATGTAAAGTTTATTTATTTATTTATTTAAACTTCGCGCACACAATAACATACAGAGGCGGACTTAATGCCTTAGGCATTCTCTACCAGTCAACCAAGGGTGGTGTTAAGATGCGGCGGCGACCTCTCGCGTCCGGCCCTGGTTCAGGCCATGGTACGGAGCGAGAGGGAATGGGAAGCCGTCACCTCCTTCTGCGAAGCAGTAATGCTAGCGAAGGAGGAGGCGGAGTGCGAAAGGGAGAGGCATTCTCTGCGCCCTCGCGCCCCTAACCGCCGCAGGAGGAGGAGACACCCTGGGCGTCGGGAGTCGATTGCCAACTCCCGGCCACCGTAGGCGCGGGCTTGCGGACGGCGGGCAATGGGCAGCTCGCCGTCCGGTAAGGACCAGGCCCGGGTCGACGGCGCGTCGTGTTCCACGCGCGCCTCAAAGAGATGTCAGCACCATTGACGGGGTCCGATAGGACCGATGCCTGCCGGGGTCGCGGATTGTTCGAAAGAGTTACCGTGGCCCTGGCGCACAGGCAACTGAAGGAACACGGGTGGGTTTTAGTCAGTAAGAGTCTGACACGCCCTTCCGCTCCGCCCAGAGCGGGAGAGGTCATTTGATGATTTCCCAACCCAAAACAAAAAAAAAAAAAAGGGTGGTGTTAAGATTGTACGCACAATATTGAGATATTTACCATGTTATTTCAAGACCATAGACTAACTTTTTATAAATTTGCCTGTAATCTATAGGTAAGTACCTAAATAACTATATTCTGTATTTTTTTTAAATTTTAGGCTCTCAGACTAGTCCTATTTCAGAGATAGGGGGAGGGGGCGGTAATGTGAAATTTTCATCTATTTTCTTAAATAACTTGAAATTTTTTTATTTTATAAAGTCTAATAAACATTTCTGATTTCTGATACTATAAAAAAATATTGAAACCTTCACAACACGTCCTTTCATTTGTTAAGTCACAAGGTACCTACAGTTTGCGAAATTTTCTAATTTTCTCTTCAAAAGTGACCCCTATATTCAAAAATTATTTATTTACTTTACACGTCCGTGTTTGGGTCACAGAAATTCATATATGTGTAACTTTTAACAGCAAATTGGCTGTGACAAACGAATATACAGACAGACAAACACAATAGTGATCCTATAAAGGGTTCCGTTTTTTCATTCGAACGTACAGAATCCTAAAAAACCTAAAAAAAATCCGTAGCAGATCAGCTACGAAAGCGTAGCAAATCTACTACGCCGTAGCACCAGCGTAGTCCACAATCCTTAGTCCGAACTATCTTCATACTTAAAACTATAACCTTTCTTAAATTCAACCAAGCAGGTTGAATACAGAATGAAGGGTTTGTGACGTCATCCTTTATCTATATCTTATCTAGTGTAAGCGTTGTCAGCCCCTCATGAACTTACGACATGCTTTGATAATGACGGTTTGAGATGACGGTCTTATTGTAAGTTTCAATACACGTGTCAATAAGCATTTAAGGTTTAAGTATAATGAACCCATAAGTGAAGTTGGTGACCTTTAATTTGGGTTTAAATAGGTGAAACGTTTTTGTGATTCTAAGTGTTTGAATTTAATACAGATCCTTGTGTTGATTTTTTTTTAAAGCTATACAGTGCGACCACGATACAAAATCGGTAAGAACGGAACTAAAACGGAGCAAAATTTACAAGCTACCATGGTAGCGTGGACGTTTTAGTGAAAACAAATCAAAAACATATTTTCATATAAATGAAAAGATGTTTTTGAATTGTTTTGCATTTTGGTGAATTGTTTTTAATTGTTCTTTACAATATCAGAAATCTTCAGACTTTCTTTTATCATGTCTTTCCGAACAGTATTTTTTATTGGTTATCAATATCCTATTTCGAGCAGTTGACTTATTTGTATATCACTTATTAAGCCTCTTTGGTCTAGTGGTCGCAAACGCTACTGTGAAGCATGAAGTCCAGAGGGGTAATTACGTAACACACTAACAGTAGGAATGGGTTTCATTTTGACAGTTCAACAACATTCATTGCGTTATTTACGTTGTTGAGCAGACAAATTTTTCGGACATATGACGCAATGGATTAGCAATAGGCTTCAAAATGATTCAGATTGTGATAGATAGTGTGTTACGTAACTAGGGTGCTGGGTTCGATTCCCAGGTCGGGCACGGTGTTATTGAGTTTTTCCACCAGGACTCTCAGTAACAGCCCGGAGTCTGTGTTATGCTCGGTTGATAGCAATAGGCTGGCCCCCTATTACATACTGACGAACTTAAACATAACTGGCGAAACGTGGTTGTACTCAAATCAAATCAAAATATTTTATTTCACATAAACCAACATGGGCACTTATGAAACGTCAGAAGCTAGGTGCACGGTTTCAATTGGTCGTTTCTATGGGTACACCTCTGCCTAACTCTTCGGGGATTACAGTCGTGATTTTATTTATGAAGTTCTGCTGCAGGGGGTATCTCTTTTCATACTGAAAAGAAACGAGCCTTCATCGCCATGTTTAGTCACAACAAGTTAGCGAATTTTCACATGAGGGCTTAAATAAATTGACATCCTAACAGCGGTAGCGGCGGAAAAGTTAAAAATATAATGCATTCACATAAGCTATCGAAAAGCTTGTGTCGATCTTGTTGAAAGCCGTTGTAGATATACGAAACGCTTTGAAAGTCAACTGGTGGCGTGGTCACCAGTTGGCGCCACTGGCGAGTAAGGTCCTGTCAGTACTTTTATTTGATGTTTTGGATATGTCTAAGTACCCATAAATCTTTATGTTTATTTTGTTACATTTTCAAACTGCAAATTAATATTTAGATTATAATAATGTTCCTAAAATTGGCAAGCATGAAGCAGACAAATATTATTTTTCCTTCAAGTGCTACCAAATTAAATCCTAACTTTTTACTTATAATTGTAAGCTAAAATTAATCAGGAATGGCACAACCATTACAATAATGATGAATCATTCATTACTTAAAATCCGTGATAAAAAATTTCGCAAACAACGAACGTTTAGTACATTTGACATCTAGAGACCTTATTCTACACTAGCGTCTCTAGCGGCGAACTCAAACGCGATAGTCCTCATTGTCACCTGTCTAGACTTACTGGTTAAAACTTTGACAATTATTACCCGCGTAGCTCGATACTAAATATAGTAAAGGCTCTTTTAACACAAGCAAATAAATAAATGATGAAAATTATTACTATAGCAGCTATAGCGGTAATTTTAGTTTATACGCTTATAAAATACTAGTCATAAAAACCCATATTACCTTTTCCACGAAATCAGCATAAAAATTAAAACCTGAAGCCACATTTCAGTCACTTCAAATGTAATAAAAAAATATCATAACGCGTCCAACCACTCGCGTTGCTCACAATAATAAAAATTATAAAATGGCTGTTCTCATATTTAATACTACGCCCACCGTTCTAGAGATTTATGAATTTTAATTTTCTTTCATCCACTGCAAAGTATTATCTTTCAGGGCGTACATTATTCTCTAAGAATACCACTGATTACGTGGTTGTAGATACGACGGTTTGATTTATTACGATATAAAGTTAAATTAAAGTAAGGGCTCTTGGCAAGCTGCTTTTACTCTGCAGAAGAATTTATTAGTTGGGGAAAATTACTCGTTCTGTTTATGCATGACTTAATTAGCATAATGAGTAAGAGTTAAATAAACATAACATAACATCACGCTTGGTTCCCAAATGGTTGAGTAGAGGTCTACCTATAGTAGGTACCCCTACAATTCGCCAGTAAACATATATGTTTAAGTCCCATGTTTAGGTGGCGAACCTATTTTCTATTTCATTTCTGATGGAAAACCCCATTTTTTTTGGGTGAGAAATCATTAAGTGGCCTCTCCCGCTCGGGGCGGAGCGGGAGGGTGTGTCAGACTCTTGCTGACTAAAACCCACCCGTGTTCCTTCAGTTGCCTGTGCGCCAGGGCCACGGTAACTCTTTCGAACAATCCGCGACCTCGGCGGCATCGGCCCTTTCGGACCCCGTCAATGATGCTGATATCTCTTTAAGGCGCCCGTGGACCACGATGCGCCGTCGACCCGGGCCTGATTTTGTCCGACCTAGGAATCGAATCGAATTTGGTAAGTTTAGGTAAGGTTACAGAGAGACGGTGAGATGATCTGAAGTTTTTATCAAGTCAGTTGAGTGCACTACAGCACTAGGGAATAAAGGTTTTATTTTTTTCTATAAGAAAAAGTGGTCCGGTTTCACAGTTTTATCAACTGTTTGGTTTTAAAACTGTAAAATCTGAATTACTCGTTTATTCAAGAAGACACTGTTTAATGAAGTCAGTTGAGTGCACTACAGCACTAGGGAATAAAGGTTTTATTTTTTTCTATAAGAAAAAGTGGTCCGGTTTCACAGTTTTATCAACTGTTTGGTTTTAAAACTGTAAAATCTGAATTACTCGTTTATTCAAGAAGACACTGTTTAATGCTAAATAAAAACAAAGGGAGAAAACCTGGACTCGCTTACCTTACTATCTAAAATTAACTGCCTATGAATTTTTGTTCCTTCAATTAGCAGTGGCCTTTTTTAACCCCCGACGCAAAAAGAGGGGTGTTATAAGTTTGACCGTTGCGCGTGTGTGTGTGTGTGTGTGTGTCTGTCTGTGGCACCGTAGCTCTTAAACGGGTGAACCGATTTGGATGCGGTTTTTTTTATTGAAAGCAGATTTTCTAGCGGTGTTTCTTAGACATGTTTTATCAAATTCGGTTCAGCCGTTTCAAAATCATCAGCTGTTTTTTTTTGTCGGGGGTTTTTCAATTTTACCAATTTTTTAGAGGAATCGGACATCAAAATTGCTCATGCTTATCTAGCATTTCAAGACCTACTTAATCAAAGTCTTAAATTCATTAATTCACTGTCAGACAACGCGCAGCCTAAAAAAGCACTAAGGAGCACTAAGGAAGGATTTTTGAAAATCATCCTCTATAGAGTTTAATTAGGGCGTGAAAGTTTGCATGAAAGTTTGTCATTTTTGCCGACAGAAAATACCATCGGGCTTGTGATAATAAATAATTCTTCAATACGTTTTATAAACCAATTTAACAAAACATATTCTTTTCACCGTACCAAAAATCACAAAGAAACCTTCAAACCTACCAAAAAGGGTCGACCATAACATACTCCTTATCAAGGACCCGCCATATCTATCACGACTATCAAATAATCTTTGCCGGCAGGTAAGCAACCATCATATTAGGAGGCACAGGCTTAGGGTGGCCCTTTATCAAAGCTACAACAATGGCGCCTGTAAAATGAAATACGGAATCGTAGCAGATAAGTTAGCAGAATTGTTTCCCTCCGAAACTGGTTGGATGTGAAAATCAAATTATTACTTTTTTGGTAGTATCGTGTTGTTGGTAGAATTCCGTGGTATTTTTTTTTGGAAGGTTATAATGGGTTTTTGAATATGGTATTTCTAGAGTGTATTGTGTGGGATGTACAGATTTGTATGAGTGGATGTTTATATGGGATGTAGCGGTATCTCCATCGCCACATGCGAGCTACACGTCACACTGACGTCACGCAAAATCCTGCATCGCGCAAGCAGAGTTTACCGCGCAACTAGCATATATACAACGTCCCGACATCAAATGCCGGGCAGTTGCCCACCAGACACAACACTCGTCTGGTCGGAGAATCCTCCCTTTTCCATAGAGTATGGGTGAACTTTACACCCTGTTCCTCATACCTCTATAGGGACATTATCGCATGTAAAAAAATATCTGGTAAATGTCTCTCTCTCTCCCTCTATCTCATAATCCTCAATTTATATTTAATATTATCTTATCTAATATATTGTAATAGTATGGTGAGGTCATAGTATGTGTGTATGTATTTATTAATAATTAAACTGATAGGTAGTCATAAACCATAGCGAACGTCTTCAATATTTATAGCGTTGCTTTAGATAAAAGATTCTTATTTTTAATTCTAGTTAAATTGAATATATCCCAGCAGCCTCATATAAATTGTCGATAAGACCTAAATGAAGTTTTATTCAAAAGCCCAGCATTTTTTATCGTATTTTAAACCCAAAGCCATCCTCAATCATTAACAGACAAACATTTCTTCTAATTAAAAAAGACCCCATTACCCTCCGCTTTCTAATTAAACACCATAAGAATACACATGTAAGTAAACCAATTTAATGGTTCGTATTGCCTTCAGCAAACACCGGCTTTCAGGAATGCCAGCGGTCAGGTATTGATTCCACTTATGTGGGTCCAAATGATCCTCTGTCAATAGGGTTCGTGATTAATTATATAGGAGCGGACCTCACGGACCCCACGGACCCCACGGACCCCGGGTCTTGCGTGTGTTTAGTCACCGTAAAAGGGTTAATTTGGGTGACCACGATGTTATAGGGAATTCTGGGGTGATTTTATTTGGCTAGTTTAGGTATGGATGGGTCGTTGTCCTCGCTCCTTTTACCCTGTTGTTTGTGTGCACAAAAAAATGGTTGAGCTGGATGGTCCTGATCTATGCGTCATGTTCGTGAACGGGCGCCGTCGGTTGAGACTGGTAATTTCTTAACTGCCACGGCTTATTTATTGTCTTATATTTTGAATTATTTCTTCATTCTTTTTTTTACATTGTTCTCGCATATAGAAGCAACAAGAATAATGTACCCAGGATTTTGTAATATCTTGATTAAACAGAGTGTCCTTGGAGTTTTTTGCCCGTTCTTCTCCATAGAGATCTACGTTTTGGAATGGGCAAACAGCTTCAACTTTCTGACTAACTGACCGACTCTTTGACAATTCAAAAGTGCCTGTAAATGGTTTAATTGAAATAAACGCTTTGAGATTGAGTTTGCACATTCTCATCATTGCAACTGTGGGTACTATGGGTAAGTGTTGGCTCCAATGTAAGAAATATGTTTGAATTATCTAAAAACAAAAACAAAACATTCGAAACACAAACTTTTAACAATCGATGTGAGACCTCGTTAATATAAAAAATATCCAGCCCCTGCAGTCTCGACATTAGACAGCGACAAAAATCGGTCGCTGATCCGTGTCGTTATCAAATTCCTTCCCAAATAGATTTTCAACTTTATTTCCAAAGCATAAGGTTGAAAATCTATTAAATAAATTTGACATCGATTAGACTTAACGACCGATTTTTGTCGTTATATCTGTTGAGACTGCAGGGCCTGAAGTACTCGGTTTATCCAGAAATTAGATTTCTATGTCTCATCCTGGAGAATGAGACTAAGTAGCCTAAACTCTACTTATATTTTAAATATTAATGAGGTCTCGATCGATTGTTGTACCAATCAAAATAGCTCGTAAGAGACTTGACAATTTTCTCAATCTAATTAGTCTGTTTTTGAAAAACTGTCAAATTAATATAGTTCAAAAAACAGTGCCTGCCTATTATTTAAATGACCATCTGTTTATGGTTACCCTACAACAAATTCTTAGAGGTCCAACGCTTGGCAGTTCTATCGGAACCTTTTGAGTAATAGTTTCAGTCGTAGACATAATACTGAAATGTGTCATATTCTGTACGTTTTTCATTTTTACCCTGAAAAAGCTTTTCTGATATCTTTTGACGTGGTTGATGGATTTACACAAGTCAAAAGCTGCGAAATGAATGATTGACTTTATCAGTGGGTTAGGATCATAGGAATGTATTGTTTTAGGAGCTTATGATGTTGACCGTCTTTATCAGATTGAAAAATATTTCGGACTGCCTCGTTGGTCTAGTGGTCGCAACGCTACTGCTGTGCATGAGGTCCTGGGTTCGGTTCGGCCCGGATAGTAGGAATTTTTGTAAGTAGAATGAGTTTCCTGGCAGTTGGATTATTTAAGGTTGGTTATTGCATTTAGTAGGACTTAATAATAAATATCATTTTTAAATAGAACTTATTCCATTTCTGTTTCAAAATTGAATTCCCACTTCTAACACCGAGGGCGGTGTGTGGTTTTTGCTTACCCAAAAACCTTATTGTGGGAAGAGGGGCATTGTGACGTTGCAAAATCAATAAATTACGCAACAAGTAGCGACATCTTGTGTCAGGCATTGGCATGGCTGTCGGCGTGTTCTTTATAACACTAGAGAAATTATGTCATGTAAATTATATACAAAAGTATTAGTTAATTTAAATAAATAAACATACAGACATAATTTCCCACATTTTATTTAAAACAATGCCTAAGAAATGGAAAATAACCAATAGACAAGAATTCTATTTAGTCTATGGTAGCGGAAGCTTCCCGAAGGTTTGTGACATTGATCCGGCATGGGGAAGACCCGCAACGTGTGTGACACGATACGAATAGGATTTGGAAGAGGGACGTAGTTCTGGAGGAACAGACTGTGTCCAAATAACCCGATGGGTTTCCAGTAAGTCCCATTCGAAGCTGAATCCGGTGAGTGTTCAACCGTATTCTTTGTTCATGTGGGATGGCGTGGCCCGTACATGTGATTTCTGACACGAGTGTATTGTTACAGGTCTAGCTGTTTATGCTAGCCTTTTTCTGTTGTATCTCTAATACATATTGACACGTGATGCTTTGGAGTAGCCCCGTGGTCTGATGATTGGAATGGATCCGGGTGCAGGCAACCTTTGAGGTGTGGTCATCCGTTTGACAGGAAGGCTTTACTTAGCCGATATCGGTGATGAGGGAAGTTCGCCGCTCCAGGTAACGAAGCGTTATTATTAAACCCGTAGGTCACGTAACGTGCGAACACAGGGATACCCTGTGTTTGATGCCAAGGGTCGTAGTCTTGTCAAGTGAAGGGATTAGTACTGAGAGATCACTGAGAATAATCGGTAAGGTAGCGATTTAGTCTATGAGAGAGTTAGGCCTATTGTATGGACTGGGTGATGAGACCAGTTGCCATAAAGTGTTGTGTCGCGGATTGCTTAGCATAATCTTATGTTCCCGTTGTTAGCACAACCTTGATAGGTAGGTACTTGTATGATTGAGCTAGTATCTATTAAGTGGTTCATCTCACGGACTCGCTATAGCGACTCTGAGTATATTGTAATAGTCTAATTGCAGGTCAACACACCAATACAACTAGACCCGAGACTGGTTGTACTGGTGTGGAAGCCCAGGTGTATGGGGGAAGGTATGTGGCCAGCCACATTCAATGTTGTGAACCTTCAATAGTGTGTTATTATAATAAACATTGCATTGTATAAGAAGGTACTTGTTTAATTGAATCTTTCCCTAGCAGCTTATTATACCCTACAAATTTACTTTAGCACGGTGGTGAGTAGTACAACACCGAAGGAGACAATCAACATCCAGTCTCCTAACCAATTCTGTACAACTCTAAGGGCCGGGTTACACCGGGTCGGTCGAAGTGTTATTGGGTTTTTCCATCTGGAATTTCTCAGTAGCAGCCCGGAGTCTGGATTTGTGTCCGGTTGATGGCAATAGGCTCGCCCCCTATTACATGGGACTTAAACATAACTCGCGAAATGTGTGTGTACTTTAGGTACACCTCTGCCTAACCCTTCGGGGAATACAGGTGTAATGTTATGTTTATATTAAACATATTTTGCAAATAATAACACAAACATTTCTCTTTATTTGTTATGAGTTTCTAATCGGAGCTTTACGCCGAATCTGACCGTTAGATAATATTTTATAATTTGATAAATTGTGTGAAGGAATTTGCACAATTTTACTTTAGCTACACACATCAAACTTGCCAAAGTTATTTTAATGAAATGAATGAAATGAAAATGAAGTGACATAAAATCAATAATACATACACATACATAAACTCACGCCTTCTTCCCATGGGGGTAGGCAGAAACTACAGAACGTCTTACATACCTGCTACGATCCTTACATACTCCTTTTGCCTCGTTTACGTTCATACATCTGGTCATACACGCACGCCGTTGCGAGTACTACGCACCTGACCTTTCTGAAGCACATCACCAATATATGTCTTTCTAAGGCGTCCCCTCCCGGCGTTTCCACTCACATCTGCCTTGTAAATACATATTATTTGTCGCCCTCCATTCATCCTCTCAACATGACCAAACCATCTAAGCATACTCTTTTCAATTTTTGTCACTACATTTTCTTTTAAACCGTGCCATAACAAATAATTAAAACAAAAAGCACATCGTCATCATCATTCTTAAAATCAATAATGTTCTGTAATTTTTATGGTTGTACTTCACGTACACCAGTGTTACTAATCAGGCAACATTAAAACCAAATATAGTATGTTACCAAAATCCCGAAATTCATCTCAACCCGCAACAGGCGAGGCGTCGAGCCAGTCAAGCGTGATCCGGCCGGAGGAAACTTAGTCATACTATTCACGTTAAATTGTTTCGCTCAAGGGCAGGTCCTGTGTTAATATTCTATTAATAATTATACTTCGATAATAATAGAGGCTTGTTCGATAGTTGGACGTCAACTTGTTATATGGTAAAGTCAGGGAAATTAATAATTTATCAAATTGACTTGGTACCAATTTAAATTGTCCGTATATTCAAACACGCGGGTTAAGCCGTTGGTCCTTCGCCTGATCTCTCTCCGGTCGTGCCGGTTTGCCGTCCCATCCGACTATGAAAGTGAAGGAAGAGAGGGTGTACCTGCCTGCGCACACTTGTGCACTACAATATCTCCCCCACTGAAGGCTAGTCTCCGTAGAGATTGGCCGCAATGGCCGAAATACGGTCTGGAGAACTATATATTCATATCACAAAAGTGTCATTCTTTGACAGTGCTATGAATTGACTGCAACACGGCAAATTGAGGTAGTGTGTCCATTTGATAAATAATTAATTTCCCTGACCGTACATAATTTAATAAATAGCCAAGTGGGCAAGTGTGCTCAAGTGTGGTCATTCATTAAAGGCGTCTCGAAGGACCAGAGTTACAGTCGTTGGGCAAAAATTGTGAAAATAAAATAAGCTGATCGATCATTTATACGTTCGATATGTATGATGATTATGACAATTTTTGTTTGTGTTTCTCAAGCCCAGATCCAGCAGAAGACTATTGTTAGCCGATAATACACTCGCGGTCATATAATACAGGTCGATCACGAAAATCCCTGTAAGTTGCAAATTAATAATGGTATATGCATGAAACTAACTTTATCAGTCTTATTTATAAACGTCTCTTAAATTCTAATCAATTGCTAAGCAACTGATTAGCAAAATTCTTATTTATAAACGCTATTTAGCGCTAAGAGGTCGCTAAGCAATTGATTAGTAGCTGTCAAAATTAAACACCACCGGTGCACTGTTAAGAGGATGCTAAGAGGCAAGATGGCGGATTTCATATAAATCAGCTGATAGATTCAATACGATTATTGTGGGCTTCTAGGTTATTTTGTTTCTAATATCGAGTTGTGCCTTAGCAAATATGGAATTCGACAATCTTTTACGGGATTTCAGAACGACGCAAAGAATTAAATAATTTTGAGACGCCGGCGGGAGGTAGACGGAGGAATACCTACAAACTTCGTTTAAATCCACTACGAGAATGATTACCTATTACATATTCTTCATTCCAAGTACACATAATGAGAGGATTTATAGGGAAAGCTCAGTCAGGAGGAGGCTCAGTAGGTGCTCAGGGGGTTTGAAGAGAATGAGTTCGTGAGGAAGCTCATGGGATATTTGTAATTATCCAATGTGTTATCCCATGTGCCCCTCATCTTATGCCGCCAGTTTTAAGGCCCAGAACTAAAGAAAAGCCACGTTGTGGCAGTCACACACAAAAACAAGAGACAATTTGTAAAAACAATTTATTTTGATACATAATAAAGCTACATTTTTGTTATAAATTCATTATTTTTGATTTCCAATATTCTTCCTCCAAAGACATCGACCGTGCCATTCTTTATCATGCCACTCTCATTCCTCATCCTTTTCACGTAGCATGTTCTCGTCCATCGCCGTCTATGCGAATTGTTGAATAGTATTTATTGGTGCTAGGTGGGAGTGACTTTCATAGCAGCAGTCAAGCTTGTACCTGTAAATAACCATAATAATTGTTATTAAAATACACTGAAACCCCGGTGCAAAACCAATAGGAAGTAATATAAAATAGACACAAGTACCTGCATATATTTCTAAAAGAGTATATTCGTGTTAAAAGGCGTACAGGACATGAAAATACATAGCTATTGTAGGCTATTGCTTTTACATTCATTTGGTCAGTTTACATTAGTAAGTAGATATAAATTCAGAGATAAATACCTTTACCTGTTTACTCCAATTATTTGGAGCTTATTATTTTTATTGCTACCATCGCTAACACAATGAAATAAACGTAATAAATCATTTTATTCCTGTTCAAATTTTCCGATAATTTTTTTGACTTTTGTCTGTCAACGTCACGAGTAGTCACGACAGATACAAAAATCGTGGGTTTGACAATTTTTTTCTTAAAATTCTGTTTTTGAGTCGACTATTTTGAATATAATCTGTGCCGAACGCATAATTTCACCTCTATTTCGTTTCGCAACTAATCACCTGCTAACTAGCGTTTTTAAATAAAGAAAAGTAAATCATTGATTAAGAGCTAACTAATTAGTTAGCTAGTCAGTGGCTAATCAGTCATTAGCGAGATTTTTATAAATAAGGCTGTCAATGATCAAACTCAAACTCAAACTCAAAGCATTTATTTCAAATAAACCAATTACAGGCACTTTTGAATTGTCAAGGGGTCGGTCAGTCAGAAAGATGAAGCTAGTTGCCCATTCCAAAGCTTAGTAGGTACCTATGGAGAAGAACGGGCAAGAAACTCCATGGACACTCTTTTAAATCAAAATATGATTACAAATTATTGGTTACATCATTCATGTTGAAATTATGCATGTGAGAACGATGCAGAACGTTAAAAGCGTCCGTAATAAAGAGACGACAACAATTCCAATATTAAATTAAAATAAGCCGTGGCAGCCAAGAGATGACCAGTCCCCACTGACGGCGCCCGTTCACGAACATGACGTATGGATCAGCACCATTTAGCTCAACCATTTTGAAGGGAACTTAATGATCCAACACACACGCCACCACCAGCGAGACATTTGAGTGAGCATGACATACTCTCAGCCGTCAGGGCACATTCAAGTCAATGAAAGACAAACCTAGAAAATGGTAGCTTTATAGTAGGTACATAGTACTCACACATGTGCTATGCAATTATACAATACTACAAGATTGAATTTATACAATGTAAAGACAGTTTTTACAATCTTCAGTAGTTCCAAATGCTAGTCAATTAGTTAATGCGCCCTTGTGGAGCAGGACCAGCGTTGAGCCAAGCATTTTTATCAGCGATGTAATCCCCCAACTTATAATATGCTTGACTGCATAGTGTGCGTTTTATACAGGATTTAAATTTCGTTTCATTCAATTGAAGTATATGGGGAGGTATTTTGTTGTAACATTTTAAACAGTACCCCATGAAAGAAGAGTCTACTTTAGCCAGCCTGAAACCTGGTTGAACTAATTGGTCCCTATTTCTAGTGATATAATTGTGTCTTTCACCTCTTTTACTAAAACTATGTAGATTTTTCCTTACGTACATGATGTTTTCATAAATATATTGACAAGGTACCGTCATGATGTTAATATCTTTAAACCGTTCCCTTAGAGAGTCGCGCCTGCGGAGGCCATATATGGCTCTGATGGCTCTTTTCTGCAGAATAAAAATAGACTCAACGTCTGCAGCCCGTCCCCATAGTAAAATACCGTACGACATAATACTATGAAAGTAACTAAAATAGACTAGCCTCGCGGTACCTACATCAGTAAATTGACGGATTTTTCTCACAGCGTATGCCGCTGAACTGAGCCGTCCTGCAAGGGATGTTAAATGAGGACCCCATTGAAGCCTTGAGTCGAGCGTGATCCCCAGGAAAACAGTTTTATCGACGAATTCTAGTTTCTCTTGATTTATTCCTATCTCACAATTAGTACTTTTGACATTTGGTAAAGAAAATCTTATACATGTAGTTTTTTTCCCATTTAATACTAAATTATTAGCTGTGAACCAATTTTGGATCTGCAGTAGGGCGTTATTTACGTCTTCAAGATTTGATGCACGTCTATTAATTTAAAAAATTAAAGAAGTATCGTCAGCAAATAACACCATTTGTGGTTCGGTTTTCAACAAATGGGGTAGATCATTAATATATACTAAAAAGAGGAAAGGCCCCAATATCGAGCCTTGTGGTACACCCATTTTTACTTTTAATCCGAGTGAATTGACACCATTTATTTGAACTTGCTGTTGTCTATCATTTAAATAAGATTTTACTAAACTGAGCGCAAGTTTTCCAAGTCCGTAATGCTCAAGTTTCAATATTAAGGTTTCATGGTCGACGCAATCAAATGCCTTGGAGAGGTCACAAAAGATTCCTACGGCGTCTTGGGCCTCTTCCCACGCCGTAAATATGTGTTTTAATAAGGTGACACCGGCGTCAGTCGTACAACGTCCCTTGGTGAAACCATACTGTTGATCATGTAAGATTTTATTGGTGTTAAAATGATTGAGCATTTGATTCAGCATTACCTTTTCAAACACCTTGCTGAAAACCGGCAACACGGATACGGGTCTATAATTATTGGTGTCTTTACTGTCCCCTGATTTGAAAAGTGGTATTACCTTACTATATTTCATTAGATCCGGGA
This sequence comes from Dryobotodes eremita, assembly GCA_917490735.1. Taxonomy (NCBI): domain Eukaryota; kingdom Metazoa; phylum Arthropoda; class Insecta; order Lepidoptera; family Noctuidae; genus Dryobotodes; species Dryobotodes eremita. Next base: position 19,025,652 of record OU823257.1, read on the forward strand.
AGACTCCTTGATCCACACACAAATTAAATATTAAGGCCAAGTACGGCGCTATAGTCTCAACAATGGAGGTACAAACTTTGATAGACATTCCCCATATATCTTCGGTTAGTTTGATCTTGATTTGCTTGAAAGTTTTTATTATTATTATGGGGTTTATATGCTTAAATTTAAATTCAATCGGGCAGGATGAAACGTTTGCTCTTAATAATTCAATAGAACGCGAGGGGGACGAATTTAAGGTTTCAGTAGTTTTAAGTGGGATACTGGTAAAGAAATTTACAAATTCTTGAGCAACTTCTTTGTTAGTGCTTATGGGACCACGTGAAGTCTCGAGATTGAAATCATTATTATGTCTTTTATTCCTGTTAGTTTCATTATTGATAATTTTCCAAACCGTCTTTATTTTATTATCGGCTGATTTGATCTTGTTGCTAATGTACAAGGCTTTAGCTACCTTGCAGGTATTTTTGAAAGTTTTAGAGTAAGTAGCAACGTATTTATTAAAAGTTTCAGAGTTAACATAAGGCTTAAGGCCATACAGCTCAAATAATTTTTCCCTACTTTTCCTTATACCCTTAGTTGCCCAGTCACTGAACAAAAAATTTGGGCAAATAGTTTTTGTTTTCTTTTTTAGAGTAATATTGAACTCGGTGCGCACTACCGAAAAGAATTCCTCATAAAATTCATTTACATTATTTATAATATCTGATCTCGAATATAGATCTGCAAGGTATTTAAAAAAGTTAAAATTTTAGAAACCTCGAATGTGGACAAAATATTCAATTCGCGGTTGTTTTACTTTTGTTTTGAATCTGTCAAATCAAAATGATAAACGGCGGTCATTGTCGTCTTTCACCATCATTATTGAATTACTATCATGTCGCTAACACCAGAAGAATGTACACGTGTCGTCGTTATGTTAGAAGAAGGCAGAAATCAGCAACGTACAGCAAGAACAATAGGCATGTATGCGGTGTATGCAGTGCAGCGAGTCGTCCAACGTTTCCGCGAAACTGGGAAGAACATAAGAAGACCAGAAACCAGCAGACCGAGATGTACTACGGGTCGAGAGGATCAATTTATTGTTACGACCATGCTCCGAAATCAGCACCTCACGGCAGTTGAAGTAACAAATTAACTTCGAAAGACCCGTAGAGACGATGGAAGCGGGCGGACTGTAAGGCAGCGGATCCTTGAAGCTAATTTGACCCCACATAGACCCGCAAATGGTCCAAAACTTGAAAGGGAAGATCGGGTATCAAGATTACGTTACGCCCGCGAACACGCACAACGGGGAGACGAAGAATGGGTAAGACTAATATTTTTTGACGAATCCTTATTTATGCTGTATGTACCGTCACCAAAAGAGATAAGTAACCAGGGTCGTCGGATATAGTTGAAGTTTAGTAAGAAATCGATGGATGTTTTCATATGAAATTTAATTTGATAAATTAACTGTTTGTTTTCTATTAATGAAATTAAATTTTATTAGAAAACATTCATCAGTTTCTAACTAAACTTCAACTATATCTAAGACCCTGGTTACTTATCTCTATTGGTGACCGTACATGATGGGCGGCGAAGAGTCTACCGACGGCTAGAAGAATGTTTTGTTCCAGCTTGTTTTGAGGAAAAAGTGCCGGTCGGCGGTGGATCTGTTATGGTTTGGGCTGGAATCTCTTCAGAGAGTCGCACGGAGTTAGTGCTGATACAAAATGGTACGCTAACTAGTGCAAAATATGTGGAAGAAATTCTTAATGAGTATGTCGGCTCACATTTAATGAATATAGGTGAAAATTCAAAACTCATGCATGACTACGCCAGGCCACATACAGGGGTGCTAGGACAGGAAACCTCCCCGTGTGCCCGTGGGCTGGAGTTCCCTTATGGATGCGTCCGGGGGGAAGGCCAGTCTCCGGGACGGTGTACCCTGGGGTGCAGGCAATTAATCCCCATTAGGTACTAAGTGCCTGAGGGGATCCGTTGCCCGTATGCTAATATCCTGTCAGGCGGTTGACCACTCCCTCCTCTGCTTACAGAGGGCAGGTCGAGTGGGCGCAGAGTGGAGGGCGGGCGGGATGGTCCGAGGATGAGGGCCCAATGAGGGGCGAAAGAGGAAGCTTTGTCACATGTCTCTCTGATCCTAACAGAGGACATGGTGGAGAAGTATGGGCGGCGCTTGTTGTGCACTCACCCAGCCAACGAGCTAGCAGCGGGAGAACTAATTCTACTGACTGCACCCGTCGAAATCGTAATCCGTAAAGAGATCACAGTCATGTTTTGTGACTTGGAACGGGACGAGAGTCTTGGCTTAACAGCCCGGGCCGTGAAGAAGATAATCTCTATAAAAAAATCGTCTAATACCAAGCTTTGGTGCGCGGCGAGGGTATGAATGGCTGAGGAGTGTGTCATCTACAACTTTGTAGTTGTAGGTGGCGCATCAGGCGCGAGCGCACCTCCAGCCAGGGTACCAGTGGACCCTCTGGTTGGGTTATAAATTCACACTTACCTAGGGACAGGAAGTGAACCTAGGTAGAGTTTTTAGATGCCCCACACTCGTGGGAACAGAATGTATAATTTTTTTAACAAAGCCAAACTAGCGAAGAGGAGGGCAGTGATGCGGGGTTGGAGTCCGACGCTGCATTTGGCGCGAGGGGCTCTTTCAAGAGCCTGGAGCGCGAAGTGATGGAGGCTGCTGGGAAGAACCAAAGGCTCTTCCAGAAGCGCCTCAAATCAGGGGATGGCCAGGGGTCGTCCTCTGATAGCGGGGGGAGTTCCGCCCGAAAAATCGGGAAAACATGTTGACGTGGTGGAGTCCGGGAATGGAGACGGTGGACCGTGGTCGCAGGCGCACAGGCAACTGAAGGAACACGGTTGGGTTTTATTTAGTAAAAGTCTGACACGCCCCTCCGTAGTAAGTTATTTGATGATTTCCCATCCAATAAAAAAAGGCCACATACAGCCATCAATCGCCTGGACAGGCCCGCGAGAAGCCCGGACTTGAATCCAATTGAACATGTTTGGAACGAGTTTGGTAGGTGTGTTAGAAATTGAAAACCCGCCCCAGTAACATTTCGAGATCTGAAACATGCGTTAGTGGAAGAATGGACCAGTATCCCGCAACATCTCATAAGAAACTTAATAAACAGCATGCCCAATCACCTGTCAGCTGTAAGAAGAGCCCGTGAAGACAGTACAAATTATTAATTTGTTTTATAGTTCGTTTTTGTGTATGTGAGGTCATACCATTATTTTATCAACGTAAAAATTATTGATATTTTGTTTTTTTTTTTATGTAATTTTGACAATTAAACTAATAATGTTTCCAACATTTGGTGTTGTTTTATTAACTGGTAAATTATTTACAACATACAGCTTCATTCATGCCGCTAGCTCTATTATTTTAAGAGTAACTTTAGTGTTTCTAACTGACCCGTATTCTTTGTCTCGAGTGTACTCGTATTATAGCTAGGAATGATACCTGCAAGTTTTACTGATAATGACTATACTTTAAATAATTTAAAATCATCATTTATCATAATCTGTATTGTAACATTTTCAATAAAAAGAAGTATTACAACGTAATCTCCCTGACAAATGCTTCCGAAAAATTTGGGAACATTATATCCCAGTACTTTTTCTTAAAATTAACTAAATAAAGGTAAAATTACCAAAGTAATCGTAACATGAGTGGCGGGGACACGACGTCTTATAAAAAGAGCGAGCGATCTTGGTTATTGGAAAACATTTCAACTTTTGGAAAACAAAGAATCTTACTTAAAACTTTGGACCATCATTAGACACTCGCGAGATCAAAGAAGAACTTTGGAGACAACTAGGGATTAGATTTCTACTTGAACGAAGAAAAGTTAGTTTATTTTGAAACTGGAAGTGATTCGGAATATTTGAAGTGGCGAATTTACAACCGAAAAAAGTGCTAGCTTGATCAAATTAGTTTTGATTACAATTTAAAAAATAAATTGCCTGAACTTTTTTTTTACTTCTCATGAAGAAAGAAAAGCAAGGTATTAGGCTCGCCTCCTAGTATGAGGGGGTTCAATGTATTCTCGGTATGAGAGTGATTTACTAATGATGTGGGTAATTTGATTAATTAATTAATTAATAACATTATATAAGGGTACTAGCGACCCGCCCCGGCCTATGTCTAGATAGCCTATGTCTCCCGGAGATAGTGTAAAAAGTAAGAACAATTGAATTTTACTGTATTTCGTTTATTACAAAATAAATTTAGGTTATACCTTAGCCTCAGGAACACGTGGTGGTTATGCTATTAAATCGTAGCTTATATGAAACGTTTGTATTTTTAACATAGCGCCATCTATTGAATACTTACTCAATCCAGTCAACAGATATCGCCATCTGTTAGAATCGTTTGGAGCTAACAGATAATTGTGACTGTCAAATAATAGACAAATAATTTGCAATAAAATAATATTGCGACTATAAATTGAGATGAAAGCTATCCTATCTTTTAATTTGGATCAAATTGCACACGGTGTGCAAATCAAATATAAAATCGGTTCAGTAGTTTAGGAGTCCATCGCGTGGCTTGAAAGGCACCACGGCGTCCTCACCTTCTGCCTGACGCAGGTCCTCACCGGACATGGCTGTTTCAGGAGGTTCCTGTTTCGGATAAGGCGGGAGGAAACGCCCGGGTGTTATCATTGTATGGATCGACCGGAGGACACGGTGGAGCATACGGTGGAGGTCTGCCTGGCTTGGGCGGAGCACCGCCGTGTCCTCGTGGCGGCGGCGACCTCTTGCGTCCGGCCCTGGTTCAGGCCAAGGTACGGAGCGAGAGGGAATGGGAAGCCGTCACCTCTTTCTGCGAAGCAGTAATGCTCGCGAAGGAGGAGGCGGAGCGCGAGAGGGAGAGGCAATCACTGCACCCTCGCGCCCCTAGTCACCGCAGAAGGAGATACCCTGGGCGTCGGAAGTCGATTGCCGACTCCCGGCCACCGTAGGCGCGGGCTTGCGGACGGCGAGCAATGGGCAGCTCGCCGTCCGGTAAGGACCAGGCCCGGGTCGACGGCGCGTCGTGTTCCACGCGCGCCTCAAAGAGATGTCAGCAAAATTGACGGGGTCCGATAGGACCGATGCCTGCCGGGGCTGCGGATTGTTCGAAAGAGTTACCGTGGCCCTGGCGCACAGGCAACTGAAGGAACACGGGTGGGTTTTAGTCAGTAAGAGTCTGACACGCCCTTCCGCTCCACCCGGAGCGGGAGAGGTCATTTGATGATTACCCACCAAAAAAAAAAGGAGTCCATCGCGGACAAACAACGTGACACGTAATTTTTATATACAAAGATAAAGGTAAATTTTAATATAGTTGTGATCATTAGTTTGCTAGTTATCCTTAGTCAACGACAACTAGAATGGCTAACGAATGACAATGTTAAAGAAAATCGAGCACCGCGTTGTTATTAAATTCCTTATCAAACAAGGAAAAATTCAAAACTATTCACGAAGAGATGGTAGTTGTTTACCAAGATTCTGCACCTTCGTTATCTACGGTTCAAAAATGGTCAAGTGAATTTAAAAGGAGCAGAGAGAGTATTGAAGACGACACTCGCTCGGGCAGCCCGGTTACTGCCTCAACGGAAGAAAACGTGAAAAAAGTTGAGAAGCTTATACTGGAGGATGCCCGAATGAAGATGAAAATGATAGCAAAGATGACCTACCTCTCCGTTGGTGCCATGCACACTATTCTTCATGACCTTCTTTACCTTTCAAAAGTCAGCGCAAGATGGATGCCGCGAATATCACGGCGCCTGAAAAACAAGTGCTAATCGAGTGCTGTAGAGACTTTAGAGCTTTGTGGTGAAGTTCCAAGAAATTGTTACTGGAAATGAAACGTGGATTCATCATTATGACTCTGAAAGTAAGTAGGATTCCATGCAGTGGCACAAGAAGGGTACTGCGCCCCCTAAGAATTTGAAAGTCGTTCCGTCTGCCGGAAAAATCATGGCCAGTGTTTTAGGACTCAAAGGGAATTTTGCTGATTGAGTACACAAAAAAGGTGAAACTATAAACGCAGATTCCTACGCATCCACTTTACGATATTTACGGGAAGCAAGTAAAGAAAAAAAACGGGGTAAACTGACCAACCCAGTGTGTTGCTTCTTCACGACAACGCCCAGGTCCACATGGCACGTGTTTCCAAGACCGCTGTGCGAGGTTGTGGTTTCGAAGAAATTAACCACCCACCCTATAGCCCGGAACTAGCCCCAAGTGATTATTATTTGTCCCTAATTTGAAAAAAGATCTACGTGGGAAACGATAGTCCAACGATAAAGAGCTCAAGGCCGTAAATTCGCATTTTTCAGAGAATGAGGAAAGTAATTTTTTACAGGGTATTGAAAAGTTAATTTCGAGATGAAAAGAGGAGCAAAGCATTAAAAGCATTGAGGTAATGCAGGATTACATAGAATAATAAAAATAATCTAAATTTAATTTACGTTTTTCCATGCCGGTACCGAAAATACATTGAATACCCCTCGTACATGAGAGTAAACTTTATTGGCAAAATGTGGTCTATATAGGTACCTTTCTGCCTATCCGTCGGGGAAAACAGACATGATGTTATGAATATGTTTATAAAGAAAACAACAACCGGTTGACACCCTGACATTAATAAAAAATATTTTATTAAAAAAATAAGAACAAGCTGTCAAAAAAAAAAACAGTACAATTGAAAAATAACTTTAATTTTGGAAGTCGGTGGCAAAAAAGGACCAAAAACACAGACTTCCAAAATTAAAGTTATTTTTCACTTTGTAGTTTTTTTTTTTTTGTAATAAAGTTTTTATTTTTCAGTTTTTAGTTGTGGTGCCTGCCCCACACAGATTCGTCTACCTTCACTTGCTAAGTAAATAACAGTGACAGGAAGTTATTATAACATCATCAACATACACTAAGTGGAAAAAATACGTATTATTGAAGCTTACTCAAAAACCACTCATCAGAACTTAATCAAATTTGTGTGGGACTACTCTATAATTATATTCATTCAAACAAAAGAAGAATTTTTCAAATGGGCGTATAAAGGCGAAACTCCGAGGTAACAAACAAAAAAAAATACAACCGAATTGAGAACCTACTCCTTTTTTTGAAGACGGATAAAATGTTGAGTATCGCTAATTCATTGACTTTCTATAGATATTGGCAAATATTTTGTAGAAGAAATTAGATTTTTTCACTCTATTACTTACAGTACAATACCAATACCATTACAAGTACTATAAATAAATTCAACCACGCTCTCCTACCACATCCAGGTTCAACCAGCCTCGCATATCTCCGTCCTAGGGATAAAATATTCCGTTTGTACGTTATGTTTTAGAAATAAACTAACCTAAAGTCCCGGATAACTCTTCCTAGTTACTGTGGGACCCTAATTGAGACCTTTGGACTTCCTTTAGTGACCTTTGAATCGGGAGTTCTTGAATAAATTATTGGAGCTAAAATGCCTTGAGAGAGTATCGATAAGGTAGCCAATAAGGACCAAAAATGGTGGTCCTGGGTTCGCACTTAGCTGAATTTTTTATATCGGTATTTGTGGGTTGGTCCTCGGTTACGATTTGGTGGCCATTGTTGTATTGTTTAAGTACTTTGCCAGTGTGGTGTGTTTCTTTATTTACATTGTGGATTATGGTACTATGTACTTGAATGCGTAGGCTTGAGAATATGGTGTTTACTTTAACTGAGTCAGTTGAATATTATCGTTTCTAAGTTATTTTTCAACTTTTCAAGTTATACTAGGACATCATTGTCCAATAAGAATTTAAAATATCGTGAGGGAACCTTTACTTAATCGTTTGTTGCTGTTTCCAAGTTTTCCACAGGTTTGATGATCCTGGATGATAATCATCTCTATGAAACACATCTTGAGCAAAGTAATGGTTTATGCTGTTTTCTATGTATATTATAAGAAGAGAGTTTCGCATACAGTAGGAAAATAATTACACCCAAATATAACATTTATTTATGTAAGTACTACATTACTACTTACATAAATAATTTTATTACATAAATACGAAATTACGATGTTAATAGAAATGCGAAAATTTGTTCGCCTTTCAGAATTACCGTTCATATTACGTAATACTTCAGAGCCTCTAACGAGCTGCTTTTACAGCTTTTAATAATAAACCCACGAAATATGGATATATTTCTATAAGTGCTTTTGTTTGTACCTTCGCCTAAGTCATATTTTTATTTTGGTTGGGAGCTAAGTAATGATCGCTCCTGTGACGTAATTATGGGCTTGGATTTGCTTTTACTGGTTAAGTAAAAGAGTTTTCTGTGATTGGCTTGCATCTAAAGGAAACTAAGTACCTACAATATTCAAATAATTTCTGTACTTAAAATAATATTGCTAAGATTAGTTAAGTTGTGGCGAAACATGGGTTACGCCACAACTTATACGCCTCTGCCTGATCTTCTGGAAAATATAGGGGAGATTTTGGTTGTGTTGTCATGGTTATTTTTAGGTACAAGACTTATTGCGTTGCTAATTAACGTTGGGTGACGACTCCAGAAAACCATTGAAATCAGTGGTGCTGATATATAGAAACATACAAGTTTTACTGTCTTTTATCGGTCTGCGATGGCAATTATGACTGCCTATTTAATTATGGAAGTTTATGCACTGCCTTGATACAATCAAAACCATCTTTACAATTTTTATTTGTTTTACTTATTTAAGTTATGTTGTGTGTTTTGTAGTCTGTGCTAAACAAATGTATTTTCTTTCTTATTTCTTTCTCTTGCATTCTTAATAAATTTTTCATAACATTTCACTTACCTTCATAACGCTAATGAACCAGCGGAATCAAGTTAGAAATACGATAACACAGAAATCAAGTCAGTCAAACTCGTAATAATTTCCCTTACTAATACCCGACTTGAATATTTAATGGAACTGCGTTTCCACGACCGTCTGACTTAGCTTAATTTTCAGTTCGAACCGTATATAAACCGGCAAAATTCAGTACGCTACGCTAGATGGTAGGAGGCTATTCCATTTGAAGGCATCACAATTTGGTTGCGCTATACGTCGTAGATTGAGAAACTAGCATACGTACGCCGAAGCGAACTGCACTGAATTTTGGTGTTTGATTTAAAACGAAATTAATGATCTGTATTTTAATTAGTTAAGTAATAAATATCTTATGGTATTACATTTATGTCTATTGTAAGACTACTCGTTAATAATTAATGCTATTGATTCAATGATTATTGTTTTGTTACTCAAATTACGCTTTACCTTAATTATTGTTTTATAAATGTTGTCTTACATCTTGCACTTGCCATTTTTTTAATAGCTATTACATTGTTTATATAATTATTCGGAAAAATATAATTGACTTACTAAGGGGTAAAGCCGTTCATAATTATAACGTCCGTTAACAGATGGCGCTTGTTGCTCCGTACTGCTTTATCATAGTACATAATTAGGCGTCGTAACAGAAATGTTAAAAAGATATCGTTCACTTTACACTTCAAAAAGTGTAAAGTGCTCCAAGTGGAAGTATTGAAAAATATTTGATTTATTATATATTGAGTGTTTTTATTTGAAACTAGCTTTACCCGGCCCGGCTTCGCACAGGTAGCTCTGAGTATCTAACACCTACCCTATCTACCCTACCCTACCTACCCTACCCACCTACCTAGAACCTACCCTACCTACAGTCCCTACAGTGTCCCTACAGTTAGACGTTGTCCTGTCAAAATTGGGTCCATCAATCCATTGGGTTTTTCAATTTTTTTTTTCTTTTAATCTACCCCAGTAAAGGAGGTGTATAAACCAAAATAGAAAAACAAATCGGTCAAGAGACTAAGGAACAGAAATTCACTTTTATTTGAATAGATATCTAGTCTAACACTATAGATAAATTAAAAGAGATCAAACGATTCTGGGGCCATTACTCTGCTTATGAAATGAGGCCATGAGAGCCAGAGTGGCCTAACTACTTTTTCCAGGAACTCTTCTTCATCTTTATTTTTATCGTTGAAGTTTATTAAGAAACCGATGGATGTTTTCGAAAGAAATTTAATTTGATAAATGAACTGTTTGTTTTCTATTAATTAAATTAAATTTCATTCGAAAACATCCATCGGTTTCTTACTAAACTTCAACTATATCCGATGACTCTGATTACTTATCTCTTTTGCTGACTGTACATGTAATGATCTTCGGGTGAAGAAACTCATGAGAAAAAGGTGACCAATTCGTATATAAAGCGTGGTCATTAGCACAACAAAAAGTATCACCTTTAGGCCAACGCCTCTGATTTTCTTTTAAAAATCTCCAGTTTTGTCTGCTTTCTACACTCCTATATCATCTCAGTACGACATCTTTTCTTCCAAATTAATACGTCACTGTTTTACTTCAGCGTCTCGCAGTAAAACCATTAAGATGCCTGCTGTGTACCAAGCAAGGACAAAGGACCAAGGCCGGTGCATAAGGACCATGTTTACGATGCTTACAAGGCGCATAATAGAGTGAACGCGGCAACACTCGACAGCGTCTGTGTTGGTGTGACACGGGCCTAACTGGCTTCTTGGTGGTTTTTTATCTTGTATGTTTTTCGTAGGTATTAGGAAATGAAGAACGGTTACTTATGTGGTTACTCCGTTGATGAAGCGTACCAAAATGTCGAATACCCGGGAATGACATCTGTACTGAATAAAGAATTTCTAATTAAAGTTATCGTAAGTTTAATTAGGACATGCACATAAAAATATGTTAGGTGCGGTAAATGTTCTAAAACGAAATATTAAGTAACGAAAACAATGAAAAAACTAATCATGTCAGAAAGTAGGTAGCACCTATTACAAGTCTGTTTACTAGTGGTTTACTACTTCAGCTACGGTGTAGACGGCGCTACGACGTAGACTGTGCTACGGCGTAGGCTGTGCTACGGCGTAGACTGAGCTACGGCGTAGACTGTGCTACGGCGTAGCTTCTTAATAATAATAATAATAATCGTTTATTTCGGAAATCAGGTTCCATTTTGTTAGTATTACAGTCTTAAAGAAAATGTTAGTACGTAAAATATTAAACTAATCGGGCATGAAAGGAGAACCACTCATCTTCTGTTGCAAAGAGAGTGCCACCCCATCCACGCCTGCAGCATTGGTGAATCCCACCGTTCAGACAAAGTCTTCAGGAGAACATTAGAGGTGATCCGTATCCGACTCAACAATGAAGCGCAGCGCGTGCGCATCACAGCGAAGAAATCCTGTGTGCGCGCTTCTGCGAACATGGCAGATGCGCTGCACCACCGCGGCAGCCCCAGCATTCCCCTGAAGGTGTTGTTATATTGGACGCGAAGGGCACTGTACGCGCGATGCGTATAATTCACCCATAGCGCGCACGTGTACAGTGTCTGGCAGTACGACTTGAATAAAGTAATTTTTACGTCTCTTGTACAACGTGCGAACCTACGAGCGAGCATATTACACCGCACGGACAGCGCCCTTCGTTCCCTCTCAATGTCCATATCATCCGATGAGTCGTCGGTGACCCAGTGACCAAGATATTTAATCTTACTCACCTGTAAAAGTGGTGTCCCGCAAAGAGTGATCACGGGCGCACGATATTGTTTTTTTCCCGACTTAAATATCATAAATTCACTTTTTTGGCGTTATATCTCAGCCCATGAGCCTCCGAATACGCCTCACAAATATTCAAAAGACACCTTAAAGCTCTGACTGAGGGACTCAACAGCACCATATCGTCAGCGTCTTAATCTTCATAAATCTATCAATAGTATAAAAAAGCCCGGAGTCTGGATTTGTGCTCGGATGATGGCAATAGGCTCGCCCCCTATTACATGCGACTTAAACATAACTGGCGAAATGTGGGTGTACTTTAGGTACACTTCTGCCTATCCCTTCAGGGATTACAGGCGTGATTACAGGTGCCAGTACTACGCACCTGACCTTCCTGAAGAACATCACCAATAAGGTTACCATTTATATGTCAGACTCTTACTGACTAAAACCCACCCGTGTTCCTTCAGTTGCCTGTGCGCCAGGGCCACGGTAACTCTTTCGAACAATCCGCGACCCCGGCAGGCATCGGCCCTATCGGACCTCGTCGATGGTCATCATCAATAAAGTCACTATATGTCCTCCTAGGGCGACCCCTCCTGGCGTTTCCACTCACATCTGCCTTGTAAATACCTTTTGTTAGTCGCCTTCCATTCATCCTTTCAACATGACCAAACCATCTAAGCATACTCTTTTCATTTTAACATAATATAAATAAAGAAATTTAGATATTTTCTATAGTCATAAGCACCGTGCTAGTACTTACACACGTATTAATAGAGATTACCTATTGTTTCATAATAATTTTCAATAAACGATTGTCTTTTTGAAGATAGTGTATGTGAAATAATGTGAGTGATAAAAATTCTGGCCCAGTTAATTGTTAATTTACGAGTAACAGTCAATTGTTTTCAAGAATTCCCCATACATTCTTCGATCTACATCTTTTATTTATTACGGCAATCAATCCATTTTTAACCGACTTCAAAACAAGGAGGAGGTCATCAATTCGACTGTATTTTTTTTTATGTGTGTTAGCTCAGAATTTTTTTCTGGGCGAACCGATTTGGGTGATTCTCTTTTTATTTGAAAGCTGGTGCTTCTCATGTGGTCCCATTTAAATTTGATCAAGTTCTGACCAGTAGTTTTTGAGTTATTCTTAATACTGCGTATTTTTTCCACTTACATAGTTTATATTGATAATGTTTTAATAATTTCCTGTCACGGTTATTTACATATCAAGTAGTGGTATACGAATGTGTATGGGGTAGGTACTACAACTAAAAAGTGAAAAATAAAACATTCTAACAAAAAACAACCGGCTTCCAAAAAAAAAACACAAAAAAACCTGAACAATAATTTTAATTTCGGAAGTCGGTGTCTTCGGTTGTGTATTTTCGTTTTAGGCCACCGACTTCCGAAGTTTTTTCATCAGACAATCTAAATAATTTGTAATCGCGTAACACACTAACAGTAGGAATAACTTTCATTTTGACAGTTCAACAACATTCATTGCATTATTTACGTTGTTGAACAGACAAATTTTCGAACGTATGAACCAATGGATTAGCAATAGGCTTCAATATGATTCAGACTGTGATAGATAGAGTGTTACGCAATTAGGGTGCGGGTTACTTTTTGTTTTTCCAAATAAATTGGATTCAGTTGTGAAGTTTGGAGCCAAATAAAATAAACGTATGTTCACGAAAAATTGAGATTTATTAAATTTCTCCGTTTTATTGAGATAGCTAGTTTGTGATTCTCTTTACGTTTTGCGTATTTCTGGGAAATACTGTTTGAGGTAAGTAGAGTTTTGAGGTTAGTAAATGGATACAACATAAAATATAAGAAATATATAATAGAATAACAATATAAGAAAAAATTTATTATCCAGGGAAAACAGTAAGCAGGTTTATATAAACGTATTTTCTTTCTTTCTTGTTTACAGGTTAATATTTACCATTGAGCCCCAAACTAGACACACACCCCTTTATTTATAAACGTTGCTTACAGTTAAGTAATGATTAGCGACTGTTTAACCATACATTTTTGACGTTTAAGCGTTTCCTAACTTTAATCGTCGTTTATAAATAAACCCCTTAGTCTGTAAATAAAAATGGAGATCTTTTCCTGGTGACTTTTAAATAAATTATTAATTATTCTTGATAATAAGTTAAACTTAATTTCCTGGCGACAAAAAATTTCACGGATTTTTTTCCAGTGACCTTCGAATATTACATTGAACATTAAAAACAAAGAACACGCGCACATTGAACATCAGGTTCTAGTGGTTCCATAATTATTTCTACCTACTTAATGTAAATGTTAAGTTAATTCATTCACTGACAGAAAATCCACAGTGTAAACCGCTAGGTCTAGAAGCATGAAATTTTGCACAAAAGTTTTTTATATAACGATAGTGAGTACCAAGGCAGGATTTTCATATAACGATAGTGAGCACTAAGAAAGGATTTTTATATAACGATAGTGAGCATTAAGGAAGGATTTTTATATAGCGATAGTGAACACTAAGGAAGGATTTTTATGTAACGATAGTGAGCACTAAGGAAGGATTTTTTAAAATTCATCGCCTAAAAGGATTAAACAGGGAATTAAAGTTTGTATGGAAGTTCATCATTTTCGCCGATGAGAAATTCCGTCGGGCACATGGCTTGTAATGTATAATTTCAAACTTATTGAACACAGTTCGCCTACATTACGCCAAATAAATATGACCCTCGTGATATTGTAATGTGGTTGCTCTAAACTGACTACGAATCTAGAAACCAGGCTCCTACAAAGAATACTCCAATGGAATATACCGATAAAATTTTGCTAGAATCGGGGATCGAACTTAGGACAGCGCGCTCAGCAGTCGCTTTTGCGATCACTAGACTCACGAGGCATAAAAGAGCCTGCTACAATTTTATAATCAAATCTACATAGAAATCATTACAGATGGTTTAAAAAACAATATTTTAAGAATCTCAGTAACTTCAGAAGTCCTTAATTTTTTTATTGTGTTTTCATAAAAATAACAAAGGAGGTTTTATATCTCATTGTTTTCTTTTATTAATCTCTGGTCGTTGTTTTGTTACAATATATTTCATTTTGTATCAACGCTTTAGGCGCGTTAGACGATTTTCTACCCTATGATTCATACTACAAGGTATAATTTTAGTTGTATTTTGTTCAATTTTTATTTTGTCGGTCGAGATGGGCTAATAATATGGGTATTATGTAGAAGTACCTTTTGCTTGAGGATTCTTCGTGACCTTTACGAAAGGCAACAATCAAAAGATTTTGGGAACTGTTAGAAAATCATATTATTATGTGATTATGTAAGGTTTATTCAGAATTGAAATTATAAGTACATAAATAATAACTTACATCTAATTAATTAACCTAACCTAACTAAAACTATTAACAAACTAAAAAATGGCGTCAAAAAATTGCTCCGCATCGCTGTCGACTGGTAATGTACCCAAGAGACTGGCGGCATTGCCACGTTGTATGGCAATGCTTAGCCTCTGGCCAAAGTAAAAGCCAGCCCTTGGGTAAGTATTTAAGTATTATGTAAGGTTATTTTGTGATTGGACTATTTGACTATGTATCTATTATGATGTGAAGATGGAAACTATTTTGTTAGACAATGACGATGGGAAGAGACCAGACGGCATGGCGTTCGACCTCTGGTGTCGGACGCCACCTGTGTCGACACCCTTGCGCCATCTCCTGTTCCAAGCACGGTGGGCTGTGCTGGAGCCACTGCTGCGGCTGTTGAGGGTCTCAGCAGCCGCAGCAGTGGCGCAAATACTGCAACCTTATGGGTTACTACAATTTTAAGCCGTTTGGCTCAAAACGCTCGGATAATTGGGCCCGAAAGCCTACCCCCCTTTTCACCCGGCTACAACGAAGCAAAAAGGAGGGTAATGGTTTTTGACCGGTATGTATGTAGGTATGTGGGTATGTTTGTATTTATGTTAATCTGTTTCCTCATAACTTCTGAACTTCTTATAATAATTGGACAAATGAAGTATCGTTGGAAGCGTCTTGATTGTCCGCTGATTATAGGCTATGTAACGTCACATTAAATTGATAATGGCGCCCTCTAGAGGTCATTAAGTCATGAATTAAAATGAAACAACAAAACAATACGTTTTAACGGTAGTAAGCGATCATAAGCTTTAGAGCATAATGGCATATGACCATGACTATCCTCTGAACTTCATTATGAATATCGCACCTTTAAAAATAAACCGTTACTAAACGAAAATATAAAATTTTACACAGGAGCTTAAATAAAAAGAAATACACGGCTTTTTGCAATAGAATTTAGGATTATGGTGATTTGAGCCATCTTTTGAGGTCATAATGATGGGTATTTATTTACATTATAACATAAGTTCTATTGCAAAAAAGCCGTGTATTTCTTTTTATTTAAGCGCATATGTAATATTTTATATTTTCGTTTAGTAACGGTTTGTTTCTAAAGGTGCGATGTGTATTAATTACATTAAAATATATAACGTGTAAGTTGTTTATATAATGAACAATAAATATTGAAAGTACATAACAATTTTTGATGAGAATATTTTCTTGTTTTATATCTCCTTTTTAGAACGCGATTTTTCAGTAGTCGGGTTTTAGTTTTTGAACTTACTTTTTTAAGGTCTTGCCGACTGGTTGAAACTTCACTTCACCAGAGGGTGGCTCGTTCTTTGGCCAAAGAATTAGCATTGTCATTCAACGTGGCAATGCTGCTCTAAGTCTTCTGGGCACGTTTCCGGATGACAGTGATGCGGACGATTACTTCGATGCGAAAGAATCCTTTTGTTTTTTATTTATTTGTTTGTATAGTTGGTTAGTTATCAGTCATTTAATTAAGTACTTAACTAATGTAAGTAGTTAGTTGTGTTATATTGTGTATACGCATTTTAATGATATTACTTAAATGTAAATACTTTATTGTAATATAAAAAGGTACATTTACTATTTTATTTGGAGTTAATATACAGCAGTTTGTTATATGCGTTAATATTTTATTGTTCTTCGTATTCAGCAATGATCCTTGAAGGAGTCACTCAATTTTGTGTTTTCCAAAATAAATCAGATTTTGATTTCTTTTTCACGCAAAGTTATCAGTCAACGTAAATCTAGTATTTAGTGAATCTTTAGTTCTATTTCGCATAAGCTTGTACTTGTTTTGTTCTCAAACGGTATTTTATTAAATATTTCAGCCGATCTTTATTTTTAATTCCTTTAGTTTTCATAACAGAGGCCACAGTCCATTGACTGACGCCAAGATTAACTTAGTACCCATATTAAAATAATAATTCACATTTTTAGAATCTTAAGGTCAAAGCCTCAACCCTTTTCGTTTAAAAATCTATCTAGAAAGTAAATTCCTTATATCGTCACCCTTTATCATTCTTCCCTTATTCCAAAACTAAATTACCTACATACCTAAGTCTTCATGAATCGATTATTCAAAACGGTTATAATGCATTCGAGGACACGAACTGTCTTGATTCAGCCTGGGCTCTCATCAATCACAGACAGGTCTCAGGGCCGTTTCTCAAGGATCGGGACGAAGGCATGAGGTTCTTTTTTAGGCTTATTTTTTTTTAGACTGTTGAGACTATTATTGGGGGTGGTTTCAAAATTGAAGCTTTTTAGTAGGTACCTATGTTTCCTGTTGGAAGGTTTAGTATGCGATCTAAGGGTTAAAGCTCATAACAGTGTTGTATTATTTTTTGTGAAGTACAAAATTACTTCTAGTATGTTATGTAGGTACCCCCTAGGCGCTTGGCCGTTGCGCTAAGGGTACATAAGAATTTGTCCTACAGCTTTTAAGATAAACAAGTTTAAAAAATAAAAATAAAAAATGCTATGAGCCTTTCAGGACGAATCAATAAAATCAAAAACAAGAAACAAAATGTTTTTTTTCACATAAACCTACATGGGCACTTATGAAACGTCAGAAGCTTGGTGCTCGGTTCCAATTGGTCGTTTCCTATGGAGATGAGCCGGCAAGAAACTCCACGGTTACTCTTTTAAAAGTAATTTGCTTTTACAATGTTTTCAAATTACAGTGTTAATAGGTATGGGACGACAGTGTAGGCCTGTCAATATGAATATTAAGGTAAGTATCACTTGGTTTTGTATAACAACGTTTGCCAAAATTATTCTGTGGTAAAGGCCTTTACTCGAGGATCCAAAGCAAACCATATACTTTTTCATTTACCCCTTTAAAAACCGAACATAAATTAAACCATATTGGTGATGTTCTTCAGAAAGGTCAGGTGCGTAGTACTCGCAACCGGCGTACGTGTATGACCAGATGTATGAACGTAAACGAGCCAAAAGAAGTAAGTAAGGATCGTAGCAGATACCGTCCTCAAGTTTCTGCTTTCCCCCATGGGAAGAAGGCGTGAGTGTATGTACGTAATTAAACCATGGTGGTTTAATTAGGTTCAGTTTTTGCATGCTGCAACAAAGCTATATAATTAAGGGAATTAAACACAAAAGGCGTTATTTTGCAGTAATTAAACACCTATCGCCCGCAGTAGTGGACATTAGTAACGTATTTGACTTGTGCGAGTACAGTGCAGTGCTTTGGTAGGTACAAGAGTGGTCGGTTATTGTGTAACGAGCGATTGCTAAAAGCGACTGGTTGCTGAAGTTGTTACTTTGGTATAACTATGAAAAAAAAAGCTGGTTACTATTATTTACTATCGGTTTTGTTATTTTATTATTTATTTATTTTATATATATTTTTTTTATTGTTTTAAATGCTTCTTTTTTATTTTTTATTTCTTTCTTTCTTTATTTTTTGGCAAACTATCGTTGACCAATGGAACACAATTACTAATCAATTATTACTTTACCCCGGGGGGTCAACGCTTATCAATAAGGTAAGGCGATAGTGCTTTTACCTCATTGCCATTTCCTATTCATCCAATAAGGGTTTTCATGAAAATTCACGGCACCAGTTGGCGCCACCTTGACAAGAGGTCCTCCGTTTCGACAATGAATATAAATTATATGATAACGTTCATCATTCGTTTCATTCATTCGTTCATCATTCGTTTCACTCATGCGTTCATCATTCGTTTCATTCATTCCTTCATCATTCGTTTCATTCATTCGTTCATCATTCAGTCACGACTAACGAAAATATAGGTGCTTTGACACTTTTGACAGGTGCCAGGACCTGACGTCACAATGCTGCCAAATATTGAACGTCGTTTCAGAAAACCCTCATTGATCAGTTGCCAGTGATCTGAAAACCACTTGTCAAACGTGGTTTTTCTGGTGATTTTTGAGTTAACAACGAACTGTTACTGACTGATTATGAACGAAGTTGCGCTCAAACACATTTTTCTAAAAACTTCTTTAAGAGACAAGCCAAAAGTCTGTAAATTTTCTGCCAGTCAACTTTTGGGTGATGCAGTCAACTATGGTTCTATGTACGTGGCCGTAAACAAGCTTCAGTTGAACTGGTTTTTAAACAGCAACCAACTTTTGAAGAAGTATACACGATAAACCTACGTAACATGGGAATACAGTTGATTGATGTCAACGGTGCCCGCGGGACGACCGGCCGGCTTTATTGATTGTGCCCACTGTAGGGGCTACTGATTTTAATGCTTTTTCTTATTTTTCTTTGTCTTTAAAGGATAGGTGTGAGTTTTTAGATGCTCATTTTTGAGATAGCTGTTCTACGTGTCAAGGAATTCTAAGTGGTATTAAAGAGTCACTCTTCTTGTGAGTAAAACTAGAAATTGGTAAGCAAAGTAAAGTGTATAATATTTCAGACCCTGCAGTGCGAAATGTTGAACCGCATTGAACATAAACACAAATAAAAAAACATGAGGATTTGAACAAACACCAGCACCCCAATAGCGTAACATATTTTCAATCACAATCCAAGGAAATTCCTTATTCATTGCTTCATATGTTCGAAGAATTTGTCTGCTCAACAACGTAAATAATGCAATGAATGTTGTTGAACTGTCAAAATTAAAGCCATTTCTACTGTTAGTGTGTTACGCAATTATCCCGCTGGTTTAAGTAAAGTATCATACTAAGTAGGTACCTACCGATACACTTCTTGAAACTATTCTTCAGTGCTATCAACCGAATACACACGGGTTGTCCCAACAGACTCGTGTCGACAATCCTCTGAGATATTACCACAGTAAGAAAGAAAATATCCTTACGTTACCTTAAGTTCAAGGGTTAAGGGTAAGTCCTATACCCTCACGTTTACCTACACGAGCAACATGTCCAATACGATTTACAAATCCTTTATTTTACAGTAAATTCTTTGCATTTATGAGTGGCATTAAAATGGCCTCTACGAGTGATGATACTTAAGTCTATTCAAGTCCTGGTTTCCAATTGATTTTATTTCCGCATAAACCAATATTTTAAGCTAGTGTAAATAAAAAGTCACCAAAGTTGAAGTTGTAGTGGAAACTGAATATTTTCCAAATACACATATTTGTTTACATTTTCAGAAACTAAATTGCGAACGCAGAATAGCGCGTGAGGTAGAAGAAATTGTTGAAAAAAAAAATACATTTAATAAAGTAGGCACTGTATTGACCAAAAGACAATCTAATAAATTAAGTGACTATCATTATCTTTAATACCCACATGAAGGGATTATTGAGCAATAACAGTTATTGGTCAAGTAAGGCATTAAGTTTCAATGTGTGAGCTAAGCCTAATCGTATCTCAGTGTATGTATTATTATAGTAATAGTAAGTTGTCGTGTGGTATGTACTCGTATATACACTTACATAGTCAGCAAAAGAGATAATTATCCAGGGCCCTCACGTCCCTAGTCGCCGCAGGAGGAGACACCCTGGGCGTCGGGAGTCGATTACCGACTCCCGGCCACCGTAGGCGCGGGCTTGCGGACGGCGAGCAATAGGCAGCTCGCCGTCCGCTAAGGACCAGGCCCGGGTCGACGGCGCGTCGTGTTCCACGGGCGCCTCAAAGAGATGTCAGCACCATTGACGTGGTCCGATAGGGCCGATGCCTGCCGGGGTCGCGGATTGTTCGAAAGAGTTACCGTGGCTCTGGCGCACAGGCAACTGAAGGAACACGGGTGGGTTTTAGTCAGTAAGATTCTGACACGCTCTTCCGCTCCGCCCAGAGCGGGAGAGGTCATTTGATGACTTCCCACCCAAAAAAATAAATAAAAAATAATACATACATAAGTCTGACGGACACAGGGCAGTCTATACCGCTTTTATAATAATGCTCACAGAAAATATAAATTTCAGAAACTTTTCTCAAATAATTCATGCGAATACAAGCTAAGAAGAAATAACAATTTCATTTATATCACAAAACCGTCCAATAACCGAGTCTCCAAACCTCTCGAATTAAATATCCGACTTATCCGATTAATATAAATCAAAAGTGATTCCAAAATCGATTGTTATCGTTATAAGTGGACGTATCGAGTTATATCAGGGGCTCAGGGCACGTTGGCGTGATTCCAGCCCTTCGCTTTATTTGGCGCAGCCAGATCTTATCTGTTAGAGTTGCGCTTTGTTCGTGCGATTGGTGCGGGCACAGGTAACTTTGTAAAGTAATAGAGGTGATAGTCTTAAGAAATATTTTGAATTGTGGCTTGGAAATTTATTATGGTTATAGTTTTCAGTGGAAATCTAATTTTCTTTATTAAATTACGAGTACATAAACTCACGTCTTCTTTCCATGGGGGTAGGCAGAAACTACAGACCGCCACCTGCTACGATACTTACATACTCCTTTTGACTCGTTTACGTTGATACATCTGGTCATACACGCACGCCGATTGCGAGTACTACGCACCTGACCTTTCTGAAGAACATTACCAATAAGGTCACTATATGTCCTCCTAGGGCGTCCCCTCCCGGCGTTTCCACTCACATTTGCCTTGTAAATACCTTTTGTTAGTCGCCTTTCTGTCATCCTCTCAACATTACCAAACCATCTAAGCATACTCTTTTCAATCTTTGTTACTACATCGTCTTTTAAACCGCACCATTGCCTTATGACATCATTCCTCAGCCTATCATTCATAGTCCCACCACACATGCTTCGCAAGGAATTTATTTCCACAGCGTTTATTCTACTTTCATGCTTCTTTTGCCACACCCAACATTCATTTCCATACATAAGCGTACACCTGCGGACACCAGCACACCATTGTGAAGAGCCAGTCGAGTCTTTCAACATCAACTGGTTAGTCACAATTGCATGTATAGCCCCATTCACTATATTTTCTGTTTTTACTCTCCTTTCCACATCTTCATCAATCTTTGCATCCCTTGTTAACAGATTACGAGTTGGTACTTTAATAAAAACATATATGTCGCAGCGATGGACTCACCGTGGCTCCATTTTTTATTTTGATTGGGAAACTAAGAAGCTACGTCAATTTAAATCAATCAAACGGAAACGTCAAGTCTTACACTTGGGTAATGTCGATACGGTTGTGGTGACATTTAATTGACAGTCGTCACATGACTGACGGTAGACATCTGTTAGTCACCGACATTTGTCATCCTGCGGAATATGACGGTGACGGTGAGAGCGTGCATTGATTATTCTGTGAGACGCAAAGGCGAACGGTCGTGTTGTCTATGGTCACCACGTACTGTATCGAATTTACCGCGTTTCCATTTCTAATCTGGTCTGATCGGCTTCATCGTTAAACATTTTTGTGATTAGTGTGCGTGAGCTAATAAATAAACAGTTCCTTCAAGTTTTCTGAGTATTATTTTTAATCTACGGCTATGTGTGACCACACTGATTGCGAGGCGCCTCATCTAACCTCGTTATATATTTTACCTACAGTTATTGGGCCAATGTAAATGTAAATGTGAGAAACTCTTTCTATGATAAATACCTATTAAACATATCTACAACAAGTTTTAGCCATAGTTAGTTAAAGGTGTTTTTGTGTTGTGCTAAAAAAATACTTGAATTTTACCAATACGTATGCAGAAAGCTGCAGCATGGTTTAATGAAGATGTATTTCGTCTGTGCAAAAAAAGGTTTCGTTACAAATTCGACAACGGTTTTAAGGGACTTTTAAGTACATAGACCGAACTATTTTGTGTCGATGGCAGTCTATATACAGTTGTGATTTAGTGTGTAAGTATACTATATTATGCTTGTGTGAGTGCATATAAGATATAACAATGCACCAAATATACTCAGTGTTTACTCGGCATTTAAATGTTTCATTTCCCTTAAAGCCCCTTCCTTATATGGCGACCCTGCCACTTGAGCAGACATTTGTTAATCATGTGCGCATTTAGTCTAAATCATCCTCAGAGCGAGTGTCACCGAGTTGAAAACTTATTGAAAGAATTATATCAGCATGTGTCAATCTAAAGTGCAGAATGAAGAGGTTTTTTAAACCAGATCAGTGCCTTGGGAGGCTATAATTCAGCTACGGTAGAGGAGTTCAAATTCCACATATCCAGCAAAAAAATTGTCTATGAGCTTGGCACCTTCAGTAGCCTCCATCATAGCGTGCAGACAACCGGACACGCTTGACCATATGGTCCATTGGTTGTGGGACAGCACCACAATCAAGTCCCTTAGTACACATAATATATATCTGAGGTCATCGGAAAACTTAAAACTAGAGATGCATTCCATCAGTTTTTATGACAAATTTTTAACAGTTCAAGCAGTACGGTTATGGAATGCGTTGCCGTGTCGATAAGGCTTTCTCAATCTTTGTCCACTTTTATAATTCCGGTTAAAAACACTTCCTCTCTCCTTAAACATCATCATTACATTTAGTTTCCTTGCTCTTGTTTCATGTTTGTTATTGTATAATTATGTAAATGTGACACCACTGACTACCTGCAGTACTGTCTCTCCTTCTCCCTTTAATCCACCCAAAGTTTGTCTATAAAAGATTGTTTTTAATGATAAGACCGCCTATTGTGTCACCCTAAAATAAAGTAGTAAAATTTCTACATTTATACCTGTAATTTTTATGGTGAATATGATAAAGAGTGTTCTATTCTATTCTACAAATTCTATAACTTTATTCAGTTTTCTGTAGGTGCGAATGAAATTCGTGTAGGGAAATGGGGCACGCCACTAGTTCGCTTTGTGTGTGAAAGAATTATTTTCTTATGGCGGCCTTACAGGCTCGTCGAAACACCACGAGACAGGGCGAGTACGAGTGTGTACATGGTACCCTCGTCGTGTCGCGTCGCGTCTCGCGGCCCTCGTTCGCTCTCGGAAGCGTTCCAGTTTTTTTTTTTTGCGCTCAAGTCAAAGAATCGCATGAATCTCGCGATGAAAACGGTAATAACTAGTAGCACAAAGGCAAAACGCAGCAACAGTTTTTTCTAGGTCCAGCGCAGCGGGCATCCGGAGTTCAATTGATACAACGAGTATGTACATGGTGTGCCCTCGTTTCGAGCCTCTACGCGACGAGAGATACGTGAGGCTTAGAGACGAGCGTGCACAGCCGCCAGTATAGTGCGGGGTGAAAGGGAAAACTCGTAGAGCGTACTTAACGAGCTCTTAGTCTTTGACGGATTGAATTACTGATAACTACATAGTAACGATGAGTTACGTTTTGTGTGACGACCCACTTGGTGGAAAATGTTGGTCATGGTCATTGGTAAGGAATTTTTACAATTCATCACAATATGTATATTACAAGTCAAAAAATAAAGAATAAACATAAATGTCACTAGCACCTGCAACACCAGGTTGCCTGGTTTAGTTTGAATCCTAGTTGTTGAGGTACTAGGTATGTACCACTCTTTTAAACCCATCGTCTTCTTCTCCCATCTCACAAACTATCTGATAATAGCTTATGCCGTGATAAACGTAGCTGAGTTCCTTAAGTTCTGAGTTGAGCTGCACCATTACTGACAAATGCGTGCACTGACTGGACAGGTCCACTAAATCTGTGTGGTTCTTTCCTCAAAACACCATTTCAGACACCAATCTAAAGTAGTATGTTATTTTAATTATTTTGAATGTGAGGACCATGTGGGTCACTGCTTTTTTAATTTTTATCTCTCATTTAATTTTAATCATGATCTGGCAGTTTGAATAATTTATGCGGCCTACCCAAATGTCCTTTCTTTGGTATTGTTCGTCGAATCGTTGAGCTCCTTAAGTCCTGACTTCCTGAGTCGAGCTGCACGATTACTGACAAATGCGTGCACTGACTGGACAGGTCCACTCAATCTGTGTGGTTCTTTTCTCAAAAGACCATTCAGATACAATCTACATGGTCTTCGCGTGATCTGACCTAGATTATGTCTGGACTTTAAAAGAGACTGTGACCTCTGAGTTTGTTTCGGCCTTTCTTCTCTGAGTAGTCAGATAGGAAACGTCGACCTCATCTAGTTTAAAAAACATGATTGACGTGTAAAAGTGTTTGTACAAAGCTACTTACATAAATAAAATCATTTATCATTTAGCATTAGAAAGAAAAAGAAAGAACAAGAGAAAATACGTTTATTTCCGGTAAACATGACGCAGAGCACACAAACACACAAAAGAACAAGTTGGGGGAAAATATGCGTCACATCGACGCAAATACTCAGCATAATGCTACGACCCTATGTGAGACAGAGCCCCAGCGCTGGTTTTCAGCGATAGCCGGCGTTGACGTGATGACTTCAACCGGTGCAGCACTATGAAGATATAAAAATAACAAAAAATAAGAAATAAAATAAATACACAATACCTAGTTCTAAATGTTTATATAAACATATTATTTATAAAATGGTAATATTCTGGGCAACGACTCATGCGCCGTTGGCCTTTAATAATATGTGCGTGCCTGCTGTCATAAAATTATAGGTTTGACGTTTTGATATAGTGAATATATTAAAAACTAGCTGCTGCCCGCGGCTTCGCCCGCGTGGATGTCAGAAATTATCCAACGGGACCGTGCTACCGGTACAAAAAGTAGCCTATGTTACTCCTTATAACGTCAGCTATATGCCAGTGAAAGTGACGTCAAAATCGGTCCAGCCGTTTCGGAGATTACCCGGAACAAACAGACAGACAGATA
Organism: Dryobotodes eremita; assembly: GCA_917490735.1. NCBI lineage: Eukaryota > Metazoa > Arthropoda > Insecta > Lepidoptera > Noctuidae > Dryobotodes > Dryobotodes eremita. Next base: position 19,051,306 of record OU823257.1, read on the forward strand.
AAAAAAATGGTATTTTGTTGTAAGTCCCGTATATACTTTCATATGCATTTAGTAAAAACCTGTTATTTTGACATTACAAACAGACACTTCAATCTTATTTATTTCTATAGATGTATACATTAAAATAATGTATTTGTATCAGTAAAATCATGCGCAGGGTGCGCACATAAGTTTAAGTATCACCACTGGTTGAGGCACCTTATCTTATAACCCATAATAAACACACACCACCCATCAATCTCCATAACACATCGAAAGCAATAAAATTACGTGAAGCCTACAAATCTGCCTACCCCGCCACAGTAGCGGCATATTTCACCGACCTTATCGAGCGCACGAAGGCAACCTTACCGCTGATACCATCTAGAACTCTGCATAAAGACTATTTTGTACACGAATGTACTGGAGCTGTTCATTATTAGGCTTGAGGTAATAATTGGTGAACTGTTTGGTGGTAATCATCAGGGTTGGTTGCTAGATCTGTGATTGTAAGTTGCGAAAGGGTTTCATATTTGTCCTAATACCCATGCATCTTAATGTATGTTGAAAGTTGTGGTTGTATGGAGAACGCTGCTACCAATCTGATTCGTTTTCAAAGTTGTATTTAAAGGATAAATGATTTTATTTCTGTAAGTAGGTTTGTACAAACACTTTTACACGTCAATCATATTTTTTAAACTAGATGAGGTCGGCGTTTCCTATTTGACTACTCTGAGAAGAAAGCCCGAAACAAACTCAGGGGGCACAGTCTCTTTTAAAGTCCAGACATAATCTCGGTCGGATCATGTGAATACCATGTAGATTGGTATCTGAAATGGTCTTTTGAGGAACGAACCATACAGATTGAGTGGACCTGTCCAGTCAGTGCACGCATTTGTCAGTAATCGTGCAGCTCGATTCAGTAAGTCAGGACTTAAGGAGCTCAACGATTTGACGAACAATAACAAAGCAAGGACATTTGGGTAGGCTGCATAAATTACTCAAACTGCCAGATCATGATTAAAATTAACAGAGAAAAAAGAAGAAAAAAAGCAATGACCCACATAGTCCTCACATTCACAATAATGAAAATAATACAATACTTTTTACAGTAAATATTCATGTCTAAAATAGTTAGCAAAATAAAATCAACATTCACTGTGTAAATTTATTGGAGCTGTTCAATCAGCTCTTTAATTACAATCATAGGTGTACGTATAGTCCGTGGACAATTTATAATTCAATGAATAGTTAATTGAATAGAATTAACTATACATTGAATTATATTTTTTTTCTTCGACCAGTGCGTGTTGCCAAGGCACTGAAACGAGGTCGCTCACAATGGGCTTTATTAGAAGGCTAAACCTCACCTCACAAAGGGCAATGGAGAGGACTGTGCTTAGAGTTTCCCTACGTGATTGAATCAGAAATGAAGAGATCCGTGGGAGAACCAAGGTAACCGACATAGCCCAAAGAATTACCAAACATAAGTAGCAGTGGGCAGAGCACATTGCTCGCAGAACAGATGGCCGATGTGGGCCGAATGGTTCTGGAGTGGCGACCGCGTACCGGAAGACGTAGCTTTGGAAGGGCTCCCACCAGGTGGACCGATGACCATGTGCAGGCTGCAGGAATTCGCTGGATGCGGGAAGCACAGAACGTGGACGTCGACGCAGTGGACGTCTTTCGGATAAAAAGAATGATGAATGATGATTCATTGAATTGAATTACCCACTTTGAATAGGTCATTTAAACAGTCACAATCATTAGATATTTATGGGCACAGGATACCACTAGTAATCTAGATTTTCTAGATGAATTAGTATGTAGACCTTTGACGGCGACTATTTCAACATAAGACAGCGTAATCCCGCTGCTGACCAGTGCTGTTGCTCTGTCTCGCACAGGGTCGTAGCATTATGCTAAGCGATTGCCGTTTTGCCTGGATGTGACGCATAGTTTCCCCCAACTTTTTCTTTTCTTGTGTTTGTGTGTTTTTATCTGCGTCATGTTTACCGCAAATAAACGTACCTATTTGCTTTCTTCTTCTTTCTTTCTGTCTTTCCTGCTTAATAAAACTCAACCAATATGTCTGCAAAGCATTAATGCATTTATATTTTACTTCCTGTCATTATAATAACAGTCCGTTGGAATTTATTCATCAATAGAACTTTTGACATGTGTTGAATAGTATAGAGGTATGAGGAACAGGGTGTAAAGTTCACTCATATTCTATGGAAAAGGGAGGATCCTCCGACCAGACGAGTGTTGTATCTGGTGGGCAACTGCCCGGAGTTTGATGTCGGGATGTTGTATATATGCTAGTTGCGCGGTAAACTCTGCTTGCGCGATGCAAGATTTTGCTTGCCGTCATTGTGACGTGTAGCTCGCATATGGTGATGTAGATGCCGCTACAATAGTATCTCTTTGCTCACTCCAATGTTCTATCAATATTCAACAAATAAACTATCACAAGAAATCGGTTCTACATAACATTTAGCTGTCTGCAAGCCTCAGAACGGGTAAAGTCGTAAAGATAAATGCCTCCATCCATTTTTAGTTTACGAGCACGATGATACTTATCTGTGAGCTTCTAATCTCATCTCAACTCATCTGAATGGTTCTGACTAAAGCCTTCATAAGTGCTACGTAAGAACGCTGCACACTGACATGATTTGTTTCGAAGAGAACTACGAGTATTTCTAAGCTGAAATAGAAATAGATATTTTATTGAAGGACTAGCGATCCGCCCCTGCTCGCACGGTTTTTACGACTTTACAACATTTTTAAGTTTCTCTAAATTATATAAGTTTAATTGTAATTTACAGTACAACTATTTTCTTGATTTCCCTCGACAAACTTCGTGTTTAGTCAGTCGTCGGATTTCTATCAGTTTCCCTTTGAACTTGGTGCAGACCGGACACTCTCAATCGACTTGGAAGTATATTCCAAGTCGATTAAAAGCGTCCGGACATTAAGAAAATAGCGTGCGGTCTGGTTGTGTTTTTTGTCGCGGATCGGATCGTTATCCCCACTGCGCGAATTGTTGTTTACGCCCTGCCACGCGCTATAGGCGTGCGCCGGACCTCTCGGCTGCGTGGCCCTACCGTTTGCCTTACGTGATCGCGCCATGGCTGATAACGAAAGCGCTGCACCGCGCTGTGTTACGCCCGTATTCAAGAATGATATACAGAGTTTGTTGAATGATTCGTCAGACATGGATGCTATAGATGATGATGGCAAAAATGTGGAGGAACCGTTAAGACCGGAAAAGCGAGAAAGAGAGGACAGTACTGAAGATGAAGAGGGTTGGACAGAAGTTAAGGGAATTAAAAAAAAGATATGTTTCGGTAGCAAAAACTCTGTAAAAGAAGAAAAATATGAGGTCTACGTTTCTTCCAAGGAACGTCTTCCGAAACAGTTTGCAATGGCACGTATTTTAAAAGTAAATAACATAACAAAAATTAGCCAGGTTAAATATTTAAGTCCTTTTAAAATACGCTTTCAATTTGAATGTGAATCATCTGCGCAAAATCTTATATTGTGTGATAAACTTTTAGAGAAAGGATGGAGGATCCAGAAGGCCACGCAGCTGTCTGTCTGCTATGGGCTGATTAAGGATCTAGATGTGGATTTCACTGATGAGGAGATCCACGAAAATATTTCATGTCCGTCCCCCGCCAAGCTTTTATCATTCAAGAGGCTAGACCGTCGCAACAGGGATGAAGGTGGTTGGTGCCCCAGCGAAACCCTTCGACTTTGTTTTGACGGTAATCATCTGCCAGCATCAGTTCGTGTAAGTGATATAAACATAAAGGTTTTGCCTTACATACACCAAGTATCCCAATGTTCTCAATGTTGGAGGTTAGGCCATATGCGGAAAATGTGCCCCTCGAAAAACGTGGTTTGTCCGAAGTGTGGTGGGCATTATGAAAATTGCGACACTTTATTATTTACCTGTGTCAACTGCAATGGTAACCACATATCTCTAAGTAAGACTTGTCCAGTGTATAAGAAGGAAGGAGGCTAAGGGAGATTATGGCTGAGTTTGGTTGTACGTACAGGAAAGCCCTAGAATGTTATGTTCCTCCTGACAGTTCCGGTCCCCCCGAAATTGTCGTTCTCCCTCAAGCTCCTGTAGCCCCAAGAAAATAGTTGTACTGTATACACATAAACCTTTCGGGAGAAATTCTCTAAATGATGTTGAAACCGCAATTAAATTCGTTGCGACAGACATAAAATGCGACTTTATTTTATAATATTATTATGTAAATATATAGAAGACACCTATTTTCAGAAAAACTTCAAAAGAAATAGGTGTTTTTTTATTTATATTAAAAAACTAGTTTCTGCCCGCGGCTTCGCCCGCGTGGATGTCGGAAATTATCCCACGGGAACGTGTTACCAAGACAAAAAGTATTCTACATGTTAATCCAGGTTATAAACTATCTCTATCTATCGGGGTGCATGTTGAAGAGCCTCCTCGTGGCGCACCCTGGGCAACGTCAGCTCCAATTGCCCACCTGCTCTTGCTGGTGGACAATTGGGGCTGGCGGCTAATCTTCAACAAACGGGGAAGGGTCATGGTTCCAATCACCTATCATCCTAGATGGTCGGTGAAGGGAACCGGGCTAGGGGCGGGACGGCTAGTCCGTCACAGGGGTAGGCCTGGTGGCCATCTTACGTCTACAGCCCCTCTGATTGCAGAGGGTTGGTGGTAGGCGTATAGTGGGAGGGGGAGAGGAAGACAACCTCTTTAAAAAATTACCTCAATCCCAAGGTCGAGCGTGCCGATTGGATGAATGGCCGGAGGGGATCCGGTCGCTAGCGCTGGGGGAGAGTAACATGGGAGAAAAGGGACCACACCCTTCAAAGGAAAAATTATGAAAAAATATGACAGACAGAAACAAACTACCCCAGGGCGGTACCGGCTGCTCAGCAGCCGGAGAATCCGCCACGTTCCCTTTGGGAACGTCAAGCCCCCATTCATATTCTGGGGGGGGCAATGAATGTCAACCACTTGCCGATGGCAACAAGAGCCGAGGAGGCTCACCACACACCGCCGACACCACTGACCAGCGAGATAAGGAGCTTCAGAAGAATCTGAAGCCCCTGCGCGTCGTGGTGACACCGCTTGCCGTCGCAGACGGCAACAAGAGTCGAGGAGGCTCAAGTCCCGACAGGGACCAATCGTCCGACCAGGAGGGTTCTCGGAGGAAGAGAAGTCTATCTGCGAGTGACGAGAACGCGTCGGCCGCGAAGGTGCCAACGACACAGAGAGGGCGAGGTCGTGTCGTGGTGGGTGGATTCTCCGCTCGGCTGCCGGAGCGCGATGGGCAGGGTCGCTTCGCGCCGATACGCCGGACCAACACGCCAGCTCCAGTGGAGCGCGTTGAGAGCGCCGAGAGCGACCTCGAGCCCATGGAGGCGGACCTAAGCGGGGGCTCCACTGTGTCCCTGCTAGGGTCAAACAGAGCGGAAGCGAGCGCTGCAAAGCGGGCGCAGCGAAAGGCTGTCGCGGCTGACGAAGTTAGCGAGTTGGCCCGACAGGCCCGTGAGCGGCGCTCTGCTCGGATGGCTGCCGGGGGGAGCGTAACAGCGGTGGCGCTCAGCCGCCAGGTTTTGGACGGCGTGGATGTCGTCCTGAAGGTTGCCACCAAATCGGGCAACCTGAAGGGCACATTCACCCGTGCCCTGAAGGAGGCGGCTGACGGCATTAAGGAGGCGGTTGAGGTCCTCCTTAAACGTACTAGCACGGAAGAGACGGCGAAGTTATGGGAGGAGAATGGCCGTCTCCGCTCCGAGTTGGAGGACCTCAAGCGGCAGTTCGCCGCCCAGAGGGCAGTTCCCGCGGCCACCGGCCCCTCTTCCGTCGCGGCCCCATCGTCGACTCCATTGCCGGTTCCGGCTTCGACCCCTGCACTTGCGGATACGGAGATCGAAAAGATCGCCCGCATCTGCATGATGCAGTGCGGAACAATGGTGGGTGCCCGCTTGGAGGCCATAGAGGCAAGGCTCCTGCCGGAAGAAACCCTCCGCCCACCGCTCGCTGCGGACAAGCGGAGAAAGGAGGGGCCCGCCAGGCAGGGGCCAGTAATCGCCGCGGCAGCAGAGACAAGCCGCTCCGGGAGTGGGACCAAAAAGCCCGCTAAGGGTGCATCCGTGCCCACTTCCCGGGCTGCTGCGCCACCGGCGACTGCACCACCGGCGGCTGCACCACAGGCGGCCGTGCCCGGGCCTTCCACGGAGGCCTGGACGACGGTCGTTAAGAGGGGCCGTCGTAAGGGGAGGAAGTCGGCACCACCGGCACCGGCTGGAGCACCGGCACCGGCAGCGAAGAGGGCCCAGGGACCACCTAGGGTCAGAGCCCCACGCTCCGCGGCTGTAGTGATTACGCTGCAGCCCGGAGCCGTCGACAGGGGCATCACCTACAAGGCGGTCCTGACTGAGGCGAAAGCCATAGTCGCGTCCCCCGACCTTGGAACACCGTCCGGCTTCAGAATGAAGCCGGCGATTACGGGGGCGCGGCTGCTCGAGGTGTCGGGTGCCTCTAGCGGTGAAAAGGCGGACATCCTGGCCGCCAAGCTTAGGGAGGTCCTCAACCCGGAGGACGTCCGGGTGTCCAGGCCGATGAAGACAGCTGAGCTGCGCGTCGGTGGCCTGGACGACTCGACAACCCCAGCTGAGGTTGTGGCGGCCATCGCCCGAGTCGGTGGATGTCCGCCCGACGACGTGCGGACGGGCGACATCCGCGCCGACGCTTCCGGGCTCGGTTCGATTTGGGTGCGGTGCCCGGTGGCGGCGGCGAACAAGGTCGCTGACGGTGGGCGTTTGTTGGTGGGATGGGTTGCGGCGAGTGTGAAACTGCTGCAGCCCAGGGCCATGCGGTGCTACCGGTGCCTTGACATTGGGCATGTTAGGGCACGGTGCACCGCCGAAGTGGACCGCAGCGAGCAGTGCTATCGCTGCGGCCAGCCCGGCCACAAGGCGGCCCAGTGCTCCGCGGCGCCAAACTGCAGCCTCTGTACAGCTGCAGGAAGGCCCGCCGGGCACAGAGCGGGTGGAAAGGCCTGTGGCACGCCCGCCAGCAAGAAGAGAAGGGGTGCCAAGGCTGCGGGGGGCTCTTTACCCCCCCCTCAGCCTGGCTGCCCTTCGGCTGACTCCCGGCCTAGGAATGGTGCGGAGGGGATGGATTGCGCCTAATGGCGCTCTACCATTTCCTCCAGGGCAACATCAACCACTCTGCCAGAGCTCAGGATCTCTTGCTCCAGAGCATGGCGGAGTGGTCGATTCGCGTGGCCGTGGTCGCCGAGCCGTACTTTGTCCCCCCCCGGGATAACTGGGTGGGGGACCTGAATGGCTTGGTGGCCATCATCGGCCGGGGCTCTCGTCAACCCGTCCCGAGGACACGGCTGGGTGGCCGCCGTCGCGGACGGCATTGGCGTGGTTGGGGCGTATTTTTCGCCCAACAAGAGTCTCGCCGACTTCGAAAGCTTCCTTGTCGAGTTGGGTGCGGTCGTGGGCCGACTCCACCCTCGCCCCGCGCTGTTGCTAGGGGATCTCAACGCCAAGTCTGCGGCGTGGGGATCTCCGGTGACCGATGCTAGGGGTGAGGCGCTGGAGGAGTGGGCGGTCACGACCGGCCTGGTCGTCCTGAACGTGGGCTCGGTCCACACGTGCGTGCGGCAGCGGGGCGGGTCAATAGTGGACGTATCGTTCGCTAGCCCTGCTGTCGCGAGCCGTGTTCGTGACTGGCGTGTCGCCGTGGAGGTGGAGACGTTGTCGGATCACCGATACATCCGTTTCGACGTCTCCGCCCAGATCGCCGGCGGCCGCAGTTCATCGGGCCCGCGAACGGACGGCCCGCGCTGGTCGCTCAAGCGCATCGACAGGGAGCTTCTCGAAGCGGCCGCTATTGTCCAGGCCTGGGGCCGGGAGTCGGCAGTGAGCGGACCCGTCGACGTCGAACAGGAGGCGCTGTGGTTCTGCGGGGCGATGACGCAAATTTGCGACGCGTCCATGCCCCGGATCCACGCACAGTCAGCAAGGCGCCAGGTGTACTGGTGGTCCGCCGCGATCGCGCAGTTACGCGTCGCGTGCGTGGCGGTGAGACGCCAGTACACCCGATACCGAAGGAGACGTCGTCGGGTCCCTGACGAAGAAGCCGCGCTGTATGAGGTGTACCGCGCGGCTAAAGAGACTCTGTGGCTGGCCATCGGCGCGGCGAAGACGCGAGCCAGGGAGGAGATGCTGGAGACTCTAGACGGGAATCCGTGGGGGCGCCCTTATCGAGCGGTTCGGGGGAAACTTCGAGCCGCGGCGCCTCCACTTACGGAGAGTCTTCAGCCAGAGCTGCTGGAGGAGGTAGTCGCAGCCCTCTTCCCGGCAAGAGCGGAGCATACTCCGCCGCCGATGGCTTTGCCCACAGCCGCAGAGTCTACAGAGGAGAACGCCATTAGCGTCCCAGAGGTGACACAGGCAGAGATGAGGGCGGCCGTGATGCGGCTCCGGGCCAAGAAAGTGGCTCCGGGGCCCGACGGGATCCACGGCCGTGCATTAGCCCTCGCTCTGAAGGAGCTGGAGCCCCAGCTAAGAGGACTCTACACAGCGTGCCTCGAGCAGGGCCAGTTTCCCACTTTGTGGAAAACCGGTCGTCTGGTCCTGCTCAGGAAGGTGGGGCGCCCTGTGGACTCGCCGTTCGCGTACCGGCCCATAGTGCTGCTAGACGAGGTGGGTAAGCTGCTGGAGCGGATACTCGCAGCCCGCCTCGTCGGCCACTTGTACAGAGAAGGGCCGGATCTGGACGAGAGCCAGTTCGGCTTCAGGCATGGGCGCTCCACCATACACGCTATATCGCGGGTGAGAGTCCTGGCGGAGGAAACGGTGTCCCGGGGTGGGGTGGTGGTGGCGGTGTCCTTGGACATCTCCAACGCATTCAACACCCTGCCCTGGAGTTGTATTCGGGAGGCACTGCGTTACCATCGGGTGCCTCTCTACCTCCGCCGTATCGTTGGGGCTTATTTGGCGGAGAGGTGTGTCACCTACGTGGGACGCGATAGCGTCAACCAGCGCCACATGTCGTGCGGTGTTCCACAGGGCTCGGTCCTGGGCCCGCTCCTGTGGAACATCGGGTACGACTGGGTGCTGAGGGGCGAACTCCAACCGGGCGTCGACCTGACGTGTTACGCGGACGACACGCTGGTCACGGCCCGGGGGAGTTCGTACAGGGAGGCAGCGTTGCTGACGACAGCTGCGGTCTCACAGACGGTGAGCCGCATACGGCGCCTCGGCCTGGAGGTGGCCCTCAACAAGTCGGAAGCCATGGTATTTCATGGTCCCCGGCGGGCGCCACCATCCGGATCCCACATTGTGGTGGGGGGGGTTCGAATCGCTGTCGAGCCCACCATGAAGTACCTGGGGTTGGTGCTCGACAGCCGGTGGGATTTCGGCCCCCACTTCCGGCAGCTGGCGCCCAAGTTGTTGGGCGCGGCCGGGGCGCTGTCAACGCTGCTTCCCAATCTGGGGGGCCCGAGCGCCGCTTGTAGGCGGCTCTACGTGGGGATCGTGCGGTCGATGGCCCTTTACGGGGCCCCGATCTGGGCGGCTGACCTGACGGCCGGCAGCATCTCTGTTCTGCGAAAGCCGCAGAGAGCGATGGCCGTCAGAGTCATCAGGGGTTATCGCACGATCTCCTACGAGGCGGCTTGTGCACTGGCCGGATCCCCGCCCTGGGACCTGGAGGCGAAGGTGCTCGCGTCACTGTACCGGTGGCACGAGGAAGCGCGGGCGCGGGGCGAACGACCGATGCAGCGTCAAATGGAGCAGCGTCGGTCGCAGCTCCGCGAGGTCCTGGTGGCGGAATGGCGGGACAGGCTCTCACACCCTACCGCCGGCCTCGTCACCATCGAGGCGGTCCGGCCGGTGCTCGACCACTGGCTCGGGAGGAGGCACGGCTCCCTGTCGTTTCGGGTGACGCAGGTGCTCTCGGGGCACGGTTGCTTCGGGAAGTACCTGTGTCGCATAAACAGGGAGCCGGACGCCCGGTGTCACCACTGCGTCGACTGTCGGGAGGACACGGCGCGGCATACGCTGGCAGAGTGTGCCGCTTGGGAGGAGCCGCGCCGTGCCCTCATCTCAGGAGTGAATGCGATGGTCGGCGGCGAGGAGTCCTGGGACGCGGTGGTATCCTTCTGCGAAACAGTGATCTCGCAGAAGGAGGCTGCGGAAAGGGAGCGAGAGATCTCATCCTCTCACCAGGCCCGCAGCAGGCGCACCGGGCGTCGGCGGAGGGCGGACAACGCCAGCCAGCCCCCCTAAAGGGGTCCAGGGGCGACGGACTCGGGGACGTCCGTCGTCCCCCATACATCAGGACCCGAGGTGGTGGTGCGTAGTGTTCCACGCGCGCCCCTCTTAGACGTCGCGGGGGGAGTCAAACACCTCACTCCCCCCGCTCGACCGGACGGGGCCCGCAGAGGCGGGCCGGCACCGGCCGGGGGTTGCGGAAGATTTGTACGTTCCCGCGACCCCCGGCGTAGGTGTGAGACGGAACACCGGGGTGGTTTTTAGTCAGTAAGAGTCTGACAGACCCCTCCGCCCCCCCAGGGCGGAGGACATCCATGAGGATTTTCCACACCGGAACAAAAAAAAAAAAAAAAAGGTTATAAACTATCTGTGTTCCAAATTTCATCCAAATCCGTTCAGTAGTTTTTGCGTGAAAGAGTAACAAACATGCATCCATCCATCCATCCATCCATCCATCCGTCCATCCATCCTTACAAACTTTCACATTTATAATATTAGCAGGATAGGAAGTCGGATTCCCGTTGGTTGCAAGCGGTGTTTGTGTTTTGTTTTTGTCGTGTTTGATGAGAGGGGTAAGCAAAGAGGCGCGGGTGAAACTTGATTTTTTTCTGTCTTGCTGCGCCCTCTTAAGGGCTGATTTTACCAAAGTCAGATATCTTTTATCCGTGGAATAAAATTGACGTTATGGAAAATCAGTCAAAATTTTTAAATTTACCCTCGGGATAAGACTTATTCTAGGTATAAAAGTTTGATGAAATTCGCTCTTAAAGTATTAAATATAACCAAGGACCACTTGTAACAAATTTTTGCAAAATACAACATCGTCATCATACACTCTATGATAACTACCTAAATCTATTCAGCTAGGTAGAACAATAGCTGGAGGTATTACCAGAGTCAGCCTCTTTCCTTTGTATCTCTTATCTAGGCTAGTTTCAACCGATTTAGATCTTAGCAGGCCTTTTTTTTGGGTGAGAAATCATCAAAAGAACTCTCCCGCTCTGGGCGGAGTGGAAGGGCGTGTCAGACTCTTACTGAAAAAAACCGCCCCCCGTGTTCCTTCAGTTGCCTGTGCGCCAGTGCAGGCCTAAGGCCTGAAACTATGTTAAGCGGACGCCCGTGCGGTTCCATACAAAAGTGCTCAGTGGCGGGGATCCGTGCGGGCGTCCGTCGCGGGGTGGCATGCCCTGCGCCCGCGCAACAGGGCTCGACTCCGTCTGATGAAATCCATTTCGGGGGCACGCGCGGGGCCCTATTAATATTAATAATATCCCCACCACCTTGTCTTTCTTTATTCTTCCCACGGACCCCACCAGCGTGTCCACGCGCGTAGACACGTGACGGGTGCCCATTGCGGGCGCCCGCTTAATGCAAATTCAGGCCTAAGCGATTGTTCCAAGCCAATAAATCTGAAAATGTTCCTTGGATTTTTTTTTAAGTTGTCCATCAAGATGACGTCTCTTAACTTAGTGTTTGGCATGTGCCTAGGATATTTTTAAATCTCACTGCTGGGACTTTGGTTTATGTCTCAGCCACAGTAAAGATGTCTAAATAATCAGAGACTTAAGCCTATTCTTGTGACTGGAAAAGAGCTGTGAGTCAACACGCGCGCCTTGATTGGTTATATTATTATTATTTATTATTATATTTACCTTGATTATATTTATTATTTACCCTATTTACTTTGATTCTAGGACATGTAGTTTTCCTCAAGATGTTTTCCTTTTCAAGTTTAGGCCTAAGTTTAGTTAAGGTGTAGCGGTATCTACATCACCACATGCGAGCTACGCGTCACACTGACGTCATGCAAAATCCTGCATCGCGCAAGCAGAGTTTACCGCGCAACTAGCATATGTACAACGTCCAGACATCAAAGCGTTGGGCAGTTGCTCACCAGACACTACACCCGTCTGATCGGAGGATCTTCCCTTTTCTATAGAGGATGAGTGAACTTTACATCCTGTTCCTCATACCTCTATAAGGGTATAATTTTAATTTATTTATTAACGAGCTAGCTGTGACCCACGGTTTCACCCGCATAAGTCTCGCTCCAATGGGAATATCGGGATAAAAAGTATTCTATGTTCTAACCCAGGTCACGGTCTACTTATGTACGTTCAGCCGTTTTAGCGTGAAAGCGTAACAATCAAACAAACAAACATACAAAAAATCAAATCAAGTACAATATATAATAGTAGATTGTTCGGTGATCCTCAAACTAGACGTTTTGCCTGGAATCTTAGGAATCAGAGTTGCACTTTTTTAATTATAATTGTTAGTGCGCACATGCCTGCTTTTGAACCCACGATCTGCGACTCGTAACTCAAGGCCGTTACCACTGCCCCACCACGGTTCTGGTCATTTAACTTATAAACCTTTCATGTCCATTTTTCTTTGAAAAACACATAGTTTGGACCATTTTTGCTTGTAATATGACCATTCAATATCATATCACAAAAGAGACCTAAAAGCCTTTACATGTGCCCTATTTTCCGTTGTAAGCCTTAGTTTGGAAACCTTTTTAAGGTCAGATCTGTTTTACCGTGCGTCGCGTTATATTATCGTTGGCCGACATTTTCAAAAACTTCCATTCCGCCATTATCCGACAAACTCTTTCCTCATGGTCGTGTGGTCCAAGTTATGAGAGTAGCGATTAAAGATTTTAAATGGATTGTCCTCGTGTATTGTAAAGTAATATGTTCGCTTAAACATAACTAGCGAAATGTGGATAAAAAAATCTAAATCTAAATATTTTATTTAACATTAACCTACATGGGCACTTATGAAACGTCAGAAGCTAGGTGCACGGTTCCAATTGGTTGTTTCCTAGGGAGAAGAGCTGGCAAGAAACTCCACGGTTATTCTTTTAAAAATAATTGGCTTTTACAATGTTTTCGAATTACAGTGTTGAGAAGTATATGAGGACAGTGTAGGCCTGTCAACCAGGTACTTAACAAAATAGAAAATGGTCTATAAATCAACAGTCTACAAGTTCGGCCTACAAAGTTCTCAGATTCACAAAATATAAAAGAATCTATTTAAAAAAAAAAGTCTATTTAAACCAAATGACATGATTGCTATTAGAACTGTAACAAATCTGAATTAATATCCTATCAACAAAATTCATAAGTAAAGATTTGAAATTAGAACTGAGAGGGTGGTACTATACGTGCACCTCTGCCCAACCCTTCGGGGATTAAAGACATGGTGTTATGTTGATCGCCTAATTGGTCGGCATTGGTAGTGAGGTATTTACTAATTGCACTTCCGAGGTCATTCAAAACCGCAGTTCAATCGCACGAAACGTTTACATTCGTTTTTTTATAAGTATTTTTATGGCCTGGTTGCTAAAACCTTTTAGCCAAGTCTTTAGTTTATTTAATTTCGTTCACTAAATTTCTTCGAAAGTGTTTATAACAAGTCTTATTTTTTAATAATTCTGTCAAGCGGCGGGAGGTATTATTTAGCACAACACTTTCACTACACAATTCACTTAATTCACTCGCTAAAATCAATCTTTGGTTTGGGGTTGATAATTTAGGTTTTCGACTTTTCCAGGTACAAACTTGATACAAAGAACAAAGAATACTTAGCTAGGTACTTATTTTCCATATTTCTTGACAACGATTTCCATTATTTTCAATTATTTTTTATTTTTGTTTTAGTTTCCTTCGTGTTATTCCCGCCATTTTTTCTTTACATTCGAATTACTAAACACATAGGTACAGTCTGCAAAAAAAATAAGTATCCAGGGTCGCCGGATATAGTTGCAGTTTAGTAAAGACACCGGTGAATGTTTTCAAATAAACTTAAATTAATAGAAAACAAACACTTAACAAACTTCAACTGTGTCCGGGGCGACCCATTTTTGTGTTTTGTTTTTTTTTTGGTTGCCTTACTAAATCCCACCCGTGTTGCTTCAGTTGCCTTTGCGCTAGTGCCACGGTAACTCTTTCGAACAATCCGCGACCCCGGCAGGCATCGGCCCTTTCGGACCCCGTCAATGGTGCTGACATTTCTAGGGGCGTGAGGGCGCTGTATAATTTATCTCTTTTGCTGACTATATAAGTATATATACGAGTACATACCACACGACTACTTACTATTACTATAATAACACATACACTGAGATAGGCTTAGCTCACACATTGAAACTTAATGCCTTACTTGACCAATAACTGTTATTGCTCAATAATCCCTTCATGAGGGTATTAATGATATCATTGTCTCTTGATCTAGTAGATTGTCTTTTGGTCAATACAGTGGCTGTTTTATGTATTTTTTTTAAATATTCTCTTCATGTACAATCTTGTGTTATTAATACAGTAAACGATATTATAGTTCCTGATGTATCGATAGATGGCGTTGTACATTTAGCACTCTTCGCTGAATCGCGGTGTCAAAATTCTCCTGAGAAACTTGACCTCTTCGTTTATAGTTAAATAAATTATCGTCGTAAAAGTAAACAACGGCTTTTTATTCATGGTCTTTCGAGCCGGATTATTTCGGATGCTGTGACTAATACACCGTGAGTTATGAACAGTACGACAGTAGCGCCCCCTATTGATGAAATTTGACTGTTAAAGTGAAAAGTGTTTGTGACAGTGCAAATCATTTGGACAAACTGTGAATACTTTAAAACATTAGAAAAATTAGTGATTGATTCAATAAAGTAAAAATTAAAACTTGATTATTTTAGTTGACTATCTTGAATAAATAGACTTGTAAAATTTCTATTTTTATATATATTTATTAACTATGAACATCTTAAATACAATATACAAGCGAAAACTAAACTATATACGAACTATATAAGATGCATTATGTACAAGTATATAAGAAAAAAAGCATCGCTGACAATGGGAAAAGTGCCTAAAAGGCTGGCAGCATTGCAACGTTGCATGACAATGCTGATTCTATGGCCTAGTAATAGGTAAAATTAAAAAAAAACCCGACACAAAAAAGAGCTGATGACCTGGAAACGGCTGAACTGATTTTAATAAAATATATCTAAGAACCACCGCTAGAAAACAAGCTTTCAGATAAAAAAAACCGCATTCAAATCAGTTCACTCGTTTAAAAGCTATGGTGCCACAGACAGACACACACATAGCGGTCAAACTTACACCCCTCTTTTTGCGTCGGGGGTTAAAAATAGGCCAATTTATGTAGTTTATTTCCTATATCTGAGTGTAGTAAAAAGTTAATACCTATGATTTCTTAGTAGCAGCATTTAGTATGTTTTGTTTTGTCTCAAACAGACGATATTTTTGCTGAAATAACGGCAAGCTGTGCAGTTATGGCACACGGCGTTCTGACGCAGGGTCATCTATCTATACGCATCAAAAGTGTCTAGGGATCGAGCACGTTTTTGCTAGTAACTAAAAATCAGTTTTTTTTTAAATATATTTTATTGTAATTCCTGTGGATACTTTTTAGTAGATTTGGTCATTTGAAACGGGAATAGTTTTTGAATTTCGGTCAAAAGATGAAAATCTTCTGTAAAGTCGTATTCCTAAATAATCCTGCAACGAGTCTTCAGGCCAAATCAGTTAAATTTCTACCGTATTTCTGAGTGGAATTAATACAAATGCCATACACATACCAGAAAATATTTTTTGGCTGTTACAACGGACGTGGGCGGCCATTCCGAAACGTGATTCGGATGAACTCATATTGAGTATGCCGAATCGCTGCAATTATGATATACGCATTAATGGCGGAAATACAGCCTACTATTTTTTTATTTACGCAATAAAAACATTTAAAAACTTTTATTTTTATCTTTTTATCACACGTTAACGTCAGGATTAACTAAGGTGAAAAACCCAGCATAAGCAAAATTCGTACTTCGTCGATCAACACGTACGAAAAAAAAAAAATATATCAATCTAAATAGATATTTTTATCTACTGTATTTCCGCCGTTAAAGCGTATAACACAATCGCAGCGATTCGGCATACTCAATATTAGTTAAAAAAGTTTGTATGGAGGAATTTTAACGCGCGGTCTGATTAACTCGAAACTCAGTATTTAATTTTATACTTAAAACCAAAAATAAAGAACAACATGTTCCGGGGTTTTTCGAAAAGCTACCGTTAGGGGTAGCTTTTCGAAAAACCCCGGAACATGTTGTTCTTTATTTACTACCCCTTTCACCCCTGACGGGGTGAAAGGGGTAGTAAATTTTAAAACGAAAGATTTTACTGCGTGGCTTGATTAATTCGAAAATTGGTATAAATAATCTTTTTGCCATGTTATGGAAACGACGCAAATAATTTTCCAAAATTCCACCCCTGTGGGGGTGAAACGAGAATACAGTTTGTTGAAAAAATCTTGTTCATTTGGTTAATTAACTTGAAACGTAGCCCGAGTACTTATGTATAAATAAATATCTAGTAGATCTCACTGGTTGTCCAGAGAAACTTCACTGTTTCAACCAGTGACGTTCACTGGTTGAATCCACCATAACACAACTACTGTTTAAAGCAGTGAGTTTCAACTACTAATGTTGTAACCTCTTTCAATTTCGCTCAAATTGTTGACCTCATTGCAAAGATGAACTCTCTTTGATATATAATTTTTTTTCCAATATTTTAGTAAACAGTACATTCAAAAACATAAATTTTCATTAAAAAATCATTCTAAAAGGTAATTTAAAAAAAGTTGTGATCATTAAAAACATGTTATTTTTGGGATATTCGTAACTAGCTAAAAATTTTAACAAATCCTTTTGAATACTAATTTCCGACAAATTCAACTAAGCAGTTTTCGATAAATAATCATTAATTCTTTAATTGGCTGTGTCTACCACAAAACACATCTAAGTTACTTAAAAGAAAATAAAAGAAACAAATAAATGAGTAATGGAGGACGTGAAAGAATTGAGGTTTTATTTTTTTCAAAAAGCAGATATATCCCATAGAACTTGATATCTGAATTCTTTTTTCTGAGAAGTACATTTAAAATCAAAAATATCCTGATAAATCGATTTTTGGAAAAGTTATTACTATTTAAAAAAAGTAATTTTAATATTGCAAGTTAGTATTTTTGCCAGGATGAATTTAATTACATCGGACACTCTTTACTTGTAAACAATGTAAGTACCTATAACCACGCGCATGCGCGCAGATATAATTAGAATTCACTGATTGAATAAGTGAATGCAAAATTCCAGTGAATTTTCGAGAGGAATTTTCAGTCGTTTACCAGTTTATTTAAAAAAAGTAAGATACAATTGCAGTGTTGCACATTCGTCGCGTCGATCGCGAATATCTAACGTTGCTAGATTGCTAGCTAAGCGGCCGGCCGGCGCGGCGGCGAACTAGTGACACGACTTTCAGTTTGGTTGTCGTCGGTTACGCGCGCTTCCATTATTTATACATTTTATCCCGGAATTTCCACGGGATGGGGCATCAGGCGGGTGAAACCGTGTGGCGCAGCTAATTATTATATAAGTACTAGGTAAAATTTATAATATATGGTAGTTAGAGGGGTACCAATGAGATGCTTGCCTAGAGCGCTCTGGATATTTAATCCGCGTCTGGTTAAACATAATTAATCAACTGGCACACTTCGGCTAGTTTAGTACCTATAGTTACTTGTTGGAAAAATTATCCTAATTTATTTATCTAACCAATTTAATTTAATACTTATAAAATTCTTTACAATCACAATGATAAATATAATTATTTTGCACCTACTTACCGTTCTGTCCCTGGACTGTGGTTCTCCTTTAAGTCACCGAGTTTGTCATCTGCACCTTCTAAGACAAATTTTACAAACACTGTTTTACAAAAAACACACGTACACGATCACCCAATACAAACACATCCTTTAGTGTTTAATACAATTCCATCATAACATTAATTACATAATGCGCCATGTTTTATAATTAATACGTAATTAATAAGTCAAAATGACAAACCTATAGTTTTATGACAGTTGCGCGCACAGATTATTAAAGCCCAGCGGCGCATGAGTCGTTGCCCGGAATGTTACCACTTTATAAATATTATGTTTATTTAGTATATTTATTTTATTTTTCTGTTTATTTTTAATTTTTGTATGCTGCACTGGTTGACGTCATCACGTCAACGCCTGCTATCGCTGGAAACCAGCGCTGAGGCTCTGTCTCGCATAGGGTCGTAGCATTATGCCGAGCGATTGCCGTTTTACGTGAATGTGACGCATATTTTCCCCAACTTGTTCTTTTTTGTATTTGTGTGTTCTTTCTTTACGTCATGTTTCCCGCAAATAAACAGATTTTCTTTCTTTCTTTCAATTAAGATCTTAATATTATTACTACGATTTAAAGGGGGTGGTGAAATTTGTAGAGGAAAATACGAAATACAAGAGAACGAAGTTGCGGGCGAAATGCTGAATGACTGACATATCAGATATTAAGGGTTTGTTGGGAATTCGACCTTTAACGGAGGATAAAAAAAGAAAAAAAGAGGGGAAACGAGGAAAAGAGGGGAAAGGAGCAAAAGAGATGATTTCGTTTGTATGAAAAATCTTACTCCTTCAGTTAATAAAATTGAAACTTATCCTGAATACATTCTTACATGAATAATAAAATTTGTCATTATTAGGTTTTCAAAAATACCCCTAAAGAGATTTTAGAGCGTGCTTAAATTTGTACGGCTGTCGGGTTACCTGCAATAACGGTGTTACAAGTTTTAACAGAAAATAAAGAGTTACAAGTTTTTGGGTTTTTTGAAAATGGACCGGCAAAGGGGTTTGGAGAAGGATTTCATTGAGTGTCTGGATGAAGCCGAAGAAAATAAAAACATCGTAATCATAAATTTTCAAAAACTACCGGTTAAAAGGGGTCAAGGGGGTGCTAAATTTTGTAGGAGATGATACGAAATCCACACGGACGAAGTCGCGGGCGAAGTGCTAGTTAATGTAATATAACATGCTATAATTTTCATAGTCTTGTGTGTGATAGCTTGAGCTTCTTTGTCTTCTATTCTTTAATTACTTGTGTAAATATGGACCGTAACACGCACGTTATCGTTCGGGCCCTCACTATGCTCAATGCTCAACTTTTTTTTTTGGTGGGATTTCATCAAATGACCTCTCCTACTAACATCAACACCGGAGTGTGATTTGTTTCCCGAGAGATGGATAGATGTATGTCATGATGAAAGAAAAAGAAAGAAAACACGTTTATTGTTATTTATTGATTTTGTGAGATGATGTATGAAAGATAATAATTAGATAAAATTTAAATAATGTTTTTTATATATTTTTTTAATTGATTGTATTTTGTTTATTTTGCAAGTATTTTTGTTTTTAGTTTTGTTATTAATGTTGTTCACTTTTTTTTTAATTGTAATTTACCTAACCTACTTATATAGGGATGTGTGATCTTTTTAGTTTCTAAATTGCTCTTTACAACGCCTTGGGATTCTATTCTGTAATGTTCTACATGTAAACTTAAATAAATAAATTGTCTTAAATCAAGATTTATTTGATTTTACATCTACAACGCCACATGCGAACTACGCATCACACTGACGTCACGCAAAATCCTGCATCGCGCAAGCAAAGTTTGACGCAAGACTGACATATACAATATCAATCGTCGGGCAGTGTCCACCAGATACAACATCAGTTTGGTCGGATGATCCTCCCTTTTCTATGGAGGATGAACAACTTCGCAGCCTGTTCCTTATACTATACTGCCTTATTTGTGCAGAAAAAACAATTTTTCTTTCTACGTTTTCGTGGCTGGAACCAATTAAGCTTTTAAAATCGAAGGGTGATTCTCCTATAATTTGTGCCACAGCATAAAACGCTCTCTCCTTTCGCCCGAACATATTGGAAGTTCTGTAAAATGTTCGTACGTTTATGTTATATTCTATACAACTAGTTTTTATTGGAATAGACTTGTTGAACTTCTGTCATAGTCCCACTTCGTTGTTTTTGTTGTCCGTACTGTTTTATTTTAGAGCCTTTTAATAGTTTAAGAACGTTTTTATGAATGAGTTTTCCTTTATTGTTTGTTTTTGGGGTTTTTTCGGTGTGACAATAGATTACGGAGTTTGTTAGTGGTAATGGCATCTGTACACAGTGGGCCATGATGGTCATAATTTATGGTATGTTGCGGATGCGGTGTCCATTATTTTCTGAAACATTACCCAAAATATTATTTTAAGTCGTTTGCGAACTTTAATTTTAATGTTTATTGTAAATTATTTTCTTCGGATGCTGTGAACCGATATAACATTAAAACAACGCCCCAGTACTCAAAAGGCAATTTTTGTGAAATTACATTTGAATTCTGACATTGAATACTCAATTAAATTACTAAAAAATCCCTCGTATTTTTGTAGTGTCATTTACTTTTTCCAAAATACGCAAAAGGCGAAAGAAAAACATATTTTTCTTATTATCATACGTTTTAGAGCTAGATATAAAATAGAGCTCGAACAAAATTTAACATTTCCCAGCCATTTTGTTCAGATTTAGCAATGCATTGTAATAATATGACTGTCCAAATGACTCGTGTTTGTAAGTGGTGCCTTCAAAAACCTAATTTTTGCGATAAGGCACCAAGAAAATTGGCTTCCGACCTTCCACTGTCATTTTATTTGC
The DNA here is from genome assembly GCA_917490735.1 of Dryobotodes eremita. NCBI lineage: Eukaryota > Metazoa > Arthropoda > Insecta > Lepidoptera > Noctuidae > Dryobotodes > Dryobotodes eremita. The sequence continues at coordinate 19,072,192 of OU823257.1, forward strand.
TGTTTCATACCATTTGTTTACGATTTTACTCACTTTTCCCACTCCAAAACTCGAATATAAGCACAAATAGATGTCAGAAGGGCTATTCTGAAAAAAAAAAACACGTGTGGCACTCCGGGACTGCCGCGGTAAAGCTATTGCATAGCATTTTTTATCAACTTATGCAATTATATTTTTTTATTTATTTTTTATTTATGCAGTATTTTTTTTTTCTTTGATATTAAGTCAAGTACAGTCGTACCATATACATACACGTTAAGCGAACGCTCGGCCGAGCTACATGGTAGGCGGAGGGGGGGGTGTTAGGTTTTATTTTCGTTACGGAATTTCTTGATTCGGTCGCCGCGCTTAAAGCCCGCGATAAAAGCTTAAAAACTCAAGGTCACTTCACCCAAGTTTTCACTGGGATTATTACAGATCATAATAATAATCATAATCATTTATTTATTTCTTAACATCGTTGTTTATAAAATACAAATCTTAGCTTACAAATATGGTGTTCAAATTTTAATTAGTACAAATTAAATAAAAACTTAATTCAATAAAAATGTAAATAAAAAAATAGGTACGATTAATCTCAACTATTTTAAGTCACATTTACAGATCAGTACTTAATGAAAAAGAAAAAATGTAATAACAATATAGTAATGCCATTCTAAATTAATTTTTCACCTAAGCATTCATCAAAGAAAGAAAAAAATAAAGAAAGAAAAATATTTTATTTGAGACACGCACAGGAAATCCTAACAAAAAAATAAATTAAATTAATAATAAAAAATATAAAAAAGGAGCATTTAAAAGTAACAATAAAACATACAACATACCTAACAATAAAATTAAAATTAAAAATAAAAGACTTGTGCAAGGCCAAAGAGGCTCCTATCTCAGCATGATGCTGCGAAATTTAAAAAATATATATACCGCAACGCTGGTATTCTGATAGGGTATCAATAATTTATTAAAATTTATCAACAAGTAGTAATTTCTTGTTTTGCTTGAAATGTATTAAATACACCTGCTGATCAAGTTACCACCATGACAGTATTATCGTCATCAGCCGGTGAATCTTTGTTCTCAAGATTTCTGGTCTAGATCTGACTTTTGGTCTTTTGGCACTTTAGGACTTGAATAGGTACATATGTTTGTCCACTCATTCATATATTTTCCAATCAGCTGCTATAACGGGTGTAAAAAGACACATAACGAAGCCGAGATTCACTTGTACTACCCGTCATTGTAATTTGTTTTTGTACTGGACCATGCCTGGCAACCTTCCGGTTACGGAGATATTTAAGGTCAAAATTCCAACATTTACTGACGGTTTTTTACGAAAACAGGTCTTAAAATACAACTTTAAATACCCCCACGACCCCTGTACCGTTGCATGCACCCATAAGCACAATGTTTTGGGTGTGTTATTAACGCAAAAATAAAAGTCGTTTCCCAGCAATTATTTTTGTGCAATGTTACTTAGTTTGATGTACAGAATGCGAAGTTGACGGGTATGTGATGTGTCTTTTTACACCCTGTATATGGTCTTCGAACAAATTGCGGACCATACGTCTAATAAATAAAAATGAATATAGCCTTTATTTCCTTTGACCCTTCTTCATACGCACGATGACATATCAAGCTATACATTTCCAGTATAAGCTGACTTCTCATTGTACGAAAAGCCTATACAATGCGAGGTCAGCTAACCACTCAATTGTAGCTTGATATATCGTCCTGTGTACATAAACAAGTAACATTTAATAATATTATATTTTCTGTTTGTTGGTCCTATATTAACAAATTAGCTATGATCAGCTACCAGGTCAGGCTGTCTTGCGACAAAGGCCTCCTCTATTTCCCTCCATTTTTTCCTGTTCAAACCAGCACCCTAATTACGAAACACACTATCTATCACAATCTGAATCATTTTGAAGCCTATTGCTATTCCATTGCTTCATATGTTAGAAAAATTTGTCTGCTCAACAGCGTAAATAATGCAATGAATGTTGTTGAACTGTCAAAATGAAACCCATTCCTACTGTTAGTGTGTTACGTTATTACCCCGCAGTTCTTCACCAACCTTTTGGGAGATCATCCTTCCAACTTTTCACCTCTCTTCCCATAAAGACTCATTTCAAAAGACCATTTCAGATACCAATCTGCATGGTCTTCGCATGACCTGACCAAGATTATGTCTGGACTTTAAAAGAGACGTGACCTCAGAGTTTGTTTCGGCCTTTCTTCTCAGAGTAGTCAGATAGGAAACGCCGACCTCATCTAGTTTAAAAAACATGATTGACGTGTAAAAGTGTTTGTACAAACCAACTTACAGAAATAAAATCATTTGTCATTTATCATACCGTCTACAGATTCGTAAACAGTGGAATTAGGCCTAAATTGCGATCGAGAACAGTTAGTAGTCCCACGGGCCTCAGATCGGCGATTCCCTACACAGATTATGTTTACCTGTAACAGGGGAGAGAAAATTTTGCGAATTTGACCCAGGCGTAAGAAAATAATTGTCTTTTCGCTTGGAGAGAAAAAACGGTTTACCTACTAACCGTTTCAGGTAATTGATACCGCTGACAAAAATAAAAGCTGTTTTATTTTTTTTATTTAGTTTCGAACTTAATATTTGGGATCTGAGAACGTTCGTTGGTATTGGGTTCGTTGTGACCTATTTAGTTTTCACGATTCTTGTGTGGGGTGAGTATTTTTGCTACAAGTCCGTATTTGTATTTATTTTAGCGACACATGGAAAATTATATCGTTATCATTTTCCATAATAAATAAATAATACATAAAAAATAAAAATGTTTATTGCATCAACTTAAATAACTTATTCTAGAAACAATGGAGATAATCTTTTTAAGCAAATAGTTTGCTTCTGTTAGGATGCTCTGCCCCTCCCCAGTTCCCCCTAATTGCTATTAAGTTATTAAGCTTGTTCAATAATTCCATGTGTCGCCAAAATAAATACAATTCTAAATTTCTACATTTATATCTGTCATTTTTATGGTGTATATACATACATACATAATTCTATTCTATTCTAATTCATTAATTAATTCTATTCTATTCTAATTCTGTTTTTTAAATAATAAAACCTCAAATCACTGCCTCGTTGGTCTAATGTTTTCAAAAGTGAATGCTGACCTGTGAGTTCAGGGTTAGATTCCCATATCGAGGCAAGAGTTATTAGATTTTTCCAATATTTATTTCTCAGTGGCAGCTCGGTGTCTAAATTTGTGCCCGGTTCATGACAATAGGCTCGCCCCCTATGACATGGGACTTAAACATAACTGGTGAAATGTGTGTTCAAAGAAAAGAAAGAAAGAAAATACATTTATTTAGCACGGACTCCAAAGAAAGAAAAGAAAGAAATAAAAATATTTTATTTGGGATACGCACAGGAAATCCAAACAAAAAAAAATATAAAAAAGGATATATATATATATAAAAAAGGAGCATTTAACACGCACACAACACAACATACACCTACAAGTAAAAAATAAATATAAAAAGAAAACAAATAAAAAATGTAAAGTGCGTTGTGAGAAATTAGCAGGAAAGTGTGCCTCGCGGCTGCGCCAAATAGGTCCAGTTCAACACAAATGCCAGACAACTAGTGCCTGACGCTGGTTTTCAACTGGACCTGATGTGTGAGGTGACGGATGTAAATCAGTTTTATACTGCAATGTGTGTATGTATGTATACTCATGTAAATAAAATAAATTATTGTAAGAGAATAATAATAACGAATATTTAAATAATTAGTATGTCGGCAAAGGGTCTGACATCTTAAATGAAATTCAGAAATATCGCAGTAATCAACTTTTATTCCCAATAGCTTGTTAATTATTGATTAAATAAATACTCGAATATTTCTAAGCGCTACAACATGTGCACCGGGCCGAGCCTGCGTCAAGAATGATCCCCACCTCGGTGCGCGCTCGCTTATGTAGAGCGGCTCGAGTAGTGGGGAGAGTGGGGAGGCGTAAGTGACGCATTGAATGCGTAACTCGGCCCGCTGCACGTGCTGTTTACAACGGTGACGCCGTCAAGTATGATATTAGATAAAATTGCAAAACAAAACATAAAGAAACTGACAAACAAATGAGACAGACGCATGATATATCTAGAAATCTTTTTAGAAACGAACAAAACCAGCACCCTAATTACGTAACACACTATCTATCACAATCTGAATCAAATTGAAGCCTATTGCTAATCCATTGCTTCTTAAGTTCGAAAAATTTGTCTGCTCAACAAGGTAAATAACGCAATTAATAGAATAGAATAGAATAGAATACTCTTTATTATGTACACCATAAAAAATAACAGATATAAATGTAGACATTTTACACAGGGTGACACAATGGGCGGTCTTATCGCTAAAAGCGATCTTTTACAGACAACCTTTGAATGGATTCAAGGGAGAAGGAGAGACAATAATGCAGGTAGTCAGTGTGTTGAACTGTCAAAATGAAACCCATTCCTACTGTTAATGTGTTACGTAATTACCCCGCTGTATTGAGCGATGCCAGACTTCCACGTACATAAACACATCTGCTTTCAAGACCCATTCGTAATTTTGTATTAGGTATATCAAATACAAGAAATTAATTCTTAATAATCAAGATTCTTGCGACGAAAATACTCATTACACAGAAATAAGCTAATTTAGAACTAAACTTATTGATCAATCAATCTGCCTAGCCTTTTCCCAGCTATGTTGGAGTCGGCTTACAATCTGACCGGATGCAGCTGAGTACTAGTATTTTACATGGAGTGACTGCCTATCTGACTTCTACAACCCCGTTACTGGGTAACACGATACCTCTTGGTAAGACAAAAACAAAATTTATTAATATGAGGTAATTAATCGGCCGTGAATTAATTATTATATTTTTTTCCCTAGGAAGACATATAGTGACCTCATTGGTGATGTTCTTCAGAAAGGTCAGGTGCGTAGTACTCGCAACCGGCGTGCGTGTATGACCAGATGTATGAACGTAAACGAGGCAAAAGGAGTATGTGAGGATCTTAGCAGGTGGCGATCTGTAGTTTCTGAAAGAAAGAAAAATGCGTTTATTGGCATTGCAGCAACAAAAATACACCTTAAAACTAAAAAAATACGGAACCCCCCCCCCCCCCACCCTCATGGGAAGAAGGCGTGACTGTATGTATGTGTGTGTTCGGCTGTTTGCTAGGCGCGAGATAACAATGTATTGTACTGACCTGACACTACCGATTAAGCTGATATGGATTAATATTATTATCTATCGTATTGTTTACAAATACTATGCCAACGACGGATAGATTGACAAGCAGTGCTGGGCTATGATAGTCACACGAGATCATTAATTTTGGGGTAAAGTATGAATGTAAGTCAAATAAAAAAAAGAAGTTATATTCCGTTAGAATATGTCACTCTCTTCAGGTTTCATTATGGGACCAAATCTGTAGAGTCATTCCCTGTGCTGTTATACGAGTTTGAAAAATTCTATTTTCAATAGGTATGTTTTAGTTAAAAGAATAAGAGTAATCTATTTGTAATAATAGCTTTTATAATTGGGTGAACTTGCATAGTGCAAACATGGATAATCGTCGGGTCGGTCGAGTGGTGCCTCATTCCATTTAAAATTGTCTAAGGAGCCTCTGCAAGTTGGTTTCGGCCCTTATCTATATCGTAAGAGATATAAATCATTTATATTTGTATAAAACATGGTACTTCTATAATGGTGTTGAATATAATTATGCCAGTATCTAAACATTTATATTTTTTTACTATTTATTATTATATTATTTTACAATTATTTTTATTGTATTTATTATTACAATTATTTTATTTATATTTTTTACTGTGAAACTGAGGTATTTTCGTTTTTTGCAATCGACTTCCGAAATTAATGTTATTTTTCACTTTGTAGTGTTTTTTTTTGGTTATTGTTTTTTTAATTTCACTTTTTACTTCTGATACCTACTTTTCAGCAATTCTATACCAATACTAACTATGTAAATACCAGTAACAGGAAGTTATTATAACGTCATCAATATACACAAAAAATACGTATTATTGAAGCTAACTGTAAAACTACCCAAGCAAAGTTAATAAAAAAATTATGGAACCACTTCTGAGGCATATCCTATTTAGTAAAAAAATATTTTAGAAATCGATCCACAATTGCCGGAGAAATCGCGTAAAATACACACAAAAAAAACAGACGTATTGAGAACCTCCTCCTTTTTTAAATCGGATAAAAGTGAATTGGATTGACATAGCTACCAATATTTTCATGTTGATCTTGTTGAAAGTCATTGTAGAAATGCGAAACACTTTGAAAGCGATTGCCACTTGTCTAGGCTCTCCGGCTCTCTCAAGATGTTTTCTTTTATATAGGAATAAGGAACAGGGTGTAAAGTTCACACATACTCTATGGAAAAGGGAGGATCCTCTGACCAGACGGGAGTCGTATCTGGTGGGCAACTGCCCGGCGATTGATGTCGAGACGTTGTGTATATGCTAGTTGCGCGGTAAACTCTGCTTGCGCGATGCAGGATTTTGCGTGACGTCAGTGTGACGCGTATCTCGCATGTGGCGTTGTAGATGCAGCTACACTTTCACCGTCCGCGTGAGTCAGCAAAAATCAATAATCACATTTATTTTGGTAATAGCAGTGAGTTCTCATTAATACTACAAAGATAAAGCAGACTCAGGACTTCTCATTTGCCAGGACAACGCGGCTACAGATAAAATCATGAAATAAAAAAAAACGGGCAATTGAAATAAACAAAACCCCTAATATTTACCTAAAAAGCTTCCCTGAATATCAAACGAACCTAAATCCATAATTAAATTAAAAGATATCTATCTTTGTAAGAAAACCTTGTGAATTTCTAAAGAAGCCTTCTTCCTATCTTTGTCCAATTACTTGGGAGAAAAAACTTCGGTTTCCTTAGCAAAACGGTTTAATCATGTAATACGTCAAAGGGTTTCTTCTGTCCCGCCGTAATTTGGTAGCTGAAGCGATGGGCATCGTGAAAGGAATAAAAAAGGAGTAAGATAATTTTAAAAATAGACTAAGCATTATTTTCTACCTTGATTGCCCAAAAAAAGCGAGTTCATAACTGAATATTGTTGGAAGAAAAACAGAGCTATAGTCACTGAATCTACTGTCAAATTAAACCATGTAAACAACTACTTGGAATACTAATTAGATAATTATTTTTAACAAAAAGCCGCCGGGGTGACAAATGTACTGTACTACTAAAATGTCAAAGAAATATAACTTTATTATTTAAAAATGCCGTGCTGTGCCAGGCTGTTATACCCACATAAATCTCGAACCCGTAGGAATATCGAGACAAAAAGTATTCTATGTCCTAATCCAGGTTATGGTCTACCGATGTGCAAACTTTCATTCAAATCCGTTTTAGTGTGAAAGCGTAACAAAAAAGCATATAAAAAATCAAATCTTTTCTCTTTATAATAATAGTTTAGATGACATGATAGGGTGATAACGCACTGTGTTAGTATACTGCCACTTTCAGGGCTCATTTTCATTTTCTAACAGAAAACCTGCAAGGCTTGATTTCGTAGGAAATTGTCGTAATTACTGTCAATAACCTAGCGAAGAAGACCTGGATGAGACTCGCACAGACCAGGGAATCATGGCACAAAAGGGAGGAGGCCTAGAATCAGCAGTGGGTGTAACATGGCCGCCAGTGATGATGATGACGAAGCATGGGTGATCCACTTTTGATGCCAAAAAATATCGCCTTCGTCCATACCTTAGCCGTATCCCCGAAGGGACATTATCAAGACACGTCCTTTATTCTATTTATTGTTCAAGCTAATATTATTACTACCTCGAAGGTCGAGGACTGAGGTCAACCTGCCATGATGTGGCGGACAGAATTAGGTACCAATGTGAATTATAATGCAAGAAAAATGTCACGAAAATATGTAAGGTTTCCAGTGTAGGAATATGAGGGAGATAAATTGTTATTTTAGTGCTTTAGGTAGATTATGGTCTAATATATAGTCTGACAAGGGTCTAAAAGGAAAAAGTGACGGGATGTGTAACAGTTAGTAATTTACATCATTCAAATATCCACCAATGTTTGATGTTTGTCTGAGCTAATTCTGTTGGATAAAATGCAGCAGTTTACATAAAATAAAACAGCAAATTTTCTATGCACAAACTCATGCCAAGCGTAGCCTTAAAAAAAAATTAAGCTATTGCATAGCTTTTATCGTGGGCTTTGAGCGCGGCGACCGAATCAAGAAATTCCGTAACGAAAATAAAACCTAACACCCCCCACTCCGCCTACCATGTAGCTCGGCGAGCGTTCGCTTAACGTGTATGTATATGGTACGACTGTACTTGAATTAATATCAAAGAAAAAAAATACTACATAAATAAATCATTATAATTACATAAGTTGATAAAAAATGCGATACAATAGCTTTACTGCGGCAGTCCCCGAGTGCCACACAGTTTTTTTTTCCATATTAGATTCGAAGCTAGAAAGCAAGCAACGAAGCTATAACGCTGCGAGCATTTTTGTTATAATTGTGTGTCAGTTTAAAATATTTCTATTTGTCTCAAATACATTATTCTACACAAAATTCCTAAAAAGACATGCACGTTTCAACTTATTTATTTTCTAGCATACATTTGCAGAGCAACACGTAGATACAAAGCAAAGGTAACTAAGTCCTACAAGACAAATATTTACAAAATAAGTGTCGTCTATTGAGAAAAACACAGTAAAAGTTTTTTTCCACGTATCCTCCCAAGAATTTAGGTCACGGCGGCCAATCTTAAGAACGCAGGTGATATTTCAGTGCATAAGTGTGTGCGCAGACACAGGTGCACTCTCTCTTCCCTCACTTTCATAGTCCAATGGGACGGCAATCCAACACGACCGGAGAGAGATCAGGCGCAGGACCATCAGCTTTACATGCTTTCCACCCACCAACTTCCGAACCCGGGGCTACCACTAAGAAATTCCTGATGGAAAAACATAATAACACTTTGCCCGACCTGGAAATCGAACCCAAGACCCCACGCTCAGCAGTCGCGCTTGTGACCACGAGACCAACGGGGCAGTTTTACACATTAGTACCTAATTATAACAATTACAAAAAATAAAAATAAACTGGAGATATCGAGCGATTGTTGGAGCTCAACAAGGCTTCATATTTTTGTATGAATAAATATTAAATTTTTGTGCTATTAGGTTGCAAAAAAGAGAAGAAGCTGCTTGCTTGTGTAGCTCCTTTCGCAGAATAAAGACCCGTAGCCCTGCAGTAGGAAGTTTATAGGCTTCTTATGAATGGCAAAAAGCATATGGTCCAATTGATAAATGATAAATGATTTTATTTCTGTAAGTAGGTTTGTACCGACACTTTTACACGTCAATCGTATTTTTTAAACTAGATGAGGTCGGCATTTCCTGACTACTCTGAGAAGAAAGGCCGAAACAAACTCAGAGGTCACAGTCTCTTTTAAAGTCCAGACATAATCTTGGTCAGATCATGCGAAGACCATGTAGATTGGTATCTGAAATGGTATATTGAGGAAAGAACCACACAGATTGAGTGGACCTGTCCAGTCCATCAATTGGTGGCATGTGGTCACCGTTGCCACCTGCTCCACCAGAGACATCCCTTTGGCAATAGCATCTGTGATGAATGGTCACCTATTGTGGTATACTAATTTTATTCTAGGTACATCGTCTTCAAATATAACTAAATTAATGTATACAAAATATTGAAAAACATTTTAAAAGAGTAACTGTGGATTTCTTACCCATTCTTCTCCATACGAAACTGTCTTTTGGAAGGGATCACTAGAATCAATTCTATTTTCTTGTAAATTTTGACGTTCAAATGTGCCTAAAGTAACCTCGTAAAAACATCAAGCAAACCTTCTATGCGATAACGATTCTACATTGAATTTAACAATTTATTTTCAGCTAAACTATAAAACCTTCGTGCAAAATACTGCTCTTTAAAATTATTGATATCTGAGCTTTTCCAACTGGTTTTAGAGGCCTTGTTCGCGAAACTATTTTGGATATTGCCGCGTAATATTTAACTCTTGGACTGAATTTTTAAATTTCTTGTTTTTCTTTTTTATTTGCATGCCTGTTTAAATTTATCATTAACACATTATGTAATTTTTCAAATCGTAAGTGCATATCGCATTAGTTTTATAACATGTGGAAAATGTCATAGGTTATACATTTACTCACTGTGTAGCTCAAATTTTGTGTAATACCATACCAAATGTATAACTGTTTATTTTCCCAAATAAATAAAATAAAACAATTTCTTTCTTTAACACGCTTGTTTCTATAAATTGATAATATAATTACAACTTCTAAGCACGCGATCAATTTGTTTTCAGTTCTTTACTGTGCCGACAACACGCGATAGTCATTCGCAGTCAGAAAACAAATTGAATTCTTAAAATTGATTTATTACATTTATATTACATTGTACATATAAATATGAATACAATGTGAAGACAAATATACGATAATGAATGAAAATAATGGCAACACTAATGCATAAAAGTATTTTAAAACTATAAATTAAATAATAGCACCTTAAGTCCTGACTTCCTGAGTCGAGCTGCACGATTACTGACAAATGCGTGCACTGACTGGACAGGTCCACTCAATCTGTGTGGTTCTTTCCTCAAAAGACCATTTCAGTTACCAATCTACATGGTCTTCACATGATCTGACCGAGATTATGTCTGGACTTTAAAAGAGACTGTGACCTCTGAGTTTGTTTCGGCCTTTCTTCTCAGAGTAGTCAGATAGGAAACGCCGACCTCATCTAGTTGTACAAACCTAATTACAGAAATAAAATCATTTATCATCGAAATTAAAAATGTGATTATTTCAAACAAACTAAATAGTAGTGATGGGCCGACTGCGGGTTTTGCCAATCATTGACGAGCTATAGTGACTAAACTATTGGGTATACTTGATTGAATTTTAGTATGTAGACTGGTAACGGCATTAGAAATACGCAGTTTAATTTATTTTTGTATTTTCATCTCCACCTTGTATATGTTGTTGTTTTTGTATGTAAAGGAATTTCTCACTAGCAGCCCGGAGTCTGGATTTGTACCCGTTTGATGGCAATAAGCTCGCCCCCCATTACATGGGGCTTCAACATAACTGGCTAAATGTGGGTGTACTATAGGTACACCTCTGTCTAACCTTTCGGGGATTACAAGCGTGATGTTATGTATGTAAAATATGTATAGGTACTTTATTGTACACCAGAAAAGTACAGTACAATGGGAATAAATTAAATACTACAAAACATACAATGGGCGCGCCCTTATCACTTTCTGCAATCTCTTTCAGGCCACCTTGGAACGGACGGAATTGCCTGGACACAAAATGTCATAGGTGCAAATAAAAAGTATAATTATTATAGATAAAATATTCTATAAATAGATACACAGATCTTTTAAAGGCTTATTGGTTGATTCGCACAAATTAACTCGCCCCGGTACGAGCGAATCGACACTTTTAAATAATAAAAAATATCTGTAGGCGGTTCGCACGAACTCTATTTATTTGTGGGCAAATCGATCGCTCCAGAAATACGTATTCGACAATTGGGACATTTTGAATTGTATGCAATACAGGTTAAGAAAAAAGGTACACTAGAGCACAGAAGTGATAAAAGTAAAATATTTTGAAAATAATATGTACGAAAAATTTATAAATCATTCTTTAGGTAGGAAAAATCCAGTCGTATCTTTGTGCGTTATTGCAGGATTACTTTCTAAATTTGAAACGTTCAAAGTAATTAGTGCTTCGTCGACGTCCACATTAAGTGCTACCACATTTTTTTGTCATCAATCAATCAACTCAGCCTATCGCAGTCCACTGCTGGACATAGGCCTCTCCCAGGCTACGCCATAATACCCTGTCCTCCGCCTTCCACATCCAGTCTGTTCCAGACACCTTCTCAAGGTCGTCGGTTCATCTAGCGGCTGGGGGCATCCCGCCAGAAAAAATAATATTATTTTAAAATGTAAATACGCCCGAAACGGGCGAATCGACCAATAAGCCTTTTTACACTATTTCGAAGTGAAAAAGAAAATTGTATACTCTTTTTTACGTTTTTTTCTCATATTATCCTTGATTTTTTAAGAGATAAGTAGGTGGTTATCGTAAAAAAGTTACGGTTGTCTGAAGGTTTACGATCCTGTATCTTCAGAAAAATATTGCAGGATTAAAAACCTGGAGTATACCTAAAAAAAAATAGTTATGTTTTAGATATATAGTGAAACTTTTTCAAGAACATACCTTGTCAAATTATCTTATGCCATAACATGGAAGAAATGCGCGATACTCCATGAGTACTGAGGTTATGAGATGGGGTTTAACGGACGGCTCAGATCTCAAGTGCGTATGCGGTGACTCCCCACGGACAATGGCCCACCTTACATCTTGCACCGCATGCCCTGTCACCTGTGCACTTGATGACCTTACGACTGCGTCAGTGAGCGGAGTTCGCGTGGCAGAATTTTGGGCCAAACATGTTTGAACTTTTTACCAGCGACACGCTAAGAAACAGAACGAGTATGTGTCGTGATCAATACTCGTTTCTTTTCAGTAAAAGAAGTGAGCCTTTGTTCTACAGTGCGATATTTTAAGGCTGAGATTATTTTTTCATCAACCCAAGCTCTTAATTGCTACTTATATCCTTCTATTTTTGCTTTTAAGACTGTGTTTAGTTTATTTTGTGATAATCCTGTGCGAGTCCCAATAAATACTTTATTTTTCTTTCTTTCATATCCAAACCCTCAAAAAGTTTTGTAGTAATTTTCAATTACATTATTTTACACATACACATAAATATATCACGTCGTCTTCCCATGGGGGTAGGCAGAAAATACAGGATGTTTCATAAACTGGTCATACACGCAAGCCCCGGTTGCAAGTACTACGCACCTGACCTTTCTGAAGAACATCACCAAAAAAGAAGGAGGAATTTTTCGACGCCATATTTTGGTTTGTTAATAGTTTTAGTCAGGTTAGGTTATTATATTTTAATTTTAATAATAACTAATTTATTACACTTAATAAAATTGATTAACCAATAAAGTCACTATAAGTAATTAATTTAGTTAAGTATAAAATAAAGCCGTGCCTACTGAGGGTCAATCAAGTTAGACGAATTTCATTGGTCAAGTATTTGATCTTAATCTCATGTTAATTTGAATCCATATTATATCAGAACAAATATATTTAGATGATGTGACCAGCAGGCGTAGTATGACTTACCGGCCCATCGTGCTGCTCGACGAGGTGGGCAAGCTCTTTGAAAGAGTCATTGCAGACCGCCTCGCCGGGCAGCTGGTGCGGGTGGGGCCGCATTTGGCGGAGAGCCAGTTTGGTTTCCGCAGGGGGCGCTCCACGGTGGATGCCATCATGCGCGTGCGAGCCCTCACGACGGGGGATGCTGTGGCCCGGGGTAGGGTCGTCTTGGCGGTGTCTCTAGACATCGCCAACGCCTTCAATACCCTGCCCTGGAGTTGCATCAGGGAGGCATTCCGGTATCACCGGATGCCGACCTATCTCTGTCGTGTAGTCGAGGCCTATTTGGCAGATAGAGCAGTTATCTACCCCGGTCACCAGGGAGAATGGAACCGGCGAGAGATGTCGTGCGGTGTCCCACAGGGATCGGTCTTGGGGCCGCATCTGTGGGACATCGGTTACGACTGGGTGCTGCGCGCCGACCTCCCTAGCGGCGTCAGCGTGGTGTGCTACGCTGACGACACGCTGGTCCTGGCGCAGGGGAGGTCGCACCAGGCGGCGGCCGAACTAATGACACGCGGGGTTGCGACAGTCGTTCAGAGGATCCGGCAGTTGGGACTCGAGGTGGCCTTGCACAAGTCCGAGGCCATGTGTTTTCATGGTCCTCGGAACGCGCCACTGTCGGGTTCCCAAATAACGGTAGGAGGGGTTCACATCGGCGTCGAGTCGACGATGAAGTACCTGGGACTCGTCCTCGACAGCCGGTGGAACTTTGTCGAGCACTTCCGACGTTTGGCTCCCAGACTGCAGCGGGCCGGGGCTGCTTTGAAGCGGCTCTTGCCCAATCTGGGGGGGCCAAGCGCCTCCTGCCGGAGGCTCTACGCGGGGTCGTGCGGTCCATGGCCCTTTACGGGGCGCCGGTGTGGGCGCGTTCGTTGAGGCTCCGGCCAGCCCGCCGGTTGAACGCGTCCCAAAGGGTCATGGCCATCCGGATGGTACGGGGATACCGCACGGTCTCCTGCGAGGCGGCGAGCCTCCTTGCCGGATTACCGCCGTGGTATCTGGAGGCAAAGGTCCTCGCGCACGTTTGGGAGTGGCGCGAGGAGGCGAAACGCCGGGGCGTAACTCCGCTGCCACGAGTAATCGCGGCACAGCGGACAGAGCTCCGGCGGGATCTCATGGCGGCATGGAGAGTGCGACTGTCGCAACCCAGCGCAGGGCACGCCACAATTGCGGCGGTAAGACCCCTCTTTGAGGAGTGGCTTGAGAGGCGCCACGGCGTCCTCACCTTCCGCCTGACGCAGGTCCTCACCGGACATGGCTGTTTCGGGAGGTTCCTGTTTCGTATAAGGCGGGAGGAAACGCCCGGGTGTTATCATTGCGTGGATCGACCAGAGGACACGGTGGAGCATACGGTGGAGGTCTGCCCGGCTTGGGCGGAGCACCGCCGTGTCCTCGTGGCGGCGATCGGCGGCGGCGACCTCTCGCGTCCGGCCCTGGTTCAGGCCATGGTACGGAGCGAGAGGGAATGGGAAGCCGTCTCCTCCTTCTGCGAAGCAGTAATGCTCGCGAAGGAGGAGGCGGAGCGCGAAAGGGAGAGGCAATCTCTGCGCCCTCGCGCCCCTAGCCGCCGCAGGAGGAGGAGACACCCTGGGCGTCGGGAGTCGATTGCCGACTCCCGGCCACCGTAGGCGCGGGCTTGCGGACGGCGAGCAATGGGCAGCTCGCCGTCCGGTAAGGACCAGGCCCGGGTCGACGGCGCGTCGTGTTCCACGCGCGCCTCAAAGAGATGTCAGCAAAATTGACGGGGTCCGATAGGACCGATGCCTGCCGGGGCTGCGGATTGTTCGAAAGAGTTACCGTGGCCCTGGCGCACAGGCAACTGAAGGAACACGGGTGGGTTTTAGTCAGTAAGAGTCTGACACGCCCTTCCGCTCCGCCCAGAGCGGGAGAGGTCATTTGATGATTTCCCACCCAAAAAAAAAAAAAAAAAAAGGCGTAGTATGACGCTTTCTATTTCTTGGAAGACAAGACATAGCTATTTCTATACAAAGTGACATTTCGTTTCTCTATTTTTGACATCGCACCGTAAAAATCCTTCTACAATCTGTCATTTTGTCTTTCGTCCCTACCCATCGTTGTCTAGGTCCTTTTATATGTAGACTATTCCAGAAAAAGTTTTCTATCCCAAACGTCAAAAGTATAAAAATTGAATTTTTCTCATTTTGTATGGAAAATGTGAAATGTGTGTTTTTGTCTATTCTTCCGTCGACAAACCCCGTTTCCATAATGGTCATGCAACGCGTGCAGAGGGCTGGCCTATTTTTAGCCCAAAGAATCAGCATTGCCATCCAACGTGGCAATGCTGCCAGCCTTTTGGGCATTAATCCCATTGATAGCGATGCGGACGAAATTTTTGATGCCCTCCCCTTTTTTGAGCTCGCCCCTTTTTTAGTTATATAGTATATATATATATTCTAGTGTTAGTTTGTATATTGTAATCTATTTAATATAGATTGCTATGTACTTATGATGGAAAATTAAATTAAGCCTGGATAGTTTATTTGTAAAGCTAAGCTATTCTGGGTTTGACCTAAAAACTTGTCTAGTTTCATATTCCTTACAGTTTTTACTACAGTACGTTTTATGTTTGTTTATGATATTCTATTTTTTTTTTGTGCACTATTATTTTAGACCAAGGCTAATTGCAGTACAGCAGGACGCACGTCATCGGTAACACTTCGACCTTGAGTTAGTCTAGCGTAGTACGGCATTTCAATAAAATAAAGGTTCCGACAAACAGAAGCGACCCGCGACGCGAATCGCACGCGACCTTTGTGTCACGTACGATTCGCGTCGCGTGTCGCGCCTGTTTGTAGGAGCCTTAAGACGCCAGCTTACCTATACTTATTGGTCTTGTTAACACTGTCGTGGGGCCTATCGAATTTAGTATGTATATTTTGATGTATTTAATAATGTAACTAATTATATCGAGTCTGTCTTTATTTTTAGAAGTAAGCGCTGCAATACTGCAAGAAAAGTGTTTTTTTTTATTTGTAACATTTTATCTTTCGCTTTCCTGTATTATCTGGGAGTGATTTCGTGAAAAGGGACGGAAATGTGTAACAGGAAGCCGGGGAAGCGTGCGCTATTTGATTTGACCAATGAGCGCGCGCGATGGTAAAGTTGGCCGTCAGATGGTTACAACCCATTTTCCGAGAGGTTGCTACTGTCAGCAAACAGTGTATGCTCCTATTCTATGTATAATCTGACATACAATGCAGTAGTGAACACCACCCTCTGACTACGTATTAAGTCTCCAACAAACAGGCGCTACACTCGACGCGAATCGCGCGCGACACAAAAGCACCGCTCGTCGAGCGACGAACGGCGCCTTTGTGTCGCGCTGTCGTGTCGCGCCTGTCTGTAGGAGCCTTTACTATTATCAAAACAGACTAACCTACTATCACACGAAGATTTTAAAAGAAATAATAACGTTTACACTTTTTTTTGCACTTCATTGTACTTTTTGTCAATAAAAGTTGTATGTGTATATGTATTATATCGATAAAAACAAATTAGTACAAGCCATTATGTCTTGGGTAGCCATTGTTAAGGCTCTTGACCCGATGGGATTGTAATACAAAGGAAGGTTGAGATTTTTCTCATGTTTTGGTAAATGTCGATAAGAAAGTAATTTGCTGTGGGTAAAGTTTGTCGAGAATTTAAAAGAAATCCAAATGTTAACGCATTGTTTGGATTTTAAATCTTGAGGTAGGTTTGAATAAAGAGCGTAAGTATGATTTTTTTCGTCGGTTAAATTCTTGAGAAATAATAATATCATAATTAGGTACTTATAACAAAAACAATACGAAATTTATTTCCAACTTGTTGTAAACAAACATTTGCTTGTTCTAATATAAAAACCCACAAATACCTAAGAACTAAGTTAATTAAAATTACAGAAAAGAAAGAAAAATTGGTTTATTTGTCACAGAAACCCGCGCATACAAAAATATGAGTTAACTAAACTAACAAGAAAAAAAAAAGAAAAAAAATAATGGTTAAGAAATTAGGGTATGTATACTTACTAGACCACAGTAAACACACCTAGCGACATGAAGCAGACGGTCATTTCGTTAATTTGTTATTGAATATGCTAATGCATAACCAGCCTATAATGTTCCCACAGCTGGGATACAACCCTCCTCTCTGTGAGAGGGAGTGGGGCCATAATCCACCACGCGGGCCCAGTGCGGGTTAGTGGATGTCACATGTCTTAGATTTGTTTTTGGTTCTAAGACATGCCGGTTTCCTCATGATGTTTCCCTTCACCGTTTTTGAGAGTAGTGGTGATGAAATTAAATACACTAAGTAAAGTGGCTGCCTTTTTTTTGTGTGGGAAATCTTCAAATGACCTCTCCGAACTCTTTCGAACAATCCGCAGCCCCGGCAGGCATGCCTGTCAGGGCTGCGGATTGTTCGAAAAAAGCCCCGGCAGGCATTGGTCCTATCGGACCCCGTCAATTGTACTGACATCTCTTTGAGGCGCGCGTGGAACACGACGCGCCGTCGACCCGGGCTTGGTCCTTACCGGACGGCGAGCTAAAGTGGCTGCCTGGGTTCAAAATCACGACCTACAAACTCAAACTCAACTCAAACTCAAAGCATTTATTTCTATTAAACCATTTACAGGCACTTTTGAATTGTCAAAGAGTCGGTCAGTTAGTCAGAAAGTTGAAACTAGTTGCCCATCCCAAAACGTAGATCTCTATGGAGAACGGGCAAGAAACTCCAAGGGCACTCTTTTTAAATCAAGATATTACAAAATCCTGGGTACATTACTCTTGTTGCTTTTATATATGAGAACAATGTAAAAAAATATATATATATTAAGAAACAATTCAAAATATAAGATTAATAATAAAAATAAACCGTGGCAGTTAAGAGATGACCAGTCTCAACTGATGGCGCCCGTTCACGAATATGACGTGAGGATCAGCATCATCCAGCTCAACCATTTTGTAGGGAACCGAATTATTCAACACACGCGGTACCATCAGTGAGACTTTTAAGTGGGCATGACAACTACAACTTGTCAGTCGGGGCCGGTGCCTCTGGGCCACCACTGCTCTATCAATGGATATCATGCTAATGTCTTACGACTATACAGTTTGCCTTCCTCGTGTTAAACTGCCTCTTTTGTTAGGAAGTCGAAAGTTCTACTTTCGAGCATAAGGTTCTGGGTTCGATTCCCGGGTCGGACAGTGTCTATCGAGTTTCTTGCCTGTTCTTGTCCATAGGTACCTACTACGCTTTGGAATGGGCAACTAGCTTCATCTTTCTGACTGACCGACCCCTTGACAATTCAAAAGTGCCTGTAATTGGTTTATTTGAAATAAATGTTTTGAGTTTTTGAGTTTGAGTTTGTTATTGAGTTTTCCCAGTCCGGACTTGTGCCCGGTTGATGGCAATAGACTCGCCCCCTATACATGGGACTTAAACATAACCGGCGAAATGTGGTGTTGTACTATAGGTACACCTCTGCCTAACCCTTCGGGGAATACAGGTGTGATGTTATGTTTCCAGCACCGTAATTGCGTAACACACTATCAATCACAATCTGAATTATTTTGAAGCCTATTGCTAATCCATTGCTTCATATGTTCGAAAAATTTGTCTGCTCAATAACGTAAATAACGCAATGAATGTTGTTGAACTGTCAAAATGAAAGCCATTTCTACTGTTAGTGTGTTACGCAATGAGGACTATCGTTTTTGTGCTCACCAGTTGGCGCCACTGTCGAGTAAGGTCCTGTTGCAGTACTTTTATTTGATGTTTTGGATATGTTTAATTACCCTTATATTCATAGTATGTTTATTATATTACATTTAAAAACTTCAAATGAATATTAAGTTTATAATGTTCCTAAAATTGGCAAGCATAAAGCAGACAAATATTATTCTTCCTTCAAGTGCTACCAAATTAGATCCTAACTTTTTACTTAAATCTTAAGCCATAATTAACCAAGAATGGCAGAAACATTACAGCTGTTATGAATCATTCGTTTAAATACGTGATCAAAAATTCCGCAAACAGTGAACGTTCAGTACATATTATGACATCTAGAGACCTTACTCTACACTAGCGCCTCTAGCGGCGAACTAAGCGCGATAGTCCTCTCTACCCCGCAGTTTGCATTAAATTTCATAAAGTAAGAACTTATTATTATTGAATCCCACCTGTACCTCGTAAACACTCCATTTCTATGAACAAACTTCTATACGTTGCCACAGCCTACAATGTATTTCAAGAGCTGCAGGGCCACATACCGGCGACAGTAAGTTGCAGTAATTTGGTTAATTTGTGCCTATGTTATCGCGGGACAAATGGCCCAACGTGAGATACTGGGGGGATTTTAAGCCGCTGGCATGATGCCAGCCTGTGGCATGTTGTTGAAGAATTAGAATTATAGAAGTGCTTGTGTTTTCCCGTTTTGGTTCATAAAGTTTTATGGTAGATGGGTATGGGGAGTTTTGGTTCCATATGTGGTGGTCTTTCTTGTTTTCTATTTGTCTAGACATGGGTATTAGCAAATACGATACAGGATTGTTGAGGATGCATACATAAAAACATACATAAACTCACGCCTTCTTCCAGGCAGTTGGCAGAAACGACAGAACGCCACCTGCTACGATCCTTACATACTCCTTTTGCCTCGTTTACGTTCATACATCTGGTCATGCACGCACGCCGGTTGCGAGTACTACGCACCTGACCTTTAGGAAGAACATCACCAATTAGGTCACTATATGTCCTCCAAGGGCGTTCCCTCCCGGTGTTTCCCGTCCTGTTGATGAAGCAGAATGTCATAAAATGGTGAACGTTGTATTGGAGCAATATTATCGACTTTTAATTGATTAGTCCAATTAAATATGGATGAAAAATTGCTAGAGTGTGCGCAAATTAAGTCTGCGTGCGGCCGAAATTAGAAATGATCGTTTGCCGCCATCTCGACGTTTATATCAGCACCCTAATTGCGTAACACACTATCAGTCACAATCTGAATAATTTTGAAGGATATCGCTAATCCATTGCTACATGTGTTCGGAAAATTTGTCTGCACAACAACATAAATAACGCAATGAATGTTATTATAGTGTCAAAATGAAAGCCATTCCTACAGTTAGTGTGTTACGCAATCACCCCGCTGGTTTCAGGCGAGTGTGCTGTATTCCATATTTTCCAAAGTAAATAATCGCCATCATTATGCCGAAAGTCATTATTAGCGCTGGCAGGGATATAGTCTTGAAGGTCAAACACGCGCATAGACTTATTTTGCGCGCACTTTAGTAATGAATTGACATTAGTTTGACAGCTCACATAAAATGGCTGACGCCAAGACCAGTGTTGCCCCTTCGATTGCACGTACTTGTGTCATTGAATTTAGTCGATGGTGGTGCCAATAATGATAATGATAACTTTATAGTAGGTTTCCTTTTTGAGTAAGTTGTCTGAATTATTTGATTCGTGGGCATTTTAACTTACAATTTTTCACTTATGTAGTAATCTTATGGTTCTTTGATCAGTTTATGAGTTAGCTGTGGACGATTTCTGATGAAAATTAATCTGTCATGATTTTAGAAGTAACATCAGTTATTGAGATAAATAAGGCGATGTATTTCAGTGTCCACTAGCTAGCTAGAGATAATTATGTAGGTTTTACTAAGTTCATCTCCATTAATCATTTGTAGCTTGCCTATGGCAAAACAGTCACTGCACAATGACATTTCTGGCACATCTTCGTCAGCCCATTCTGAATGAAATCCGCCAATAAATTGCCAGTTACTTCCAGCCATTTACATTGCCGTGTCAGAGTTATAGGGCAGTGTACTCCACACTTCGTGGCCCAGCATACAGTACATAGCTTCGCAAATAGTTCAGCTTTTTCCATGTACAGAGAATTTTTCGGAAAATCTGAACCAAAAGCCACCATATTGGGAGGCTTTTCGTAATTGGATTGTGAAAATTTTAGATTGAGGTGTTTGTAATTTTTGTGGAAGAAGTAGTTTTTTGTGTAACAAGCGCAATTGTTTTTTTTGCGGTTTTCTTCAGTTTATAAAGTTTTAATTTATAGAGGTATGAGTCACAGGGTTTAAAGTTCTCTCATCCTCTACAGTAAAGGTAGGATCTTCCGACCAGACAGGTGTCGTGTCTGGTGGGCAACTACCCGATGTTGGGACATTGTATATATATTATGCTAGTTGCGCGGTAAACTCTGCTAGCGCGATGCAGGATTTTGCGTGACGTCAGTGTGACGCGTAGCTTGCATGTGGTGATGTCGATGGCGCTACAAATTAAATGAGGTTGATTTGTGTATTCTATCACTGCATGATGCAATGCAATGAGACGCACTGAGGCTTTATAGATAACTCTTATAAACCAAAGCGATTATTCAGTAAAGTAACTTAATTACAAACAACTTCAGTCACAAAGGACGGCAATGCATAAAAAAAACTTGTAAAAGAGGTTTATTTATAGTCAGTAAATACGTAAATGAATGCAAAAACGTATGCTTTGTATCTGTAAAGCAGTCTACATACCAAAACCACCGACCCGCTGACATGAGTCGTCGACACGCGCGGGTATAAGTCGCTGACGTGATTCAGTACCAGGCCTTAAATATTGCACATCGAGTCATCATCATTCAAATTTATTTGGGGTCGGAGCAACATGTCTTTTTCTCCCATATTTCTCTATTAGACTTCATGTCGGTAGCTGCACCTTTCGACTTCTAGAAATTCACTATCGCACAGGTATAATTGGCAAAGACAACACTCGACAGACCCGGACTTTTGCTCAATTTTGATGTGCCTTATTACGGCCTGTTACAAAGTTCATTATGTTTCCATAAACAAATTAATTTACCACGTTTTTGAAACAAAACCCGCGTGTCGTCACGTAAGCCCCGGTAAGGCGTAAATAAAGAAAGTGTGCGTTCGACTAAATTACGCGAAAGTGCGCGCCAGGCTCAACTTTCAAATTGATTCGCCAACTTCTTCTGGCGAATATTTGTTTTGGTGGAACTAGGGGTTCGCGAATATACGGGTGAATAAAACGTGTCTTAGTTTTTTTTATCTTAATAAAATGTTGTAGGAATTTTGTCCTTAATTTGCCTTTTTACAATTATATAAGTTAACAATTACATATATGTACCAGGGATGTTGCGGATGCAGATTTTTTGACATTCGCGGATACGGATGTGGATGCGGATTTTTGTAGGCTAACATCCGCGGTTCCAAATCCGGATGCGGATCTTAGATTTTCCTTAAGAAACTTCGTATGTGTGCAGAAAACCTCAGTTTATGTCAGTGGGTGACAGAGTAAATTCTCTTTTCCAATAATATATGAACTGCAGAAAACTCACTTAACACACAGTACTCACTGTATACTCAAAAAACATTCAAAAACTTAAATGTTCGTACGATAAGCGCAACTTAATACGTTATAATTGATTTAATAACAAACGCGTCGGATCTTGTCACCGAAATCTTCCCTCCTATTGGTCAATCAGCACGTGCCCACGGCAGGCGCAATTCGCCGGCCCCGCCCAATTTATTTCTTGTCACAACCTGCGCTACATATATCCGCATGGATGATTGCGGATGCGGATGCGGATGCAGATGTCCAAATCGATGTGGAAGCTCCGTAATTGTGGATACGGATGCGAATGCACTGTTAGCGTATATATTATGTAAATATTATCTTGTTTGAAATTAAATTCAAATGTAATAAAAAAAATGACAATTTTACTAGCTTTCATATTTGTAGCAAGCGAGCAAGCGATAAAGAGATTCTGAGAATGGAATGCAAAATTAAGGTTTGTTCGTGTAAAATTAAGGTTTCAATTTACGTTAACGGGTAAAAACTTACGAGGCCAGTAACGATGACAACCTAAGTTACCATAAGAATTGATGCTACCAATGAAAATTATTAATAGCGACTTCCAATCGACCAATTTGTACGTTTTGCACCTGCAGGGTAACACACTAACAGTAGGAATGGCTTTAATTTA
Source organism: Dryobotodes eremita (assembly GCA_917490735.1). Lineage (NCBI taxonomy): Eukaryota > Metazoa > Arthropoda > Insecta > Lepidoptera > Noctuidae > Dryobotodes > Dryobotodes eremita. Next base: position 19,095,566 of record OU823257.1, read on the forward strand.
CACAGTTCAACAACATTCATAGCGTTATTTGCGTTGGTGAGCAGACATTTTTTTCGACCATATGAAGTAATGGTTTAGAAATATCCTTCATATTCATATTCATATTCATTTATTCACATTTAAATAGAGTAAGTACAATTGGTAGTTTCACATGTTACATTTTTTGCCTTATATTCTATTTAGCCTTAGTATGGCATGTGAAGCTTAATCATGCAAGATAATATAATGTCGCTTATAGATAATGTAGATGTAGATAATATAAAAAAGGATGGGTATTTAGTCATAATCAGTACATGTCTTCGAGATTCAAGTGTCTAATGTCAATTATACCTGGCGAACTACAGTGTCCAGCACCAGTAAATGTTGTTTTTTTTTTACATTAACATATTGCGTATTATTTCTGTAACCACTCATTTATTGAGTAAATAATTTTTTTAAGAAGTAGCTCTTTAAGCTTTTCTTAAATTTTGTTAGAGGCAGCTCTTGAATGTCCGATTGTAACCTATTATAAATTTAACACACATAGCTGAGCAATTTTTTTTAAACACCGCAGTCTTTGGTGCACATTCTAGCACTAGTCGCTGACCATGCCTTGATTTACGAGGATGGGTATTATCCCGTGTATAAATATCACTAGCCTTCACAAATAGGTTAGAATTTGATTTAACGAACACACAAATTTCAAAAATGTACATACTCGGTAGGGGTAAAATTTTGAGTTTATTAAAGTGAGGTTTACAAGACTCATACGGAGGAATGCCAACAATTGCTCTTATGCAACGTTTTTGAGATAGAAACGCCCTTTGGTATTCTGTTGAGTTGCCCCAAAGTATTAAATCGTAACGTAGCACGGACGCTACATAACCATGATATGCCAATAATCCGTGCGTAGTGTTGATGTATTTCTTAGCCTGTTTAAAACATATACGAAACTATTAACTTTCTTGCAGAGCCCATCAACATTCCAAGAAATCGCACATTGGTAGATTCATTAATTTTTTTACCGTCATATGAAATATGTATTGGAACGATCTTTGATCCACGGGTTTGAAATTGCATAAAAGTCGTCTTGCTAATATTAACCTGCAAATTGTTTCTTACTAACCACCCTATAACTAAATCAATAGTGTTATTTATATCAATGTCAAGGTTATTATTAATTATATTGTCGTATGTTAATATTATAGAGATTTCATCTGCAAATAATATACATTTATTAGTAGTAATGCCAGGTAAATCATTAATATATATAATAAAAAGAAGGGATCCGAGGATACTTCCTTGCGGGACGCCGTAACTGTTGATTTGATACTCAGACTTCTCTTGTTTTACTACGGCGTTTTGCTCCCAAGATATTTCGACACATTGTTCACGATTATCCAAGTATTCTTCTAGCCATTTTAGAGCTGGGCCTCTGATACCATAGTTATCTAACTTTTTTATGAGTAGTTCATGAGAAACACAGTCAAATGCTTTGGACATGTCAAAAAATATTACCATTGCCTGCTTTTTTTTATCAACATGATTCAGATTCTGATTGATAGTGTGTGCAGTCAGGGTGTTGTCTATATGTGTCTGAACATTAAGTTTGTTCGAGCTAATAAGACGAGAACATAATATGACTGGAAAAAGTTCAGCTCTTAGACAAGACATTTCTGTAACACTCTCCTTATAATCTTTGTTTCTAGAGATTACTCTCACATAACTCTTCAAATTGAGCAGTGGTGGCCCAGTGGTATCGGTCGTGGGTTCGAACCCAGGCGGGCACTTTACTTTGTGTAAATAATTTCATCACCACTGCTCTCAAAACGGTGAAGGAAAACATCGTGAGGAAACCGGCATGTCCTAGAACCAAAAGTTCAAAAGACATGTGACATCTACCAACCCGCACTGTACCCGCGTGGTAGATTATAGCCCATTCCCTCTCAAAGAGAGGCGGCCTGTGTCCCAGCAGTAGGAACATTGTAGGTTGATTATGCTTATGCTACTCTCACACATATTTAGGTCCGCTTGCACTACAAATCACTAAATGCGTTAAGAGCTTAACATACTTAAAACACCAGTTTGTCTCTGTCTTCTTCAAACGATTGACAGAAACAGTGTTTTTTATTAATGCGTTTAGCGGTCATCATCATCATTTCAGTCGAAATATGTCCAATGCTGGACATAGACCTCCCCCAAGCACCGACACTCCAACCGGTTCTATGCTTCCCGTATCCAGCGGATTCGTGCGACCTTCACAAAGTCATCGGTCTACCTTGTAGGAGGTCTTCCAACGCTACGTCTTCCGGTACGCGGTTGCCACTCCAAAACTTGCCCCATCGGCCATCTGTTCTGCGATTGGCAATTCTTCGGGCTATGTCGGTTACCTTGGTTCTCTTAAGGATTTCTTAATTTCTGATTTGATCTCGTAGGAAAACTCCAAGTATAGCCTTCTCCTTTGCCCTTTGGGTGACTTTTAGCCTTCCAATAAGGCCCATTGTGAGCGACCCCGTCGCAGTGCCATATGTCATCACTGATAACATGCACTGGTCAAAGACTTTCGTCTTGAGACCCTGCGGTATGTGGGACGAAATGATACTTCATAGCTTCCCGAACGCAGCCCAGCCGAGTCTTATTCAATAATTGATCTCCTTCTTCAAGTTGGACCTACCTAACTGGACAGTTTGTCCTGGGTAAACATATTCGTTTACAACTTCAAGTGTAGCGTCTCCAATCTTCATGAGAGTGGGTGTTACATGGGCATTTGCAAAACTATTGTCTTGTCCATGTTCATTTTAAGACCCACTCTTTCGGAAGCTCTCAAACTCAAAGTCAAAGCATTTATTTCAAATAAACCAATTACAGGCACTTTTGAATTGTCGAGGGGTCGGTCAGTCAGAAAGATGAAGCTTGCTGCCCATTCCAAAGCGTAGTAGGTACCTATGGAGAAGAACGGGCAAGAAACTCCATGGACACTCTTTTAAATCAAACTCTACTGAGGTCATCGAACATTAGATGTATTTAAGATGATGTAAGATGGTAAGATATATGGTAAGAGACCTTACACCTTGGGTTGATGCTGATTGATACACTGATTACTGATTGATTGATATGTATTGATAAAAGTATGATTGCATGATTGATGAGTGCATGCGGTATGAATGCTATTCGTGTACTACTTTGGCCGGCCCGGCGCAGGTATGCTGACATATTGATATGAAAACTGTGCTGTGCTTGCACTGTACAGTACTGAAGTACTCCATAGTCCCAGCCATGACTTATGTACCGAAGACATCCTATTTAGCGGTAAACGTACCTATTTAGCGATTTGTGGTGCCAGTGGGCCTTAGAGTGACTACCAAGTGACTTCGCCGCACACTTGGTAGTATCCCCGCGCCCAATATCCCATATGTTTGTAAGACTACTTGATTATTTGCTGCGAAAATAGGTCGCGTTAATTAATATCACTTACAATACAAACAAGTCGGGCCGGATGGAGGAATTTAACTAAGATTTGCCTGTTACGTAACTATGTATGTTAAAACTATATGTTTTGGTTGTTTTTTTTTTTGTAAGAAATTGGCAAATGGAGTTTGTAGTGTCAGGCCAGGTATATACTATGTATACACGCCGCTTAAAGTCGCCTTTCTTGTCAAGATTCCTTCACACAGGCGCGACATGCGACGCGAATCGCGCCTGTGTGTAGGAGCCTGCAGTCTCTGTGACCGCGTTGTTCTTCTAAACTCCGCAACGGATTTTGTTGCGGTTTTCACCATAATTTAGAGAACTTATTCCGGAAGTTTTATATGAAATATTAGTATCAAACTGACATACAATAAAGAAATCTTGATGTTTTGTCATGTCGTAGGTAATAACCGTGCGAAGTGAGGAAGGTTCCTTATCTATTAAAAAATTGAGAACTGGGTAGCCTGGTACCTCGAGAACGACATAAGCTACTTTTCATCCTGGATATTCGTATTAAAAATGATGAAATACAAAATACATGCAGACGAAGTCGCAGTCAATAGCTTGTCTTTAATAAAACAAATTACATTAGTACCTACTTATGTTTGTTGTTCAAAAAGTTTTAATCATGTACTTACTCAGTTCATTGGAATTCCCTGTGTCGTGGAGACCAGGGGAAGCTTATTAGAACAGTCGGGGCACCAGTGTGTTCCTCTAAAGATCGTTGAGCGCTGCATGTGTTGAGAAAGGCCACAGCGGTGATTTTAATGAGTAACAGTCCCGCACATAATCCCTTTGCTAACTTTTCTTTGATTTGTTTTCTTCTTAACGAGAAAAAAACTAAATGTATTAAGTTTACGATGCCTCATGTTAGACAAATAGAAACTAGTGTTCTCGTAAAGGGTGAAGCGTTGAAACCCGAAGATACCACAGTATTCTTAGGCATAGCTTTGGATACCAAGCTTCAATCCCATATAGATTAATTGTCATAAAAACTTAGCTCTGCAACATACGCCGTTAGAAAAAATCGTGATTTATCTGATTGAAAGACAGCCCGTTTAGAATACTTTAGTTATTTTCATATTGTGATGTCGTACGGTATTCTGTTTTGGGGAAATGCCGCAGATATTTAGGCAATTTTTCTTTTACAAAAAAGGGCAATCCGTTCAATTTATAAATTAAGTCCCAGACACTCCCTCAGAAATAAATTTAAAGAGATTAATGTAATTATTGTGCCTCCTCAGTATATTAATGAAAATCTTTTGTATGCACATAAAAATATTAATCTGTTTAAAAAATACAGTGATATCCACGATATAAATACTTGGAACAAACACAAATTTGTTGTTCCTACAACCAGGCTCAAGAAAATAGATGGATCGTTAAATAAACTTCCTAGCCACATTCAAGATCTAAGCTTTAATAAATTCAAATCTTTTATAAAGCAGAAACTATGCCAGAAAGCCTATTATACTGTGAAAGACTATACTGAGGATAAAAAGGCTTGGGATTGAGCTGCTCCAATAAGTTTACACAGTGAATGTTGATTTTATTTTGATAACTATTTTAGACATGAATATTTACTGTAAAAAGTATTATATTATTTTCATTATTGTGAATATGAGGACTATGCGGGTCATTGTTTCAGTTTTATTCTTCATCTGGCAGTTTTATATATGCGGCCTACCCAAACGTCCTTTCTTTGGTATTGTACGTCGAATCGTTGAGCGCCTTAAGTTTTGAGTTGAGCTGTACGGTTACTGACAAATGTGTGCAATGACTGGACAGGTCCACTTAATCTGTGTGGTTCTTTCCTCAAAAGACCATTTCAGACACCAGTCTACATGGTCCTCAAACACTCTGTCCCATTTTTTGTATACACATTGACATTGATGAATTTTATATATACAAGGATTTGAGTATTTACTTGTAAGGTATTATGTTATTTTAATTATTGTGAATGTGAGGAATATGTGGGTCATTGCTTTTTTTTTCTCAGTTAATTTTAATGATGATCTGGCAGTTTGAGTAATTTATGCGGCCTACCTAAATGTCCTTTCTTTGGTATTGTTCGTCAAATCGTTGAGCTCCTTAAGTCCTGACTTCCTGTGTCGAGCTGCACGATTACTGAAAAATGCGTGCACTGACTGGACAGGTCCACTCAATCTGTGTGGTTCTTTCCTCAAAACACCATTTCAGATACCAATATACATGGTCTTCACATGATCTTACCAAGATTATATCTGGACTTTAAAAGAGACTGTGACCTCTGAGTTTGTTTCAGCCTTTCTTCTCAGAGTAGTCAGATAGGAAACGCCGACCTCATCTAGTTTAAAAAATATGATTGACGTGTAAAAGTGTTTGTACAAACCTACTAACAGAAATAAAATTATTTATCATTTAACTTCGCGAGAGAAAACTAGCTAGGCTATAATAATCAGCATCAGCGCAATAATCAAATGATAAACGAAAACAACACGTAAAACAATCACACTAAAGACTTAAATTGTATACCAAATCCCAAAAAAGATGGCGATCGAACGCGTAGCCCGACAGTGTGTGAACAAATGACGCGCGATATTTTCTACGTTTCGCAATTCAAACTAATGAGGTAGATAGATTTTATTAAAGTTAATAAACCATTTCTCTTTACGTAAAATACTTGAAAATTTTTGGAATGAGGTTCCTTATCGCACGTTAGGGCCCATTCACACAGTACCACAACCACACAACAACCGCAACACGTTGTTGGGCGCTAATTTGTATGAAAATTCGCACGTAACAACAGCTTGACCACATTTTGTCGCTGTGATGTGGTGTGGTTGTGGTACGTATGAATGGGCCCCTATACTCTGCAGTTGACGAATGAGAGTTAGACCGAAAAGTGTAACATTTTGACCAACACGACACTTTTGTTGTAGTAAAGGAACTTCATTCCAACCGAGTGTCCACGACACCTCTCGACTTTTATTACTGTACCAGCTTTTGCACGCGGCTTCGCCAGCGTGGATGTCGAAAATTATCCCACGGCAATGTATAAAGTATCCTACGTGTTAATTCAGGTTATAAACTATCTGTGTTCCAAATTCCATCCAAATCCGTTCAGTCGTTTTTGCGTGAAAGAGAAACTAACATCCATCCATCCATCCATCCATCCTCACAAACTTTCACATTTATAATATTAGTAGGTTTTAATTGTATTATAACCTAATTGCATTATTTTAACGAGTATTCTTTATTTAACCACCTTATATCCCTGCGTTTATGTATTTATTTATTTAACCATTTATGTACACGCATGTAGCGGCATCTACAACGCTACATGCGAACTACCCGTCAGACTGACGTCACGCGAAATCCTACATCGCGCAAGCATAGTTTACCGCGCAACTAGCATATATACAACATCCCGACATCAATCGTCGGGCAGTTGCCCACCAGACACAACATCCGTCTGGTCGGAGGATCCTCCCTTTTCTATGGAGGTGTGAGTGAACTTTACACCCTGTTCCTCATACCCCTATACGCATATATAAAGACAGGAAGAAAGGAACAGAAAAATACTTACAGAGGTGATGCGTATTTCTAAAAAAATCTCGTCCAGCGTACCTGCGATAGGAGAGTATATTAAAAGAGATTTAGACAACGTGTGTAAAAGTAGAAGAAAAAACAAAATACATAAAATCATACAATATGAGATTATACTTACATACATACATACTTCTAAAATAAATATCACTAAAATATATAAAAATATTATGTAATTTAAATAATAAATATGTAGCGGTATCGACATCGCCACATGTGAGCTACACGCCACACTGACGTTACGCAAAATCCTGCATCGCGCAAGCAGAGTTTACCGCGCAACTAGCATTTATACAACGTCCCGACATCAAAAATATCCGGCAGGTGCCCACCAGACACGACACCCGTCTGGTCGTAGGATCCTCCCTTTTTCATAGAGTATGAGTGAACTTTACACCCTGTTCCTCATACCTCTATAAATACATATGCAATTATGGAAAGATAGTGTTCTTTCACTCTACTTTTTTTTCTTTTTCATCTCGTTTTCAAACAAATTCCTAACGATGTGTTTATTTAATAGCAACGTAACCCTTACACAACACAATGTCAACTGATTTACTAACCAGTAACAACAAATCAGACATGTAAATAAATACGTTTGATCTGTTTAAATAAACATACAAACACAACACAATAAATTACTAGAAACAGATGTGGAACAATTCGACAATAGTTGTGAAAACTCAAGCTAATTTCAACCTCATACTTATAAAAATAGAGCTCATAATCACACTGGGATCTTCATGAAAATAGTTGCAGAAGTAAACAAAGGAATGTCGGTTCTACTTGCTTGAACATACAGTTTTATTTTGAATGTCAGTTGTTATAAAGGTTTTGTCACGCTAGTCAGTCTAATGAAGAGTTTTGTTCACGTTAAGTCTTTTTGACTTTAGCTTCTAAAAGTCCAAAAGCTAATATTCGTTTGAAAGGTTAAAACCTTTCAAACGAATATTAGCTTCCAACACCACCAACCCAACACCAATTAAAATTGGTGTTAGGACTTAGGACGTTGGATTTCCTGACAAAAAAAAAGACGAAATAAAAACACGTGTGGCACTCGGGGACTGCCGCGGTAAAGCTATTGCATAGCATTTTTTATCAACTTATGCAATTATATTTTTTTTTATTTTTTTATTTATGAAATATTTTTTTTTCTTTGTTATTAATTCAAGTTTTTTCTTTGATATTAATTCAAGATACACTTTTTGAGCGTGGTGACCGATAAGAAAACAATATTTTTCTTTTATTGAATAAATGAGAAGTTAATATCGTTTAAAATATTTTTATTTTATTTTTTATGCGGTGAGTGTGGCATTATAAAGATATGATAGATACCTATACACCTATATACTTTCTCACAAACAGCTGCTTACGTATTCGTCCGATTTCGGAACAGCTCGTCTCGATCCGTGCGAGCTTCGTACAGTCGTACCATATACATACACGTTAAGCGAACGCTCGGCCGAGCTACATGGTAGGCGGAGTGGGGGGTGTTAGGTTTTATTTTCGTTACGGAATTTCTTGATTCGGTCGCCGCGCTCAAAGCCCGCGATAAAAGCTATGCAATAGCTTAAAAATATTAGAAATTATTACGCTATTGCAACTGACTTCAAAAAATCCGTGGGAGTTATTTCTTATAGACTCTTATGTGTCTTTTGTCAAATGTTACAAAGGAAGCTATTTCCAGTCGATTTACGTGAAATCTTGATAATTCTATTGCCGTTTGACTTTAGTTGCCAAGGTATGTTTTCCCTTTCAATTCCTTTTTAAGACTGCTTTGTAAGGCCTTGACTACACAGTCAACATAAATATAGGTACCAAAAAAAATACTCAGAGGAATAAAAACAATATTTCCGCGACCATTTTCAAAAATATCCCACCCAACACAGTCGGTATAAATATTGGGAGGTGCAGATAAAATAAATCATTTTACTCTCAATGGGTACAGCGCTCCCCTAGCGGCAACCAAAGAAACGCCTTGATTGATAATAAAGAATTTGTGGAGTGGAAGCTGCGCGATGGTAAGCGAATCTATTATAATAATATAACGGGTGTAATAAGACACTTAACGAAGACGAGTGTCACTTGTACTCCTCGTCATTGTTATATATATTTTTTGTACTGGACCATACTTGGGAACCTTCTGATTACGGAGATATTGAAGGTCAAAATTCCAACCTTTATGAACGTTTTTTTACAAAAACAGGTTTGAAATATTATAACACAACTTTAAATACACGTACGATCCCTGTACCGTTGCATGTACCCATAAGCACAATGTTTTGCGTGCAATGCGTTGCGCACTTTCGTAAACACCGATTTTTCACACCAAAATAAAATATGTTTCCCAGAAATTATTTTTGTGCAACGTTATTTAGTTTGATGTACAGAATGCGTAGTTGACGGCTATGTGATGAGTATTTTTACACCCTGTATCCAGCACATTATTGTAACACAGATTAAGTAAGATGTTTCAGAGGGTTGAAAATTAGATCAATGTGTATAACCCAGCTCAAACGTTTTGTGTTTTTTTTTGGGTGGGAAATCATCGAATGACTTCTCCCGCTCTGGGCGGAGCGGAAGGGCGTGTCAGACTCTTACTGACTAAAGCCCACCCGTGTTCCTTCAGTTGCCTGTGCACCAGGGCCACGGTAACCCTTTCGAACAATCCGCGACCCCGGCAGGCATCGGCCCTATCGGACCCCGTCAATGGTGCTGACGTCTCTATGAGGCGCGCGTGGAACGCGACGCGTCGTCGACCGACCCTCGTCCTTATCGGACGGCGAGCTAACGGCCATTTATATTTTGAAGTCCCATGGCACACCATATCATTATCTTTAAAAAATTTAAACGTTAATTTATTCTGTAAAAAAATCATGAAAACTTAGGCGAAGGTAACTCAGCTGTCAATAGTGTCAATCTTTAGCAACAGGTGGAATAAGTGCTCACTTCAAACTCCCTTGCTTTTTACATATTTGTATATTCACGGTGATATTTTTACAGAATCTACCGGCTGGCCCCCTCAACCAGAAGGCGTAGCACGCTCATCGTAGAAGCGAAAGATTAAATGCATATTGAAGAAAGATTTCTACGATGCGACGCAAAAATTAAAAAATTGAAACATGTAATCGTGTACAAAAAGAGATATGTCTAATCTTCGTAGAGTATAGATACGAGTAGAAGTGGTCATGCTACGCGTGCTATTATCTGAAATCAAATGAATGTAATCTTAATCTTTTAAGAATGTAATCTTTTAAGAAATTTTTATATATCAATTATTTGTTGGTCAATATTTTAAAACTAGATGGCGCTGGCATTTCCTAACTGAATGATCTCTGAGAAGAAATGCTACAACAAATTTAGAGTTCATGGTCTCTTTTAAAGTCCACACATTTTATTATTAGGATTTAATGTGAGTATAACAATGCAGGGCCATATCTGGAAGGGCCTTTGAAGAAAGAGCCATTGGAGGTTTGAGTTGACCTGCACCCTAATTACGTAACACACTATCTATCACAATCTGGATCATTTTGAAGCCTATTGCTAATCCATTGCTTCTTATGTTCGAAAAATTAGTCTGCTCTACAAAGTAAATAACGCAATGAATGTTGTTGAACTGTCAAAATGAAACCCATTCCTACTGTTAGTGTATTACGTAACTACCCCGCTGTCCCGACAGACTGCATGTATGCTTCAGTCATCGTGTAGCTCAACCCTATTTTAGGGAGCTCAACGACCCGTCACCCGACGCTACCAGATCAGCAGGACATTAGCGTAGGCCATATACAAAATACTCAAAACCGCCAGATAGTTATAAAGTCAAGTATTCATTCTAGCTTGCATGGTACTCACATTCATAGTCAGTTTTCTCTTAAAAGCCATAAAAAATATCGTCACTAAATCAATAAAAATAAAAATGACAATATTAATTCTAAAACAAAAACTAATTTGTAACTTAGCCATGGAAAAAGTCACACAGAACTGTACAATTATCACCCCGTTTAATATAAAACATCGTTTCGCCACCATACTGTATGACAGCCCTAAAGATTACGCAACATTCAATAACTTTAAGGAAATTATAGCACATAACTCAGGAGTTCTTTCATCACAGGTCCATTGACCCAGCATAATACACCCAACTGTTTGGCCAAAAAGAAGTAACTTAGGTGTTTCTATGGAGGTAACAAAGTTTTATGAAGTAACGAGTATTTTGGTAAATAAGGTGAGGTGGTGTTTTTTGGAAAACCTTTTCTTCCCAATGACTGAATGGTTTTTTTGTGTAGTGGTTTGGTTCCCAGGTCGGGTAACGTTGTTGGAGTTTGTTTTAGGATATTTTCAGTCTCGAAGTCTGGATTTTGGCCTGGTTGGTGGCTAGAGGCTCACCCATAAACGTAATAAACGTATTTTCTTTGTTATCGTTCTTTCTTTCTTTAAATATAAATAATAAATGATTTTATTTCTGTAAGTAAGTTTGTACAAACACTTTTACACGCCAATCATATTTTTTAAACTAGATGAGGTCGGCGTTTCCTATCTGTGACTACTCTGAGAAGAAAGGCCGAAACAAACTCAGAGGTCACAGTCTCTTTTAAAGTCCAGACATAATCTCGGTCAGATCATGTGAAGACCATGTAGATTGGTATCTGAAATGGTCTTTTGAGGAACGAACCACACAGATTGAGTGGACCTGTCCAGTCAGTGCACGCATTTGTCAGTAATCGTGTAATCGTGCAGCTCGACTCAGGAAGTCAGGACTTAAGGAGCTCAACGATTAATTTATGGAATAATTCCATAATTATATGGAACTTAGGTATTACTTAACTGCTTCATTTCATTTACACCTTTTCTGCCTACCTTTTTGAGGAAAACAGGCGTAATCTTATGTTCATGATGAAATGAAAATAAAAGAATAAAAAATATTATCACCCCCCACACATTGAGTGCAAAACAGAATATAATACATTGGGAGGTGCTGAAAAAATAAATCATTTTATTTTCAATGGGAACCGCTTCCCCTTTGGAACAGCATATAAATTCTGCAATGGGTACAAAAACTATAGGTTTTGGTTATATTTTCTATTTATGGGGAATTTTATTTATAACAACCTCGTTGGTTTAGTGAGCGTAAAAGCTACAGCTGAGCATGAGGTCCTGGGTTCGGTTCCCGGGTCGGGCAAAGTGTTATTGAGTTTTTCTACCTGGATTTTCTCCCAGTTCGTGCTTGGTTGATGGCAACAGGCTCGCCCCCTATTACATGAGACTTAAACACAACTGGCGAAATGTGGGTGTACTATAGGTATAAGGAACAGGGTGTGAAGTTCACTCATACCTCCATAGAAAACGGAGGCTTTTCGTAAATGGATTGTGAAAATTTTAGAATGAGGTGTTCGTAATTTTTGTGGAAGAAGTGGTTTTTTTGTGTAAAAAATGCAATATATTTTATGTATTTTATGCGGTTTTCTTCAGTTGATAAAGTTTTAATTTATAGAGGTATGAGGAACGGGGTGTAAAGTTCTCTCATCCTCTGCAGTAAAGGGAGGATCTTTCGTCCAGACGGGTGTCGTATCTGGTGGGCAACTGCCCGATTATTAATGTCGGGACATTATATATATGCTAGTTGCGCAGTAAACTCTGCTTGCGCGATGCAGGATTTTGAGTGACGCCAGTGTGACGCGTGGCTCGTATGTGGCGTTGTAGATACCGCTACAGGTACACCTCTGCCTAACCCTTCGGGGAAATAAGGTATGTATGTAATAATTTTCTGTTTATGAATATTGCCGTAAAAACAAATATGAAAGTTACCAGGCAGCGAATAGCTCCAGTGGCTTCCTGAGGGCTTTTAGCGCTGAGGTTCGGTTGTCAAAACCTGCGCCATTGCTGTATGGTTCTCGGATTGAGCAATCGTAGTTTGTAATAACACATAACATCACGCCTCTAATCCACGAAGGTTAGGCAGAGGTATATATATATATATAGACACCCACCCACAACCACCTTTTGCCAGTTTTGTTTGAGTCCGATGTAATAGGGGGCGAGCCTATTGCCTTCAACCGGGCACAAATCCAGACTCCGGGCTGCGACTGAGAAATTCCTGAAAAACCAATTTTGCCAGACCCGGGAGTCGACCCCTGGATCGCTTGCGACCACTAGACTAATAAAGCAGTTAAAGAAAGCTGAGTATTGCAGTAAATCAAATATGAAAGAGTTAGCTGGCCGTTGTAATATTAATGCTTTGTTTTGGACCAAGAAAATGAGCTACGGTAAACAAAAATTGCTCAAAATTATTGTAACATCAATTATGTGCAATTTTTTGGTTGCCCTGAATGTGGGGCTTTCAATCCTCAGTTCTTCTTCAGAACCTATGATCAGCTGTCCGTTCTATCAAAGCACAAATTCGTCTTAAACAGGTAAACTTTAAGTTTCTTTTGCACACTCAAATCTCTACCAATGTAAAGAAAATTTCGATCTTCACCAAAACACGTTACATTGTAAAACCTTAAGCCACTACTTCATACAATATACAACATCGTTTAAAAAAAAAGGCACCAAAGCGGTAGCTTGCCGCGTAATTTTAGGTCTTTCAACATGTCGCCGACGGTAGCGGGGTAAAATGAACCGTTCTGAAAGGCGACCGTCTACTGGACCCTTTTGAGAGGCAACTATAAAGGACCTCGGTAGCCATTTTGTACCGAGGCTGTTAGTAGTTAATTTCTTGGGCACAAGAGACCGTGAGTTATTGTGGGCAGTCGGCTAAGATTCTATTGAATGTTGGTTTTTAGCGGTAGACCTTTGTGTGGGATTGGTGTTATAAATCATTGTTTTTTGTATGCATTTTCATCAGTCTCGTTCGTTTTAAAAAAGGAGGAGGTTCTATGTTCGTGTGTACCGATTTGGAAAATTGGAAGCTTGCGCGGTGTTCCCATATGAGTTTTATTAAGTTTGCTTTGTAGTTTTTGAGTTAGCTTCAATAATACGTATTGAAACCACTTTGTGTATATTAATGATGTTATAACACTTTCGGAGACTGTTGTTTACATAGTAAGTAGTGGCTTATGAATTTGTATGGGGTAGGTACGGCAACTGAAAGTGAAAAAAAAAAACTTATATTTTTCACTTTTTAGTAAAAAAATTGTTTGTAGAAAATTGGATTGGGCATACGGCCGAATGAAATGGTAAAAGATTATATTTCACAAGGGCGTCGGATATCTGGATATCCAGGAAGCCCTAGTGAATGGAACGAAACCATTTTTTTTAATTTCTCAAACTAGACAGTTCCGTTATACAATGATTGACAGACGGAATAGTGATTGGTATTACGTGCACTGAAGAAGATGAAATCTACCATCATCTCCAGACAAGACGTATATTGGTAGTTCGAGGTGAACAATTAGGTTGAAAGGGGTGGCCAGTTCTTTTTTTTTTTGTTTTACCTTTGGTGAACTCTTTTTGTTTTTAAACGACTTCAAAAAAAGGACGAGGTTCTCAATTCGACAGTTTTTTTTTTAATGTGTGCTCAAAACTTTTTGCTGGGTGAATCGATTTGGATGATTATTTTTCAAAGCTGGTGCTTCACTTGTGGTCCCATTTAAATATGATTAAGTTCTGACCAGTAGTTTTTGAGTTATCCTTAATACTGCGTATTTTTTCCACTTAGTTTATATTGATGATGTTTTAATAATTTCCTGTCACGGTTATTTACATATCAAGTAGTGGTAAACGAATGTGTGTGGGGTAGGTGCTACAACTAAAAAGTGAAAAATAAAAACCTTTTTACAAAAAAAAACAACCGACTTCCAAAAAAAAAAACACAAAACAACGTGAAAAATAACTTTCAATTTCGGAAGTCGGTGGCCAAAAACGAAAAGACACAACCAAAGACACCGACTTCCGAAATTAAAGTTATTTTTCACGTTTTTTTGTGTTTTTTTTTTGGAAGTCGGTTGTTTTTTTTGTAATAAGTTTTTGGGTGGAGTGGTGTGTTGTTCACCGTTTTGTTTTTATAAGAGAAGACTGGTAAATATTTTGCTAACAGTTCCACTTAATTTTTTTTTTTTTTTGTTCAGCTGTAAGTCTTCCAAAGAAAAGAGAAAGAACAATTGAAGGATTTTGTGACGTTTTTCGATAAGAAATCGCTTGCATGAAGTCAATCTCCGTTCCCGAAGGCCACTACGTGTACCACCTATTGAGCCCCGCAATCTCCGAGACCGTTTACGTGGACACAGAAATTGGGCAGAAGAAGAGTGGCGTTTTGTGTGTTTTTCTGACGAATCTCGCTTTGGGATGACGCCAGATACTAGACGTTCAGGGTATTGGAGGACCCCTGGACGCCAAGAACGTTTAAAATCATGTTAAGAAGTCCATACATGCAACAATTATGTTATGAGCAGGTATTTGGATCAGCGGAAGTACCGAACTGATTTGGATCGCAGGCAATCTCAATGCACAGATTTACACTGAAACGACGACTGTATCACATGTTGTCATTCCTTTGCGGATCCAATTTGGTGCTTCATTATGCATGATAAATTGATAATGCACGTCCACACACTGCCAGAGTCGTTGCAAACACCTACCTTGGCCTGTTCAATTGCCAGACTTGAATCCCATTGAGCACGCGTGGGATATGCTTCAAAGAAGAACTCTGCCAAATATGGATGCCGTACATGTACCAAAAAATCTTTTTCGCCTGTTACAAAGGACGTGGGTGGCCATTCCGCAACGTGATTTGGATGAACACATATTGAATATGCCGAATTGCTGCGATTGTGTTATACGCGTTAACGGCGGAAATACAGACTACTTTGTTTATTTTACGCAATAAAAACTTTTATTTTTATTACATTTTGATGTCAGGATTATTATTATTATTATTATTTATTTATTTGATTAGACAACATTGGTCCACTGGTTAGTAACGACATATCAACTAAGCGTTAGTATTTATGAAATAGAATAAAACAGTAGGTAACTATTATATATTCATACCTGCCGCACGAGCAACCTGACAAAGTGTCTCAGTATAGGTGTATCGTGTTGTTCGGCTAGGGTTTTCAGGATACTGTTGCTGCTAGCCCTCATTCTGCCTAATAAGGATGCGGTCTTTTTCCTCATAATAGCATGGAAGTCGTCGGTTCGTGCTACAGCAAACATGCTAGACGCGCTGCAGAACTTATTAGAATTATTAATTTAATTTAATTAATTAGAATTAACTAAGGTGAAAAATCCAGCATAAGCAAAAATCGCGAAGTCTTTATTAATGCAAAAGCAGAGAGAGTACTTCGTCGATCTACACATACGAAAACATTTCATTTAATCAATCTAAATAGACACTTTTATTTAATTTTAATTTGGCAATAAAATATATTTTTTAAATACCTCGGATCCCCAGACTCTTTTGATGTATGTATGTCCACGTTCTCTCAATACTATAATATCGTCTGCAATTCTTGTAAAGAAACGGGTACGGATCCGTTAGTTATTGTTAACCAAACTCCGTAGGGACGCGAGTGAGTTGCACAGGCTACACTTACATACAATATTTATCTACACGTCTAGGGAAATAAACAGCTAGGATTAAATCTTTAAAGCTGTGTAAGTTAGTTCGTAACATAGCTTGTGGTTAATACTCGTCTTTTTTTCTGTGAGTAACTATCTTAATGCTTTCAAGTGTCTTATGGGATCATGAGTAGATTTACCGTGGCCCTAGCGCACAGGCAACGGGAGGAACACGGGTGGGTATTTTTTTTATTTCACTGCCAAAATAAAAAGAAAGGTGATAATGTGTACCATGGGTGAATTATTGTAGAAATTGTAAACTAAGGTCATCATCAACATCATTCCAGCGTAGAATCACCCACTGCTGGGTTTATCTCTTGCGCTAGCAGAACTAATTAAATTATTAACTTTGTGTGATGTTCGGGTCACCAAGATACAGGCTGTGCCTAGTTTGGGACCCGCTGTTAAATATAAAAAAAAAATCTGTTGGTTCAAATTTCATGCATAATTGTATGACTGTGAACTATGTGTAAGTTTAATAAAAGAATTTTGAATTTTGAATCTATGCCTCCTTTTCCTGATTCAGTCTACTCTCTAAATCCGTCAAGTAAGACACGGGCATGTCCAAAAGTAGTTGTTCCGTCAAAACAAGTATCTAATTCAACTTTTCGGACGGGCAAAAACACATCGGGAGTAGGGATATCTGTCAAATCGTGTTGTCATTCATTATTAGTTTGGTCCCCGAACTAATCTTCTATCCGTAAGTGTTACGGAGTAGGAAGCGCCTGTAACTTTGGCCGAAACTACGGAATCCGTGCACAGGGAGTAGATCCCCTAGTCTCCCTCATCCAGTTGTTTCCTGTGACTTTGGTGATATCGTCGTTAAGTACCTCACATAAAATAGCAAACAGAATAGATAGAGGAATGTTTGATTGATTGCATTGATATTCTCAATGATAATATTTTGTCATGCTTTGAATAGGTAATAGCTTGGAACTAATTATATCATTGGCTTATTGTGGACCATTCGTATAAGATTGTGTTGTGGTTGTTTCTAAATGTGAACTTAAAAGTCTTCCATACCAATTACATTTTGGCAATAGCCCTGCTCAAATTTACAAAAGCAGCATATCCATAAGTTCAGATTTTTTCTACATTTCAAAAAAATCCGAACAATACGTTCATAAGTTAGTGACGATGAAACAAAAGTATTGCAACTAAACAATACTATAAAAACACCATTTTATTACAAGTTTAAAGACAAGCTACCGCGTTAACTATAGTTTTTAATTAGAGGCAAAGGACCCCAAACGGAAAATTAAAACTTTTTCGTTTGCCAGACGGGTTTTTTTTTTCAAATAAAAATGGCGTCACAACGCCTCGTTTGAAATTCACAATAAAGTTTTATGATCATTAAATGTGCTTCTTTAGATATTTTATTTAGTTTGTTTCATATTCTGGTGCTGTCCCTGGAAATAACGGAGCTTTTAGTAAGTATTTTAAAATGTAATTTTCTCTTTAGGTGTATACCTACACCTCCCGCATAGGCAACAATTAGTACATTATTTTTATATCCCGAAGCGACGCGCGCTTTACTTGTGGTAACCATGTTTACCAATACGCTTGTGAATGTGTGCGTGAAGACGAATAGCGTGAAACACACACACACTTCCGACTTCGCCATTGTCTCGGACAGTAACTGAGAGCTCGTGCGCTTATACACACATTCAAAGCGTAATTATACACTTAGTTACCACAAGTGAAGCGCGCGGCGCTTCATGAGATAAAAATAGAATGCTGAATATTCGAATATATATCTGTCTAATCGATTTATGTAGGTAATACTAATAAGCATTTTGCATCTGTCAAGTCAGTAAAATAAAATCAACAGAGTACGAGTATCAACGGCCAAAGTTGGGTATCAAAAAAGTGTTTTGTTCTGCTACCTATATAATGTGAAAATTAATTAATGCACATTATGAAAGTAATTTGTTTAGAATCGTTTACTGAATCGATTTCTGGCATTTATAAAGGAAATTTTTTAGCCCAAAAATAATTAAAACTACTTAAATTACAGCGACACTTCCGCTGTACAGTCAAAACAAACCGAAATTGACTAAGTACAAACTACGCTAGACTCTTTTACGTGTGCGACTGTGTGCCTGCGTAGATTTGTAACGTGACCACAATTTTCTCCCACAATCAGTATCACTAATTTAATAAATATTTTTTTTTTATACATAACTAGCTTTTGCCCGCGGCTTCGCTCGCGTTAATTTAGAATTTGACAGTCAATTCGGGTTGTTCGGGGAATTATAGTTAGGAGGATGAAAAACCGGTCTATCGACACTCTAGACTCACAAAATGAATTAGGTGCGTAAATAAAAAATAAAAAAGCTCTTAACACACCACTAAAATTTCTAAAATAATATAATTCAATCGTGATTCGAAAGACACGTGGCGCCATCTATTATCATAAGAATTTTATTGTTGTTTTCCTCGGGAACAGCACTTTTTTTCGCGATTTATGCAAAATTTCAGGATGATCCGTTCAGTGGTTTAGGCGCGAAAAGCTAACAAACAAACAAACAAACAACCAAACAAACTTACTTTCGCATTAATAATATTATATATAACTAGCTGCCCGCCCCGGCTTCGCACGGGTTGCGGTACTTATCTACGGCGTACCCTACCTACCTACCTACCCTACCTACCTACCCTACCTACCCTACCTACCTACCCTACCTACCTACCTACCCTACCTACCTACCCTACCTACCTACCCTACCTACCTACCTACCCTACCTACCTACCCTACCTACCTACCCTACCTACCTACCTACCCTACCTACCCTACCTACCTACCCTACCTACCTACCCTACCTACCTACTCTACCTACCTACCTACCCTACCTACCTACCTACCCTACCTACCTACCCTACCTACCTACCTACCTCCCTAACTCCCTAACCTACCTACCAAAAAAAAAAAAAAAAAAATAGATGTTGGCCGATTCTCATAGATACCGGATAAGCACAAAAAATTTCATCAAAATCGGTTAAGCCGTTTCGGAGGAGTATGGCAACGAAAACTGTGACACGAGAATTTTATATATTAGATTATATATGATATATATAAAATATAAATGTAATAATATAAATATAATAATAATATAAAATGATATATAGTTAAGATTAGGATTAGGATAGTATCAGTGTATGTAATACCATTATAACATTATAATCTAAATACGGTGTTTGGTGGTGTGCACTAATTTCAGGACATGTTGTATATGCATAAAACGCCGAAAGTATCGTAGAACAAGCTATTTGGTATACATGCAGAACTATTCACTACTGCACTGCCAATTTTCATGAATTGCATTATGTTGCTGCAATATTAAGAGAGTGATGTAAAAAAATTGCACTCTCAATTTTTTTTTTAAGTAGTTGCAAGTTAGCTGTCTGTACCTTTGACAAATATGTAGCTTGTTAAACTGTACTTCGTTTGTATATGACGTATAAACACATAAAAACCGATCACTACAATCTTAGAATGAATATCTTTTGTCACATATATAAGACTAGCTTTTGCCCGTGGTTTCATCCGCGTGGAGGTCGGAAATTATCTCACGGGAACGTACTACCGGGATAAAAAGTATCCTACATGTTAATCCAGGTTATAAACTATCTGTGTTTCAAATTCCATCCAAATCCGTTCAGTAGTGCTTGCGTGAAAGAGTAACAAATATCCATCCATCTATCCATCCTCACAAACTTTCACATTTATAATATTAGTAGGATTTAAAAACATCTCTATCTACTTTCCTTCGATCATTCAAGCTGTAATATTTTGGTAGCTGTTGATTTTAAGTACAGAGCATAATATTTACGACGCCGTTTCTTTTACGAGTCGGTTAAGAGAAGTGCTGACATACACTCGTTCCACAAGAGGTGTTAGAAACACGATGATCTTAAGATTAGGAGTTTTTTTTATGGAAGAACGTGCTAAGTGACTGTACATTTTTGATTTTTGAGGATTTTGATAGTGATTAAAAGTTGTTGGCTCGTATTTTAGAATGATGCTTAATTATAATATTTGCTCAGAGTTGATATTCAATTGATACGAGTATCTGCCTCGCCGTCCAATTGACCTTAGCAAATTTTTGTCTAAGTTACTTAGTGTGCTGTCACTGTCAAGTTCTTAGTATAGACAAACATGCTGTTGAATTGTACCTTTAATTTTCGCAAGACTTTTTAGAGGTATGAGGAACAGGGTGTAAAGTTCACTCATACCTCAATAAAAAGGGAGGATCCTCCGACCAGAGGGGTGTCGTGTCTGGTGGGCAACTGCCCAACGGTTGATGTCATGACGTTGTATATATTATGCTAGTTGCGCGGTAAACTCTGCTTGCGCGATGCAGGATTTTGCGTGACGTCATTGTGACGCGTAGCTCTCATGTGGCGATGTAGTTACCGCTACAACTTTATAATCGAAGCCACTTGATCTACTGCTCCCGAGATTAATAATTAGGAAGTACAGTACCTGTAAGCAATGGAGTGCTTATGATTAATGTTTGAGGATTATTCTTAAAGTCTTGATTAGCATGTGAGGTCGCGGATTGTTCGAAAGAGTTACCGTGGCCCTGGCGCACAGGCAACTGAAGGAACACGGGTGGGTTTTAGTCAGTAAGAGTCTTACATGCCCTTCCGCTCCACCCAGAGCGGGAGAAGTCATTTTATGATTTCCCACCCAAAAAAAAAAGATTAGCATGTGATGAATAATTTACCCTTTTAATGGGATTTTGAACATCTGGCAAAGTATGGGTATTTAACTCTTCTATTTTTATTATATTGTTATATATTGTAAAACATTATAAACAGTAACTGTGGAGTTTCTTGCCCATTCTTCGCCGTACGAAACTACATTTGGTAAGGGACAACTAGACTCATTTATATTTTCTTGTAAATTTTGACGTTCAATATTGCCTTTTATGTGCCTATTTGAAATAAATGATTTGACTTTGACCTTTAGGTGCTTAACACTTTAAATCCCTGTACAGTTAGGGAGTCAGTTTTCTTACTTACACGAATATAAAATACAACTAGTTTGCACCATTAACAAAACAATTCAAGACAGGTATTGTATCTTTTGCATTACCCAAATCTTTCCAAAACTATGCACTGAAAATTGAAATTGGAAAACACATCGGTGTTGCAAATATATCAATTTTGTGGCAAAACAAAATATTTACGTTTACAAACCGAAACAAACAAATCAGAATATTTCTTCCGTAACTTCTCAAGGAACAAGGCACCTATAACTGTTTCGATAAATTTGCTACGTTTTTTGGTCGAAGCTACACGCGTTTAGAGGTTTTTTACTTTTGAGGCGGCACAAGCTTTGTGAAAATAGCTCATAATACAGACTGTATTAGAAATCAGCGACGTACTATTGGTGATAATAGCGTTGGTCAAGCCCTCCCAAAATAACAAACCATATGTTCCGCAAAATCTTATAGTTTAGACACACTGTAAGTTACCATCTCTGCCACTAGGCAAGGATGGTAACTGATGCTATTCCAACAATTCGTAATTAGCGTTTCCAAATGTCTTTTATAATGCTCACAGGAAAAGAGTGGAACTCTCTATCTGCGTCTGTGTTTCCGAACGCATACAACCCAAATTTCTTCAAAGTGAGAGTGAACAGGCTTCTTCTGGGTAAGCTCACTCCATCGTCGACTTTGTCTCTGTCACCTCTGACCTAGACTAGAGTCAAAAGCAAATCCATCTCATATAAAAAAAGTTTATGTTACATCTCATATTAACACGCCTGCAACAAAATTTTAACTCTACCAAATTTGTACCTAGCGGAAAGAATAATGGTATTCACTCAAGTTAAAACTTGACAGCTACCAGTCATTTGAACCCCGAGCTCGTTTCTCGCAGTTAATAAATATAAGTAACTAAGTACTCGCACTGACGACACAAAGCTATCTCAAGAGTTAGTCATAACAAAGCTCAAGCCTCGATAATACTAACATAGGTCCTTCAAGCTTCAATAAATCGCAGAAACTCATAACTTACACTACACTTAGGTAATAGTTGCCATCCAGTTATAAAATGAGGTACTCTGTATGCGAAACTTTGACGTTTTATATCGAACAATAATAATAAATAACCAAGGCAAACGTTTGCAGTTGAGATGGGAATTGTCCTCATGTGTTGTAGTACATTTTTTGCTTTTCAAAGTGTTTTTTTTAGAAGAACGCATTATTGATATTGCACACAGGTAGTTTTTTTTTGTGTTCGCCGTGGGATCTGGAGGCAAAGGTCCTCACGCACGTTTGGGAGTGGCGCGAGGAGGCGAAACGCCGGGGCGTAACTCCGCTGCCGCGAGAAATCACGGCACAGCGGACAGAGCTCCGGCGGGATCTCATGGCGGCATGGAGAGTGCGACTGTTGCAACCCAGCGCAGGGCACGCCACAATTGCGGCGGTAAGACCCCTCTTTGAGGAGTGGCTTGAGAGGCGCCACGGCGTCCTCACCTTCCGCCTGACGCAGGTCCTCACCGGACATGGCTGTTTCGGGAGGTTCCTGTTTCGTATAAGGCGGGAGGAAACGCCCGGGTGTTATCATTGCGTGGATCGACCGGAGGACACGGTGGAGCATACGGTGGAGGTCTGCCCGGCTTGGGCGGAGCACCGCCGTGTCCTCGTGGCGGCGATCGGCGGCGGCGACCTCTCGCGTCCGGCCCTGGTTCAGGCCATGGTACGGAGCGAGAGGGAATGGGAAGCCGTCACCTCCTTCTGCGAAGCAGTAATGCTCGCGAAGGAGAAGGCGGAGCGCGAGAGGGAGAGGCAATCACTGCGCCCTCGCGCCCCTAGCCGCCGCAGGAGGAGGAGACACCCTGGGCGTCGGGAGTCGATTGCCGACTCCCGGCCACCGTAGGCGCGGACTTGCGGACGGCGAGCAATGGGCAGCTCGTCGTCCGGTAAGGACCAGGCCCGGGTCGACGGCGCGTCGTGTTCCACGCGCGCCTCAAAGAGATGTCAGCAAAATTGACGGGGTCCGATAAGACCGATGCCTGCCGGGGCTGCGGATTGTTCGAAACAGTTACCGTGGCCCTGGCGCACAGGCAACTGAAGGAACACGGGTGGGTTTTAGTCAGTAAGAGTCTGACACGCCCTTCCGCTTCGCCCAGAGCGGGAGACGTCATTTGATGATTTCCCACCCAAAAAAAAAAAAAAAAAAGGTAGTTTTGTGTTGTGCTATGCAATGGATGTTGTAAATTGTATGTCACTTGCGTGTTCTATCGTTTGTTATGAGGAAGGAAAAAAGAAAGACCCTGAAATATTAAAGACAAATTAGTATAACCTACCTAAAAAAATACATATTTATAGGTAGGAGTCTAACTGACTCTCTATCACATTTTCAGTACGATAACTTTTGATAACAATATTGCTTGAGGGTGGAAGTTTTCCTGCCGGGGTCGCGTATTGTTCGAAAGAGTTACCGTGGCCCTGGCGCACCGACAACTGAAGGAACACGGGTGGGTTTTAGTCAGTAAGAGTCTGACACGCCCTTCTGCTCCGCCCAGAGCGGGAGAGGTCATTTGATGATTACCCACCAAAAAAAAAAAAAAAGGTTGGAAGGTTTTGGCCAAAAATCTAGTTGAAAACCCACGTATTTATGAAAAAATGTTACGGTATTTTACAAATAAAGACGACATGCGTAAGTACCCAATAAGCATGGAAAACCGCCAAAAAATGCTTCTTAAAGCGACAATTTCCAGACCAAAACACCAGCCCAACTCAAATTCTAATCACCCAACCGAAATCCCAAAATCCGTCCTAGATAACCATATAGCGCAATAGCCAAAAAAATATCGGGTACTCTAATCACAATCCGAGCCGGCTAACATACGGCTACCCGGAACTTTGTGAGCTAATTCCCTGCCAAATTGAATTCGTGGGCGTTACGACGAGGAAGTTGCTACTTCGGTAGTTTTTACAACGTTCGCTGACGGAAGATTGGTGTACTGACTGTTGCACTATGTTTACTACGAGGAAATTGGGTGGTATTATTGTGTTTTTACCCAAATTCCCGTCTGTTTTTATAATATGTTACTAATATATTACGAGGTAACCGACACAGCCCGAAGAAATGCAAAACTTAAGTGTCAGTGGGCCGGGTACGTTGCTCGCAGAACAGATGGCCATTGGGGCTGAATGGTTCTGGAGTGGCGACCGCGTATCGAAATACGTAGCGTTGGAAGGCCTCCCACAAGATGGACCGATGAACTGGTGAAGGCCGCAGGAATTTGCTGGATCCGAGAAACACAGGATCGGTCGAAGTGGTGATGCTTTGGGGAGGCCTGGAGAACGCCCAGCAGTGTATGTTTTTCGGCCGGTTCATAATAGTGTCCTGGACAGGTCTCTCCCTATTATAAACATTCACCAAAAGTGATAAGTAACAAGGGTCGTCGAACATAGTTGAAGTTTAGTAAGAAACCGATGGATGTTTTCGAATAAAATTAATTTAATTAATAGAAAACAAACAGTTAATATAACAAATTAAATTTCATTCAAAAACATCCATCGTTTTCGTACTAAACTTCAACTGTATCCGACGACCCTGGTTACTTATCACATTTGGTGACCATACATGGGACCTAATTTGCGAGAATTTGTAGTAATTATACATCTCTGCCCTAGTGTGCCTTTGCTTAGGGAGAAACAAAGAAACGCCTTCAAGGCATAAAGGCGTTTCCTTATTAATTATGTATTTTAAAGTTTAATGATTGCCTCGTTGGTCTAGTGGTCGCAACTGCTGAGCACCAGGTTTTCTATTGGGAATTTCTCAGTAGCATCCCGGAGTTTGGATTCGCGTACGGTTTAAAGCATGGGACTTAACATAACACCTCTGCACCTCTGCCCAACCCTTCGGGGAATGCAGGCGTGATCTTATGTTATGTTAAGTTTATTCAGATTTTCTGAGTGTATAAAAAAAAAGTCTGTTTGATAAATTAGTGACTTTTAAATGGGAGGCTGCAGGTGACGTTAACAAAATGATATGAAGAAATTGTCATTCCGAACGACGAACTTCCTAGTTGGGTAGTTTTTACAACGGTCGGTTGACGGAAGATTGGTGTTGTGACTATAAGAAACTCAGTCGTCATAACAGCAAATTTTCTAATCATAAAACAGTGTAAGGGCCCATTCACACGTACCGCAACCATACCACATCGCAGCGACAAAATGTGGTCAACCTGTGGTTGCATATTAATTTATCAACCCTAAGGTTAATAATAATGTTAATTCTAAAGTTACATACTAATATTCGACATAAACGTATAGTCGATAAAAGTCTATCGAGTCAAAGACGATATAAACATATTATTTATAAAGTACGAAGCAGGGGCGTGTCGCTAGTTCTTTACAAACCTCTTCAAACACCTCTTACATAACCAACTCTGGTGTTGTACTAATCTGTGGTTGAACTTTGATACCCAGAACATACTACATGCTATAAACTTGATATTTTTCCCCAATTACGCCACTTTATGGTCGATAGTGGCGAAATGGGCCAGGTTTCTTCAGAGTTGTTCATGTAATTGAGTTTCAACGGCTAATTGCCCGTAGTTGCTGGTAGTTACCGGTTTTGCTATTAACTTGGAGTTAATTTTTGCGTGAAACGATAGCTGCAGTATGCCAAACTTGTAGTTACCTACCAGATTAATTTGTGTAGACTACTTAATGTGTGTGTCTAAGTCCTAATCATATTGAAGTGGATTGAAGGAAAATTGCAGATCTGGCTTTCTTATTTAGTGTTATGAACGGATCTACTGACGTCCCTGAGTTGGTGGGCAAGATCGGGCTTCGCGTACCGAGTGCATTTTTTCGGAGACCACGTCTTCTCCATGTGCCTCAAGTCAGAACTGTCTAGAGATAGAACTCGTATGTGATAAGGGCTTGTCGTACTTTTAATATTTTGTGTCAGGATGTCGAGTTGGATTTATTTACTAGTAGGATTAAGGAAGTAAAGAAAAGTTTGAATAATTGTTTTTCGATGTATAATCATTAAAAAAAAATCTCTGTATTATTTTATTTTTGAGCGTGCGATTATTCATTTGAGTATTTCTTACGTCGCTGTTTTCGCGTAGTTAATATTACTCACATTAATCGTTAGTGGAAGCTTGTAATTGGCCATCTTTTATACATTGTACTATATATTGAAATGTATTAGCTGTAAGCTTTCCTAAAATTAATAAAATAAAATAAAATAAAATAAATGTCTTTTCAAAAGGTTCTTAAGGGGGATGCGCTAAAGTTTCCCGCGAAATTCAAATTTACTTACGTTTTTTGCAATTTTCTGGTCAGTGTCAGGTTGTATGTTGATTAAAATATGATTTGCGACCGTAAAAAATATGGCTTTACAGAATTATAATCATTAGAATCAGCAGTACCACTCCTTAAGTTAGAGTTGGCCTCAAATGTCATGATTACATGAAATGGTCATTCAGTATGGTAATATGAACTTAGAGAGGTGTATTTATAATTTTTATGATTAAAATTCTATAAATAAATATTTGATACGGCCGCGAATCATATTTAGATCAATGTACAACCTGATACTGACCTGCAAATAGCAAAAAACGTAAGAAAATTTGAATTTCGCGGGCTACCCTTGCGCTTTCGCCTTAATTCATTGTAAGCACCGAAAATATAAGATCGTAACAAAATAGAATCGGCAATTGTTCCATTGTTACACGTATGTGGTTATTGGGCTTACCACTAGATTGTATTAAGTTGCTTCAATGCAATGTCAGGAGAACAAGCAAACATGTTTTTCATAGTTCTTAAAGGTTATCTTTCAGCCCCCAGAGGTAATGCCTTGCCCGAGTCGATATGGCGTGCTCAATCTTTGTCCACTATTAAAATTATGGTTAAAAAACACTTCCTCTCTCCTTAAACATCATCATTACATTTAGTTTCCTTGCTCTTGTTTCATGTTTATTATTGTATATATTATATGTAGATAAGTATATGTTTTATGTATGTATGTATTTGTTGTATATGTAAATGGTACACCACTGACTACCAGCATTATTGTCTCTCTTTCTCCCTTGAATCCATCCAAAGGTTGTCTGTAAAAGATCTCTTTTAGCGATAAGACCGCCCATTGTGTCACCCTGTGTAAAATGTCTCCATTTATATCTGTAATTTTTATGGTGTACATAATTTACACAGTGAATGTTGATTTTAGTTTGCTAACTCTTTTTAGACATGAATATTTACTATAAAAAGTATTATGTTATTTTCATTATTGTGAATATGAGGACTATGTGGGTCATTTCTTTTTTCAGTTTTATTCTTGGTCTGGCAGTTTAAGTAGTTTATGCGGCCTACCCAAATGTCCTTTCTTTGGTATTGTTCGTCGAATCGTTGAGCTCCTTAAGTTCTGAGTTGAGCTGCACGGTTACTGACAAATGCGTGCACTGACTGGACAGGTCGACTTAATCTGTGTGGTTCTTTCCACAAAAGACCATTTCAGACACCGATCTACATGATCTTCAAACATTATTACCGAATTTATATATACACATTGGCATTGATAAATTTTATATATACAATGACATGAGTATTTACTTGTAAAGTATTATTTATTATTTTAATTTTGTGAATGTGAAGACTATGTGGGTAATTGCTTTTTTTTTTTTCTAATTTAATTTTAATTATGATCTGGCAGTTTGAGTAATTTATGCGGCCTACCCAAATGTCCTTTCTTTGGTATTGTTCGTCGAATCGCTGAGCTCCTTAAGTCCTGACTTCCTGAGTCGAGCTGCACGATTACTGACAAATGCGTGCACTGACTGGACAGGTCCACTCAAACTGTGTGGTTCTTTCCTCAAAATACCATTTCGGATACCAATCTGCATGGTCTTCGCATGACCTGACCAAGATTATGTCTGGACTTTAAAAGAGACTGTGACCTCTGAGTTTGTTTCGGCCTTTCTTCTCAGAGTAGTCAGATAGGAAACGCCGACCTCATCTAGTTTAAAAAACATGATTGACGTGTAAAAGTGTTTGTACAAACCTACTTACAGAAATAAAATCATTTATCATTTATTTATCATTTAATAAAGAGTATTCTATTCTATTCTAACGGCCTCGACTTATGAGTTGTAGATAGTGCGTTCGAACCCAGAGAGGCACTTCGTTTTGTGTAATTATTTCATCACCATTGCTCTCAAAAACGGTGAGGGAAATAAACATGAGGAAACTGGCATGTCCTAGGATAAAAAATTCGAAGATATGTGACTTCTACCAACCCGCACTGGGCCCGCGTGGTGGATTACGGCCCACTCCCTCTCACAGAGATGAGGCCTGTGTCCCAGCAGTGGGAACGTTATAGGCTGGTTATGGAGGATATGCAAATATTGTCCTTTAAATATCGCTTTTAGTGTTAAGACCGCCCATTGTGGCAGCAAATTTCTACATTTAATTTTAAATCTGTAATTTATATGGTGTTCTAAATAAAGAGTATTCCATCAAGTATCCGCTCAGGATATTCACTGTAAACCTTGCTGACTGAGTAATCTTTTTATGACGATAATAGCTACAGCACAACGGAAGACAAAAAATCATGATTGATTCACTTAAATAACAACTTGTGCCAGTGGAGGGCTTGTACCTGCGCAGGAACGAGCTCCGCGCCGGGTACTTATTTACCTGCGTGGCTGCGTCGAGCACGCTCGAAGGGTCTGGCAAGACCAACTGCCGACCGTCACCTTCCCTGGCGTCTGCAGCGTGCACACCGCTGCGGTTTGCATCACACCAGGCTGACCCAGGAGAGTACTGTGGTACTCCCAAGGGAAGTTAGGGAAATTTGTGGCCATAGACTGACCTACCTCCTTTTCTCAAGTTGTTCTATAAATATACTTTTATGTTGACAAGGTACGTGGTTTCATTTTTTTACAGACCACGTAAACTACTTCCGTCACATTGGCTGGAGAGCTGTTGTGCTCTTGTCCTGGTGGCGCTTGTGCTTCTGTCTAAGTAATAATAGCCGTACGGGTCGATCGACCAGGTTAAGCTACGCTTGCCGCGGTTGATCCGTGGATGGGTGACCATCTTTATATATCAAGACTCTTCCGTGCCCTGGAAAGCACGTTAAGCCGTTGATCCCGGCTGTCATTAGTGGATCTTTGGAAGTCGTTACGGTCGTCAGAAGCCCGAAAGTTTGACAACCAGTTAGGACTGGTTGTCAGACCCCTTGGTAAGCCAAGTATCGTATTACCTAATACCTGAGTTGGGGAGGTCAGATAGGCAGTCGTTCCATGTAAAATACTGGTATTCAGCTGCATCCGGTTAGACTGGAAGCCGACCACAACATAGTTGGGACTAGGCTAGGCAGATGATCAACTACCAATTATCCAACTTAAACCTACAAAATGTTTATTCTCAGTAACTGGCTAACCCAGTAAAGTATTGCGAAATTTGTAAAATATATCGCGTGATTGCTCTAACAGTGCCCGGGCAGTAATTTCTCGCGTGTGCTTGCATGATTGCGCACCGGTCGGGCAATTTATTGTTTTTGCTCAACGCTCTAGGGTTTACTGGTACATTATGGGGCTGTTTGAGAGGCTTTGAAGTTTAGTGTTGGTTTTATTTTGTAGGAAAACGTAATATAAAGGATTCGTTGTTCAATGATATCTTATATCAATATTTCACACACACACTCTTTCACGAACATACACACACCCTCAAACACTCACACACACATAACTCCAGACAAACACACTAGAGACATACACAACACTTTAATTTAAGGCCTCTTTTTTGTTTTCATTTTTTTTGGTTTCTGTTGGTCTTGCCCTAATGGTTTATTGTTTAGAATGTGTGTCGTATTTTCTATATGCACATCACTATGAAGAGACACTGGATTATAAGATACAGGTACATAAAACTAGTTTAGAAGTCAGGGTTTTTCTCTTTGGAGCACCATTTTTGATCAAAATAATGTAAATGGATTTATGGAGAAATGAAGAATTATTTATTTTTTCATCATCATCATCAGCCTATATTCGTCCACTGCTGGACGTAGGCCTCTTCTAGTGAACGCCACTGAGCCCGATCCTCGGCACTCCTCATCCAGTCCCTGCCAGCCGCCTTTCGCAAGTCGTCACTCCACCTGGCCGGCGCGTCCCACACTACGTTTGCCTAAACGCGGTCTCCACTCTAGAATTTGTTTTCCCCAACGATTGTCGGATCTGCGGGAGATTTGACCAGCCCATTGCCACTTCAGCTTGCTTAGTCTTTGGGCTATGTCGGTTACCTTGGTTCTCTGGCGGATAACCTTGTTTCTTATTTATTTTTTATTATTATTATTATAATACAAATGCTGCCCAGTGGATGGCACATTAGTACATTTTCAGTTTTATGACTTCCGGTTTCTCCACGGTGTTTTTCTTCACTGTTTTAATGAAATTTTCACAAAATAAAGTGTTACCTGGAATTGAATCGTAAGTCAGAGCTGTTACCATAACCACCCCTAACTCCGAGCTGCTACTGAAAAAATCCAGATGGAAAAACTCAATAAGACTTTTCGCGACCCGGGAATCGAACCCAGGACCACATGCTCAGCTGTAGCGCTTGCAAACACACGAGGAAGTTCCCTATACCTACAACAATAGTTTTAATTTCACATGCTTCCAGTGACAAACGATTACTCATTAAAGTTCAAGACGCTTCCACTAGGGGGCGATCAATTCGATCGACGCCGACGCCTCGTATCAATCTTCGACGAGATTTATATTGTGTTAGCTTAATTGAGTTTCTTACTCCTTACATTAATACTACTTCTCTTTGATGCATCAAAATAAGATTATATGGGTTCTGTTTTCGAGAGTCCCTTGAAGGTTGTTATTTATGGGTTGGTAGCTGGGTAGGCAGATTCGTTATTAGATACCACTATTATTGCGTTGCGTAAGGCAGCCTTGGTGCTTAAGGTGAATCCTGAGCTGTTGCCCGCCAAATTCAAATTTTCGGTTGGTTTTTTGCAAATTGCAGCTCTGTTTTACGTCGTATGTTGATCAAAATGCGATTTGCGACTGTATTTTTTTTATATTTACTGAATAATAATCATAAATTTCATATCAATCGTCAAGCTTTGGAAATTTGTTCCTATGAATTTTTCTGAATATTTCATATGAAGTACATACGACATAAAAAAGCTGCAAATGCAAAAAACCAAGGAAAATTTGAATTTGGCGGGCTAAAACTGACTATTCACCTTAATATAATTAATTCATTTTATGAGGTTATAAAATAATCATCGAAACATAGGGCAAATACTGTTGAAAAATTTTTTTTTTCAATAACTTGTTTATTAGGCTCTATTATTTTAGCTTTATAATTTTTAAATCTTTCGAATTGAAACTATTACTAGGTTAGTATCTTAGTTTTTATTCAAGATCCGAAGTCATTCATCTGTCCAGAGAATGTTTATAAATAAAAACACCATAAATTTCGTAGGAATTTGAATATATTTGACGGAGAAGGTACAGCTCTCTCGTTATCATCAGCCATATTTTAACTACTGTGGGCGTACTATGGGAAGTGTTGGTTATTGCGCAATAGAAAAACAATTTGCAGTTCAAATCAAATTATAATTTACGAACAAATTAATCACCCTGGCGAATCACACATTGTAGGTACACGACACAACTGTACAGAACGCGCGACAGTTTATAAACGTGTTCACTGCTTGACCGCCACCGATCAACTCTGCTTTAACTCTAGTCGAGCGTTATGTCTCTGTCGAGCGCCGCCTGGTGGCGCTGGAGTCCCGATTAGTCAAAGTCAAACGATTGATTTAACGTATTTCCGATATGTATAATTTTTCTTTACCTACATACACACACAAACAAAAACACAGCCACAGAATAGAAAAGAATACAACCCAAAAAAAAAAAAGGAAGATGGACGATGAATCGCCGAATTGTCACAGAATTAATATTTACTCCCATTCAAAATTACGACTGAATAAGTAATCGCGTTGTGACAAAAAAAAAAATCTTTAATATTCAACCTTTGATCTTTGTAGGAAGTTAAAAAAGAACCTATACTTAGCCCCGGGCAGGGAGGGTGGAGGGGCCCGGGCAAAGATTATACAAAAGGAAGAAACGACATTATTTTAGTTCGATTCGACTGTTTTGATGCAAGCATGTGTACACTGTACGGCGTGGTGTAGAATCACAACCATTTAGGCCCTGGTGACTTTTTGTAGCGATGCAGTAGCGGTGCTGTCGCGCGTTTGCATCGATACAGTCGCGATGCGGTCGCTAGCTGTTTGCCCTCGCCCACACCACGATTCTCAGTCGCGATGCAAACGCGATACTGTCGCGCTTCTGTCGCGATGCAAACGCGATTCAGTAACGGCACAAAAAAAATTGCACAGAAGCGCTACCCTCCCTCCGTTCTCTCTCCGATGTCGTTCGACACAGTTGCAATGCTGTAGCGCGTTAGTAGCGCGTTGGCATCGCTTCTGTAGCGCGTTGCAAATGCGACTAACACACTTTAGAAAAAAAAAATACGAAAAGTCGCCGAGGGCGAGGGGCCTTATACCTTAAACTTACGCAAGATTTAAAACCGATTTACTCCTAAAGGAGGCATTGTTGGAAAAGGACATCATCCGTTTTGGTCCCCATGTAAAATTGCTCGTATGGTGTTATGAACAGTCTTTTAACTACATTCAAATAAATAAATAAATTCTGATTCTGAAATACATAAATCTTTTCTCAAAGTTGCAATCGTTATTTCACGAAAAACTCGCTTTTGAATTTTGTGTAAGTGTAAGTTATTTATGCTCGTTCATATTCTAGTGTAGGGTTACACTTTGAGCCACTGGTACCCCTGTGGGTACCCCTATTGGACTATGAGAGTAACTAAGCTTACCTTGGGATCCTCAGGCATGATTCTGAAAGTGGGCCTATGAACTTTCTGTGTTGTGAAATTTTGCCGCGACATTTTCTGCTCAATAACGCTGTGACGTGGTAAAGTCTTGATAAAAAAATGTTAAAGTTAGCCAATAATAAACCTGCCTGAAACATTAATTAGAATATTTTCCTATATCTGGTTAAATTGGAAAAAGGTAAATTCTGGCCATATATGTAGATAAAATCGTCGAAAATAGATTTATTTATCTACGCTACAATAGTGAAATTTCCAATGAGCCACAGAAAACTCAAATTCTGTAACGTTGTAACGTTCCGAGCAAGCTCTGAGGGTCTGGCAAGACCAACTGCCGACCGTCACCTTCCCTGGCATCTGCAGCGTGCACACCGCTGCGGGTTGCATCACACCAGGTTGAGCCAGGAGAGTACTGTGCTACTCCCAAGGGAACTTAGGAAAAAATTGTGACCATAGACTTATCTACCCTCTTTTCTCAATTTATTTTATTAAATATACTTTTATGTTGACAAGGTACGTGGTTTCATTTATTAAAGACCACGTAAACCTCATCCATCACAATAAAAAAAAAACACAAAAGAAAACAGGCTACAAAATAAATGAGGAAATGTTGAAGGTTTTAGACATTTTCAGAGCGTTAAATCTTCCTACTTGCTTGGCATATCTGCTTCAATTTTATGATCCATGTGCAAAACAGAACGCCAAATTTCAATTCTTGAATTTGTTATTTAAATTGGTTAACTCAGCTGCCAGTAATTACTTATTCTTTTACTTTGGAAATAACTTCAACACCGTTATGTTAATAGGCGAACACGCCCACAAATTCTTCTTATTAACAAAAAAATACAAAATAAATGGCCACATACATCTTACTTTTGATGTATTTTGATTCTTAAAAACAATTCTTTTACTAACCACTGACTTTTACAAAATAAAACTCCATAAGTGAATAATATGTTTTTTTTTTTTAAATTATGTTCGGTGTAGTCACGAATAATTAATTGTGTATTTTTCCTACCTCAATACTTTCTTTACTTTGTACAAATAGCTTTCCTGTATATAAATGCATAGTCTCATTCATTATTTTAAATAATATTAATTTGTAATTTTTTGTCATTGTATTTAGTTCATTATTCAATGTGATATCACTGTAATTAATACTGAACATATAGATTTAACCGTCCTGTCCTAAATCCCGTTATAATTTGTAATAATTGTTTTTTCGTTTCCCTAAGTTTCTTCAAACGTGACATTGGCTGAATGCACAAACCGTGCGAAGCAACAAGAAAAAAAAATTGTGTAAATTGACACCCTACGTCATTTGCCATTGTGTTATAGCCATCTCATACAACTGTCAAAGAATGACTGTTCTGATTGGAATGTAAGGACAATTTAAGTTGGTACTCAATTTCCTTAAAAAATATTAATTTCCCTGACTTTACATACGCTGAAGGGCATGTAATAATTGAAAAATAACTTCCTTTGTAGGTATTTATAATTTTTTTATTTTATAAAAGGGAGATAAACAATTTTTTTAATAAGGAAAGTAGGTCACTCGGTATAACGTTTTTAACAGACCTTTTTTTCCTCATTCAAGTTAGGTGTCAGGGGTGTAACGCTGCGGTTACTTTCCTGGTGGAATGGCCGGCATTCCAGGGGTGTCACCTAGAATTGTGTTGGGCACATAAAAAGCCAACAGGATTGTTTTACGTTCAAAAGAATGGGGCAATACATAACATAAATGATATTAACTGAAATCCCGGCTTCAAATACATGAAAGTCATCACCAAAGATAGCATGATAATATAAGTTTTTACCGTAGCTGTTACAAAGTCTTTAAAAAGTTGTTGTTCAATAATATCAACCAGTAACTGTTCCTCTTTTGGGTAGAAAGCGAGCAGTTATAACCGTGTTTTTTTTACTGTATGCTGGTGATTTTTGACCATTAATTTCAGGTTTCCACACAATGTTTCCATGTTCAAAAAACAGAAGTGTCAAAAAAGCAACTTACCAAAAAATAACAAAAAATAAAACAAAAGAACGCATCTTTTTAAATGCTTAGAGAAAAGATCAAGCCAAATGCAATAAAATTAATAATATTTTTTCCGTCTGCCCCGAACACTTGGCTACCTATTCGCTTTTTAAAATTTTCTCCCCAACAAAATGGCGACATCTTTCGGTTTTAAAGCAACAACGTGTGCTGCCAAAGGCAATATCATTATTTCATACTCGCAAGATGCGTTCGGAAGCGGCAACCATTTTTATTGTTCCCGTACTGTACTTCAAAAATGGAGATTGCTTTCGAAAATTTGGCAAATGTCGCCATTCTGCTTATGTGGGACGTTTAATTTTAATCGTTAATGGCACAGATTACACTTAGCTTAATATACTACAGACTTTTTAACGAGAAAGAGATGGAATGAATTGAGTGCTAGTTTACAGGATTGGAAACTTCAGTTGGTTTTTGGTAAAGCGGCATTTAATCCTGATTAGACGTATAGACACACAGTGAATGCCTGAAGATGGGCGATGTCACCGAGGCAGGCCTTAGAAACGCTGACGTGACGATTTGGACTCATTCCTGACGGCTTGGCCCGAGAAGACGCAACATAAAGAAAACTAGAAAAGTATGCAGGGGACCTTTGCCCATTAGTGGGATAACATAGGTTACTGTTACTGTTAGCCTGCATCATCCCACTGCTGGGCAAAGACCTTTCCCCATGACTTCCTAATCCTTCCGATCTTTCTTTAAAAAACAAAGCTTAGCTTTTTGCCTGTTCTAAGTAATTTTTCGATTTTTCTTATTGTTCATTCTTTTCAATGTTGTGGAAATATTGGTACGCTGATACTTACGGCTAACCATGATTGGACTCAAACGATGTAATATAGTGCATGTTCTTGAATGTACACAATGTTTAAACAAATAAAGGAATCTTATCTTATTCGAAGTAACGAAGGCTACTTAAAAAAAAAAAAATTGCCTGTTATGGGGACTGCCGAGAGAAGTGTACAGAAAATGCCCCAAAATGTACACCGGCCGCTGCGCGTCGTCAGCCTGGCGCAATACGTCACATTAGCATGTCGTTGACGCGAACCCATAAGTTTTGTCCCTACCAAAAATCGCTCAACGGGGCTAAAGAAGTTTTCACTTCAAAAAAGCATAGTGTTGATTTTGCTGTTAGTTGTATAGTTTCAGTATTGCTGTGTGGATAGTGTCATTCTATTGGCGTTCGAAAAATCTAATAAGGCTTTATGGGTGCCGTATTTTGTAACTTTGAAATGGTTCTCATTGTATTTGATTTTACAATAGTCAGACAGCTTTTAAATTAGAAATAAGTATTGCAATTTCACAGTTTTTGTCTCGTAGAGCATTATCTCAAACTGTCATAATATTTATTCTTTAGATAAATATTGTATGACTGCTGTAAAATTAGCCCTTAGTCTTCATCAATATGTAGGTTTAAGGATCGTCATCTTTGAAAGGCTGATGATAATGTACGCGAAATTGTACCTTATTGCTCTCTATTTGCTTCCTGTGTTGATATTTGTTACTCTGCAGTACCCTGTACTGCTTTACATAATGGTTAAAAGACTTTGGCCGCATGCGCTGCAACTAGTCCGATGCAGAGAGTTAATTCTTACGAGTTTCTCGGAGGTACTAGTTTTGCTTTTCCTTCGTATGGTTCGAGTTTTTCTTAAAAAAAGAGAGTTTATTTTTTGAAGATGAAATTCTAGTAATCGTCAGGCAAGAATTAAACGACACTTATGGAGTTCGTAGAGATGGATATTTCTGAATTTGTAATACAGGGTAGGCAACAAACAGGTATACACTTTATTTTTTAAATTTTATGCTATGAAATATAAAAATTAATAAGTTTTTTTTTTAATATTGTATTTAGTGCCGGCAATTGAGTATGGAAAATAATGTCAGACAAATTTCCACCTCTAGCACCATGGCAGATATGAACCCTTTTTATTGCGTTTTTCATTACGGTTTCACACATTTCCTGCGTCAACTCAGTGACTGTGTCTCCGATATTTTGTTTAAATTGTTGAAGAAGGTTCATTGGCTTGTTAGCATAGACACGCCCTTTTAGATCACAGCCACAGAAAAAAAGTCAGGACCTGTTAAATCCAGGGATCTTCGGGGCCAATCAATGTCACCGTTTCTCGAAACGAATCGACCTGGAAACGTTCTTTTCAATGTCTCGATTGCGGGTCGTGCCATATGACATGTGGCCTCGTTTTGTTGGAACCAAATGTTTCCTATAAACCTAACTGATTCAGTTCATGCAAGATTTTTTTTTTATCATCTCACGGTACCGATCTCCATTCACTGTAACAGCATCACCCATAGCATCTTCAAAGAAATAAGGCCCAATTACTCCTCCTGACCAAACTCTACACCAAACTGTTACTCGACGTGGATGCAGTGGTCGTTCGTGGATCAACGAAGGTTGTCCTTCGCCCCAATAGCGAGAATTTTATTTATTAACAAATCCACTGAGGTCGAAATGAGCTTCGTCACTCATGATTTATTGATCAAAATCTGGGTCTCTTTCCAGCTTCGTTAGCATAACACAACAGAAATCACGACGCCGTCCATGGTCTCTGTCTCACTGTTCTTGAGTTATCTGAACCTTATATGGAAACAAACGAAGGTTGGTTTCAGAATTGTCCGTACAGAAGTCCTCTTAATTCCGAGTTGTTGGGAACGTCGCCTGGGTAGACAATGTGGGTTCTTCGGCTAC
This sequence comes from Dryobotodes eremita, assembly GCA_917490735.1. NCBI lineage: Eukaryota > Metazoa > Arthropoda > Insecta > Lepidoptera > Noctuidae > Dryobotodes > Dryobotodes eremita. The sequence goes on from OU823257.1 coordinate 19,133,826, forward strand.
ACTTTGACGAACAATTTCAATATTCTGCTCCGTACGAGCCCTTCTGACACGACGAGGAACTGCTTTATCTGTTACAATGCCATGCTGCTCCAATTTGTTCACTAAACGAGTTATTGTTAGCCGCGAAGGTAAGTGATTTCTACCAAAAATTGGCCGCAATTTTCTCAGAGTTTCCGCAATACATGATTGGGTTGAGAAGAATGTTTTAATAATTAAAATACCTTGTAGCGGCATCTACAACGCCACATGCGAGCTACGCGTCAGACTGACGTCACGCAAAATCCTGCATCGCGCTATCAGAGTTTACCGCGCAACTAGCATATATACAACATCCCGACATCAACCGTCGGGCAGTTGCCCACCAGACACAAGACCCGTCTGGTCGGAGGATCCTCCCTTTTCTACAGAGTATGAGTGAGCTTTACACCCTGTTCCTCATACCTCTATACTGGTGACCCCAAAAATGAACGTCAGCGCAGCCTTCGTGCAAGTACATCAGCGTGACGTCATCATCACTTCCTTCAAGCTTTCGAGCGGCGAGTCACACAGCCAGCCAGCACCCACGGCTTCAACGGGTATCCTGACCACCAGCATGCAACGACCGCGCATACCTGGTCATCACCCTCAGCCTCATCAGCAACCTTGGCACAGCACACTGCACTCTCGGCCGGTCTACAAGCAGAGCCTTCAAATCCTCTCCTGGTCGACGCCAGCAGTCAGCCTCAACTCGGCGCTGTACCACATCCGACGCACTGGAGCATAACGCAGCGCCACCCCGACTCACTGGGGAATCTTCGCAGACAGTTCCGACTCACCGCGAACTATGCGACACCCGGTTCCGACTCACTGGAACCTCACCTGGCCCTGGCAAGCATCGCAAGATACACGACTCAGCCCACTATCGACCTCCGGTCTCCGGGGGGGAGTGATGTAGCGGCATCTACAACGCCACATGCGAGCTACGCGTCAGACTGACGTCACGCAAAATCCTGCATCGCGCTATCAGAGTTTACCGCGCAACTAGCATATATACAACATCCCGACATCAACCGTCGGGCAGTTGCCCACCAGACACAAGACCCGTCTGGTCGGAGGATCCTCCCTTTTCCATAGAGTATGAGTGAACTTTACACCCTGTTCCTCATACCTCTATAACCTTGTTCAGTCGTAAAACGCTCCATAACAAATTTGCCGTATCTACTCAAAATTATTTTCATGAAACAATTGTCATATTTGCTCCAAAACAAAATGGCGGCAAAAAAATTGTGTACCTCCAAGTTACCCATCCTGTATATGCTATTTTGCTTAATTTTTTTTAAGCTATTGCGTAGCTTTTATCGCGGGCTTTGAGCGCGGCGACCGAATCAAGAAATTCCGTAACGAAAATAAAACCTAACACCCCCCACTCCGCCTACCATGTAGCTCGACCGAGCGTTCGCTTAACGTGTATGTATATGGTACGACTGTACTTGAATTAATATCAACGAAAAAAAAATACTGCATAAATAAAAAATAAATAAATAATTATAATTGCATAAGTTAATAAAAAATGCTAAGCAATAGCTTTACCGCGGCAGTCCCCGAGTGCCACACGTGTTTTTTTTTTTAAATTTTCCGTGATTTTACAAAAGCCGTCGTAATCATTTTGACATGTCTTTGTTTTATCTTCTTTGGCAGAAGCCACGAAATACAGGATACCTACATAATCCCAATTATTTTGTGCTTATCTCTGAAATATACCACATCCTTCAGGCAACTTATTAAACACACACAAATCGTTAGTGATGGAACTTTGTCATCTAGCGATTCCCCGACTATTTTGGGGTCAGCTTCCAGTCTAACTGGATGCAGTAAAACACCAGTATTTTACGTGGAGCCACTGCCTATCAGGAGCAGTGGTTGCCCAGTGGTATCGGCCCCGACCTAAGAGTTGTAGATCGTAGGTTCGAACCCAGGCAGGCGCTTTACTTTGTGTAAATAATTTTACTAACACTGCTCTTAAAACGCGTGAGGAAACCGGTATGTCCCAGAACCAAAAATTCGAAGACATGTAACATCTATCAACCCGCACTAGGCCCGCGTGTTGGATTACAGCCCACTCCCTCTTGAAGACAGGAGGCCTGTGTCCTAGCAGTGGGAACATTATAGGCTGATTATGCATGACTGCCTATCTAACCTCCACAACCCTAACTGTGTCTTGGAGATCAGATAGACCGAGACCCCTTGGTAAGACTAGTTTGCACAGATTGCTATTAGCTTTACGGTCTAGAGGCTAAACTGGCTGTTTGACTGGTTAGTGGGTAACTCGTTTCTAAAAACCTGTTTTGTCTAGACACAGCCATGTATAAACCATTATCCTATATACACCACTCCTTAACAACGTAACAATGTACACAGCCCGGCAATTTCTCCTTAAAAAGCAGTGTTAAACATGACATGATCTAAATTAATCGTCTGTAGTTCAGTGTTCGCGGGAAGTCGGCCTCGTTTGTATCGCTAACGAAAACATGTTAGGAGCACATAAGCCATTCTCTTGGCAGGAATCTTCGACGGATTAGCTGTTGGGCTAAGTTAGAAGAGGAAAGAGGAAAGGTATATTTATAGGTATTTGTGGAAACTTGTAACTGGCCATATTCTTGCTTAGTTGTAAGTTTTCTTAAAGTTATAAAATATAATAGGTATGACCGATTTGCCGCTTCAGAACCTTTCGCGTACCGGAAAGCGTAGCGCTGAAAGACCTCCCATAAGGTAGACCGATGACCTGAAGGCCGCAGGAATCTGCTGAATGGGAGCTTCTCGCATTCAGCGGAGAGCTGGTCGATGTGATGTAGCGACGCTTGGGGGAGGCCTATGCAATGAAATGAAATAAAATGTTTATTTCTGTAAGTAGATCTTTTAAAACACTTTTACATGTCAATATTTTTAAACCTAGACAGCCGGCGCCGGCATTTCTTAGCTGATTGATCCCTGAGAAGAAATGGCGAAACAAACTCAGAGGTCATGGTCTCTTTTAAAGTCAAAACATTATATTATTAGGATTTTATGTGAGTCTAATAATGCAGGACCATGTCTTAGCCTTTTGAAGAAAGAGCATGGTAGCTTCGAGTTGACCTGTTTCATCAGATGGCATGCATGCATCAGTCATCGTGTAGCTCAACCCTATTTTAGGGAGTTCAACGACCCGTCATACGATGCTACCAGATCAGCAAGACATTTGCGTAGGCCTACAAAATACTCAAAACCGCCAGACAGTTATAAAGCTATGTCCAGCACTGGCCTTCTTTCGTGTAAAATGATGATGATGATGACGACCGACTTGGGTTTATCGAGATAGTTTTGCTCAGCAGTTGGACTTTGCTGTAGGAATTTATAAAAAAAAGAAAAACTATCAAAGGACTGATAAAAAGCAAGTGTGACTGAACCGGGATGAGCCATTAAAAGGAAGGAGAAAAGACGTACGTTTTCAAGTGAAAAATGAGGACAAAAGTTACTATTGTAAACGGCGTGACCAGCCCGTGCAGTCTCGACATTAGATAGCGACAAAAATCGGTCGCTAAGCCGTATCGTTGCCAAATTCCTTTAATAAATTTTCAACTTTATTTCGAAAGCATAAGGTTGAAATCTATTAAAGAAACTTGATATCGGTTAGACTTAACGACCGAGTTTTGTCGCTATCTATGTCGAGACTGCCGGGCCCTAGAGTGAGTTTGGTGTTTAACGACTTTCTATGGTACATTAAATGGTGGTGAGAATTCTTTGTACAGTCACCCGCCACAGCTGTGGTCATAATGGGACTTTGATAGTGACTTTATATCGTAGCAGCAACGGCGGTTTTCGTAGTACAAGTGTCACACACACATCACCTCAGTGCGGTTGAATGTACGTATGTCTTTCCTCGCAGGGCACAAAAGAAAGTAACTTTTACATGTGGTCTATTCCTTCCCAGGATCGCGGCTCGAGTTGCCAATTTACTGGGAATGCCGATGAGGTAGTGAAAATTCCTGGAAACGAATTTTCCTTCCCAAAATTTTACCTGAAGACTTACATTTACAACTTTTAGAAATATTGCTGTTCACCTAAAACCTCCTCTCTCCACGAAGAACTTCTACACCTCACACCAAACAACAAACGTAATTTAATATTAATTATTTCTAGCGAACAGTATTAATTGCAAGCGTTTACAACAAAACACGGTTCGCGTTTCTTACAAAATAGATACCTAACAACGTGTACCTACTAATAAACAAGGCATTAACAACCTTTCCACTTGAACTTCAACCTTGAATTTCACAAGCTAAGGTTGGTTTCTCTTTGGGATTTGTTTCTTTGAGTTTGGAAACTTAGGATCAGATTTCGTATTGGGTTGTTTGGATTATCTAAACACGTGCTTCTTGTCGTGATTAAATATTTTCTGTACTCGTAAGCGGGTTGCTCTAAATTTCAGATTGAGATTACAGGAAGATTACTTCCATCCTAGAAACATAAGTTGTATGCTTTATATCGGTCTCCTTTCTTGCTAAATGAAAAATGCTTATAAAAGGATTGGGTTCGTGTAAATAGTGTAAAGGTTAAGCTAAGATTCCCTTACCCTGCGATGGCTGCCATATAGTTTCCGCATTTTACCGTCGAATGACGTCACTGAAACGTATGAAAGTAAATTGGTGTGTTTCCCTAGAGAGTGATTTATTGAAACTCCGCAGCCATATTTTTTGACGGCCGTCTTTGTGGACGCTATGTGGCGGCCACCGCCTTCATAGAAAACCCAAGTTTTAGGGATTGAACTTACGACGTCTTGGTCACTAATCCCAACTTTTTTTTGTTTTTGTTTTGTTTCGGGGTGGAAAATCCTCATGGGTGTCCTCCACCCTGGGGCGGGCGGAGGGGTCTATCAGACTCTTACTGACTAAAAACCACCCCGGTGTTTCCTTCCCACACTTGCACCGGGGATCATGGAAACGTTTGCGCCTTCCACGATCCCCGGCTAGTGCCGGCCCGCCTCGGCGGGCCTCCTCAAGTCCGCGGGGGGAGTGAAGTGTAAAACTCCCCCGCGCGATGTTCAACAGGGGCGCGCGTGAAACACTACGCGCCGCCGCCGCGCCGCCTAGATCTTGTTATATGGGGGGCGGCGGACGTGTCACTAGTCCAACTGCTTTATCATTTGGACTATTGCTGTTTTCTTGTGTATATGGTTGCCTCTCTATTTGAGAGAGTTTTGCTGGAAAAAACTTCCGTTTCAAAATCAAAATCAAAATATTATATTTCACATTAACCTACATGGGCACTTATGAAACGTCAGAAGCTACGTGTACGGTTCTAATTGGTAGTTTCCTATGGAGAAGAGCTGGCATTAAATTCCACGGTTACTCTTTTACAAATAATTAGCTTTTACAATATTTCCAAATTACAGTGTTTGCTAGTATAGGGGTTTATCACAAAAAAGCAACCAAGAGGCGAAAAAGTCTGTAGCGGCATCTATATCACCACGTGCGAGCTACGCATCACACTGACGTCACGCAAAATCCTGCATCGCGCAAGCAGAGTTTACCACACAACTAACATATATACAACGTCCCGACATCAATCGTCGGATAGTTGCCCGCCAGACAAGACACCCGTTTGGTCGGAGGATCCTCCTTTTTCCATAGAGTATGAGTGAACTTTACACCCGGTTTCTCATATAAATGAGTCAGATCTCACATACTTTTGTGACGACCACTACTCACTCCGACTGAGATCCGTAGGAGAACCAGGGTAACCGACACAGACCAAAGAATTGCCAAAGTTAACTGGCAGTGGGCAGGGCACATTGCCCGCAGAACAGATGGCTAATGGGTCCGAAAGATTCTGGAGTGGCGACCGCGTACTGGAAGATGTAGCTTTGGAAGGCCTCCCACAAGGTGGATCGATGACCTAGTGAAGGCCGCAGGAATCCACTGGAGGCGGGAAGCACAGAACCAGTCGAAATGGCTGTGCTTGGGGGAGGTTTATGTCCATGCAGTGGACGTCTTTTGGCTGAAATGATAATGATGATGACTACTAACACAATAGTCGCCATTTTGGACAAATAAGCCCCAGTTTATCCCTTCCGTTAATCTTAATAACCAAGCTGTGCAATATGCAAGTCATTCATTGAATGCTGACGGATATGTATTGTTTTGGTTTCCAAAGCGAAGGCAAAGGAGAGGGGTTGGTTAGCGTTACACTCCCAAAGATATTAACAATCGTAGCATAAAGTCGACCCTCCACTACTACGTAGGATGTAGAGAGGTTTGCCATGTTAGCTACGAGATTAATTTGTTTGTCAGTTGCGCTTGCGAACATAGCGTGGCCGTGGACGATCTCGTCAAAATTTTCATATATAGCGAAGCTACATCTGCGTAGCTTAGCTAAGAGCTGCTGTGGAGTAGCGCCTTTATTACCACGAGTTGTAAGAGATGGGAAACAGTTTTGATCTGACTGTTAGCTTGAATTGTGCGTTTGAATCGGTGTGTTTTAGTTTGTCTTTTATATATATAGAACGAGCTAAGGGGTACAAAACAGAACTATTTAACTAGCTGGACAACAAGGTCACTTCTATTTGGGACATACCAAAAACCGTTCATTCATCCGGTCATACACGCACGCCGGTTGCGAGTACTACGCACCTGACCTTTCTGAAGAACATTACCAATAAGGTCACTATATGTCCTCCTAGGGCGTCCCCTCCCGGCGTTTCCACTCACATCTGCCATTTGTTAGTCGTCTTTCATTCCTTATCTCAAAATGACCAAACCATTTAAGCATACTCTTTAAAATTTTTGTTACTACATCTTCTTTTAATCCGCACCGTTGCCTTAACACATCATTCCTCAGTCTATCATTCATAGTCCCAACACACATGCTTCGCAAGGAACATATTTTCACAGCGTTTATTCTACTTTTATGCTTCTTTTACCACACCCAACATTCATTTCCATACATAAGCGTAAGCACCAGCACATCATTGTGAACAGCCAGTCGTGCCTTTTTGGACAACAACTGGTACAACAACAAAAAAATGTTAAAGTAGTTTTTACATACATACATACGTAAATTCACGCCTACTTCCCATGGGTGTAGGCAGAAACTATAGAACGCTACCTCTGCTACGTTCCTTATATATCTACTCTTTCAAGTAGTTTTGTATATACTTAAGTGACACAGGATTTGAATCTAATATCTGGTATTCAAGAAAAAGTCCGGTAAAACTCAAAGCGTTAGGCTCACATCCAGTAGCTTTAATATCAAATAAATCAATCCCCAAAAGGTTTGCGATTATTAAAAAGAACTCCTATTATTACTACTAAACGCCATACTGTAAACAGCATACTTAAAAAGCGGGCGAAATTCGAAGCTTGGCAATAGTCAAGAACAATTTCCTTATAGACGCCCAAGCCGCGGGCGAACAGAAATAATAAATTAGTGTGATAACCACCACAAAACACATAGATCCAGAAGGTCCGCTATATTCTGTTTCAAAAATATCTATCAAAAATGTAAACAAACTCTGTTCAGGTTAAATTCTTAAGTAGTCGCTCACTAAAGGGACTTAGTAACACATTCGTATATATTTAGAAGGTTTTAACTTTACATATCACCACTTTTTCCAATAATTATTGTTTAAATAACATTATAAAATTTTATTGTAATTGAAAAATCATCGACGAAAATTGAGGTTATAAAAATTAACCTCAATAAGTGTCAAATGTTACACATCTTTAAGAGGACTTAAAATTAGGATTTTGGGTTAAATTATAATTTAAATAATCAAATTAAAACACTCAATTTGTAAATGTCACTACAGATTGTCATCCACCGACAGATTTTCTGATCCATTTGTTTATATTTTAATCCGATACTTTGGAACAGACCATATTATACAAAAATCTGCCTTGACTTTTCTCAACTATGTTAGGGTGGCCTCTAGTCTAACCGGATGCAGTTGAATACCATGGAGTAACAGCCTATCTGACCTCCATAACCCAGTTACTGGGTAATACGATACCCCTTAGTATGACTGGTTGTCAGATATTTTGGGCTTCTGACTACCCGTAACGACTGTTAAAGATCTACAAATTACAGCCGGGACTAACGGTTTAACGTGCTTTTCGAGGTACGGAGGGGTATGTAAAGATGGTCACCCATCTACGAACCAACCGGGGCAAGTGTAGCTTTACCTTTGGTGCGAGGTGCACGCGCACATGTGCGTGCACCTCGCACCTATTTTTGCTCATACGTTGCACCTATGTAGACGCGTACGCACGGCGATCTCAAACAAAGGCCGGTCGCGAGTGCGCTTGCACTCGCTGTACGTGAAGCGTGTCTATGTGTGTGTGTGTTTTTGCTCGTTGTAAAGCGACGGCCTTCTGTATTCTATCTATTCTGTGTAACCACAGCATACCGGCTACTATCAGATAATTGTTTCCGGGAATCGGATCCGGGACCGCTGAGCTTATTAGAATAGTTTTATGGTTCTGTATTTGCAAATATGATGGTGTCTTGTTTACAAATAGTAATAGAGAAGTTATCGTACGAAGTTTGGTGTGGGTTTATTTTGGCAACAAAAATGGTAGTGGTCAGTTAGAAAGAAAGAAAGAAAATGTGTTTATTTCGGTTGTTTAATTGATTATTGTTATTCATGCTTCAGTTTTAGATACGTGGTATACCCATATGGCGAATAGTTACTTCTTCAGTGACACGAGCGTCTCCTACCCAATTAGCGTGACTTTATTTATAGCCAAGAAAATAGAAGTGATAAAGAAAAGAAAGACAACAGAGAAAAAAATAAAAGAAAGAAAGAAAAAAATATAAAAATAAATATAAATATATATTTATCTTGCACCATTCCCCTCTAATATAACTCATACCTACAAATCTTACATAAACAGGCACCCTGATGTAGATCAACATTCACAACGCCATAAAAATATGCATTCCTTAGCGTAGAACCCATCATACTTCACCCTCTGCGCCAACCGGTATATCAAAGGAAAATATTGTGAAATTCTGCCGAAATTCTTTAGAGCTCTGATAGACCTAACTAGCTGACCCGACAGACGTCGTCCTGTCACATTCAAAAAAGTAAGTTCAGTTATTCCCCAATTTCATTTTTTTTCAAAATTTTCTTTCCCTAAAAACCTTATTCGGACTACTACAAATATTTAAAAAAGAAAATTAACCAAATCGGTTCAGCTGATGCGCTTACCAATGAATAGTTTTATTTTTATTTATATTCTAACTTCTGAAATTTCGGCCCCAATCCACAGCGTCGCATCCCATCGTCTTAGTTTTCGTTTAGCGTTCTTTCTGACTTTTAATATTTTTACTCAGCTCCTACGGGTCGTTGTGTGCTGTTATATCCTATAAAATTCCTCAAGAACTGGGCTATCAAATGAAAAAAGATTTTTTTAAATCCGACGGGTAGTTCCAGAGATGAGCGCGTTCAAACAAATAAACAAAGAAACAAACAAACTCTTCAACTTTATTATTATACTATAATATACTGGCTTATGCCCGCGGCCTCGCCCGCGTGGATGTCGGAAATAATCTCACGGGAACGTGCTACCGGAACAAAAAGCCTATGTCCTTACCCAAGATGCCATCAGTATGCAAAATTTTATTGAAATCTGTTCAGTGAATTAGGCGTTATAAGGTAACATACAGATAGAGTTACTTTCGAATTTATAATATTAGTATGAATATAGATAGATTACTAATAGATTAGATTATAAGAGACTTATGTAAATATATTAGTATAGCTATAGACGACGGCGCAGCAAGTAGCACCGTCTAATTTTGTTACGAAGTTACTGGAATCCCCGAAGAGGTCGGATATGAGTGACTGGCTGGTGACAGTCACTCTAGCAGAGTGTGGCATCGATGGTTCCATGGCGGCGTCTTCTGGTGACAGAGAAGATTTCAGGAGAGCCCCTGTCATACCACATCCACGACGAACTACTAAGTCCACAATCCTGATGATATTGAAGCTACGGAAACACTAATACGATGACCACTTCTGTTAAAGGCTATCCTGCGCCGTTATGTGTATAGATTGTATGATATTTCTTCTCAGAGTAGTCAGATAGGAAACGCCGACCTAATCTAGTTTTAAATTATGATTGACGTGTAAAAGTGTTTGTACAAACCTACTTACAGAAATAAAATAATTTATCATTTATCTTAACTTTTTTTGTGTTGTTCTTTTCCGTGAAAAAAATTCTCGAATCATGAGTTTGAAACAGTCCAAAATAAAAAAAGCACATTCTGAACATTCAGAAATGAAATAAACACACAAGTAAATTCACGCCACATTGCAATGACCTATATTGAAATTTAGGTAGGTAGAAACAAGAAACCACAGATTGTAACATGCTGCTATTGTTTTGTACCCATTCATAGCTACCCAGATCTCCCATCATCAAAATCTGCACCCTAATTGCCTAACACACTATCACTCACAAACTGAATAATTTTGAAGCCTATTGCTAATCCATTGCTGTATATGTTCGAAAAATTTGTCTACTCAACAACGTTAATAACGCAATGAATGTTGTTGGACTGTCAAAATGAATGCTATTCCTACTGTTAGTGAACCCTACTAACTTTCTACTCTACTGAAGGACTTACACTTCCTACTGAAGTTCGGTCAAAGCTACATAATTGTAGATGGCGTGACCGTAGCTAGGTCCTTACGTTCTACAATCAATTTGACATTTCGTTCATTCATTCCAAATCATGTTCATTCATGAGATTAGCTTTATTCCACTATTTAGTTATTTTCGGTGATTACAATATTTAAAATAAATATTTATTCGATATGGAAAGTGTCAGAATTAAAAACCTTAAATATTGCTTATCTCCACGTAATCACTTTCTACAAAATGTTTCCACCATAACATCGAACTCGAATTTAATTAAAATAATTCCCTACAAATAGCTATAAGCTGCAATCTTCTAAGTTTAGGGTCTTTCAGAAAATTGTTGACTCCAATTTCCGAGTATTTAGGAACACAAAAACGAGTAACTTTCTCATAAAAATTATATCACGCCTTGCATTATTAGCTTGTTTTGGGAATTAGTTACGACAGCGCCATTGACAGTTGCCTTCCCTATTACCCCGCTAGTAAATACACACGCAATAAAAAACTGTCCCAAAGTCCCTCCAATCTTTTTAACATCGTAAAAAACAAAGGACGAGACAGCAAAACTTCAATATCAAACAATTCTTAATTAACAGCCGAGCCTATACTTATTTTACAACTTGCGACCAAGACTTCGAGACAAAAGTCGAACTGTCGAGTCGCTTCCGTCCCGAACGCGACTCCTTGCAAATTAATTATCTTTTGTAATACTATGAAAAAGCAATGAAAGTTTCAACTCAAGTCTCACCTTCGAGTTGAAATGGTTTTCATACTTTAGATAAACTGCTACTTAATTAAATGTTGCCTATTTATTTTCAACAGTGTATCGAGGAGTTTTTGAAGGGGAAAAGTTTGGATTTCAATTATTGGGTGTCGAAGTAGGTACATAGATATTTTGTTTTATCAAGTCTGTTTCCAGGAAAAACCACGGCTTCATATAAACGTTTAGGGATAATATTAAGTGGGTAAAAAGCACAGAAGCTTTATGTTAATTATTTCGATCTAGCTATTATTAAACTTATCATAGTAATTGGTATGTTATTGGAATCAGTATTAGTTCACTACAATCATTACATCTGGTTGACGTCATCACGTCAACGCCGGCTATCGCTGATGAAAACCAGCGGTGTAATTACGTAACACACTAACAGTAGGAATGGGTTTCATTTTGACAGTTCAACAACATTCATTGCGTTATTTACGTTGCTGAGCAGACAAATTTTTCGAACATACGAAGCAATGGATTAGCAGTAGGCTTCAAAATGATTCGGATTGTGATAGATAGTGTGTTACGTAATTAGGGTACTGCGCTGGGGCTCTGTCTCGCATAGGGTTGAAGCATTATGCTGAGCGATTGCCGTTTTGCGTGGATGTGACGCATATTTTCCCCCAACTCGTTCTTTTTTGTGTTTGTGTGTTTTTTTTTTGCGTCATGTTTACCGCAAATAAACGTATTTTCTTTCTTTCTTTCTTTATTAGCATCATCATCTGCCTAGCCTTTTCCCAAATACATTGGGGTCAGCTTCCAGTCTAACCGGATGAATTGGAAAACCAGAATTTACATGGAGCGACTGCTTATCTGACCTCCACAACTTAATGGACAACACGATAGTCAACTACAATTCTCTCATGATAATAAAATTAACGCACTCTGCCAGAATCTGACTTTCCTCAAGGAATTCTTGCCATACGTGGCATATACCTACTTGAGACTTGAATGAGATTTGTCTTTTAAAATTCATTCCAATAAATGATTTCAAAATTCGAACTGACAATATAAAGATACAATTCCAATGCTGCGTCACTGGCTCACTGCATATGCAGCCAAAAAAACAAAAACTGTGCTATATGGTATCCAAAGTCCAAAAACACCATGCTATAAATTGGTATATTATTATAACTTAGTAGAACCGACAGTCCGACAGTCAATGACAAAAAGGACAAAGTAGTTGGAACGCGCCGACGATGTCTTGGCAACATCTCTGAGTGATTAAAATCTTCGGAGCGTGTATGCGAGATAATCTGGCATCAAACCAACGATCCTTTAGTACTGCTGGGAGCTTGTGAGTAGGTACATTGGGACTATTTGTTACTTATTTTTCTGCGTTTATGTAAGGTTCTGTGCAAATTGGTATATCTTATCCTTTCTATTATTTTTGAGCAGATTAGCTAAGCAATAGCTCCTTAATCGAGGCGTCTATTTTAAAGTTAGTTACTATGATAATATTTCTATTGTTTCAATAAAATCAAATCATTTATTATTTTGATATACATTGGTTGTTTTTTCAGTAAAAATGTCAGTTTATTATTATTCCATTACAGGGCAAAGGCTTCCTTCCCAGAAGGTAAGAGCACGGTCTGACTACTATTACAACTACTTATCTATATCTAAATAGTATAAAACAAAGTTGCTGTTCGTGTTCGTCTGAGTGACCACGTTGTTCTTCTAAACTGCGCAACGGATTTTGATGCAGTTCTCACTATCATTTAGAGAATTTATTCAAGAGAATCCATCCCATCTTAATTTCCATGGAAGGTGGGTAGGCCTTTAGTGTGGGACGCAACGTGTATCGATACTCTTGCGCCATCCCATCTTCCTGGCTTGGCGTGCTGTGCTGGCACTGCTGCTGCGACTTCGGAAAACCTCACGCGGCGAAAGGATAATAACCTTATCGGAAATTATATTTTCGAGCCGTTTGGTGTTGAAACCCTCGGGCCGTGGGGTCCGAGTGCTTATGGTTTGTTCAACGAAATCTCCCGTGACCCAAGGGCTGGCTTTTACCTTGGCCGGAGGCTAAGCATTGCCATACAACGCGGCAATGCCGCCAGTCTCTTGGGTATATTACCACTCGACAGCGATGCGGAGGAATTTTTCCACCATATTTTAGTTTTTTAATAGTTTTAGTTAGGTTAGTTTATTATATTTTTATTTTTATAGTTTGTTAGTTAATTAACTTAACAAAAATATCCCATAATAAATTAGTATTAAACTTCTTAAAATATAGAAATATAGAAGTTTTAATAATTAGGGTATTTTTGTAAAAAGTATGACAATACAATTTCAATTGTTTCTTACACCTGCCGATCGCCTGCTCACCGTAGAAACTTAGACGAATTGAGCTTTTATTTCATCAAACGTTAGAGATTGACATTGTCCAACAGCTCACATTATTAAGTTTACACAGTGAGATTTTTACAGAATAGATCTTCAAGACTTATTGTAACAAACTACGTAATATTCACAGTGCAAACATCTTTTTCAAATACCATCTTCTCTCAAGAATTTCTCTCACTATGAACGGGTCTTAACATCCGTAAACAAGTTACAAGGACCTTTGTACACCGTTGTTAAGGAAGCGAGCTCTAGAATTGTTTACACCGCTTGATTTTGTATAGATTTTGTTGGTTCTGTTGCTCTATTGCGCTCTTAGCTTCCGTGTGTCTAGAGATAAGTTATTTGTGCTGTGTTCTGGCGGTCCGATTTATTAAATGATAAATGATTTTATTTCTGTAAGTAGGTTTGTACAAATACTTTTACACGTCAATCATATTTTTAAACTAGATGAGGTCAGCGTTTCCTATCTGACTACTCTGAGAAGAAAGGCCGAAACAAACTCAGAGGTCACAGTCTCTTAGTACAGACATAATCTTGGTTAGATCATGTGAAGACCATGTAGATTAGTGTCTGAAATGGTCTTTTGAGGAAAAACCACACAGATTGAGTGGACCTGTCCAGTCAGTGCACGCATTTTTCAGTAATCGTGCAGCTCAACTAGGAACTTAAGGAGCTCAACAACTTATTAAAGGGTGTTATGCGATTTGTACGAGAGATGGAGTCTCTTTGTGGAATATTTTGAAATCTAGGATTGAAATGAAGTTAACATTGAGATGATGGCAGCCAGAGATGCATTGAAGAACAAAAATAAAAGATACTGTACCGCCTCCACATAAGTTTCATTTTCCTGGTGTTTTTCTAGGTCGTTCCTATATAACATATTCCACATTGTTTTTGAAATATTTTCATAAGTAGAAATCGATTTCAGACCTTTCCTTATCGTCATCTTTTGGTGGCATTTGATGACATCAGAATAAAGTGATTGAGAGTTACTTTCATAGAAACAATCTCAATAACTCTTCCCTCAAATAAACACCAAAAGCGAGAACCAATTTTCAACAAAACAATCCGTAGTACCGTGACACACTTTCCCGCCGTTCCCGTACAAGAGAAAACAAATCGGAACAGTCGAAACACCCAGCAAACGTCCAATATCATGCCCAAAACTTCGACGTTCGTATATAAAAAACAATTTTCGATTCTTCATAAAATTACAAGTTGGTCCCAAAGAATGGTCGAGCGTAAGATTTATGTCTTAATTTTGACAGCCCCGTAAGGTTCTCGGGGCGGAATAAATAAGTTATGAGTTATCGTCTCCCAATTGAAAAAAATCTGGCACAAATGTTACCTTTGGAGGGATAAGTTTTTCTCCACTATGTGTATTTAGGATTATT
The DNA here is from genome assembly GCA_917490735.1 of Dryobotodes eremita. Taxonomy (NCBI): domain Eukaryota; kingdom Metazoa; phylum Arthropoda; class Insecta; order Lepidoptera; family Noctuidae; genus Dryobotodes; species Dryobotodes eremita. The sequence continues at coordinate 19,148,993 of OU823257.1, forward strand.
TGGGGAGTTTTGTCTTATATTTGTTGCTGCCTTTTCGCGTCTTTATGCCTTTTCACACTGAAGCGAATCACACGCGGGATGCGGGACGGGACTGCGCGATAGTTGTTTTAATGATTAGGAAGACACGCGACTTTTTGCGGCAGTTTCAACACACGAATTCAAGTTAGTTGACACAATCAGTTCGAGTCAATTTCTTCCCGCATCCCGCGCGTGATTCACCTCAGTTTGATCAGAGCTTTACAGACAGCTTCATACTGAACGGTCTTCGAATTTAAGTCACTAGCAATTTCGCATAAATTCAGAAACACAAACATTTAATCATAGATGTAGAAAAGGCTGGAAGGCCGTGCCAAGATAAGATTAGTACAAATAGAGGAGTCAAAACAATGCTTTTCATTGTAAGATTTCTCTTCTATGTAACAAAAACTTTAGTGAGTTGGGATTATTGAAGTGTTTCTCTGTCTAAAGGCACAATAAAGGCGTACCAAAACGAGGAAAGTATGCTCCTCTTTTTATGTGCTGATGATGAACGCCATTATTATCTTAGTGACCTTATTGGTGATATTCTTCAGAAAGGTCAAGTGCGTAGTACTCGCAACCGGCATGTATGACCAGATGTATGAACGTAAACTAGGCCAAAGAAGTATGTAATAATCGTAGCAGGTGGCGTTCTGTAGTTTCTGCAAACCCCCATGGGAAGAAAGCGTGAGTTAATGTATGTATGTTGTATACTAGTTGGACATAAACTCCCTTCTTTATAATACAAAGATTACCAACAGGAAGATTAACATAAAAAAACCGGCCAAGTGCAAGTCGGACTCGCGCACGAAGGGTTCCGTACCATTGACTAGGTAAACAACAGTAGGTACACAAATTAGGTGTCTATCTGTTACCATTTATTGATATCGGGCAAAAATAGGCAAAAGATGGCGTTTTTTTTAATGGGATACTAAAATTAAAATATATTTAAGGGGGGCCCCTTAAATATTTATTTTATTTTGTTTTTAGTTTTTGTTGTCATAGCGGCAACAGAAATACATAATTTGTGAAAATTTCAACTGTCTAACTATCACGGTTCACGAGATACAGCCTGGTGACAGACGGACAGACAGACTGACGGACAGTGGAGTCTTAGTAATAGGGTCCCGTTTTTACCCTTTGGGTACGGAACCCTAAAAAAGAAATACCGAGATATTCGCAAAATAATCACAACCTCTCTTTTCAACTCTTCAGCAATAAAAAACAGATTGCAGATTACGTTTTCAGATTTGACCACCAAATGGCCACAATAGTTTGCTCACAAAGAACAATCAGATCCCCGTCAGTACCACGAGCGCAGTAATTATAGGTGTCACAGCCACAAAGGAACTGATATTAAATCAATTTTGTGCAAGCCGTACCGTGCGGTGCCAATATTTCATACATATAAAATATTCTCGTGGCTGACCAACTGAATGATTAACTGACAGACTGATATTGCACTGCCTACACCGTTGATTGAGTGTGTCTATATAGACCAGTGGTTAAAGCCTCGCGTCTAATGCACGAGGTTGTAGGTTCAAATCCGGGCAAGTACCAATGTCATCAACTCAGCCTATCGCAGTCCACTGCTGGACATAGGCTTCTCCCAGGCTGCGCCAAAACACCCTGTCCTCCGCCTTCCGCATCCAGTCTGACCCAGCCACCTTTTTGAGGTCGTCGGTCCATCTAACTGGGGGCGTCCCACACTACGCTTGCCGATACGCGGATAGTAACAATGTGCCTTTTTCAATTTATATCTACTTTCTGGGTGTATCCTTACTGACATTGGTAAAGGAAACACATCGTGACGAAACCTGGACTTATAGTTAATATAAGTCTGAAATCGCCAACCCGTCTTGAGCAAGCGTGGTGGTCGATGCTCGTGCCTGCTCTGTAGAGGCCTTTGCCCTACAATGGGTCTATAAACTCAAACTCAAACTTAAAGCATTTATTTCAATTAAACCATTTACAGGCACTTTTGAATTGTCAAAGAGTCGGTCAGTAAGTCAGAAAGTTGAAGCTAGTTGCCCATTCCAAAACGTAGATCTTTGTGTAGAAGAACGGGCAAGAAACTCAAAGGACATTCTTTTAAATCAAAATATTACAAAATCCTGGGTACATTATTCTTGTTGCTTCTTTATGTGAGAACAAAGTAAAAAAATAAATAGGAAGCAATTCAAAATATAAGATTAAAAATAAGCCGTGGCAGTTAAAAAATGACCAGTCTCAACCGACGGCGCCTGCTCACGAACATGACGCAAAGATTCAGCTCAACCACGTATAGTTTATAATATGCGGTTAAAATAAATCCATTGATGTTGGATTCATGAAGTTCAGAAAAATTCTACGGAATATAATTATAGATACATATATATATTAGTAGATTACAGCGCATTCCCTCTCAAAGAGAGGAGGCCTGTGTTCCAGCAGTGGGAACATTATAGGCTGATTATGCCGCAAGCCTTTTATTTTGATCCCACAAGGTCAAAGCTTAAAAAAATAACGCCCCTTATCACCCTCAGGGACGATGTAGACATTGAGAGGGAGCGCAGGGCTCAAGCGGTTCGGAGCAATATGTTGTCCCGTAGATTTGCGCGGTGTACAGACCAAGTAAAAGTAACACTTTTCAAGGCTTATTGCCGAAGTTTGTACACGGGCAATTTATGGGTCAATTGTTCTAAGAGATCGCTGGATGTCCTGCACGTCCAATATAACAATGCTTTCAGGATGTTGTTGAGGCTGCCTCGTTACTGTAGCGCGTCGGAAATGTTTGCGCAAGCCCGCACCGACGGCTTCTATGCAATTATACGCAAAAAAAATGCGTCGCTACTAAGGAGAGTGAGGGGCAGTCGGAACAGCATCCTGCAAACTGTAGCCGAGAGCTTCGGCTCTCCGATTGTACAGCAGTTTGTGCGGAGGTTGATTTTTACTAACACTAGGCAATAAGTTATTTTTTGTATGTTATTAACACTATATGGCTATTTGTGTCCGAAATAAAGCGATTATTTATTATGGCGTTTGAAATCCGCCATTTAGATTTAATAAAAACAAAACCGGAGCACCGCCGTGTCCTCGTGGCGGCGATCGGCGGTGGCGACCTCTCGCGTCCGGCCCTGGTTCAGGCCATGGTACGGAGCGAGAGGGAATTGGAAGCCGTCACCTCCTTCGGTGAAGCAGTAATGCTCGCGAAGGAGGAGGCGGAGCGCGAGAGGGAGAGGCAATCACTGCGCCCTCGCACCCCTAGTCGCCGCAGGAGGAGACACCCTGGGCGTCGGGAGTCGATTGCCGACTCCCGGCCACCGTAGGCGCGGGCTTGCGGACGGCGAGCAATGGGCAGCTCGCCGTCCGGTAAGGACCAGGTATAGGTCAACGGCGCGTCGTGTTCCACGCGCGCCTCAATCAGATGTCAGCAAAATTGACGGGGTCCGATAGGGCCGATACCTGCCGGGGTCACGGATTGTTCGAAAGAGTTACCGTGGCCCTGGCGCACAGGCAACTGAAGAAACACGGGTGGACAGAGTCTGACACGCCCTTCCGCTCCGCCCAGAGCGGGAGAGGTCATTTGATGATTTCCCACACAAAAAAAAGAAAAAAAAGAGCTGTCACGCAGTCCGGTAAAAAAGAGTATAAACGGTACATTTAGCTTCAGTCGTCTATTTAAAAAGGGCGAATTTCAGCAATGAAACTTAACGTGATCTGCACATCTAAACCGCGTTCAAGAGCTTCTTATTTATTTAATCATTATTTATTTAAGGGATTTTTGTACATTTAAGCGACAATGTCAATCCTATCGTCTTTTTACAAGAACACCTTACTCATAAACTAATCTTAGTCACAAAAACTTAACTTAATTTATTATCTATTAAAAAAGTTTATAATATTTTAGCTGCTTCCAAAGTAGGCTTAGCTAAAATACCATGGAACATTCCAACATCCATTACCAACAATTTTAACGAGTTGAAAAGTGTGTTTCTTTTATTATTATATCGGATACATTCCACCAACTTAACACAAGGTGTGCTTACTCTATTTTACCACACACCTTACATGTTCAGGAGCTGTCAGTGTCATCATGGTTGTGGAATATTGACACTGACAGCTGTGGAACGCGGTTTAAGAGGGCGCACACGGGTCCACTAGCGCCACTCCTTTAAAATAATATGATCAAGGAATTTTGAATAAATAAAATTTTCAAAATTTTATTTTAAAGGAGTGGTGCTAGTGGACCGGTGTGCGCCCTCGTTGATCGCGTACAATTTTATTGGTTAAAATCGCCCGTTATTTTTTTTTGTGTGGGTAATCTTCAAATGACCTCTCCCGATCCGGGTGGAGCAGGAGGGTGAGTCAGACTCTTACTGACTAAAACCTGTTCCTTCAGTTGCCTGTGCGCCAGGGCCACGGTAACTCTTTTGAACAATCCGCGACCCCGGCAGGCATCGGCCCTTTCAGACCCCGTCAATGATGCTGTCATCTCTTTGAGTCGCGCGTGGAACACGACGCGCCGTCGAATCGGGCCTGGTCCTTACCGCAAGCCCGCGCCTACGGTGGCCGGGAGTCGGCAATCGATTTCCGAAGCCCAGGGTGTCTCCTCCTGCGGCGACTAGGGGCGTGAGGGCGCAACGATTGCCTCTGCCTCACACGCGCCTCCTCCTCCTTCGCGAGCATTACAGCTTCGCAGAAGGAGGTGACGGCTTCCCATTCTCTCTCGCTCCCATGGTCCGAACCAAGGCCGGACGCGAGAGATCGCCGCCGCCAATCGCCGCCACGAGGACACGGCGGTGCTCCGCCCAAGCCGGGCAGACCAGCACTGTATGCTCCACCGTGTCCTCCAGTCAATCCACAAAATGATAACACTCGGGCGTTTCCTCCCGCCTTATCAGAAACAGGAACCTCCTGAAACAGCCATGTCCGGTGAGGACCTGCGTCAGGCGGAAGGTGAGCACGCCGTGGACAAGGTCGTGGTCTTAAGCCACTCCTCAAAGACGGGACTTACCGCCGCAATTGTGGCGTGTCGCACTCTCCATGCCGCCCTGATATTCCGCCAGAGCTCTGTCCGCTATGCCGTGATTTCTCGCGGCAGCGGTGTTACGCCCCGGCTTTTCGCCTCCTCGCGCCACTCCCAAGTGTGCGCGAGGACTTTGGCGTCCAGATCCCATGGCGGCAATCCAGCACGGAGGCTCACCGCCTTGCAGGAGAGTGAAATTCGCCCTACGAGATTGTGCGAGACATGGTTTAAACGGTGAAACTTTAAGTAAATCCAATATATCTACACGAAGAAAGTCAGGGGCAAAATGCTAGTGATATACAATATTCCGTACAAAAACATATTTGGAACGAAATCAAGCGTGTACCTTTACAATATAATTATTGGTGATACGGCTATTGTTGTCGCATTCAGTAAATTATTGTGTACTTGTTCACTTAAATTCAATTAAGGTTTTGTGTTTTTAAGTAATTAATTGGTTATTTTTGGGTACTTTGTATATGTGGAAATTTGGCATTTCTGGTGATGAGAATTTGGATGGTGCTGGGTAGTCAGGTGTGCGTCAGCATACATTATACTTGGGTACTGTTCAAACGGGGTGAATAGGGATGCAGGGGTGAATCGGGACGAAACTTAAAAGGGATTTTAACATTGAAATCATTTATTTATTAAAACTTCATTCACAAGTAAAAACATACTGTACAAAGGCGGACTTAATGCCTGAGACATTTTCTACTAGTCAACCTTAGGGTGATGCAGAGACTAAACATGGCAGGTGCAATTTACGGGATAGATAGCTCGGAAATAACTATAAAATACAAGAATAAATATTAATACATAAATACTAATACATACATACATACATGTAAACAAAATAAACTTTGTCAGAAGAAATACCGATCGGTAGAGGAGAAAACCGAATCCAGCAAATGAACGCTGAGATATTTCGGCCAACTTCTGACGGATATGTTCACGTGCCTTCACTTTAAAAGATAACCGACTGGTTGCCGTCCTGATGTCCAGAGGGAGGGCATTCCAAAGAAAAACCGCCTCGACAAAGAAAGAAGAATGAATGAAGCCAGAACGGTGAGAAGGACATCGTAGAAGAATAATATAGTTTGTTGCCAACAAGGGAACTTAGTCGTTAATTATAATACAGTAAACACATTAGAGTCCTTTTTGGCAAGAAACTATATTATTATTTTAATGTTAAAATCCCTTTAAAAGTTTCGTCCCGATTCACCCCTGCATCCCTATTCACCCCGTATGGAGTGCATTTGTAAGGTTAGGAGTTTGCATGGTTAAATAATTATGTCCAAATCTAGTTGTAAAAAAAACTCAAAGAAGTCCCGTACCTCATTGTGATCCACTTCTCCTTATTGCAAAAATAGACTGATTGCTTGCTTGTCGTAAAAAACGTAAAAAGATCGATGTGAATAAAAAGTAAACTTCTTTAATGTGCACATTACGTCTTTTATAACCGTCGTCGTCCATCTTGTCTTTCTCCCGTCCCTTTCGCACAGTGTTGTCATACTCATCTTCTAACATCCCTCATATCTTGTGTGTTGCCACTTTATTATTCATTCCCACAAACATGATTTTTTTGCAATCTTGTTCAGAAATCCACGTCACCACTGGACTTTATTAACATCCAGATATCATACCGAGATTCAGTTTTACATACCTATTACTCTATTCCATACAACTATTCTCTCGTCCTGACTTCGTAAAGCTTTCAGCTTTAACGTGTGCGATAAGAAACGTAGAGTTTATGTGTGTCAACTGAAAATAAACGGTTTAACCGGATGGGACGAGTTTCACTGTAACTATACCTACAATAGTTATATGTAAACTATAGTTAAATGTATGTTATAATGTAAAGGATAGTTATTGTGTGAAGATAAGAGATACAGGCGTTTTGTTGGTGTGAGGATACTCGTGGGTGGGCCCTTAAAGCTGTTAAACATACATAACATTACATCACACCTGTAATCCCCGAAGGGTTAGGCAGAGGTGTACCTATAGTACACCCTCATTTTACCAGTTATGTTTTAGTCCCATGTAATAGGGGGCGAGCCTATTGCCAACAACCAGGCACAAATCCGGACTCCAGATTGCTACTGAGAAATTCCTGATGAAAGAACCCAATAACAGATTGTCCGACCTGGGAATCGAACCCATGCCCTCATGCTCAGCAATAGCGTTTGCGACCATTAGGCCAACGAGTCAGTCTGTTAAGGGGTATGCGCTAAGGTAGTCCGCGAAATTCAAATTTAGTTACGTTTTTTGCAATTTGCGGTATCAGATTGTATTTATGTTAATTACAATATAATTCGCGACCGTAACAAATATGGGTTTACAGAATTATAATCATTAGAATCGGCAACACAACTCCTGAAGTAAGAATTGGCCTTAAATGTCATTATTTCATGAAATAGTCATAGAATAGGGTAAGAGATATATTGATGATTTTTATGATTATAATTCTATAAATAAATATTTGTTGCCGCCGCGAATCATATTTAGATCAGCATACAACCTGATACTAACCTGCAAATTGCAAAAAACATAAGAAAATTTGAACTTCGCGGGTTACCCTGATGCTTTCGCCTTAAACATAAATCTTAAAAATACTTCATTGAACTTTAGACACTAAATGTATCACAATATAATTTTATTTCCTATTTTTTTTTTTTTTTTTTGTTGGGAAATCATCAAATGACCTCTCCCGCTCTGGGCGGAGCGGAAGGGCGTGTCAGACTCTTACTGACTAAAACCCACCCGTGTTCCTTCAGTTGCCTGTGCGCCAGGGCCACGGTAACACTTTCGAACAATCCGCAGCCCCGGCAGGCATCGGTCCTATCGGACCCCGTCAATTTTGCTGACATCTCTTTGAGGCGCGCGTGGAACACGACGCGCCGTCGACCAGGGCCTGGTCCTTACCGGACGGCGAGCTGCCCATTGCTCGCCGTCCGCAAGCCCGCGCCTACGGTGGCCGGGAGTCGGCAATCGACTCCCGATGCCCAGGGTGTCTCCTTCTGCGGCGATTAGGGGCGCGAGGGCGCAGTGATTGCCTCTCCCTCTCGCGCTCCGCCTCCTCCTTCGCGAGCATTACTGCTTCGCAGAAGGAGGTGACGGCTTCCCATTCCCTCTCGCTCCGTACCATGGCCTAAACCAGGGCCGGACGCGAGAGGTCGCCGCCGCCGATCGCCGCCACGAGGACACGGCGGTGCTCCGCCCAAGCCGGGCAGACCTCCACCGTATGCTCCACCGTGTCCTCCGGTCGATCCACACAATGGTAACACCCGGGCGTTTCCTCCCGCCTTATTCGAAACAGGAACCTCCCGAAACAGCCATGTCCGGTGAGGACCTGCGTCAGGCGGAAGGTGAGGACGCCGTGGCGCCTCTCAAGCCACTCCTCAAAGAGGGGTCTTACAGCCGCAATTGTGGCGTGCCCTGCGCTGGGTTGCGACAGTCGCACTCTCCGTGCCGCCATGAGATCCCGCCGGAGCTCTGTCCGCTGTGCCGCGATTTCTCGCGGCAGCGGAGTTACTCCCAAACGTGCGCGAGGACCTTTGCCTCCAGATCCCACGGCGGTCGTCCGGCAAGGAGGCTCGCCGCCTCGCAGGAGACCGTGCGGTATCCCCGTACCATCCGGATGGCCATGACCCTTTGGGACGCGTTCAACCGGCGGGCTGGCCGGAGCCTCAATGAACGCGCCCACACCGGTGCCCCGTAAAGGGCCATGGACCGCACGACCCCCGCGTAGAGCCTCCGGCAGGAGGCGTTTGGCCTCCCCCGATTGGGCAAGCGCCGCTTCAAGGCAGCCCCGGCCCGCTGCAGTCTGGGAGCCAAACGTCGGAAATGCTCCACGAAGTTCCACCGGCTGTCGAGGACGAGTCCCAGGTACTTCATCGTCGACTCTACGCCGATGTGAACCCCTCCTACCGTTACTTGGGAACCCGACAGTGGCGCATTCCGAGGACCATGAAAGCACATGGCCTCAGACTTGTGCAAGGCCACTTCGAGTCCCAATTGCCGGATCCTCTCAACGACAATTTTATTTCCCCTAACACGATCAATTTCTTGCTTAAAAGATGATCTCCAATAACATGTATCGAAATGCCTTTTGTAATTGAAATAATAAACATTTTTGTTTGTGTACTTTTTGTTTGTTTATTTACTGAACTCTTTAGTTAATTTACGTTGCTTTTAAGAACTGAGTGCAGTTTAAGTCCTTTGAAAATTCTTATTTTAATGAAAGTCTCGAGTGTTATTGGCACTGTGCCAACAATAGGTTATTTACCCTATCTTGTGTATTTATAAAACGTTTTAACTCAGAAGAGTTTAAATGGAAATAATTTACTTCTCTATCTTAGATTTTAAGGTTTACATAGGCAGTTAATTTACCTTCGTACATAATTTTATCATTGTAAAAGCTGTCTCTGGTTCTGTCTAGAATCCTTGTTGCATAACACACTATCCATCACAATCTGAATCATTTTGAAGCTTATTGCTAATGCATTGCTTCTTAAGTTCGAAAAATTTGGATGCTCAGCAACGTAAATAACGCAATGAATATTGTTGAACTGTCAGACTGAAAGCTATTCCTACTGTTAGTGTGTTACGAAATTACCCCGCTGTCCTGTTAGTTCACTTATTATATATAACTCAAAAATACTTACCCGATTTAGGTGTTAAAAAAAACATTGTTATTGGCTATACTCCATTTGAATAAGATTAGAAATTTAAATAAACCTTTTTTACAGTCCGTTCAACCGATTTTGACTTCTATTGCGTTGATGGCATGACAAATGGCAGCTGCACTTAACAGTTGGTATTGTAACCACGTTTTTGCTTTTAATGCCATCCTTATGCCTTCGGAATAGAAGTCAAAATCGGTTGAACGGACTGTGAAAAACTACTTTTTTACAAAAAAAAAAACAACCGACTTCAAAAATAAAACACTACAAAGTGAAAAATAACTTTAATTTCGCAAGTCGGTGTCTTTGGATCTGTATTTAGTTTTTTGCCTTGACTTCCGAAATTAAAGTTATTTTTTACTTTTAAGTTTTTTTATTTTTCACTTTTTAGTGAGTCAGTTATTAATTTATGTAAGTTACAATAGCCTTATGTAAACTGCTTATGACCTTTTACAAAATATTCCTTTTCCCAATTTAGGGACGTTAATTGTTTAGGAGTTCTCCTGGTAAGAACCAAAAGAACTGGAGCTGATGGTGAAGCCAACTTTAGCTCCATTTCATCATATGCATTGTCACGAGCATAAATTGCTTAGCTATCATATTAAAGTAATCGAATCGCAACCCGTGAAACACTTATTTATTATTGAGTAGTTCCGGTGGCCAGCTCTGGTTTTTATAATCAGTTCCACTTCACCGAATGGTGCTTTGCGAACAGATGCACGAGTTACTATAAAAACTACCCGAATCGCTATAGGTGTGCTCATAAAATTTGAGGATTTCCCTCGATTTACATGGGATTCCTTCATCCGATTCTGACTTGGTAACAATGGAACCATCTCGAAAGTATAACCTTTCAAACAAAAAAGAATTTTGCAAATCCATCTTCACATGACGGAGTTATGCCCGAACATACATAAAAAAATTATATAAACATCCGAATTGATAACCTCCTCCTTTCTGGAGTCGGTAAAAAAAAGGTTTATTTAAATTTCTAATCTTATTTCAAATGGAATATAGCTAGGTTTCTGTATATTTTGACGTAGGACATTTGAAACTCGTCGAAAACTACAATAAAGTACCTGCGACCTACTACTAAATAGTCGTCCAAATGTCATTCAAATATGTACCGAATGTAGTACTGATAGCAAAACCGGAAACATAACATCATGTCCTGTTTCCATGAAGAGTTAGTGTACCGGTCGGGCGTGATCGCTGGACGCGATGTGTGTTAGGAGGTTGTATACCTATCCAGATTATTACAGCATGAGGATAGGCCCGTTACTGTCCTAGCGGTGCTGACGTCCTACGCCGATAGGTTCCAGATATTTTTTCAGGTGCTAAATATATCCTGATATCTACACGGGCACAAGTGTGTTTGAAGAAATAATAACACAGCATAATTTACAGGTAATTTCAGGAAGCACTTACTTACGGGTCTGTTCAGGAATTCTATTTCTAGTGGTATACTAGATACTAAGCCTTGTAGATGACTTGTCGATGACTACAAATAGTAAAAATTGGATGCTTGCTTAAATACGTCCAATCTTTACCTTAACGAGAGCCTTGATTTGCTTCCCTTTTTAGAACTTTATTAATCTTTATTTTTACTATGGTTACACGGCATTTTGTAGTTAAACACATCGAAATACACAAGATATATGTGACGTTTAGCTACTTTTAGATTGATTACAGTATTAGCTGTCTATTAAAAGTATAAAATTGACTGTAACTAAATTTAAAAATAAGATATTGCGATTTATATGGCTAAAAACTAACGTTTTTTAAAAACTAATTACAAAGTTACATACATAGTGCTCAGGTTGGTCTATCGACCTACAAAATTCCAACATTTAAAAGAAGCACTAAGTATATTCTAGTTTTTCAGGGTATGAAGCACCTCTGAATATGTGTTGGTTAGAGCAATTTTACATCATTATTGATATAATTCGTTAACTTAGTTAAGTAGGCTTTTCTTATGAACTAAGTGTATGGATCATATATCCAGGGCTAGGTCTCGGTCTGTCGCGGATTGTTCGAAAGAGTTACCGTGGCCCTGGCGCACAGGCAACTGAAGGAACACGGGTGGGTTTTAGTCAGTAAGAGTCTGATACGCCCTTCTGCTCCGCCCAGAGCGGGAGAGGTCATTTGATGATATCTCACCAAAAAAAAAGGTCTAGTTCTCGGTCTAGGGTACCTGGACGCACCAGACATTTACAATGTTTATTTACTATTTTGATGCTAAGTTACTATTTCGATGCTAATTACATTAACTAATCACATGATTCTAAGTTGTTACATGGTTATAAACACTATTTATCGTTTTGGTGACACATCGTCGCGAACAGTTAAGGATGATTTCCTCCAAACGGCTCGCATCGCATCGGTTCGGGAAGGATACAAACGGATGCAGCGACAGCCGATCGCGTCCTCCAGGATGTCGACGCATACAATCGGCTCCGTACCGTCGCTTGGAAGCGTATCCGTTTCTCAAAGTCAAATAGTTTAATTTCTACCGTGTTGACGTGTTCTAATTCGGATGAATGTGTGATTGGATACGACGACAGGCGAACGGAATCGATCGCACGTCGTAGCATACTTTCGGCTACGATTGGATGTCGTGGAAAACGCTCGCAGTCAAGCTGCTGTGCGCGGCTTGGTAATATAGACTTTAAATACTGTGTACACGATTTAATATCGCTTAAAGATTGTAAAATTCGTTCCGATCCGATGTGATGCGAGTCGTTTGGTGGAAATCATCTTTTGGGCAGAGGTGTACACCTCTGCCCAAAAGATGATTTAGTACCATTTAGTACCATAGTAGGTACAATCACATTTCGCCAGTTATGTTTAAATCGGAAAGTTAATATTAACTGATTCGGAATTGAACTTTGGTTCGAACTCTTAATGATTGTTGTGCATTAGCCAAATTGTTTTGAACATTAAAAATTTATCGAAGGAAATGGGCGGAGCTTACAAGGGTCGAATGTTCTGTTAGTACTGGCATAGAGTAAAATTATTGAGCAGAAGGTAAGTACGGACAAAAACAGTCAGTAAATGATAAATTATTGTATTTCTCTAAGTAGGTTTGTACAAACACTTTCACACGTCAATCATATTTTAAAAACTAGATGAGGTCGGCGTTTCCTATCTGACTACTCTGAGAAGAAAGGCCGGAACAAACTCAGAGGTCACAGTCTCTTTTAAAGTCAGGAGAAAATCTTGGTCAGATCATGCGAAGACCATGTAGATTTGTGTCTGGAATGGTCTTTTGAGGAAAACCACACAGATTGAGTGGACCTGTCCAGTCAGTGCACGCATTTATATTTGTCAGTAATCGTGCAGCTCAACTCAGAACTTAAGGTGCTCAATATAAACGTAACGAACAGTAGTAACTTAGTACTACGAAAACCTTTTACTACTACTAGTACTGGAGTTGCCATTTAAATAAGAGTAAAATATAAAATGCAGCCTAAAAATGGCCAAGCCATATCTACAATAGTGGTTGTGCCCCCAATTTTTTTTTTATTTTGGTACCCTTTTGGCAGCGAGAATGAAAGATGAGTAAACTGAGTGTCAATTTATTGCCAGTGACCGTCCGGTTACTAAAAGAAACTGTTGGGTGACTGAAAAGCAACTGTAGAGACTGAGAGAGACAGTCGAATTCGGAAAGCGACTGTTGGTTGATTGAAAGTGACTGTCGAACGATTTCGGAGTAAACCTTCTACATTTGTTTGTCTAGTGGTTTCGAGGCGAGTTTTATGAGTCAGGATATCGAGTAATGCTTGAAGGAGTACGCTAGCAATTCACAGCTTTACTTGTTAATGAAGCTAGTGTAGAACAGTGGTACTGTACCTTAATAAAAAGGTACAATAGAATTATTGTAAGTGGCGGCAGGCAAACACATAATTTAGGTACTTGCTTGCTTGGTTGTTTCTTGCAAACGGTTGATTTAATTAGAGTTTTTCGAAACTATAAGTTCTTATGCTGGGGCGACACCAACGGAAAACGCCGTTGATTATTGTGATGATGGACGTTAACCGTAGGTGTAGCCAGCACTTATCGCGATAATTTGACAAGGGCTTTCACATTGCGTATTGGTGGTAATTTTTGGCACATCAAAGAGATTTAACGTGAGAAATATTGCGTTGAAGCGGCCGCACTATGTTTGTCATTGTGTACCGTGAGCGCGACGGGATCAAGGAAATTTAAGGAAAGAACATTAGCGCCAATTTTATCGCCAATTAAATGAGCGAGAGAATAATTAGCGCGTGGTTTATGGCGATGATGGTCATTGACGTTGACCGTTGGTGTGGCCCCAGCATTATAAATACTATTGTTGACTTTAATACAATTATATAGTGTTTTGCATTAATTGATAAAGCTAATCGTCTGTGGCCGAAAAAAATATAGGTCTACCAGTAAAATAACTAGGTAAGCGCTATTGAATGGCATAAAAAACGGAGCGAAATAAGCAAAACGTTATTTTCATGATTTCATAGTCACTTTTGATAAAAATATGGGTGCTATAATGTAACGTACAGTAAGATTCACGAAAGATGACCACGGCGCAGAAGGCATATTTTAGGTCCCTTTGGAGGTGCGAGGTGAGGCGCGGGCGGAATGCGTCAAGACCGGAGCGGACACAAATTATTTAACCAACATTAAAATATTATTTTGTCTTAAGTCTTTTCTTCATGAGTGTACGTGCGCAGACGGTCGCCATTTGTGGTCATCTTTCGTGAATCGTACTGTAATCAGTGGGTTTTTTTTTTGTGGTTGGGAATTCATCGTATATCTTGTCCACTCTGGGCGGAGTGGGAGAGTTTGTCAGAATCTTACTGACTAAAACCCATCCGTGTTCCTTCAGTTGCCTATGTGCCAGGGCTACGGCTACTTTTTCGAAAAATCCGCAACCCCGGCAGGCATCGTCCCTATCGGACCCCGTCAATGGTGCTGACAGCTCTTTGAGGCACGCGTGGAACACGACGCGTCGTCGACCCGGGCCTGGTCCTTACTGGACGGCGAGCTGCCCAATGCTCGGCTCGGCTATCGACTCCCGCCGCCCAGGGTGTCTCCTCCTGCGGCAACTAGAGACGTGAGGGCGCAACGATTGCCTGACCCTCACGCGCTCCGCCTCCTCCTTTGCGAGCATTACTGCTTCGCAGAAGGAGGTGACGGCTTCCCATTCCCTCTCGCTCCATACAATGGCTTGGACCAGGGCCGGACGCGAGAGATCGTCGCCGTCGATCGCCGCCACGATGACACGGCGTCGCTCCGACCAAGCTGGGCAGACCTCTACCGTATGCTCCACCGTATCCTCCGGTCGATCCATACAATGGTAACACCCGGGCGTTTCCTCCCGCCTTACCCGAAACAGAAACCTCCTAAAACAGCCATGTCCGCTGAGGACCTGCGTCAAGCGGAAGGTGAGGACGCGGTAGCGCCTCTCAAGCCACTCCTCAAAGAGGGGAGATGATCAGCAGGGTAATTGCGTAACACTAACAGTAGGAATGGCTTTCATTTCGACAGTTCAACAACATTCATTGCGTTATTTACGTTGTTGAGTATACAATTTTTTTGAACATATTAAGCAATGGATTAGCAATAGGCTTCAAAATGATTCTAATTGTGGTAAATAGTGTGTTACGCAATTAGGGTGCTGGGAGGCCCTAAAATAGTTCGAGATATCAAAGTATGAGAAAGGAAGAGGGCTTTAATTTGACAACTTAGTTGTAATAGTGTTTATTTTAGTAATTATATTATTAAATATGTAATTTAAAATTTGTAATTTAGATATTCATTGATATTAAAATAGCATTTAGAATAATAGAAAATCGTTTTAGTTTATTTATGAATGTATTACAATTTGGTTCTTTTTTAATTATTTCCGGTAATTCATACATTTTATCGAAGCAACGATCACAGTCATATTCATCACAATATTAAAGCCCCATTTACACAATGCATGTCTATTTTGAAGACACCTACTTTTTATTATTATTAAGCCCCTGTGACATGATGCAAGTTTCATGCCTGTAGCATACAATACAATGAAAACAACAAATTAATTGCATCGTCTAGGACATTGACAAGTCTGTGCTTTTATTGTTGCTTCAACATATAATGTGCTACAAGCAATTAAATCGCCCCGTGTAGCTCAGGCTTAAGACACCATCCTATCTTTTAGCAGGACTGTGGCCACACCACACAGACCACCATTCAACCGTCAACACTTCAGACGCGACCTTCACATTACATAAGCACACACGCGCAAATGTATGACGTAGGTATTAACCGCATAAGACCAAACTTTGCACCATCATTCCGTAACACGACTTATGAAGGCAGCGTCAGTTTAAATATTAACTGAGCAACGTGTTAGCGTGCTCAGTACTTATTAACAGCCTTATGTGCTGTAAGTTTGGGTGCAGTAGGTTTGTTTGACGTGTGAGTAAGAGAGATATAGTTTTTTGTTCCTCTCTCCTATTGGGACGAACTTTGGAAGAACAGCTCATGCAGTGCTGATATTACCTGCCAATCAGCAAGAGTATGTAACGTCCGCAGGCGACGCCCTGGGTGTCGGGAGTCGATAGCCGATTCCCGGCCACCGTAGGCGCGGGCTCGCCGTCCGGTAAGGACCAGGCCCGGGTCGACGGCGCGTTGTGTTCCACGCGCGCCTCAATGAGTTGTCAGCATTCACTTACGGGGTCCACTAGAGCCGATGCCTGCCGGGGTCGCGGATTGTTCGAAGGGTTACCGTGGTCCTAGCGCACAGGCAGCTGAAGGAACACGGGTGGGTTTTAGTCAGTAAAAGTCTGACATGCACATGCACACTTCTCCCGCTCTGCTCAGAGCGGGAGAAGTTATTGGATGATTTGCCAACCAAAAAAAAAGAGTATGTAACGTGGCTCGGTAACGGGACTGACTATTAAGCCGCCATCTCCACGGGCGAGCAAATCGCAGCAATAGTCATGGTGCCATAAAATTATTTTTGCGATGATACCACCGTGTAGAGATGTATTCATAGAGTTTCTATAGAATTTAATAATTGAAAGCGTCTAACGAGCCTCTGCGAGTTGACTTCGGCCCCTCGTACGCCTTTCAAAGGTCCGGATCCGGAAGGATCCCGAGATATATAAAAAAAAAAAATGAGATGAGATGAAAGAGAGAGAGAGTGTGAGAAAGTGTAGTAGCGTTATATGAGATGAAAAATAATAATACCTAGTCATCCATTTATTTTCAGGTGACACAAATAATGGTGTTAATAAATAAGATTTAAGACTATAGAGGTATGAGTACGGTATGGTATGATCACGTCGGGGTCACCAGTATAGAGGTATGAGGAACAGGATGTAAAGCTCACTTATACTCTATTGAAAAGGGAGGATCCTCCGACCAGACGGGTGGTGTGTCTGGTGGGCAACTGCCCGACGATTGATGTCGGGATGTTGTATAATATTCTAGTTGCGCGGTAAACTCTGCTTTCGCGATGCAGGATTTTGCGTGACGTCAGTGTGACGTGTAGCTCGCATGTGGCGTTTGTAGATGCCGCTACAAGACTATTTTAGTAGCACTTCACTTTGCACTAACTTTGATTTGATGGCACGACGAGATTACCGCTGCAAATCTCTCGGTCGTGGAGATGGCGCCTAAGGTAGCACCGGACGGACTTTTAAGAATTGTCACACAATCATCTGCTTTGAACCGGATGCAGCTGAAGACCAGTATTTTACATGGAGCGACTGCCTATCTGACCTCCATAACTCAGTTACTGAGTAACACGATACCCCTTGGTAAGATTCGTCAGACATAGAAGCTATTATAATGCAAGGGGGCTTTAGTGCTCATCAGCGACAATGTCATCAGTTACAGCTGTCCAACGCAACCGCCGAATATAAAATGTAAAATGCAAATGTTTTAGTTTTCGGATCTTATAGCAGTAGAACTCATTATAAAAGAACGTGGGTTCTGAAGTATTACCACCGAGTTTTGTTTCCGTCACCAGTTAACCATTCCTGTGTTCTGTTCCAAACAATGAGTGCCGGTGAAAAGATAGTCCTACACAATTTATGTTTCGTTCAGAGTGGGCCTTCTGCAGATTGACTTTAGTTTATGTAAACTACATGATTACTGTACGAGGACAGCATCATACTGAAGTGATTTGTTAATATGTTATGGAATATAGTGTGAGATTTCAAGAAGTTACGAATCTTTTCGTTGACTTTAGAATAAAATTAAAAGAAAATCGTATTTCTGGTTCTGAGTGGAAATTGCGAATATGTAAAAATAGGACACCTGCAGGCTTGGTGTGGTGACGATCTGCGAACAGTATCTGGTAGCAGCTGAATGAGAATACCCGAAGATTGAGTTAAAGGACGTGCTATTTGAGATAGTATTAGCGAGGGATTCCTCCATCCAGCCGATGACTGCTATAAGCTATAAAATAAGGAATTATGAGTTGTGGCAGACTGTTGAATTCATGGACCAACGAAGTCACACACACGACACGATACGACATGTTGTCTACATCTCTTTAATATACTCTCCTATCGCAGGTATGCTGGAAGAGATTTCTTGAGAAATAAGCATCACCTTTGTACGTATTTTTCAGTTCCTTTCTTCTTGTCTGTTTATGTATGTGAGTACATAAATGGTTAAATAAATAAATAATAAATAAGTAAAAGTAACTTAAATTGGAACGATATTAAAATTAAAAATACTAGTTACTTATTAACTTAAGTCTTTATTCATATCCATGGATGACATTAATTGTGCTTGTCGCAATTGAGACCAAAATGGTATAGGATAGTTGTATTTTCGATTCAAAATCGTTCAAATTAAGGCTCCCACAGAAAGGCGCGACGCGACTCTTGTAGAACAATTTTCATGGAGTTTCCATAGACATTGTTCTACTAGAGTCGCGTCGCGCCTGTTTGCGGGAGTTCTTAACCATATGTTTACGTCCCACGTTAGTGCTACTCTGTAAGTCAAATCTCATATTAAGAGGGCCCTTCCCGGTCCGTCTATCGTCATCGCGAGCATGATTGAAAAGCTTGCTGTTTCATCCAACGCAATGTTTGAAAAACCAACAAGAGTGAGAACGCGATAACATCGAACGAAAATTGGCGCGCAAAGATTTCACAAAACTTGTTCCAGGAAATACGTGTTTTTGAAAAAGCCTTACAAGTTTTTGGAAAAAATATTTTTCATTTAGAATCTCCATTATATGTGCGAGGTTTTTATTAAGATGTTTTCTTTACTTTTACAATTTTTGAGTACATTATGAACGCCCAAAGTTCAGGTAAAATTTGTGCAAAAAAGCAGTTTTTTGGAGGCTTATACTGAATTTGTTTGTCCAAATTTTGATTTTTTACTTGCATAGAAACCTAGATAAAGTGCGCTAGATACCTATTAGTTCAAAATTTTCAATAAAAGATGTGTTCCAACGCCATAATCACGTACGAGCGTTTGTATGAAAAATATGACGGGTTGGCTGCTCTTAACGGTTGGTTGGTTAGTCGGTTGGTATAACAAAACCAACTAAACCTATTGTTTATATAACACGATGCGTGTGTAGCCAGTGATAAAAATAATGTTGAAATAATTATAACTCCGATGAACTCTGCAATGTAGCGTAGCCCTAATGTCGACGTGACACGGGCATGACGTGTCCCGCCATCGGACAAATTCGCGTTCCATTTACGTCGCGTCACCTCGGTAGCGTGACGCATAATTTGTGACGAGTGGTTTACTACGGTATAAGTATAACAATTTTAGAAAGAAAATATTCATGACTGCATAGGCGGCAATAGTATCAGTAAACAGTTACGTCCAGTCTGGATCATTGTACATCATCAAATCGGCCTATTGCAGTTCACTGCTGAACGAAAGTGTAAATCAAATTTTTTCGTTGGTATATGGCAGATAATTTAATTAAATATTTTGTGTTTCGTAATACTAATTCAATTCAATTCAATTCGTTTTATTTCCGATAAATTACAATCTTTAATTATAAATCCATGCATGTTTTATTCCTAAATAATATAATAAGAATAAGAATACAAGAAATAGACACACAACAATGCATTGTTGTGTATCTACTTCCTGTATGGAAACATTGGATCAGGACCGCACTACTCGCACATGTAGTTTTGTCCAATGCTCCATGAAGGAGCAATCCACATCCATTCTCTCTGCGATAAGCTGCAGGAAGCTGTTGGGGCTGCCCCGTATGCGGCGCATCAGAGACGCTATTCTTTTGCGATGTATCGCTTGAAAGCTATCCACTTGAGCGTCTGCAAACATACCTGATGCGCTACAAAAGCGTGGCAACCGCATCAACATCCTGAACGCATTATCGTATTGGACACGCAGGGCACTATAAGTCTTCTGCATATGCCTCACTCATAGGCTGCACGTATAAAAAGACTGACAGTACGCCTTGAATAAAGTTATTTTTACCTGTTGCAGCGTAGAGCTGGCTGCTAACACGCCGGGGACTGGAACCCCGGCGTGAGCTAGCTAAAAAATCAAACTCACGCAGCTGGTACACGTAAAATTTATTATTAAAAAGAACATCCGAAATAAATAAGAAATAAGTCAAAAAAATGTAAATGTTCAGTCGTTGGAAGTTGTGAAAGGCTACCAAAAAAAATATATCACAAGAAGATTTTCGGAGAAAAAACTTATGGATGTTTCCAAATTTTTAGGAATTTAAGTATATAGACGAATTTAAATTCGATTGCAATCGTACGAAATTCGTGCCGCTCTATAAATTATTTAACACAAATAAGCTCAAGATTAAGGTTTTTCTTTACATAATTTCATTAATATAAATTTTAAAGAGAATAAGATGTGATATTGAGAATTTAGGAAAGCACCTTAAAATTAAAATGTCACACGATGGTATAACACAGAACACTTCTATTATATTGATGTTTGGGCGTTATTGCGCCACACAAATGAGTTATTTAGCACCTGATGTGTCCGTTAGGCACCTGTGTCGTCGACCTTGCTCGGCAACGATCCTGCGCTTCTGTCCGCAAGCTCGCTCGGACTTCTGCGGCCGGCAGACGAAGGAAGAAGACAGGCGAACAATAAATGGCAGGGTAAGGCCAAAAAAGGTGGCCTTTCAAACAATCTAAGAAAAAGGAAATCTTCTTAGATTAAAGAAGAAGGCACAAGTAACAAGAATACGGAACCTATAAAGGGATTACTCACCAAAGAAAAAAAGTGACGAGAAATTCCAGAGAACGTACAGTCGATCCGCTGACTACTCACATATCGTGGTGGTTAAAATTTGAAATTAACTTTCGAAGAAAGATTAAATATTATTGAATAAAATATCCACACAATATGAATTCCAACGACAGAATGCGTTGCATTTTTTTCTTCTTGACAATGTTCAGAACAATTGTCAATTTTTAAATATTTCACAAAAAACGAAAAAGTAAAAAAAACTGACCGAATGACTCGTAAAAAGAATTTAATCGAAATGACAACAAAAAGTATCTAATTGCAGGAATTATACTGCATCACACACATTCCAAAAAAAAAATAAAAAAAAAATATGTCGATAAAGGAACAACAACTCAATATTAGTCGCATCACTAAAATTAGGAACAACACCAAAGGATTGTTATTATGAAAAAAATAGGAATATCACTATAAGAGTGACAATACCATAGAAGAATGTGTACGAAGTATGTGAAAGTGGGAAGAAAAGAAAAAGAAAAAAAAATAAGGAATTAAATATGTCTAGTAGATAAGTTAAATAAACCTAATAAGCAGCATCGAAGTGCAGCAAATAAAGAATAAATTTGAAGCGCCTCCAATCTAAACGTTACCAGTGCGAGCTCCTGAAGTGTCCTCTAAACCTATGAATAACCTAAAAACTAACGACTTAGGAACTAAAGGATATAAATTAATCTAGAAGTACCTAACTAGCCTAATTAAATCATAGTATCCCTTAGATACATTCAAAAACAAAGAATAAAATACGACCTCAGTCATAATATCCACCAAACACAAATTAACAACATCAGTCAAAGAACTAATAATAAATTATGAAAAAAACCTTCAGACGAAATAAGAAAATAACAGGATGATAAAGAGTGTATGGTAAGTTTTGATGATAAAAGATGAAAGGTTTAGTAAGACAACATTTTGTTAAACAATTTAAAATTATCGACAAAAAAAATATCGACATTGTCCCAACACTAAACACTTTGTAATAGAAATTCAAATCATCGACAAAAATCTACCGACAGTGTCCCAACACTAAACACTAAAAGTAACGCCTTATCGCCTTGACGCGTGGTCAAAATAGTGGCAGTAAACAAGAAGTTGTCAACAAAAAGTTTATTTTAACAACTAGATGTCGCTGTCTATGTTTAGTCTTAAAAGTAACGACTTAAGTTGAAGTGATAACTCCAGTAGAAGATACGGCTTCTGACACAAAAAAGACTGGAAATCAAAGGGTCAAACAAAGGACTTGAGTCAAAGATGGGACTTGGGACTTCAGTCAAAGATGGGACTCCAGTCAAAAATACGACTTCGATCAAAAATAGGACTTCGGTCAAAAATAGGGACTTCGGTCAAAAATAGGGACTTCGGTCAAAAATAGGGACTTCAGTCAAAAATAGGGACTTCGGTCAAAAATAGGGACTTCGGTCAAAAATAGGGACTTCGGTCAAAAATAGGGACTTCAGTCAGACGACTCAAGTCAAAAGAACCTTAGATTGACATAAACCATTATCGCAACCCTAGAGGAAATAAATGTGGGTGGAGCTAAAGAAGAGCCAGCTTGCCAACCAAAAAAATAACCAGTGGCAAAAATCTAGAAAAAAAAATTACGTCCCCATAGAATACCATTAACCAAGATATAGAGTGATGGAGAAGAAAATAAAAAAAATCTACGCATGCTGAGTCCGACTTTCAGCTAAATTAACGCTTAGAGTCTGACTAATTACCACGAGTAGAATCTATTAAAAATTCTTACCAACCGAAGGAAGTTTGGTGTAAAACCGTTGGCAAAGTTAATGCATGAATTGAGATAAAGTAGGTAACAATTTTGTCCATTATCCTTTATAGAAAGGATTTACGAAAATGGGCGTTATCCTTTGTAAAAAATTTTGATAACTGTTGGAAGAAGAATATTTACGTAAATAGAAAATGAAAATGAAAATTTTATTTACGTAAATATTTAGATAATTTTGGTATCCCGGCTTACAATTATAATTAAAACTAATATTCCGATTAAATACGGATAATTAGATAAGTGCTAAATGCATAAAAAGGAATAAGATTAATAGAAGGGAAATTGGGGGGTAAAACAAGCTCTAAATATGCGAACCTCCGTGAAACAATGTGGACAAATATAAAAGACATGTTATTTGTTGATACTGGATCAGGCACAGAACAGACGTGGAAAAAAGAGGCAAAAAAAAAGAAGCCATAGTCTGCCCTGTTAGATCACAAAAAGACAACAAACAAAATAGAGCAGTCTCCTTGTACGAAGCTGGAAAGTGACCATGTTGAGGTGGGTACGTATTAAAATCCCGAAATTTCATAATAACTATGACTGAAATACCGACGTCCAAAACAACGAAATTCAAAATACCGAAAGTATTAAATGCCGATAGCCGTTATATCGAAACATAAAATACCGATGTCCATATGCCCGAAAGGATGAAACCCCGAATGGACGAAATCCCGAATGGACGATATACCGATGGATGAAATCCCAAAGAGCGGCGACGTAGTTCCCGCGATTACTCATAGATGGTACTACAACACAGTTATGACGTTTACGTAATCTGTGGTTTTGTATTTATTTACTGGAGATTGTGTATATGTCGATTGGATGATTTGCTAATTCGAATTTTCGCGAAAATCCTGGGGATATTGCGAAAACACGGATAATTAGCCAATGGTAAAAACATTTCTGCGAGCAACTTGGAAGTAGCGCTCGCCTGCCGCTACCGCGGCACCGCTCGCTACGCTCGCCTGCCGCTACCGCGGCACCGCTCGCCACGCTCGCTCGGCTCGCGCGCGGTTGGTCACAGTTTTAACCTAACCTAACCTATTTCACCCAATTCAAAATTACGAATCATACAATCTGCCACAGAAATGTTTTTACCATTGGCTAATTATCCACTCGCAGGCAAATTGTATGATTCGTCATTTTGAATTGAGTGAAATAGGTTAGGTTAGGTTAAAACTGTGACCAACCGCGCGCGAGCCGAGCGAGCGTAGCGAGCGGTGCCGCGGCAGCGGCCGGCGAGCGCTACTTCCAAGTTGCTCGCAGAAATGTTTTCACCATTGTCTAATTATCCGTTAAATTTAATAAACTGTAGGCGAGTCGTCCATTAGGTATTTCATACCTACATAGTTGAAATATCAAATATCTTAAAAAATCATTAGATAATTTAATTTGTAATAAAGTGTTCTTTTTTTTCCTAATTATACGTATGATTATCGTTTAAACTTTTGTTTTAATTATATGTTATTATTGGTCCTCCTTTTTGTTGGTGCTTGCTCCTTTTTTGTCATAGTCTTACAGATGTTAGGCTTTGGGATGTAATTTCGGGGTTTTGAACTTCGGGATACAGAACTTCGGGATTTTAAGCTTCGGTATATGGATCCTCGGGATTTTAAGCTTTCGGGCACATGAACTTTCGGGATTTAAAACTTTCGACCAAACAATCATTCGGCGTTTAATTTTTCGGGATTTCATCCATAGGTATTTTAAAATACGGTTTTTTAAATTTCGGTATTGTAATACGTACCCGTTGAGGTTTATGGCTGATGAAGGAATGTTATGGCCACACAA
This sequence comes from Dryobotodes eremita, assembly GCA_917490735.1. Lineage (NCBI taxonomy): Eukaryota > Metazoa > Arthropoda > Insecta > Lepidoptera > Noctuidae > Dryobotodes > Dryobotodes eremita. The sequence goes on from OU823257.1 coordinate 19,173,534, forward strand.
CAACAAAGAAAACAGTTGGGCTATTAATCAAAAGACAAATAGATAATAGCAAACAACCGCCAAAGAAAAAGGTATGCTAGCATCAAAAAAGAAATAGATACTAGCAAAAAAGATATCAATGGACAGCTGGACTAGAATCAAAAATGAACTAGATACAAGCAAACAACCGAGCATAAAAAGCTTACCTTTGGTCACGAGGCCTAAAACATTCACACTTCCGACACACACTACGGGAAACTAACTACAGCTAAGTTACAGGGGAGAAATTAAACTCAGGATAAAAATATATTTGTGGGGAGAGAAATAAATAGTCAGCTATGTGATATAGTTACAGGGTTATTTTATAGAAATAACACTTCAAAAATAAACAGGTACCTAATGCAAACTGGTCGAAGTATTGTCCACAGCACAGCGCAGCGCAAAGTTCACGGAGCATCCACTTTCTGCTGAGCGAACGCAAGGAGTGTGCCGATTCGAATGAAAGAAACAGTATCCAAGCTAGTCGGATTCCAGAATCTGTAAATAACAATGGTGACACGGGGATTAAAATATTTTTTGCTCAGAGGGAGCACCACACACGATATAACGAAAAAAAATTATATGTAAATAGTATTTACTTTTTAAAATTCGGGCGCCATATTGCAGCGTAGAGCTGGCTGCTAACACGCCGGGGACTCGAACCCCGGCGTGAGCTAGCTAAAAAATCAAACTCACGCAGCTGGTACACGTAAAATTTATTATTAAAAAGAACATCCGAAATAAATAAGAAATAAGTCAAAAAAATGTAAATGTTCAGTCGTTGGAAGTTGTGAAAGGCTACCAAAAAAAATATATCACAAGAAGATTTTCGGAGAAAAAACTTATGGATGTTTCCAAATTTTTAGGAATTTAAGTATATAGACGAATTTAAATTCGATTGCAATCGTACGAAATTCGTGCCGCTCTATAAATTATTTAACACAAATAAGCTCAAGATTAAGGTTTTTCTTTACATAATTTCGTTAATATAAATTTTAAAGAGAATAAGATGTGATATTGAGAATTTAGGAAAGCACCTTAAAATTAAAATGTCACACGACGGTATAACACAGAACACTTCTATTATATTGATGTTTGGGCGTTATTGCGCCACACAAATGAGTTATTTAGCACCTGATGTGTCCGTTAGGCACCTGTGTCGTCGACCTTGCTCGGCAACGATCCTGCGCTTCTGTCCGCAAGCTCGCTCGGACTTCTGCGGCCGGCAGACGAAGGAAGAAGACAGGCGAACAATAAATGGCAGGGTAAGGCCAAAAAAGGTGGCCTTTCAAACAATCTAAGAAAAAGGAAATCTTCTTAGATTAAAGAAGAAGGCACAAGTAACAAGAATACGGAACCTATAAAGGGATTACTCACCAAAGAAAAAAAGTGACGAGAAATTCCAGGGAACGTACAGTCGATCCGCTGACTACTCACATATCGTGGTGGTTAAAATTTGAAATTAACTTTCGAAGAAAGATTAAATATTATTGAATAAAATATCCACACAATAGGAATTCCAACGACAGAATGCGTTGCATTTTTTTCTTCTTGACAATGTTCAGAACAATTGTCAATTTTTAAATATTTCAAAAAAAAACGAAAAAGTAAAAAAAACTGACCGAATGACTCGTAAAAAGAATTTAATCGAAATAACAACAAAAAGTATCTAATTGCAGGAATTATACTGCACTGTGCAGTACAGCGTGCAAACCTACGGGCCAGCATATTAGCTCTGACTGACAATTCCCTGCTGACTTACATAGATACTTTTGTATAGAATTAATTTCTTCTAACTGAACAGACAGCTGTGCTGCTGAGGAGTTTATTGCGCCACTTATTCTTCCCAGATAAAGCACTAGAAAGTAGTCACGGGCGGGCATATTGAGGGACTGTCATTTGACATTCAAAAGTGCTGATTTTCAGCCTAGTTTGAATGACGTTTGATTTTGATGTTTTAGTTTTCATCAAATCGGCCCCGAGACTCTTTTGAGTATTTTTCGCTACCTATTTATTAACCACGCCCACTTCAAAAATTCACATCTGTCACATGTCGGCGTAGCAATACGCAAAAACCAACACTTAGTGGATCCCAAATAGCAGGAAATAACTAAGCGCCAGGCCCAAAAAGAGATGGCGATATGAGCTCGACTCCTTCTTACAGGATTGGCCCATAATCGCAGTAGACCAGGAAAAGTGGAACGAGGGAAGAGAGGCGTTGTCGACATGTGGGATGTGGACACAGGGATCATTGTGCCGATAGTCGTGACAGCCAACGGCTTAATAGCCAAGTGCCTCGACCAACACCTGAAGAGGCTCTCGAAGGGCACCTGGATCAAGGGCTTGATTCCGAAAGTGGTACTTTTCAGCTCGCTTTGTTATGAGGTTCCTCTTTTTGGAGCCCTGATCGCCTGTAGTTTGGAACCTGTTCCCGATCCCAGTGAGCTACTATTTTTTATATTTTTAAATTTGTACAATGCTTTTTTAATAAAAATGTAATTGATAAGTATTTAAATGAAATGATATTAAGAACGTTTTAATAGGATAATATTATTTAGTACTTATTTTTAAATAAGTACTAAATATCTTCTATCTATATGTTCTATCCATTTTATGTATTGTGTTTGTGTTGTCTGTGTGTTTTGTGAGTTTAGCATCTAAAACATTAATTATATTATCACACTGTTACAAACACTACAAATATCGGATTTCCTACATTGCAGTATTTGTCATTAATGATCGTTTAATGGCTTAGTCACCTGCACGGTTTTCGGTCGCACCAGTTTGGATGTTTGAAAATGCTGCAATATCATTGTACTACCGGCTTAGCTAAATTGCCATAATGACTGTGCATACATACAGCAGTGCTTGTTTATTGAACATCAAAACTTGAATTTCACTGAATGTTGCTAGATAGGTAGATACTATATACATCATTTATTTGGTGCATACAAAAGACATAGCACAACATATTTAGGAGGTTGAGCTCCTTAAGTTCTGAGTTGAGCTGCACGATTACTGACAACTGCGTGCACTGACTGGACAGGTCCACTCAAATCTGTATGATTCTGTCCTCAAAAGACCATTTCAGACACCAATATACATGGTCTTCACATGATCTAACCAAGATTATGTCTGTACTAAGAGACTGTGACCTCTGAGTTTGTTTCGGCCTTTCTTCTCAGAGTAGTCAGATAGGAAACGCCGACCTCATCTAGTTTTTAAAATATGATTGATATGTAACAACATTGTGTTTGTACAAACCTACTTACAGAAATAAAATCATTTATCATAAAAAGCAGGATTAAATAATATCTAACTACAGTCCGGCCGTCGAGGGAATGCGTTCCTGACACCGGTCAATTTCATACAAACGAATACGTGCTTTGCGAATTTGATCTTTATTAGTTACTAGAATTTTCGCACTGACAGGTATCAGGACCGCATTCTCTTGACAACCGGACAGTAATTACATGAATGTTAAAATAATACCTACTAGGTGACAAGGTACAAAAGAGAAAAAGACATATTTTGTGTGTCGTATTGTGTTTTGTTCTGGTGTGGTGTGGTGTGGGTGGTGATTGTGATGAGGTGTGTGGTTTTGTTTGGTGTGGGGGTGTGTGGGTGTGTGTGTGGTGTTTTAAGTTTTGGTATATATAAAAAAAAAAAAAGGAGTGCCTCGGTTTCCTCAAATTATACTTTTTTTTACAGTCTTGCTAACTTTTATTATATACATAAACATGTTTGTTAATTTTGTTATAGAGCTGAGTAGAGCGTTTATTGAATTGCTTGCATGCAAATCTAGTTATAGTTTGGGGAACTTGGACAACTAAATCTTTTCTCCTTTAATTTTTTTTCGATATCATTATATTGTAGGGTTTTATGTTTTTTAGTATGGTTTGGGTTACATCCAGTTTCCTTATAGAGATTAAATCACTTATTTGATACATAAGATTGCAATGGAGAATCTTTTGTTTTTAAAATACATTATTTTTAATAATGCACCCTGAGCTCGTCTATAAATTTTGTTTCTGCTACACCGCCCCAAATTAGGATTCAATATAATAGTCAGACTGGGCCAGTGCTACATACGAGTATATTTCATTAAACAATATGTGTGAGTGTATTAAAGATCCAAGTGAGTTCTCTTATTCGCCCAGAAATTCGCTCAAGTTGAGGGTACCAGGACAGTGCTTGATCTACCACAACTCCAAGATATTTAGTTTTAGTGAACTTCTCAATGCACGGGCAGTTACAGCTTATAGTAGGCATGTCTCCACATATGTGTACTTTTAAATCCAACTCTTCAATAGGCTGTATTCGATTACTGATACCAAAGCATGTGTAGTTTGTTTTATTAGTGTTCAGGGAAAGTAAGTTACTTTTTAGCCATTCAGCCACCCGAGCCATCCCCGTCTCTGCACCCAGTTTAACTTCGTGCTAGGATGAACCAGAGAACACAATAGACGTATCATCGGCGTACGAGAATACTTTAGCATTTTTTATTTTCATATTTAAAAGATATTAATGTACAGGAGAAAGAGGGTACCGTGAAACATGCCAACATTGCCCCCAAGTGAAACTTTGCCCGAAGAACAATTTGTAAGCATATCTTTGATGTGCATAAATATCTTAATATTATAGCAACATTTACTGACTTTGGTGGAAAATAGGTTATATGTATGGCAATACTGACTATCGTGTTTGTTGCTAACTGCGCTGAATAACTTGTTGAAACTCGTCGAGTGAGTTACGTATTTTTGCGGGCAAATTTTAGTGCAAATTTGAAAGTAAATTTCGCGAGATGGCGAAAACACAGGTAAGTTTATAACAAATAAATAAATAAAAACTTTATAACATGTTATAGAAAATTATTTATAGAATATATTAATGTTAGTGTCATTGCTCAAGGTCTTTTAAAACTAAAGTTATGATGATGGGCAAAGTTATCTAGTAATGTTCCGTCCTACGATTGACAACATTGCCCGCCATCAAAAAAGCTTTAGGGTTGGCACATTACGAAACTTTTCATATTTTCCTTTTTCGAATTTATGGCTACTGCTGAGCTTATTTATTTAATACCGTACTACATTACACTATGAAAATAGCAAAATTACACTAAACAGGCTGTCTCTATGTTAGTTAAATGACTAATTTTTCTAACAGCATAATACGCTGTGGAGCTTAGCTTTTTTGACAATGTACTCGTATCTAAATGTGGGCCCCACTGAAGCTTAGCATCCAAAGTTAAACCCAAGAATACTGTGCTATTTATCTTATTTTATTATTACTTCTAATATTTTTTTATGAGAGTTGCATGGTTTGTTTTAGAAAAATAAACTTAAATCTCGAATTCGATAAGGGAAGTCAAGACGAATAATTGGATCCAGGGTATATAAAAACTACACTGAAGAAATGTTAAAATGTCTGTTCAAGTCTTTATTTATTTGACCTACCACATACGAGTTACTTGACTTGTTCTCTATTAGTAGTACCTAAGTATATATTTTATCAAAAAAGTGTTAATTGTAATTTCAAATTTTATTAAATACTAATAACCGTGAAACATTTTTCTATGTTTTTATTTTTGTTTACCTAAACACATATTCTTTGTAGAATGGAAAAAAAACAGAATATTTTTTACCATGTGCCAACCCTAGCACTTTTAAAAGGTGAAATGTGGATTGTATGAAAAAGAGAAGAAATGTCAGGGTAACAGTGCCCAGCCATTTTAATAAGAAACGTTTCATAGTGTCGTTTACATTCCTAAAGTTAATGCCAGTATTTATCGCAATTCTTGTACTGGTTTTTATATCATCTGCATAAAGGCCATATTTGCGTCAAAAATCAATGTGGGCAAAGTTGGCTAAAAGTCCAGATAACTTTGCCCGCCAATAAAATCGAACAAATATTGAATTAAATGTTGAATAATAGTAAATTTTGCTATACTAACACATACACATAATCTTACAGTTGTAGCTGATGAAGGAAAATACTTACGTCTCCATAGAAAAGTCGTATTAAAATTGTAATTATTCGAAAAAATTGGGCAAAGTTGGCATGTTTCACGGTAGGTCCTATAACACTACCCTGTGGGACGCCGTATAATACACCTACATATTCACTGGAGTACTGTCCTATTTTTAGTCTTTGTTTCCTGTTGGAGAGGTATTCTTTATGTAAACTGAGTGCAGTTCCTCTTATTCCGGCTTTTTCCAGCGTGTTCACAATGATTGGGACAGAGACGGTGTCGAACGCTTTATTGAGGTCTAAGAAAACAGACAGGCATCTGTTTCTTTTATCAAGGTGCTCAGCTACAAGAGAACTTAACGCAGTTACTGCATCTTCAGTAAATACACCTTGTCTAAAGCCAAACTGTGAATTAGATAAATTAATATAGAATTTTTTGAAATAATTATTTAGTCTGATATTTATAATTTTTTCAAGCACTTTTGATGTCAACGGTAAAAAGGAAATAGGCCTATAGTTGCTGATATCGTTGCTGTGTCCCTTGTAAACTGGTAGTTAGTAGTAACACAGGTAGTTTATAACCAGGATTAACACAGGATATATTTTTATTCCAATATTCCAACGGGATCGAGTCTTATGCGGGTGAAACCGCTGGGCGCTGCTAGTTTGAATAAAACAAAATTATAATGATGCCAAAATAATTCCACTTTAATAACCCCACAAAACATCAAGTTACACTAAGATACTTTTTAACCCTAACATGGCGCAGTTCGCGTGTACCCTGCGACTTAACAACGCAACATTTCGTTGCCAAAGTGGCACTTACCAACTAACTTTATAATTCTGGCATACTTGAAGAGTAATGAAGGTAAAACCGGCATAAGTTTCTTGTGTAGAAGTATGGCAACAGCGCGCGTGTTGCATTATAGTTGTAAGACTTGTTGGAACATGAATTGAAACATGCTTTGATAATATTGCGTTTAGATAGGTAGTTCCAGAACGGAAATAAGGTTGCCTATACGTTTGGGGTTTTTTTGACGCGTGTTGACGCGGAGCTACCCCGCGTCACGTCCTATTAAAAATCAATCGTCGCGCGAATACGCAATACGCGAAGACGCCCTCTGTCAGCGTGACCACGCGTTCCAGTTCACCGAATAAGAAGTGACATGTCAACGCGTCATTCGCGGTTTCACGCGACTGTCGCTTTCTAGTAGGACGCGACATTAGGGCAAGTTTTTTTTTGGGTAGGCAGTCATCAAAAAACTTCTTCTGCTCTGGGCGGAGCAGGATTTTTTTTTCAGGTCAGACTTTTACTGACTAAAACCCACCCGTGTTCCTTCAGTTGCTTGTGCGCCAGGGCCACGGTAAATCTTCGAACAATCCGCGACCCTGGCAGGTATCGGCCCTATCGGAGCCTGTCAATTAGTGCTGACATCTCTTTGAAGCACACGTGGAACACAACGCGCCGTCGATCCGGACCTGGTCCTTATCGGACGACGAGCTACCCATTGCTCGCCGCCCGCAAGCCTGCGCCTACGGTAGCCGGGAATCGGCTATGGATTCCCGACGCCCTGGGCGTCTCTTCCTGCGGTGACTAGGGGCGTGAGGGCGTAACGATTGCCTCGCCCTCACGCGCTCTGCCTCCTCCCTCGCGAACATTACTGTTTCGCAGAAGGGGGTGACAGCTTCCCATGCCCTTTTGCTCCATTCCATGGTCTGGACCAGAGCCAGACGCGAGAGATCGCCGCCGCCGATCGCCTTCGCGAGGACATGGTGGTGTTCCGCCCAAGACGGGCAGACCTCCACCGTATGCTCCACCGTGTCACCGTGGGCGTTTCTTCTTACCTTATACGAAACAGGAACCTCCCGAAACAACCATGTCCGGTGAGGACCTACGTCAGGTGGAAGGTGCGGACGCCTTGGCGCCTCTCAATCCACTCCTCGAAGAGGACTTAAAGGTACGCTTTTGACGAACGCCTAAGCTAGATTTTGGTCAGACAGTCCGTCGTCGTAGAATCCAAAACAATTGCTTTATTCATTTTATTGCCCAAGGTTTTTTCGTGATGTTATTTTGATCTACTCGTAACATCATACGATCAGTCCCTTTTAAAGAAGAAATAAGGTAAGTTGAACTAAGGCCTTTTGAGTCGTTCTATTACTTGTATTACTTGAAAAATAAGTACCATAAAATTCAACGGAAATTCAGTTTTCCATTTCTGTAATATTTGCTACATGAAAGAAAAGGGCACGTACGAGTAGTCTATGTACCCATAGTAGGTATCCATATGCACATACCCATGGCAGTGAGTTATTTAAGGTTAAACTAAAACACAATAATAAAGAAAATTAGAACGAAAATGAATTATACAACACCTTGATGGCCCTTTTTTATCCATTCCCTAGTCCGTCCAAACATTTAACTTCTATAAAAAGGTTGTATACATGCCCAAACTGCAAGCTGTATCTGTAATTATTCAGTACAAATAAAGCGTGGCATACAGCTTACGATGCAACAGTACTAACGCGTTGCTGCGACAGAATTCAATAGGCCAAATTGCGGAGAGGACAGCGCACGCCGAATGGCTAAGTCGACGTGTGGTTTAAGTTATAAACTTTTGCTTGGAGTGAGTGGATTTGCTAAGCCTTATTTTTGTGTCACCACCATTGGAGAAAAGAACGATTGAAGAGGCAGCAAAGTTCGACTAGGCGAATTTGTTTCAACGTGTGTTACATTCCATGTTACGTTTCACATAAATATTACCCATTAGGAAGCAGGCCTGAATGTAAAGGGTAATCTGCAGAGTATTTGCGCAACACATTCACAATCCCAATGCCATTCATTTTGACATTTCAATAATATTCATTGCGTTATTTACGGTGACGAGCAGACGATTTTTTTAAGTTTATGAAGCATTGGAATATGAATTTCTTTCAAAATCCTTCGGATTCTGATGGAAAGTGTGTTACGCATTTTTATTGCGCTGGTTTAGATAGAACACCGTGAAGGAACCTGGACTTATAGTTAAAATACAGCGTGTATCAGAAACGTGTGGTCATGTATAAGGGTGTGGTCCAGACCATCAACACACAACAAGTCTTTTACAGTTCAAGCAGTACGGTTATGGAATGCCTTGCCCGAGTCGATAAGGCGTGCTCAATCTTTGTCCACTTTTAAAATTATGGTTAAAAAGCACTTCCTCTCTCCTTAAACATCATCATTACATTTAGTTTCCTTGCTCTTGTTTTATGTTTATTATTGTATATATTATATGTAGATAAGTATGTATTTATGTATGTTATGTATTTGTTGTATATGTAAATGGTACACCACTGACTACCAGCATTATTGTCTCTCCTTCTCCCTTGAATCCATCCAAAGGTTGTCTGTAAAAGATCGCTTTTAGCGATAAGATTGCCCATTGTGTCACCCTGTGTAAAATGTCTACATTTATATCTGTAATTTTTACGGTGTACATAATAAAGAGTATTCTATTCTATTCTATTCTATCAAAGAGAACAACTTTATTCATAGGACCAACATTGTAATCGCGAAAAAATAATCAGATGTGCCATACATTTGGTTAGATTATGTATTAAAGTTTTATATGGGTCCGCTGATTTATTTTAACCCGTCTTGAGCAAGCGTGGTGATCAATGCTCGTGTCTTCTCTTTATGAGAAGAGAAAGAAAGAAAAATAGGTTTATTTGTCACAGAAACACGTGCATACAAAAAAAGATAATTAGCTCTGGTAACAATGTAAAATAAAATAAAATATCAAAATAGATCTATAATCACGAGCACAAAACAGAAATAGTCGACAGATGCACGTCATGACTGTGACAAGAAGGCTTCCACTCAGCATGATGCTGTGCTATGGGGGACCCACAGCACAGCGCTGATTTTCAGTGGTTACCCAAAAAGGACGTACGGAAACCAAGTCAGGTTTAATTATTGGTAGTATATGTAACAAATTAAAATAAAACAAACAGTTAGCACTAAGAATAGAAAGCAACCACATATACAACCAATTATATGAATAAATATTATTAAATAACATAAACATTCAATCATTTATATTTTATAGGCATTGCCGTGTGTTCATGAACAAGAGGCCTTTGCCCTGCAGTGGGGCAATAATAGACTGGTATTATTATTATTTTGGATCTGTATCGTCACTTGTAAATGCCCATTGAATGAAGACAAACAGGATACTTACTTGACATCATCGAGTAGATAGAGATTGGAACTGCACCCTGATTGCGTAACACACTATTAATCACAATCTGTATCATTTTGAAGGATATTGTTCATCCATTGCTTTATATGTTCGAAAAATTTGTCTGCTCAGCAACGGAATAACACAATGAATGTTGTTGAACTGTCAAATCAAAGCCAACCCTACTGATAGTGTGTTACGCAATTACCCCGCAGAAGTGTATTTAAGAATATTCGTGTGCGTCGATGGCGGTGCAACTGAATGTTATCATTTTAAGTGTAATATTTCGAACTGTCTCAGTATATTGACTAAGTTTTTTTACAGAAAAAAAAATATGTTTTTTACTTAATTTATTTATTTTGTGTAATTATTATAAATTATTCCCTTATTTTTTTATCTGTTTATCTAGGTACTTTAATGCTGCACCGGTCGACGCGACGTCAAAAAGTCAACGGAGGCCGTCGCTGAAAACTATCCCTGTGATTCTGTTTCGCACGTGACGCGCAGCATTATGCTGAGCGATGTTCGTTTTGAGTTTTCCTCATGTTTATTGAATTTTTTTGTGCTTCAGTTTTACTTTTATATTATGCAAAAATAAATGTTATATTTTCTTTCACATACTTTTTCTTCAATCAGTCATCCTATGTGCTACCCGCTATCGCTTTTCCTTGTCCCTCCTACTCAACCGCACACAGGAAGTCTGTAAGCTGTGGGAGGGGGGGCAGGAAATTACGCGGGGCGAGCGGGGGGTGCGAATCAACGTAACCGTGTTTATTGTAACTCCAGACTTCAGTCTGTATAGGACTATAAGAATACGAGGCCACTGAGAGGGTTGGTGTTAGCTTCGAAGGTATTTGTAGGTACTAGGCTAGCAGGAACTCAATGGAGGTGATGTAGGAGTGACTTAAAAGGGTATTCTGAAAGTGGTGATACGTCTGGTGTACGTTGGCTAGTTGGTCACGATACCAATATCAACCTTGTTAAATGACTAGGTAATATTTTCGCTACGCCACGTATTGTAATTTGGTTTAGAAGATGTTCCAGGTACCAGGAGGGTAGACATTAAAAGAATATTTGTGAGTGATACGTCTAGTACCTTAGTGGCCCAACTACTAATCTTGCTAAAAACCTAGTAACAACCATTTTACTAAAGTGAACTTTTTGCTCAATAATGGGTCTGCAGACTGTTTCATTTATTTACGTTTTTTCACACTTTTAATTTTAATTAATTAATTTTAATTTTACCCTAAATTCCTGTAGAAAACACAAATTTCCGACCAGACTTATTACAAGACCTATACATTTTTATAAACACACAGACACACACAACAATCACACACACAATTTTAATTTTAATAGACACAGCATTGTGTATAGTCTGTGGTCCCTGGCCCTAATAACAAGCAATGGACAAAATTGTCAACCTTTTATAGCTTGAATGCGATGCTTTTGGCTATTTTGTATGTGTGTATGAATTAATGTCATTCATTTGCAATGTGCGTTTTGTTTGTGCAGAATAAACTATTTTTCTTTCTTTCTTTTTAAACACACACATTTCTCCGTAAATATTTAGCAGTCTGCCATTAAAGTCATATTTAGGTTGATTGCAAGCCTTGGCTGTAAAAGCATAAAGTCCCATTGTCTCACAGATTAGTTTCATAGTTATTCGAACTTGTTCTTGGTGAAATTAATTCTTTGCTCGGCCTCTTTGCTTCTGTCTTCTTAGTTTCCAAGTTGTATTGTAGTTAAATCCTGGTTCGTTATTACTTTTCTTAGAGTAAGAGTTTGTATTTGTGTGCATTCACCGATGATTCAAATTCATTTATTTAGCTTACACATAAAATACACAACAAGTGACACTAAGTTAGTACTTAAACAAGTAACATGGCATGAAATTCTAACTAACAGCACGCGTAGCATGACCTTTATAGAAACGGGTTTTGTCGACGGAAGAATAGACAAAAATGACGTTCCGTGAAGACAGTACGACGGCAGCAAAGTACAAAGAGTCAACTGCACTTTTTACGAAATTCAGTAGTTTATTCACGTTTTTCTTTTATTTTGCTTATATCTCGAAAATGGTGTGTCCTATCGCAAAAATAATGAAAATTTCGACCCCCTTAATGAAATTCTTAAACCCCTAAAACTAAATATGTAGGTAATAATTTTTCACATTTTACATACAAAATGTGAAAAATTCCATTTTTCCATTCCATTTTTATATTTTTGACGTTGGGGATAGAAAACTTTCTTCTGAAATAGTCTACATATAAAAGGACCTAGACAGCGATCGGTAGAAACGAAAGAAAAAATGACAGATTGTAGAAGGATTTTTACGGTGCGATGTCAAAAATAGAGAAACGAAATGTCATTTAGTATAGAAATAGCTATGTCTTGTCTTCCAAGAAATAGAAAGCGTCATGCTACGCCTGCAGAAGATTTAGAGACATTTAACAGCGGGATCCAAACTAGGCACAGCCTGTACCTTGGTGAACCAGAGACTACACAAAATTAACCATTTAATGCGTTCTGTCAGCGCACGACTGTAATTCATAAGTTTTTATTTGTGTGTTAGTATTGAATTCAAAGATGATGGTGAAAGCTAATGAATACATTATTTTAAGGGAGATGCGTTATTTAAGTCCCATGTAATAGGGGGCGAGCTTATTGCCATCAACCAGGCACAAATCCAGACTCCGGATTGCTATTGAGAAATTCCTGATGAAAGTATAGAGGTATGAGGAACAGGGTGTAAAGTTCACTCGTACCTCCATAGAAAAGGGAGGACCCTCCGACCAGACGGGTGTTGTGTCTGGTGGGCAACTGCCCGACAATTGATGCTGGGATGTTGTATATATGCTAGTTGCGCGGTAAACTCTGCTTGCGCGATGCAGGATTTTGCGTGACGTCAGTGTGACGTGTAGCTCACATGTGGAGTTTGTAGATGCCGGTACAAAAGAACCCAATAAAAGATTTTCTGACCTCAGAATCGAACCCATGCCCTCATGCTCAACAGTAGCGTTGTCGACCATTAGGCCAACGAGTCAGTCTGTTATGCGGGCTGCGCTAAGGTAGCCCGCGAAATTAAAATTTCTTACGTTTTTTGCTATTTGCTGGTCAGTATCAGATTGTATGTCGATCTAAACATGATTCGCGACCGTAGCAAATATTTATTTATAGAATTATAATCACAAAAATCATCAATACATCTCTTCATAATACCCTATTGAACGGCTGTTCATGAAATCATTGAAATCTTGACATTTGAGGCCAATTCTAACTTAAGATGTTGTATTGCTAATTCTAATGATTATAATTCTGTAAAGCCATATTAGTTACGGCCGCAAGTCAAGTTTTAATCAACATACAACCTAACACTGATCTGCAAATAGCAAAACACTTAAGAAATTTGAATTTCCAGGTTTACCTTAGCGCATTCGCCTTAAGGTAACCAATACTATTTTTTTACGTAAACTCAAAGTTTTTAAAATTGGTATTGAATGACATTTGTATGTATTATTTTTAATTTAATTTGATTTAAATTTAATGTTTGTGTATTATTTTATTGTCTATGTGAGATTTTTTAAATATCAATTTTATGTTTTAATTTAATGTAATGGACATTGTTTGAAATAAAATAAATTGTTAAAATGGTTTGTTTATTTTTTCCTTAGATTGATGGAGGTAGTTTATTTTAATTTTATTAACCTGTTTTGTTACACTGCTCGATAAAGGTCTCTTTCCAAAAGGTAGCTTAAAAGAATAAAACAATGTAGCTGTCTATTTGCTTGTAGGGTTTTTTTTGCGAAGTTTGTAACCGTTTTGTTCAATAGCCGTACCATAGCCCTTCCTTATTTTTTCAGCAGTCACTGGCGACCTTGTTATATGCACTATTTTCCACCGCGGCTTCGCCCGCATGGTATGTTGATGAAAAGTAGCCTATTTCCTGCCCCAGGGTTCAAAGTATTCCCATACCAATTTTCAACAAAATCGGTCCAGCCGTTCCGGAGACTAGTCGGAGCAAACAGACAGACAAAGACAAAAAAATTAAATAATATTTTTTTGATATAAGTACCGTACTTCATATTATGCATTTAGTACAAAGCTGTTATTTTGACATTACGAACAGACACATCATTTTTATTTACTTATTATTTATATGTATGTATGTTTGTATGTATATATATGTATTGTAACATTACGATTAGCCGGAGGGCTAATTGAAAGTCACGTGTATTAAAAGAGACTAATAGACAACACAAAGAATAAAAAGGTGTGAAGTGTAGGAGCTTCAAGTCGAGTTCAATTTTGCGCGGGTCTGGGACGCTCAGAGTCAGCAACAGAATCAGCAGGATGCAACAGGATCGGCAGGCAGTAGTGGAGCTGAAAGAGGACGGGGCTGCGGTTTATTATACCGAACAGGATCAGAAGGAGCCTCGTGTTGTCATCATCCCTTTCCAGAGCAGGAAGTTTTTAGAAGTATTTATAAATAAAACTTCGTTTGCGGCTTCGTTGCAGCGCTTTATAACTCTTCACGCCGGCAGGAGGGCCGCGTTGGTGTCATACACCATACGAATGCAAGGGTCAGAGGCATTGCCTCATGCTTGGTAGAAGGAGTGTCCCAGCCTCCTACGACACGCGGGAGGAACGCCCCAGTGTCGAATACCTCCCCGTTCAGGAGTCATCAGCTACGGCGTCCTACGCCACGCAACTAGAGTGCCCACGACATCACAGGCATCCCCAAACACAGGTGAGAGGGCCAGAGGCAACGGAGGGAATTGGTCACACGCACACAATTGTTTAAGAGATTTTTAACAATGAAACAAGTTTCGTCTTCCGTAAATAACTGTATGTAAACCCACTAAGGGTTTAGAAAATACAAATATAGCAGAGACAGCTAAGAACTGAATTAAAACTTGGTTCAAGAATGAGAGTTTGCCAGGACTGACGGTCGCTTTTTATAGTCCCTGTCCAACATTCGGGAAACATGTTTTCAACATTTAAAACAGAATTCACATTACTTCATATTTGATTGTCGGCCAGAAACAATAAAAACGGCTTACATTAAGGGGGAAGCTCAAGGGTAGCCCGCGAAATTCAAATTTTCTTACGTGTTTTGCAATTTGAAGGTCAATGTCAGGTTTTATTTTGATTAAAATATGATTCGCGACCGTAACAAATATGGCTTTACAGAATTATAATCATTAGAATCAGCAATACATCTCTCTAAGTTAGAATTGGTGTCAAATGTCATAATTTCATGAATTAGTCATTCAATACAGTAATATGAACTTAGAGAGATGTATTGCTGATTCTAATGATTATAATTCTGTAAAGCCATATTTGTTACGGCCGCGAATCATATTTTAATCAAAATACAACCTGACAGGGACCTGCACATTGCAAAAAAAACGTAAGAAAATTTGAATTTCGCGGGCTACCCTGAAGGTTCCGTCTTAAGAATCTGACCTTATTACACTAGCTTTACGAAAGACTGCAGTGAAGACCTGACCTTATCATGTCAGCTTTATAAAGCTAAAAAGATCTGAGGGCCTAGACAAAGTAACATTCAACTAGCGATGACGCTAATAGAAAAGCCAAAAAAATTATGGGGTTGACATAAACTATCGAAATGTCACGTGATCATAGGTCATCGAATAGAAATTAGCTAGACAATGTTAACATCATTCGATTCTATGAAACGAATCGACAGCGTCGAACGATTACTTCCATAGAGATGCGTAGCCAAGTGGCACTTTTTGACAAGCGTTATCGCTAGTTTTCGATTGGTATGATGGAAATATTAGCGAAAGCGATAGCGATTGTAGACATAGAATTGCTCCGAAACGAATGCCATTTGTCTAGGCTCTCTGGTCAGCTCAGGTAAGGTCAGGTCAGGTGAAAAAAAAAGATTCAAAAGAAATCAGATAGATGACAATTTATGACGAAAATGTCAAATTATAAAAACTTTCTAAGATTTTTATAAAAAGCGAAAATTTGTAATGTGAGATACAGTTTTGGATGTAAAAAGAGTCAAAGGCAACTAAAGGTTTGCTTTTCAGCGGCAACAGTGTTCAAATACATATAAAATGCGAGTTAAAGTGTGTGTGTGTCATACGATTACATGCTTGAAAACATAGTTTAAATTGTTGGACAAAATAGGTCTTTATATGCCAAATATACAAATAGGACAAAAGATGTGTTTTTGTGTAACAAAAGCAACCGACTTCCAAAACAACACAAAAAAACGTGTAAATTAACTTTAATTTCGGAAGTCGGTGTCTTTGGTTGTGTATTTTCGTTTTTGGCCACCGACTTTCGAAATTAAAGTTATTTTTCACGTTTTTTTTGAGTTTTTTTGGAAGTCGGTTGATTTTTTGTAAAAAAGTTTTTATTTTACACTTTTAAGTTGTAATACCTGTCCCACACACATTCGTAAATCACTACTTGATTATTAAAACATCATCAATATAAACTAAGTGGAAAAAATACGCAGTATTAAGGATAACTCAAAAAATACTGGTCAGAACTTGATCAAATTTAAATGGGACCACATGTAAAGCACCAGCTTTCAAAGAATCATTTAAATCGGTTCACCTAGAAAAAGTTCTGAGCTAACACACATAAAAAAAAGCATACAGTCGAATTGAGAACCTCCTCCTTTTTTGGAAGTCGGTTAAAAATACCACTGTATGTCTGTATGTGTGTATGTATGTTTGTATATATCCTACTTCTTACTAGTATCCTACTAATCCTATCCTATGCTTTTTTTTTTTTTTTTTTTTGTTCCGGGGTGGAAAATCCTCATGGATGTCCCCCGCCCTGGGGGGGCGGAGGGGTCTGTCAGACTCTTACTGACTAAAAACCACCCCGGTGTTCCGTCTCACACCTACGCCGGGGGTCGCGGGAACGTACAAATCTTCCGCAACCCCCGGCCGGTGCCGGCCCGCCTCTGCGGGCCCCGTCCGGTCGAGCGGGGGGAGTGAGGTGTTTGACTCCCCCCGCGACGTCTAAGAGGGGCGCGCGTGGAACACTACGCGCCGCCACCTCGGGTCCTGATGTATGGGGGGCGACGGACGTCCCCGAGTCCGTCGCCCCTGGACCCATTTAGGGGGGCTGGAAGAGGGCGTTGTCCGCCCTCCGCCGACGCCCGGTGCGCCTGCTGCGGGCCGGGTGAGAGGATGAGATCTCTCGCTCCCTTTCCGCAGCCTCCTTCTGCGAGATCACTGTTTCGCAGAAGGATACCACCGCGTCCCAGGACTCCTCGCCGCCGACCATCGCATTCACAACGGCCGGCAGCGCAAGGTCACTGCCTACTCCTGAGATGAGGGCACGGCGCGGCTCCTCCCAAGCGGCACACTCTGCCAGCGTATGCCGCGCCGTGTCCTCCCGGCAGTCGACGCAGTGGTGACACCGGGCGTCCGGCTCCCTGTTTATGCGACACAGGTACTTCCCGAAGCAACCGTGCCCCGAGAGCACCTGCGTCACCCGAAACGACAGGGAGCCGTGCCTCCTCCCGAGCCAGTGGTCGAGCACCGGCCGGACCGCCTCGATGGTGACGAGGCCGGCGGTAGGGCGTGAGAGCCTGTCCCGCCATTCCGCCACCAGGACCTCGCGGAGCTGCGACCGACGCTGCTCCATTTGTCGCTGCATCGGTCGCTCGCCCCGCGCCCGCGCTTCCTCGCGCCACCGGTACAGTGACGCGAGCACCTTCGCCTCCAGGTCCCAGGGCGGGGATCCGGCCAGTGCACAAGCCGCCTCGTAGGAGATCGTGCGGTACCCCCTTATGACTCTGACGGCCATTGCTCTCTGCGGCTTTCGCAATACAGCAATGCTGCCGGCCGTCAGGTCAGCCGCCCAGATCGGGGCCCCGTAAAGGGCCATCGACCGCACGATCCCCACGTAGAGCCGCCTACAAGCGGCGCTCGGGCCCCCCAGATTGGGAAGCAGCGTTGACAGCGCCCCGGCCGCGCCCAACAACTTGGGCGCCAGCTGCCGGAAGTGGGGGCCGAAATCCCACCGGCTGTCGAGCACCAACCCAAGGTACTTCATGGTGGGCTCGACAGCGATTCGAACCCCCCCCACCACAATGTGGGATCCGGATGGTGGCGCCCGCCGGGGACCATGAAACACCATGGCCTCCGACTTGTCGAGGGCCACCTCCAGGCCGAGGCGCCGTATGCGGCTCACCGTCTGTGAGATCGCAGCCGTCGTCAGCAACGCTGCCTCCCTGTACGAACTCCCCCGGGCCGTGACCAGCGTGTCGTCAGCGTAGCACGTCAGGTCGACGCCCGGTTGGAGTTCGCCCCTCAGCACCCAGTCGTACCCGATGTTCCACAGGAGCGGGCCCAGGACCGAGCCCTGTGGAACACCGCACGACATGCGGCGCTGGTTGACGCCATCGCGTCCCACGTAGGTGACACACCTCTCCGCCAAATACGCCCCAACGATGCGGCGGAGGTAGAGAGGCACCCGATGATAACGCAGTGCCTCTCGAATACAACTCCAGGGCAGGGTGTTGAAGACGTTGGAGATGTCCAAGGACACCGCCACCACCACCCCACCCTGGGACACCGTTTCCTCCGCCAGAACTCTCACCCGCGATATAGCGTGTATGGTGGAGCGCCCATGCCTGAAACCGAACTGGCTCCCGTCCAGGTTCGGCCCTTCTCTGCACAAGTGGCCGACGAGGCGGGCTGCGAGTATCCGCTCCAGCAGCTTACCCACCTCGCCTAGCAGCACTATAGGCCGGTACGCGGACGGCGAGTCCGCAGGGCGCCCCACCTTCCTGAGCAGGACCAGACGACCGGTTTTCCACAAAGTGGGAAACTGGCCCTGCTCGAGGCACGCTGTGTAGAGTCCTCTCAGCTGGGGCTTAAGCTCCTTCAGAGCGAGGGCTAATGCTCGGCCGTGGATCCCATCGGGCCCCGGAGCCACGTTCTTGGCCCGGAGCCGCATCACGGCCGCCCTCATCTCTGCCTGTGTCACCTCTGGGACGCTAATGGCGTCCTCCTCTGTAGACTCTGCAGCTGTGGGCAAAGCCATCGGCGGCGGAGTGTGCTCCGCTCTTGCCGGGAAGAGGGCTGCGACTACCTCCTCCAGCAGCTCTGGCTGAAGACTCTCCGTAAGTGGAGGCGCCGCGGCTCGAAGTTTCCCCCGAACCGCTCGATAAGGGCGCCCCCACGGATTCCCGTCTAGAGTCTCCAGCATCTCCTCCCTGGCTCGCGTCTTCGCCTCACCGATGGCCAGCCACAGAGTCTCTTTAGCCGCGCGGTACACCTCATACAGCGCGGCTTCTTCGTCAGGGACCCGATGACGTCTCCTCCGGTATCGGGTGTACTGGCGTCTCACCGCCACGCACGCGACGCGTAACTGCGCGATCGCGGCGGACCACCAGTACACCTGGCGCCTTGCTGACTGTGCGTGGACCCGGGGCATGGACGCGTCGCAAATTTGCGTCATCGCCCCGCGGAACCACAGCGCCTCCTGTTCGACGTCGACGGGTCCGATCACTGCCGACTCCCGGCCCCAGGCCTGGACAATAGCGGCCTCCTCGAGAAGCTCCCTGTCGATGCGCTTGAGCGACCAGCGCGGGCCGTCCGTTCGCGGGCCCGATGAACTGCGGCCGCCGGCGGTCTGGGTGGAGACGTCGAAACGGATGTATCGGTGATCCGACAACGTCTCCACCTCCACGGCGACACGCCAGTTACGAACACGGCTCGCGACAGCAGGGCTAGCGAACGATACGTCCACTATAGACCCGCCCCGCTGCCGAACGCACGTGTGTACCGAGCCCACGTTCAGGATGACCAGGCCGGTCGTGACCGCCCACTCCTCCAGCGCCTCACCCCTAGCATCGGTCACCGGAGATCCCCACGCCGCAGACTTGGCGTTGAGATCCCCTAGCAACAGCACGGGGCGAGGGTGGAGTCGGCCCACGACCGCATCCAACTCGACAAGGAAGCTTTCGAAGTCGGCGAGACTCTTGTTGGGCGAAAAATACGCCCCAACCACGCCAATGCCGTCCGCGAGGGCAGCCACCCAGCCGTGTCCTCGGGACGGGTTGACGAGAGCCCCGCCGATGATGGCCACGAAGCCGTTCAGATCCCCCACCCAGTTATCCCGGGGCGGGACAAAGTACGGCTCGGCGACCACGGCCACGCGAATCGACCACTCCGCCATGCTCTGGAGCAAGAGATCCTGAGCTCTGGCAGAGTGGTTGATGTTGCCCTGGAGGAAATGGTAGAGCGCCATTAGGCGCAATCCATCCCCTCCACACCATTCCTAGGCCGGGAGTCGGCCGAAGGGCAGCCAGGCTGAGGGGGGGGGTAAAGAGCCCCCCGCAGCCTTGGCACCCCTTCTCTTCTTTTTGTTGGCGGGTACGCCACAGGCCTTTCCGCCCGCTCTGTGCCCGGCGGGCCTTCCTGCAGCTGTACAGAGGCTGCAGTTTGGCGCCGCGGAGCACTGGGCCGCCTTGTGGCCGGGCTGACCGCAGCGATAGCACTGCTCGCTGCGGTCCACTTCGGCGGTGCACCGTGCCCTAACATGCCCAATGTCAAGGCACCGGTAGCACCGCATGGCCCTGGGCTGCAGCAGTTTCACACTCGCCGCAACCCATCCCACCAACAAACGCCCACCGTCAGCGACCTTGTTGGCGGCCGCCACCAGGCACCGCACCCAAATCGTGCCGAGCCCGGAAGCGTCGGCGCGAATGTCGCCCGTCCGCACATCGTCGGGCGGACATCCACCGACTCGGGTGACGGCCGCCACGACCTCAGCCGGGGTCGTCGAGTCATCCAGGCCACCGACGCGCAGCTCAGCAGTCTTCATCGGCCTGGACACCCGGACGTCTTCCGGGTTGAGGACCTCCCTGAGCTTGGCGGCCAGAATGTCCGCCTTTTCGCCGCTAGAGGCACCTGACACCTCGAGCAGCCGCGCCCCCGTCAGCGCCGGCTTCATTCTGAAGCCGGACGGTGTGCCTAAGTCGGGGAACGCGACTTTGGCTTTTGCCTGCGTTAGGACCGCCTTATAGGTAATGCCCCTTTCGACGGCTCCGGGCTGCAGCGTAATCACTACAGCCGCGGAGCGTGGGGCTCTGACCTTAGGCGGTCTGTGGGCCTTCTTAGGTGCCGGTGTCGGTGTTCCAGCCGGTGCCTGTGGTGCCGTCTTCCGCCCCTTACGGCGGCCCCTCTTGACGACCGTCGTCCAGGCCTCCGTGGAAGGCCCGGGCGCGGCCGGATGTGGCGCAGCCGCCGGTGGCGCAGTCGCCGGTGGCGCAGCAGCCCGGGAAGTGGGCACGGACGTACCCTTGGCGGGTTTTTTGGTCCCACTCCCGGAGCGGCTTGTCTCTGCCGCCGCAGCTATTAGTGGCCCCTGCTTAGCGGGCCCCTCCTTTCTTCGCTTGTCCGCAGCGAGCGGTGGGCGGAGTGTTTCAGCCGGCAGGAGCCTTGCCTCAATGGCCTCCATGCGGGCACCCACCATCTTCCCACACTGCATCATGCAGATGCGGGCGATCTTTTCGACCTCCGCATCCGCAAGTGCAGGGGTCGAAGACGGGACCGGCGATGAAGTCGACATTGGGGCCGCGACGGAAGAGGAGCCGGTAGCTGCGGGAGCTGCTCTGTGGGTGGCGAACTGCCGCTTGAGGTCCTCCAACTCGGATCGGAGACGGCCGTTCTCCTCCCATAGCTTCGCCGTCTCCTCTGTGCTAGTGCGATTAAGGAGGACCTCAGCCGCCTCCTTTATGCCGTCAGCTGCCTCCTTCAAAGCACGGGTGAATGTGCCCTTCAGGTTGCCCGATTTGGTGGCAACCTTCAGGACGACATCCACGCCGTCCAGAACTTGGCGGCTGAGTGTCACCGCTGTAATGCTCCCCCCGGCAGCCATCCGAGCAGAGCGCCGCTCACGGGCCTGTCGGGCCAACTCGCTGACTTCGTCAGCCGCGACAGCCTTTCGCTGCGCCCGCTTTGCAGCGCTCGCCTCCGCTCTGTTGAACCCTAGCAGGGACACAGTGGAGCCCCCGCTTAGGTCCGCCTCCATGGGCTCGAGGTCGCTCTCGGCGCTCTCAACGCGCTCCACTGGAGCTGGCGTGTCGGTTCGGCGTATCGGCGCAAAGCGACCTCGCCCATCGCGCTCCGGCAGCCGAGCGGAGAATCCGCCCGCCACGACACGACCGCGCCCTCTCTGTGCCGTTGGCACCTTCGCGGCCGACGGGTTCTCGTCACTCGCAGACAGACTTCTCTTCCTGCGAGATCCCTCCTGGTCGGACGATTGGTCCCTGTCGGGACTTGAGCCTCCTCGACTCTTGTTGCCGTCTGCGACGGCAAGCGGTGTCACCACGACGCGCAGGGGCTTCAGGTGCTTTTGAAGCTCCTTTTCTCGCTGGCCAGTGGTGTCGGCGGTGTGTGGTGAGCCTCCTCGGCTCTTGTTGCCATCGGCAAGTGGTTGACATTCATTGCCCCCCCCAGAATACGAATGGGGGCTTGACGTTCCCAAAGGGAACGTGGCGGATTCTCCGGCTGCCGAGCAGCCGGTACCGCCCTGGGGTAATTTATTTCTGTCTGTCATTGTGTCTTTCATATTTTCCTTTGAAGGGTGTGGTCCCTTTTCTCCCCTGTTACCCCCCCCAGCGCTAGCGACCGGATCCCCTCCGGCCATTCATCCCCTAGGCACGCTCGACCTTGGGATTGAGGTAATTTTTTAAAGAGGTTTTCTTCCTCTCCCCCTCCCACTATACGCCTACCACCAACCCTCTGCAATCAGAGGGGGTGTGACGATAGATGGCCACCAGGCCTATCCCTGTGACGGACTAGCCGTCCCGCCCCTAGCCCGGTTCCCTTCACCGACCATCTGGGATGATAGGTGATTGGAACCATGACCCTTCCCTGTTTGTTGAAGATTAGCCGCCAGCCCCAATTGTCCACCACCAAAAGCAGGTGGGCAATTGGAGCTGACGTTGCCCAGGGTGCGCCACGAGGAGGCTCTTCAACATGCACCCCAATCCTATCCTATCCTATCCTATCCTATCCTACTTCCGTATCCTATCTTACTTCCTACTAATATTATAAATGTGAAAGTTTGTGAGGATGGATGGATGTTTGTTACTCTTTCACGTAAAAATTACTGAACAGATTTAGATGGAATTTGGAACAATGATAGTATATAACCTGGATTAACATGTAAGATACTTTTTATCTCGGTAGTACGTTCCCGTGGGATAATTTCCGACCTCCACGCGGGCGAAGCCGTGGCCAAAAGCTAGTGTATATGTATGTCAGAAATACGTTAAATCAATCGTTTGACTTTGACTAATCGGGACGCCAGCGCAGCGATACCAAGTGGCGCTCGACAGAGTCTATAACATAACGCTTGACCAGAGTTAAAAGAGAGTTTGTTGTTGGCGGTTAAGCACTGAACACGTTTAGAAACTGTCGCGCGTTCCGTATAGTTGTGTCGTGTTCCTACAGTGTGTGATTCGCTAGTGTGATTAATTTGATCGTAAATTATAATTTGATTTGAACTGCAAACGGTTTTTCTATTGTACAATAACCAACACTTCCCATAGTACGCCCACAGTAGTTAAAATATGGCTGATAATAACGAGAGAGACATACATACCTTCTCCGTTATATATATTGTATGTAGTATTGAAGTAATAATTGAAATAAAATACACAGTCTTCAAAATCAGAGTAATATAGAGAATAGTTTATTAATTAAATCTTCAAATTACACTGATTCGAACTCGTTCTTTTTTGTGCGTCATGTTTACCGCAAATAAACGTATTTTCCTTCTTTCTTTATGCTTTCTTTTTCTTGATTTCTTCTTATACCATGTTGTAGGATCAGCTACATCGAAGCTTCCGTCTGCGTGTCTGATTCTAGATATTCTTCGGAAGTTTTCTTGAGCATCGCCTTCTATACAACCTCCGTCACAGTTGCAGCCAACTATATTGCAGTTACCTTTACCACAGTAAAATCCTACGGATACTTTCCCATCGCCACAAACCTTGGCTATACAGCGTTTGGGTAACATCATGGACTTCGCTATTATTATTTGACTAGCTTTTGCCCGCGGCTTCGCTCGCATTAATTTAGACTTCGACTATCAATTCGGGTTATAATTCAGTCATGATTCGAAAGACACGTGGCGCCATCTATTATCATAAGGACGTTATTGTTGTTTTCCTCGGGAACAGTACGTTTTTGCGGGATGAAAGGTACCCTATGTCCGTTTCTGTACCCCTGACAACGTATATGCAAAATTTCAGGATGATCGGTTCTGTGGTTTAGGCGTGAAAAGGTAACAAACAAACAAACAAACTTACTTTCGCATTTATAATATTTTTATTGTTTGATTACCAGCTATTTTCATAGGTTCTTGATGGTATGGGTAACAACCATTTACTGAACTCCAAAACATGGCTGTCCTACCGCAGCATTCAGAATGGACTCCGAACACAACGAATACAAATACAAACGCCAAATTTACAGCAATGTTCATGTTGATGAACTTGATTTCAATATGATGAGGGCTTTGTGAGGTCATTTATTTTATAGTCTTGATAACAGGTAAATGGGTGAACATTTTGACCTAATGAAACGAAGAGATACATACCTAACATTATTTTTTGTTTTTTTTCCTTCCTGCTTCGGTGCGAATGGTTATGTTTGTAGCAGTCGACAGATTTTTGTCGCTATCTAATGTCGAGACTGCCGGCCCTGCAGTCTCGACATTAGATAACGACAAAAATCTGTCGCTAAGTCGTATCGATGTCAAATTCCTTTAATAGATTTTCAACTTTATTTCCAAAACATAAGGTTGAAAATCTATTAAGAAATTTGAGATCGATACGACTTAGCGACCGATTTTTGTAGCTATCTATGTCGAGACTGCAGGCCCAGGCCCTGCAGTCTCGACAAGAATGACTAAGGCCCACTTGTTCTACCAATCACTAAACAAGTTTAGCGCTAAACGAGTTTTAAACGTCATTCTGTCTCTGTCATCTTCAAACGTCATCATGTGACAGAAACAGAATTATGTTTTAAACTCGTTTAACGCTAAACGTGTTTAGTTATTGGCGGTGCAAGTGGGCCTAAGTCCCCGATTTCAGGAACGTTATGGAGGGGAAAACCACAGATTTTGTGTTGAGACACGCTAATCCCGGTCTCAGGATAGGCAAGTACTTCCATGGTTGTACCAGCTCTATATTAGATCTTATCATCGCGCGTTCGTATTTCCGATGATAGACGATGATTTCCGAAGCGCATATCTACTTTTCTATGGATAGCTGGCCCTGCAGTCTCGACATTAGCTAGCGACAAAAATCTGTCGCTAAGTCGTATCGATGTCAAATTCTTTAATAGATTTTCAACCTTATACTTTGGAAATAAAGTTGAAAATCTATTAAAGGAATTTGACATCGTTACGACTTAGCGACAGATTTTTGTTGCTAGCTAATGTCGAGACTGCAGGGCCTGGAAGTATCTGACTGGTGCACCTTGAAAATTTAGTCGTGCTAACAATCTTGCTAACTGACTGAACCGACTACCATTTTGTCATAGAGGGAGGTATTTTTATTTAAGTAATGTGATGTGATTGAAGTGCTTCAATAATGTATGACTTGTAAATTAAAAGAAAGAAGGAAAATACGTTTATTTGCGGTAATCATGACGCAGAAAAAAACCAAGTACAAAAATGAACGAGTTGGGGGAAAATATGCGTCACATCGACATAGAACGGCAATCGCCAATATAACTAAAGCATTCTGGAAATCGTCTACTGTTGAATGAATGCCCTCATAGACCACACGAGAATGTTACAGTGAAGCACTATACCTACAGAATGATTAATTATTTATGTTTATTGTCCACTACCGTTCATCAGAAAAAATACAAGACCATAAAAGAGAATGGGTGATTTGTCCCCGGTGCTGTATCAAGTTGTGGTATTTATGTCATTTGGAAGGTCATAATATAGGGCTCCAGACCGCATTTCGGCCATGGCGGCCAATTTCTACGGAAACTAGCCTTCGGCGTGGGAGATCTTTTAGTGCACAAGTGTGTGCGCAGACACAGGTGCACTCTCTCTTCCTTCACTTTCATGGTCCGATGGGACGGCAATCCGACACGACCGGAGAGAGATCAGGCGCAGGACCAACGGCTTAACTTGCTTTTCGAGGCACGGAGAAAATAACTATGATTGATTGACTCTCTGTTGTTATTTTAATTAAACTTGAGATTTTTCGTTTTTTTTTTGTTTTTATGGGTGTATTTAGTTAACTTTTTTATAATCCTGTGCGAGTCCCAATAAATACATTTTCTTTCTTTCTTTATTTTGCTTTGATTTACATATATTATGTTGTTGAGGGGCTGGAGGCTAAGTAAAATAGCCGTACGGGTACCGCTCGATCAGGTTAAGCTACACTTTCCGCGGTTGTTCCGTGGGTAGGTGACCATCTTCTTGTGGATCTTTGGCAGTCTTTACGGGTCGTCAGAAACCCGAAAGTCTGACATCCAGTCTTACCCCTTGGTAAGACTGGTTGTCAGACTTTCAGACCCCGTTGGGTTGTGGAGGTCAGATAGGCAGTCGCTTCATGTAAAATACTGGTATTCAGCTGCATCCGGTTAGACTAGAGGCTGACCCTGAAATAGTTGGGGAAAAGACTAGGCAGATGATGATACTAATGATATTATGTTGTTTTCATAATTCCAGTCAGACATTTCGATCTTTTCAAATATAAAACCTAGTTAATACAAAATTTAACAACCCATTAAACCATACAATTTCAAACAAAATAAAACACTAACAAACTAACATCAATTCCAACAAGCTAAAAAAAACTACAACACCGTCACTAAAACAATTTGTTTATCCGAACAACGTCAGTTTTTAAAGCTTGAGGGCACAATGAGTTCCCATAACTGCATGTAGACCAAACAACCCTTGATATATTTCACAATAGAATTGTAAAACAGTATCTCAACTGGGCTATTTTTAACTACCGTCTAACGGGGCGAACAGGAACGCAAGGGCGAATCGGAACGAAACTTTAAAAAGGGTTTTTAACATTGAAATAATATAGTTTGTTGCCAAAAAGGACTCTAACGTGTTTACTGTATTATAATTAACGATTAAGTGCCCATAATGGCAACAAATTATATTATTTCAATGTTAAAATCCCTTTTAAAGTTTCGTTCCGATTCAGCCCCTTTTTTGTTTGTGTTGGAAATCATCAAATGACCTCTCCCACTCTGGACGGAGCGGAAGGGCGTGTCAGACTCTTACTGACTAAAACCCTCCCGTGTTCCTTCAGTTGCCTGTGCGCCAGGGCCACGGTAACTCTTTCGAACAATCCGCGACCCCGGCAGGTCCAATTCACCCCTGTGTTCCTATTCCCCCCGTTTGATGGTATATCAAAATATTTTATTTCACATAAACCTTCACTGACACTTGTGAAACGTCAGAAGCTAGGTGCACGGTTACAATTGGTCATTTCCTATGAATAAGTACCGACAAGAAACGCCACGGTTACCCGTTTAAAAATTATTGGCTTTCACAATGTTTTCAAATTACTCAGTAGATTTGGGTTCGCATACCAGTGTAGGCTGGTCAACAAGTACTAGGTACTTAACAAAATTGCAAGTACCTACCCATTATCGAAAATTCTGACAATATTACACAGTTCTACCAAATTGATTCACTTTGATTGAAAGGCAACGAAATATTTGGCCAAGTCTTTAACTTTGGTCTTACATGAACCAATCAAGTTTGAAAACTACACTGCGCTCCAATACGAAAATCGTTGACGTGGCTCAAAAGGGTGCCCAACATAAATGGGACAGGGTAGGACATGTCTGCCGCATGTGGAACAAGCTGTGGGCTCATAAAACCCAGGATTAGTGCCCTGAAACAGTGATACGTGATCGTGGCAGACCACGAAGGAGATGGCACGGCATCCCGGGGTCTTCCTTAAGAATTGCAAAGAAGGAGCACAGAATCGTGACAGACGGAAGGAATGAGGGTATACCTTTGCCCAGCAGTGGGACATGTCAGGCTAGTAATAATAATGATTAGCTTTCATGTTTCCACGATTCAATTTGATTATTTCATCCAAAATTAAAGATATGTGTGAACCGTGTAACTAATTATAGGCTTAAGGGTGTTGCCGAAACAAATAACTGCGTCCCAGCAGTGGGAACATTATAGTACAGGATGATTATGCTCATGTTACAGCATTCCGCAACTCGCGTGTCTATGCGAGTACGTCAATTGGGGCATTCGTTCGCAGTTGTTCTACTGTGTGTCCTCGTACTGTAACATATTCGCTATTTTATAGTTGAAATCTGACACAAGTGGAGGTACGACGAGCTTGCCTAATTGGAGTGTTCTGGAGTACTGGAGTACCATATGTGGTGAAAGATATTTATACTGTATCGCGTAGTATCACTGGCATTAAGTTTGAAATCTACTTTCAATTGTTTTCAACGTCTGGGATGGTTCTGAAGTAGCGTTCAAGATCTCTTGTTTTGTGTTTTGTTCAAAATTGAGCGACTTTTTGAGTCTTATTCAATAAATTATGGTTAACCTCTGAGATACTAAAGACTGCTGCAAAGTACTAGGGTATCATAATGTGGTGAAAGGTGCTGTATAATTACAGTGTGTATTGAAGTGTAGTTAGTTGGTTTTATGATAACTGCGCGCACAGATTATTAAGACTCGGCGGCGCATGAGTCGTTGCCTGGAATGTTATCACTTTATAAATATTAAGTTTATATACACTTGAACTAGGTATAGTGTATTAATTTTATTTCTTATTTTATTGTTTATTTTTAATTTTCAGATGCTGCACTGGTTGACGTCATCAAGTCAACGCCGGCTATCGCTGAAAACCAGCGCTAGGGTTCTGTCTCGCATAAGGTCGTAGCATTATGCTGAGCGATTGCCGTTTTTCGTGGGTGTGACGCACATTTTTCCCCATCTCGTTCTTTTTTGTATTTGTGTGTTTTTTCTTAGCGTCATGTTTACCGCAAATAAACGTATTTTCTTTCTTTCTTAAGTATACAGTTGTGACTTTCAATTGGATATCTATAGTCCATTGGCTTACATGTCTCCAATGGTTTTGAAGATTTCTGTGACTGGCACTTGTTTTTGTAGTTTGGCAAGAATTCATGCATGATACCTACAGCACTGACTCAATATTTGATCAAAAACGTACATTAATACACCACGTTGGCCACGTAGGCACGTATTTAGCCCTACGTTCGGCTTCAAACAATTCGTTTATAAGAGCAGGTGCACCTCTAATAGGAATAAGGTAGGCCAGTCCGTCTGCCTCTAATTGGAACACGGAATACCTCTATTCCGAGTGTCGAATGCACGCAACTGTGACATACGGGCTTGAATATTAAACAACCGAAATTCTGGCTAGTTTACGGTGTGTCACGATTTATTCATAGGTTATGTAACCTTTCTTTTTGA
This sequence comes from Dryobotodes eremita, assembly GCA_917490735.1. Lineage (NCBI taxonomy): Eukaryota > Metazoa > Arthropoda > Insecta > Lepidoptera > Noctuidae > Dryobotodes > Dryobotodes eremita. The sequence goes on from OU823257.1 coordinate 19,203,218, forward strand.
TTTTTTGGGTTCGGGGGGAAACCTTCAAAAGCCACCCGACCTCTGGGGAGGGAGGCCGGGGATTGTGGGATTTTAACCTCACTAAAACCACCCCGGTGATCAACATTAGCACATAGAGGGGGTCCCGGTTCCTCTTAAAATACCAATTCCGGAACCCCCCCTGTGCAACGCCTGTAAAGCACATCCCTGGGAAGACTGTAAAGGGCCTCCCCTGAAGATTATGTAACCTATGACAACTGAGAAGGATAAAAAACTCGGTTTTTTATTTGCCGAAAGTTGTAATGATCTATCACCGTACTTGAACCAGAACCGGTTATCATTTGACAGTTGGATCAAAGCATAATCAGCCTATAGGTAATGTTACCACTGCTGGGAGACAGGCCTCCTCTCTTCGAGAGGGAGTGGGCTGTAATCTACCACGCCGGCCCAGTGCGGGTTGGTAATCACATGTCTTCGAATTTTTTGTTCTAGGACATGCCGTTTTCCTCACGATGTTTTCCTTCACCGTTTTGAGAACAGTGGTGATGAAATTATTCACACAAAGTGTCTGGCTGGGTTCGAACCCACGACCTACAACTCGTAAGTCGGGGCTGATACCACTGGGCCACCACTGCTCAGAGTTTGAATCAAAGACTTCATTCAAAATCTCTAACTTCTGGAGAAATTGCGTATTTTAAGATGGTTCCTATCTCTTGAACTCTTACTGGCCAGTAGCTTGGACTTGTTCTCGATGCCGTTGGACTATCATCTAGATTTTTAAACGTCATTTAAAATACCAGCAGCATAGTGACCTTATTGGTGACGTTCTTCAGAAAGTTCAGATGCGTAGCACTCGCAACCAGCGTGCGAGTATGACCAGATGTATGAACATAAACGAAGCAAAAGGACTATGTAAGGATCGTAGCAGGTGGCGTTCTATAGTTTTTGCCTACCCCATGGGAAGAAGGCGTGAAAGTTATGTTATATCACTTAAAATAATATTTACATACTAGATACTCGTACTTATGACTTTAAGTGACGCTTAAAAGTTTCATGTCAGCTTATCCCTGCGTTGCACTAACTTCGCCTGTTTCCGTGCAAATGAAGTTGATGTTTATGTTTCGTCTTAATTTATCATTTCCTAACTAGGAACTGTTAATTAGAATGACGTTAGTGTAAGCTGGCACTGTTCATGTTTAACTACGTTCCATATTTTCACCTCTGTAATAAAGGAGATATTTGTTTTACCTCTGATTTCGCATCACTGTCAAAATTACAGTGATATTTATGTCGAAAAACAACGAAGGGCTTTGGGCGTGGTACGAAAAATGATAAAAAAAGTTCTCTAAGTCGACTCCTGACATAAAAATAACACTCTTTAGGTCTTTTTGCTAGAGTTTTTACACTTGTCAACTTTGGACTGACCACACCAAGAAGGCGCACAATGGCATACAAATCGCCTATAATAACATCTTCAATCAACTGATGGGCTTGAAGCGCTATTGCAGCGCTTCAGAAATGTATACTGAAGCTGGAGCCGACTCGTATAATGCCATCCTGAGAAAGACTATAGCGTCAACAGATTTTTCTTTGAAAAAATCGTACGTTTGCGGTTGTAAATCCTTAGCCAACATATTTTAAATATATAGAAGGAACCAACTCTTTCGATATGTAATGATTTTTTAATTGAGAATATAAATAAATTCTCCCGAATTTTTTACCGATTAAACATTTCTGAACTGGCAACTCTTTTCGTTCCGTTTATATTTGACGGGGATTCTCAACAAATATTAAGATAAGTAATCAGTCAAGTTACCCTATTTGCGCGGGTGTCCCACAGGTCTCCGTGCATCTTCACGTCGTTTACCAGCGACATTCCCAAAAGTAAAAAGGCTCAGTTCGCTGACGACACGGCCATTAACTACAGTGATCGCTGTCATGACTCTGTCGCTTGGGAATGGGAAGCCGTCACCTCCTTCTGTGAAGCAGTAATGCTCGCGAAGGAGGAGGCGGAGCGCGAGAGGGAGAGGCAATCACTGCGCCCTTGCACCCCTAGTCGCCGCAGAAGGAGACACCCTGGGCGTCGGGAGTCGATTGCCGACTCCCGGCCACCGTAGGCGCGGGTTTGCGGACGGCGAGCAATGGGCAGCTCGCCGTCCTGTAAGGACCAGGCCCGGGTCGACGGCTCGTCGTGTTCCACGCACGCCTTCAAAGAGATGTCAGCACCATTAACGGGGTCCGATAGGACCGATGCTTGTTGGAGTAGCGGATTATTCGATAGAGTTACGGTGGCCCTGGCGCACAGGCAACCGAAGGAACACGGGTGGGTTTTCATTTTTCATTTTCATTTCATCGGTGTTCCTTCAGTTGCCTGTGCGCCAGGGCCACGGTAACTCTTTAACTCTCTAACTCTTTCGAACAATCCGCGACCCCGGCATGATTCAACGCTGAACCTGCTCCACAGGGGCGCAAAAACTAATTGATTAACATTCGAAAATATTATTGGAGTTACTGAAGAGTATAAACTATTTTTGCGTTGTATACATTTAATCCTTTACTATTGTTTAATTGCATAGCACATGTGTGAGCACTATGTACCTACTATAAAGCTACCATTTACTGGGTACGTCTTTCATTGACTTGAATGTGCCCTGGCGGCTGAGAGTATGACATTGTAGTGGCAAACGCCACATGCGAGCTACACGTCACACTGACGTCACGCAAAATCCTGCATCGCGCAAGCAGAGTTTACCGCGCAACTAGCATATATACAACATCCCGACATCAATCGTTGGGCAGTTGCCCACCAGACACAACACCCGTCTGGTCGGAGGATCCTCCCTTTTCTATAGAGTATGAGTGAACTTTACACCCTGTTCCTCATACCTCTATAACATGCTCACTCAAATGTCTCGTTGGTGGTGGCGTGAGTGTTGGATCATTAAATTCCCTTCAAAATGGTTGAGCTAAATGGTGCTGATCCATACGTCTTGTTCGTGAACAGGTGCCGTCAGTGGGGACTGTTCATCTTTTAGCTGCCACGGCTTATTTTAATTTCTGAATTTGTTTCTTTTTATTTCAGGCGGCTTTAACGTGCACGTCTTTCAACATCGTTCTGACATGTATAATTTCAATATGAATGGTGTACCTAACCAATATTTTGATTTAAAAGAGTGTCCGTGGAGTTTTTTGCCCGTTCTTCTCCATAGGTACCTACTACGCTTTGGAATGGGCAATTAACTTCATCTTTCTGACTGACTGAACCCTTGACAATTCTAAAGTGCCCGTAATTGGTTTATTTGAAATAAACCAATGATGAAGATGTATGAACGTAAATGAGGCAACATGGTCCAAGCGTTGTAACCTGGACCTAACCCTCCCCATTTCAAATTATAAAAATAATTTAACCACCGCAAAATAACCAAGTATGTAACTATGTAACTATGTTACCTGTCTCTAATAATAATTATAATTATTTTACTAAACAATTGTAATATGAATGCTCAATCCTTACATGTAATTTTTTTATTTCTTTTTCCCTCAATTTCAATCATCTGTTTACACCATTGTTATATGAATGCTCACACTTGACATGTTATTTGTTTTCTTCCATCATTCATCATTTATTTTCTCAATTTTTATTTTGTTTACACCTAGTATTATTATGTGCATGCGGTGGTCTCCTGTAATTGAAGGAGCACACGTAAAAGAACTAATTTTATTATTGTAATCTATATTGTATATGTGTATCCTTTGTTGGTGATCGCAAATAAATAAACATGAGTATGTAAGGATCGTAGCAGGTGGTGTTCTGTAGTTTCTGCCTACCCCCATGGGAAGAAGGCGTGAGTTTATGTGTGTATGTATGTAAATACTTAGAGTTTGATTAAGACATGTTTTTGTGACATTAAGGTTTCAAATATTACGAGTATTATTCATATGTGCTACGTGAAATCTACGTCATCCCAGATTTGAAAGTATGTAATAAAGTGTACGGAAAAGTTAATTATTATATGCTTTCCACTTTTAGGCTTGTGCACACTTTGGCATAGCACAGCATAATGCTGAGTCGAAGCCTTCTTGTCACAGTCGTGACGTGCAGCTGTCGACTATTTCTGTTTTGTGCTCGTGCTTATAGATCTATTTTGTTTTTATTTTTCTTTATTATTAGAGCTAATTATCTTTTTTGTATGCACCTGTTTCTGTGACAAATAAACCTATTTTGATTTATTTCATTTTTTTCTTAACTATTTTAGGTAAACAGGGTATTATTATTTGAACAAACGAGTTCGACGGTCACAATAACAAAATCATTTAAAACTATTTATCTATGACATTAGTAAATATAATCAAAGTCTTAATAGACGTTCCCTAATTAGTGCCTAATAAGCAAGATAGTGATACATAGCAGAAGGGCGTTTCGACCATTCTTCTTGAATTTTTAAGTGTTAGCTCTCATTAAGAAACTTGGTTGGAAATAAGTTTCTAGTAATATAAATTGACGTATAACCAATTAAAAGTAAAGAGATGTTTGCAATTACATGCGGGGTAATTACAAAGTTCAGCTGCGTTCATTGCCTTATTTAAGTTGAGCAGATGAATTTTTCAAACCGATGAAGCAATGGTTGTCAAAATTAAAGGCATTGCGGCCATTTTGTGTGTGTTACGCAGTAATATGCTTTTGATGCAAAACTCGCACACGATTTTACAGCTTTACCTTGCATTTTATTTTTCTACTTTTTCAGGACAATTTAAGCACAATAAGATAAACAATCTACATAACCTTTTACTAACTATTTTGGGTACGGCTTTCAGTCTAACCGGATGCAGCTGAATACCAGTATTTAAAAATGAAGCGACTGCCTATCTGACCTCCATAATCCAGTTTCTGGGTAACACTAATATCCTTTGGTTTTCAGACTTTTGGGCTTCTGACTACCCGTAATGACTGCCAAAGTTCTATGAATGACAGCCCGGACCAACGACTTAACGCGTTTTTCGAGGCATTGAGGGGTCTCGATATGTAATTAATTTTTTTTTTCAGATATTCCCATTTCAACTACTAAATCCCTAAACTCATCACCTTCTGTTGCTGAGTCTTTGCTTAAAGAAAATGTTAATGTTTGCGATTCGGAATTTCTTTTTAAACATATTACCTGTAGAGATATAATTAAGACTTTTCACACTTTAAATGTAAAAAAGACTGCAGACCTGTGGGGTAATTCTGTAGAAGTTGCTAAGTCTATTATTGACATTGAAGCACCTATTTTAGCTCTAAGCTTAAATAATTGTATCGACTGTGGGGAGTTTCCTGACCTTATGAAAAAAAGTAAAATAATACCTTTGTTTAAATCAGGTAGTACTTCAGACCCCACAAATTATAGACCTATTTCAGTACTGCCTAACTTTAGTAAAATTTTTGAAAATGAATTTTAAACCAATTGCAAAGATTTTTTAATAAACATAAATTATTATATAGCAAACAGTTTGGTTTTACAAGGGGTCGTTCAACTACTGATCGTGTTGAACTTTTAGGACATATTTATAATGCATGGGAAGATAAATGCGATGCCTTGGGCATCTTTTGTGACTTGTCCAAGGCATTCGATTGCGTTCTTCATGAAACGTTAATCAGCAAACTCCGCCACTACGGGATTCGGAACACCGCTCTGGATCTTCTACTTCATACTTGAGTAATAGGATTCAGAGCGTTGACGTAAATGGAAAAAGATCTCCCGGATCTATAGTAACAATGGGAGTCCCGCAAGGCTCAATTCTTGGTCCTTTCTTGTTTCTTATTTATATTAATGACTTGCCTTACCTCATAAAGGATAATCATGATATAGTGTTGTTTGCGGATGACACTTCACTTTTGTTCAAGGCTCAATTCTTGGTCCTTTCTTGTTTCTTATTTATATGAATGAGTTGCCTTACCTCATAAAGGATAATCATGATATAGTGTTGTTTGCGGATGACACTTCACTTTTGTTTAAACTTAAACGTCAGCAGCTGGTTACTGACGATGTAAATATCGCGATCTCAAAAGTAGTTAACTGGTTCAACGTCAATAATTTACTTCTTAACGAAAAAAAAACCAAATGCATTAAGTTTACGCTACCTCACGTTAGACAGGTGAAAACTAATGTATTGATGAAGGGCGAAAAATTGAATCTTGAAGATAGCACAGTATTCTTGGGCTTAACTTTGAATGCTAAGCTTCAGTTTACTTCAAATTACGAATTTTTCTAACAGCGTATGCTGCGGAGCTTAGCTTTTTGACAATTTATCTATATGTGGACCCCACATATAGATAAATTGTCAAAAAGCAAAAAGAAAAAATCGTAATTTAACCGACATAGAGACAGCCCGTTTAGTGTGCTTTAGCTATTTTCATAGTGTTATGTCGTACGGTATTCTGTTGTGGGGAAATGCCGCCGAGATAGATAGATACGAGTAGATAGATAGATAGATAGATTCATTTATTTGCCTGAAATATGGTATTTTACAGATTTTATAACAAATACACAATAGTTCTACATATTCCGCCAACTAAATTCGGCATGCAAATTTTGTGACAATAACAATGATTCTAATTTAACAAAATAATTAAATTCCAATGTCAGGAAAAATAAGTACTAAATCAAGAATTGTCTAAATTATCAAATTACAAATGTCAAATAAAAATAATTCAATTACAAATTTTCTAAAAATCGACTTACAAAAATAAAAAATAAAAATTAAATTGGAAATTAAATTACAAAATATTATGTCAATAGCTTAAAATTTAAATGTCAAATGTAATTTACATGTCCTGCAATTTTCCTATTTGTTCTAGAATTCATAAATTCTTTAATACTATAAAAACAGTTTTCTATCAGCCATGCTCTGAGATGCTTTTGAAATAGACTGGTTCGCAGTTCTCTAATATCCTTCGGAATATTATTAAATATCTGTATTGCCATTCGACTCGTGTTTTTATGGCAGTACGCTGTTCTACATCTTGGCATTGCTAATTTTGTTGGATCCCTTAACATTTTGCCCACCTTATAATTATTGAGGCTATCGGCTTTACTGAATAGGTGAGGATGTTTTTTTACAAATACTCCCATTTCCAATATGTATAAGCATGCTAATGTTAATAAACTGTGTTTTTTAAAAATAGGTTTGCAAGAATCTAATGGGTCTGCACCAAACACAGCTCGTAAACATTTTTTTTGCACAATAAATGCCTTATTGATGTCAGTGGAATTACCCCATATAATTAAGCCGTATCTTAACATAGATGAGACATATCCATGATAGGCTAACAGCGCGGCATTACGTCCAACAGTTTTCCTAAGATTTCGTAGTGCAAATGCAAAACTGTTTAGCCTATTGCATATATTTTCCACATGTTTTTTCCAATTACAATTTTTGTCAATTACTATGCCTAAAAATTTCGTATGGTCAACTTCTTCAATTTCATTATCACCTCCAATAATTTTCATTGCTTCATTTGTCATTTTATAATTAGAGAAATTAATATATTTTGTTTTGGAAACATTCACACATAAATTATTTTGTTCAAGCCATTCTATTACAGCTTCTATTGCAGCATTAATTTTATCCTCAAATTGTTCATTTTCACTATCTTTATTTATTATCATTGAGATGTCATCTGCAAACAACACGCACTTATTGCTCGTCACTGTTGGCAAATCATTAATGTAAAGAAGAAAAAGCAATGGCCCCAAAATACTACATGACACATGGACATACTACATGGACATTCAGACTATCTTTGTTTTGCAGAAAAGAGCTGTTCGATCAATTTATAAATTTAGTCCGAGACAATCTCTCAGAGATAAATTTAAGGAGATTAATTTGATGACTGTGCCTTCTCAATATATTTTTGAAAATCTTTTATATGTCCATAAAAATATAAAATTGTTTAAAAATACAGTGATATTCATAACATAAATACTAGGTACAAACACAAATTTGTTGTACCTACAACAAGGCTCAAGAAAATAGGTGGCTCATTCAGATGTCAATGTATATGCTTTTATAATAAACTTCCAAGCCACGTTCAAGATCTAAGCCTTAATAAATTAAAATCATTCATTAAACGTAAGTTGTGCCAGAAAGCCTTTTATACCGTTAAAGATTATATTGAGGACAAAAAGGCTTGGGATTGAGTTGCTCTAATTTTTTGCATACTGAATGATTTTTATTATTTTTATTTTTGCTATTTTTTAATTTGTGTTTTACATAAACTTTGACATTTGATTATTATAACATATAGAATGACATGAAAATTTACTTTCTGAAGTATAACATTATTATTAAATTATTGTGAATGTGAGGACTATGTGCGTCAGTTTTTTTTTTTCACTATCTCAGGTAGTTTCAATGATGATCTGGCAGTTTGAGTGCTTTATGCGGCCTACCCAAATGTCCTTATTTTGGTCTTGTTCGTCTAATGGTTAAGCTCCTTAAGTTCCGAGTTGAGCTTCACGATTACTGACAAATGCGTGCACTGACTGGACAGGTCCGCTCAAATCTGTATGGTTCTTTCCTCAAAAGACCATTTCAGACACCAATCTTACATGGTCCTCAAATGATCTGACCAAGATTATTTTAGGATTTTTATATACCTATTGAAATTGATGAATATTTATAAATATATTGACATGAATATTTACTTTGTAAAATAGTATATTATTTTAATTATTGTGTATGTAAATGTATTGTGAAAGACTATGTAGATCATTGTTTTTTTTTTTCTTTATTAGTTTTAATCATAGTCTGGCAGTTTGAGTAATTTATGCGGCCTACTCAAATGTCCTTTCTTGTTCGTCGAATCGTTGAGCTCCTTAAGTTTTGAGTTAAGCTGCACGATTACTGACAAATGCGTGCACTGACTGGACAGGTCCACTCATTCTGTGTGGTTTTTCATCAAAATACCATTTCAGACTCAAATCTACATGGTCTTCACATGATCTGACCAAGATTATGTCTGGACTTTAAAAGAGACTGTGACCTCTGAGTTTGTTTCGGCCTTTCTTCTCAGAGTAGTCAGATAGGAATCGCCAACCTCATCTAGTTTAAAATATGATTGACGTGTAAAATTGTTTGTACAAACCTACTTACAGAAATAAAATCTTTATCATTTATCATTTACAATGGATGGTCACCCTTCCGCCAGCCGACCGCGGCAAGCGTAGCTTAACTTTCGGACTCCCTGAGTGCAATAAGATCACGTTGCTAAACAAGCATGAGCTTCAACGGGCGTCAGGACACATGATGCCGCGAAGATCGGTAACAAGGCAAATCTGAGCGGAAACGCCTTAGAAAGACATTAGTTTCTAAATTTTTGGTATCCTGGTAAATCCCCGGTTAATTTGTGACGCGCCACGATAAGATCTATTATAGAGCTGTTAGAACCATGGAAGTGCCTACTCTGACTATGACTGACTGCCTGCCTATTCTGAGACCGGGACGAACCACAAAATCTATGGTTTTTCCTAATAGAATCGGGCCCTTAGTCATTCGTGTTAATGAGCAACAGCATACGCACAACGGAAGAGAACAATAGAAATATGAGTAATGCTTACCGCAATATAGATAGGTACAGCAAGCCAGGTCCATACAACCGTCGCCGCAGGAGGAGACACCCTGGGCGTCGGGAGTCGCTTACCGACTCCCGGCCACCGTAGGAGCGGGCTTGCGGACGGCGAGCAATGGGCAGCTCGCCGTCCGGTAGGGACCAGACCCGGGTCGACGGCGCGTCGTGTTCCATGCGCGCCTCAAACAGATGTCAGCATTATTGACGGGGTCCAAAAGGGCTGATGCCTGCCGGGGTCGCGGATTGTTTGAAAGAGTTGCAGTGGCCCTGGCGCACAGGCAACTGAAGGAACACGGGTCGGTTTTAGTCAGTCAGAGTCTGACACGCCCTTGAGAGAAGTCATTTGATGAATCCCCACCCATAAAAAAAAGCTAAAAAAGGTCCATACAACCGAGCCAAAACAGGCACACATAGACGTGCCCGACGGCGATCTCATACTATATCAGACGAATGCCAGTCGCACTCGCCACTCTCTGTATATAAACGCGTTGTCTATAAACGTATGCATTTTTGCTTATGAGCGAAAATGCACACACGGATAGGCAACGACTACGAGTACCACCCTTGGTTGACTGGTAGAGAATGCCTAAGGCATTAAGTACGCCTTTGTATGTTATTGTGTGCGAGAAGTTTAAATAAATAAATTAATAAATAATGATACTGTAGCGGCATCTACAAACGCCACATGCAAGCTACACGTAACACTGAGGTCACGCAAAATCCTGCATCGCGCAAGCAGAGTTTACCGCGCAACTAGCATATATACAACATCCCGACATCAATCGTTGGGCAGTTGCCCACCAGACACGACACCCGTGTGGTCGGAGGATCCTCCCTTTTCAATAGAGTATGAGTGAGCTTTACACCTTGTTCCTCATACCTCTATAATACGATGGACTCCATAGAATGGTATGGAGCACACCTTCTGCGCCTATCTGTCTTGTGCTAGTATACTCCCAGATACCTACATTATCTGTTCGTTTAATGAGGTTTAAAGGTTCACCCGTTTTCCTGTTACCGTCACGCGTACTATAAAAGATAGACCACTCACATAGACCGCATCATATGGAAATCAAGTTCACCAACATGAACATTGCTGTAACATTGGCGTTTGTATTTGTATTCGTTGTGCTCGGAGTCCATTCTGAATGCTGCGGTAGGACAGCCATGTTTTGGGGTGCTGATACTTGTTACCCGTACGATAAAGATTTCTACATGGATTTGAAAAGTGAAAGTGATGTTTTGTCCGATATGATGTTACCTAACCGCTGTATAGCCAAGGTCTGTGGCGATGGAAAAAGGCACGAAGGATTGTACTGTGGTAAAGGTAAATGCAATGTATTCGGCTGCAATTGTGACGGTGGTTGTATAGAAGGCGATGCTCAAGAAAACTTCCGAAGAATAACTGGAATCAGCGACGCTGCCGGAGGCTTCCATTTAAAGGATCCTACGACATGGCACTAAAAGTAGTCGATGTACTTTTTTTTAAATCTATTCTATTATTATTTTCTCTTTTCTGATCATGTATTTAATTAATTAAAATGTTATTTTTCCTAAGTCACATAATCTAATGACACCTAATGTGTCACTTATTGTATGTTTGACAGAACATAGCGCACCCCCTATTTATGTAAACACCCATGTAAACACCTATGTTTCACAAATAAACTAATTGATTGATCGATTGATTTAAATACTGAAAATAATAATATTGTATCGATTTAATTTTTAATTTTTAATCTACATATAACTTTAATGATTTGTACTACTCATTCCTTTATTTTAATTGCACTGATGTTATTTTATTCTAGCGTATTTCTGTTATAATATTGTGAACGATTTTATGTAATATGGGTTTTACCTGAATTAGGTAAATACATTTTATTTATTTATTCAATAAATTATTTTCTCATTTAGGAGACCTTGTACTTTATTTTTATTACTAAAGCTTCCAGCAGAATACTAGTGCTACGATATTCATTGTTAAATCTCGCAGCAGCATACGGATATAGCCTTTCAGCCTCGTAATTTTTAGGGTTCCGTAGTAAAACAAGGAACCCTTGTAGTTTCGCTAGGCCGTCTGTATGCCCGCCCGCTGTTTTTGGGGTACATCTAAAGGCTCCCACAGACAGGCGCGACGCGACAGCGCTACACAAAGGCGCCCCTCGTCGCGCGACTTGCGGTGCCTTTGTGTCGGGCGTCGCGTCGCGCCGGTGTGTAAGAGCCTTAAAGCGGGTTTTTTTTAAATTAGGTAACAACTTGTCAAACGCCCGACAACTGTTGTGATTGTTTAACTAAATTATCAAAAGCCAATCAGATCCCTTGAAATGAGTTTAATTTTGACACGTCGTTGATTTTCCTCCCAGAGACCGGGAGTTAGACTACCCATATAGTAAAAGCAAGTCATGACAAGTAGTTTCATAAATAACCAAATAATTATTATAACTAATAACCCCTCGCAATCTCTGCAACATATTGATATTCTAATTACCCAAGTTCGTTAACGAACCTTGCTATAATTCGAGAAGCTGCGGCCTCGGTTGTAAAGTTCAAACCGCATGGAGGAAGGAAATGGTAGCTCTATATTGAAGCTGGATGCATTTGGATGTTAATTTTGATAGAGTAGTTGTGTAGTTATGTAAGAGAGCTTATGTTTGGGGAGGGTTTTCAATAGAGATAGTAGTGTTTGAAGTACACCAACACTACCACTCTACACGTCTGAAAAGTTCTTCTCCTTTTTACAAGCTTTTATTTAACTTGCAATGTATGTATGTTTGTCCAGGTGGAATCTTGCAAGCTGAAAAAAAACCATGTCCTCTTATCCTACGGAGCAAAAATTTCACACGTTGATTCTGTTTTGTAGACAATGCATTTTTATGATGCATGACCTGTGATTCTACACTTGCTTCTAGAAGATTGAGGCGTGAACGTCCTTCTTACACTTTAAGATAAGCCGCAAGATTCTAAGGAAATATTAAAGTTTTATGTTAACGTAAGTTTTATTTAGTACTTTTTAGTTCAATAAAAGCTTGTTTTTAAAAAGGTTTTTTACTTCAATTTTTTCTGTTGTAACGTCTCGAACTAAAATAATAAATATCACGTCGTGTCAAAGAAAAGTTTGATCCTGTAAGAGCGGGTCCGTTTGCCCTGAGTACACGCGGTACCGACATTCAGGTAGGTATCACCACTCCGAAAACCTGTATTTGATTGTATTTTTATCCTCCTGTCATTGTTTTTAATATTCTGGAAAAAAATGGTTTTCATAAAAATATTCACATGCATTATCATAAAACAGGAAATAGTCGTTACAAAAAAACCGGTAAAGTGCGAGTCGGACTCGCGCACGAAGGGTTCCGTACCATTATCTATAAAAACGGCAAAAAAATCATGTCTGTTGTATGGGAGCCCCCTTAAATATTTATTTTATTCTGTTTTTTTAGTATTTGTTGTTATATCGGCAACAGAAATACATCATCTGTGAAAAACTCAACTGTCTAACTATCACGGTTCATGAGATACAGCTTGGTGACAGACGGTCAGACAGACGGACGGACAGCGGAGTCTTAGTAATAGGATCTCGTTTTACCCTTTGGGTACGGAACCCTAAAAATAACTATTGGTCAACCTACGAGTGAAGATACCGCAGTATCTGCTTAGAAGTACCACGGTAGACCTCGATACTAACACGAAAAGTAAATTCAACTTTTTGGTTTTTCAAAGTGACAATGAGTCCAAATAACGCCAAAGTTTTACATATTCAGCTCAAATGCGAACTAAGCTCCGGTGTGGTCAAAAGTGACTCCAAACTGTTCGCGTAGCGGTGTGAGTGCGGTCTGTGTTTCGAGAACTTGTCTGTACTCTACCGTGCGATTAGATAAAGTACATTTATTTATTTATTTATAAATCATCGTTAAGTATATCTTCATCTTACATAGAAACTCATATACCTAAGTGTATCAAATAAATATTTATAACAGTTTCTGATCCTACAAAAATATGCTTACTAAAATATATTCTTTTTTATAAATCTATTGCCATTTGAATGATTGTGAATTGTTTCTTTAATTTGAAATAGAACCGAACAAAGTGCGCGTCAGACTTGGGCACCGAGGGTTCAGTATCTTTGAAATATTATAGCTGTTGTAACAATAATGTTGTAATAGAGCACGACTACCTAGTAGCAAACACGTGCAGTCACTAAAAGAGATAAGTAACCAGGGTCGTTGATTATCCTCTCGCGTCCGGCCCTGGTTAAGGCCATGGTACGGAGCCAGAGGGAATGCGAAGCCGTCACCTCCTTCTGCGAAGCAGTGATGCTCGCGAAGGAGGAGGCGGAGCGCGTGAGTGAGAGGCAATCGCTGCGCCCTCGCGCCTAGTCGCCGCAGGAGGAGACACCCTGGGCGTCGGGAGTCGTTTACCGACTCCCGGCCACCGCAGGCGCGGGCTTGCGGACGGCGAGCAACGGGCAGCTCGCCGTCCGGTAAGGACCAGTAAACCGATGGATGTTCTCGAATGAAATATAATTTCATAAATTAACTTTTTGTTTTCTATTGATTAAATTCAATTTTATTCGAAGACATCTATCGGTTTCTTACTAAACTTTAACTATACCCAACGACCCTGGTTACTTATGACTTTTGGTGACTTTACTTTAGAAATAAGCTTTTTAATAGCGTATGAATTCCAGGCATAATTTTTCAGACTTCAATTCAAAACCGACATCCGAGAGGACATGCAGCGCCAATTAAGCTATCAAATTAAACTTGTATGATATATTTAATTGGCTCATATCCCTACAGGATCACACAGCGACGCATCATCTCTACCGGGAACTATGTATGTTAAAATTAACGTACACGATAGCGAACCATGGTTGGTAAACCATGGGGTTTCCCAAGGGGAATGTTGACATAATGTCAACGTCAATGTTATTATGGTGATGACGGTTTGTTATCATTTATTTGTAATACTCTCTCTACAAGTTGGCCCAGCATGAGCCAATATAAGCCACAGAATATCTATATTACAACGATAAGTCTACGCAAATGACGGTAGTTCAATGTTCTGATAGTAGTTTAAGTATACTGTGGCGTACATTGGCTTACGTTGGCCCAACGTGTAGAGGCGGCTTTGCTATAAAGGCTATCAAGTCAACTATGAAATAATAAATGGCATCAAATTCCATAAAAGTATCGCCATATCATAAGTATTTACTTATTGGCATACACACACTTGCAGATGACATAAAAAAGTTATCATTTGTGTGACAAATTATAACTTTGTTATAAATGTTCTTATGCACGATAATATATGCAGTGGGGTAATTGCGTAACACACTAACAGTAGGAATAGCTTTCATTTTGACAGTTCAATAACATTCATTGCGTTATTTACGTTGTCGAGCAGACAAATTTTTCGAAAATATTAAGCAATGGATTAGCAACAGGCTTCAAAATGATTCAGATTGTGATTGATAGTGTGTTACGCATTTAGGATGCGGGTCTTTCCAAATGTTTCAGGTTAAAACTAACACCTAAATCATAGCATCGTATTTTCTCCATAGTTTAGATAGTAATGAACGCCTTTGATATTCTAGAAGGTTACAATTAAATTATTAAGTTTCCACTTCTAAGAATCAATCAGATATTCCGAAGGTTACCCACTAACTACCTACCACAGCGGTTAAAGTAATTTTTCACCTGAACAGTGGTTGGTTTCAGGAAATAACACGGAAAAGTATAATTTTATAAAAATAAAAAATCTTGCAAACAAAAGGTCAGAGCGTAATTTTAGAATCCAATTTACTTCAGCCATTTTGAATAACAAAAACATTTTATTATAGAGTGGTTTTCATTAGGCAGTCTCAGAAATACCAAAATGACATAATAGAAACATTAGGTGCCATATTCCGCGAACTGAATCCTATGCAATTATGTTTTGCAAGCGACTTTGACCCTTAATTCTTACAAATTAAGACAAGTAATCCATTGGTTAATCTAGTGGAAACTAAGTTAAAAGAGGTTTAGCATTGGCCGGTTGTTACACCGTGCTTGCATGCGACTCATTCTTTCATTAATTCGGTATTTGTAGGACGTGTTTATTTTGTCACGCTATTTTATTGTCGAGTGCAGTTACTTTTATGTAGAGCAACTATTTTATTGGTATAATTAAAATATAGTTTGTATCATGTAACATGTCAACGGTAAATAAATTCTCAAATAGTTAATAAATCGACTATGAAGTTGACAACGAGTGCAATGTTTAGTTTCATTCTCGAGTCGATATATCGTATTGTTCTAAATTAAAGTTTCTACGTTTTTAACTTGAAGTTAGGGAGTTCCATATTTGTAACAAGTTTGTAGGTATTGATCTAAAAGTGTCTGCCAAATAGAGAAATTCAAATAGACGAACTATTACAAATAGTTTGTCCGTGGAAATTATATCAGCCGCTTTCTCTTCTTTTGACGAACACAGAATCAGATAGCGGAGTATTTTCGCAGTCAATAGAATGCTGCTGTCAAAAAGGGGTGGCCTTTCCTTCTTCAGGAACAAAACTACCAAACAACCTACCTTTTTTTTTTCTTCTTTTGGGTGGGAAATCATCAAATGACCTCTCCCGCTCGGGGCGGAGCGGAAGGGCGTGTCAGAGTCTTACTGACTAAAACCCACCCGTGTTCCTTCAGTTGCCTATGCGCCAGGGCCACGATAACTCTTTCGAACAATCCACGACCCCGGCAGACCAAAGAACATACCTTGAGTTACGGTACGGTGTAACATGCGGACCACAGTAATGGGTTGTTAAATTTGTTGGACGCCTTATGGCTGAGAAACGGTGGAGTTGAAGCAAATTTATGCAACGGATAATTTTGTTCTCATGCTCCAAAGATGGGGTCTAGTAGCCTTGCTTATTTCAGGTGTTGTATTGCGTGGTGAGAGAGGGAGAGAAGAAAGGCACCTTAATGCAACAACGTAGGTGACTAAATTATACTTTCCATGAGAATAAATGCGTTGCCAATCTTTGTTTGTTGCCCAAACACGCAATTTACTTTGTGTAAAATTATTTTATCACTACTGCTCTCAAAATTGGAAGGAACACAACGGCATCGGGAGGAAACCAGCATGTCCTAGAACCAAACATTTTAAAATCCCCTCGTGGGCCCGCGTATTGAAAAGAAATACTGCACTGGAGACAACCATTTGAGAAACATATCAGGCTCGTGGTGTATTCCTATATTTAGCTGTGGACTGCAATGTTGACAGAAAATAACAAGTCGATATATTTCTGTAGGGTTTTTTTATTGAGTTCTCGCAGGTCAACCTAGGAGGTTGTCAGCTGCTTAAACGGGCATGCCTGTGGTTGCCCTAATAGATTAAGGCCCCCAGCCAGGACTTAGAAAACTTACAAACTAGGCGACAACACGCTAAGGGCACCCCCTGCGGGGTACAAGCCTCGGCTTAGGACGTCGCTGGGAGAGGGCAGCAAGGGACAGGCTGGATCGGAATTATCTGCAGGGTCCGGCCGGGTCCTAATATAAGTCATCGTCGTGTGAAGAATACGCGATCGACGCGTTCATTTGCAAACTCATTTGTTCGGAAAGCCAGAAGGTGGCGCAAGGATGCGTTCAGGTTCGCCGAACAAAATGAATGCTACAATCGCTTATATTTTATTTATTAGGACACGGGGCCAAGCTGGTAGAGTGAGTCAAAGTTCTTCTACCGTTCACCTAATTTAAGAGTAGTTAGGTACAAAAAAAAATGCTCAGACATTTACACATATTTTTTTAACTATGCTGCTCTGCGCGCTAATCAATAACATAAATAAAGCTCTGCTTCCAACATCACAGATATACTCTTTATTTTCGTAGGCGTAGCTTAATAATACCATCATAATTTTCATACCAACCCTGATAATACTAAAAATATGCATCAATCATAACCCTTTCAGTAAAAAGGTGCTTATTATTGTGTTTGATATCACTCGGTGTGATTGATGATATGTCGTTAATATTTATAACTAGGTGAGTTCATAACCCTATACTTGTAATTTTTCTGTGTAGAAATGTCTAGAGTGGTCAGCCAGACGCACGAATTTTTTTTTTTTAAATAATTGTGAATTCTCAGCTGCAGCCCGTCTAATTCAAATTTTCTTTGGTTTTTTTCAAATTGCAGCTCTGTTTTAAGACGTATGTTGATCAAAATGCGATTCGCGACTGCAGGAATGATATATTTGCTGAATAATAATCATTAATTTTATACCAATCGTCAAACTTTGGAAATTTGTTCCACCTAAGAAGTTTTATAATTATGACGATTGATATGAAATTGATGATTCATTAAATATAACATTCCTACACTCGCACTCGCGAATTGCGATCAACAAAAATCTATCGTGATCAAGAGTAAACATTTTTGTGTTAAAATTCTCATGGACATCCTTCACCGTAGAGGCTTCCACAGACAGGCGCGACGCGACAGCGCGACGCTACTCTTGTAGAACAATTTGCATGAAGTTTTCATAGACATTGTTCTATTAAAGTCGCTACTAGGGATCCTTAAGATGGGGTCTCTCAGACATTAAAACCCCACAACGTATTCCTCTTACTGTTTGCCGATGATCTATAAATCTATAATAGGTATATCTATTGGCAGTCTTTATATTTACATAAGTACAAAATAAATAGGTTACATAATATATAAAGCAGTAGGTACAGATAATAAAGATGACGCGATCAAAATTCCGCTGAATAAAAAGTTAAACCGGGTGAAGTTAAAGTGTTCACGAGGGACTTAATCAGAAAAAACGTAGTAGCGATGAAAAATGGGAAGTAAGCAACTTTGTACTTTTATACTTTTTGTGAGTTTAAGAGATATTTATGTGATCATTGAGTCTTATTACATCATATTTATGACAAAAGAAATACCAGACTAATATTATACATGTTATTCTGTCTGCCTGTCCATCTGTCTCTTTACCTTTTCACGCCTCAACGGCTGAATGGATTTTGATGAAATTTTACTCACAGGTCGACGGCGCGTCGTGTTCCACGCGTGCCTCAAAGAGATGTCAGCACCATTGACGGGGTCCGACAGGGCCGATGCCTGCCGGGGTCGCGGATTGTTCGAAAGAGTTACCGTGGTCCTGGCGCATAGGCAACTGAAGGAACGCGGGTGGGTTTTAGTCAGTAAGCGTCTGACACGCCCTTCCGCTCCGCCCAGAGCGGGAGAGGTCATTTGATGATTTCCCACCCAAAAAAAAAGGTAAACCATTACCTAGGTTAGGACATAGGATAGGAAAGGATTCTTGTTATCCCGGTAAAGTACTGTAGAGGTTATCTGCATGTGTCAACCTTATGTTGACTGGCTGGTAATATATTATCGATGGTTACTCTCGAACAGTCAAGAAAGTTTGAAATAAGCTTTGGAAGGAAAAGTGATGGTAGTTTATTTAGAGAGATAGATAGGCAGGGCTAGGGCCTGCCGGTGTATTAGGAAAATTCCTTGATAAAATATAATAATCTAGTTGAATATTAAATATAGTTTCCTTTCTCTTACGGCCCCACTTTCATATATTGAGAAAGGTATAACAGTACGTTCACGTGGGACAACTTTCAGCCTCATCGCGGATGAAGCCGCGAGAAAAAGCTAGTGTAATATATTATTTCCTTCTCGGTAAACGTGTACTATTGTCGACCGCGTCTTCGCTTATCATCAGGTGAGATAGTGGTCAAATGCGAGCCTATACAGGGTGTTAAAAGACCCATCACGTAGCCGTCAACTACGCATTCTGTACATAGAACTAAGTAACATTATACAAAAATAATAGCTTGGAAAGACTTTTGACATTGTGAACTTTCACTGTTTGCGGTAGTGCGCAATGTAACACATGCAAAACATTATGCTTATGCAACGGTACAGGGGTCGTGGGGGTATTTAAAGTTGTATTATAATTATAACATTAAAACCTTGTTTTCGTAAAAAAAACTTCAGTTAATAGTTTGAATTTTGACCTTCAATATCACCGTAATCAGAAGGTTCTCAAGTATGGTTCATTACAAAAAAAATATTATAATGACGGGGAGTACAAGTGACTCTCGGCTTCGTTAATTGTCTTTTTATACTCGTTATGCATTGTAATAATTAATAAGACATCGCAGTAAGAAACTGTCGAGGAAACGTGTTCGAAGTAAAGAAAATCGAACAAACGGGTGTCGGTGTAGAATAGCGGGTCAATTGCGTAACACACTAGCAGTAGGAATAACTTTTATTTTGACAGTTCAACAACATTCATTGCGTTATTTAAGTTGTTGGGCAGACAAATTTTTCGAACATATGAAGCAATGGTTTAGCAATACGCTTCAAAATGATTCAGATTGTGATAAATAGTGTGTTACGCAATTAGGCATGTTTATAAAATATCTGTCAGTACTTTTTTGGGTCTTGGAAGTTAAGTTTTGTAGACCAAGTAGACCATCTTTCTCATTCATTTGGTAAAAAAATAGTCCATAACGTCGACTGTTCTACCACTGTTTTCAATATCCAGAAAAATGTCTTTAAAATCAAAACTACTAATTAACACCATAATTCTGAAACGAACTAGAGGGTCTACATAAACGTAAACTCATACATCTCAACTCCCGCCATTTTACTTCCCCGACACCCTTATCAAGTAGATGACCGTTTTTAATTCATTAAAAGGGTAGATCAAGTCGGAAAGGAGTTTGCGATAATGACCTGGTGGCATTTTTTTTTTAATTTTCTCCCTCACTGAAAAGTAAGACACTCGGATGTTGGATGCCAAATTGGATAACAATTTGTTTTTACTGTGTCCTTTTTGTTTTGATTGACAATTTATTTTTTTATAACAATTGGTTATTTAAAAAAAACGCTTTTGAAATGCCCGATGTGGATTGATCCGAGGCCCATGGAAACAGAGAGCCTCAGCCTTGTGCAAAGACACCTCGAGACCCAATAGCCGGATACTTCCAACGACCGGCGCAACCTCTGCCGTGGCCAGTATGGCCGATTACCGGTGCGTTTGCCCCCGGGCCGTCACCAGAGTGTCACCAGCGTAGCAGGTTACGTCGACATCGCAGAGAAGTGCACCGCGCATCACCCAGTCGTAACCAATGTTCCACAGCAGCGGCCCCAAGACCGAGCCCTGTGGATAACCACACGACTTCTTTCGCCGGCTCCATCCTTCCCGACCCGGAACGATCACGGCTCTCTCTGTCAAATGGGTACAACAGGTATACGGACAGATATATGCAGCTAAAAAGCCCTTTGAGCTGTGTGCTGTTTGATTTTCCAGGAAATGTAATGAAATTCGGGGTTGGACGAATATTGACTAAGCTCTGGTCTCATGTTTACGTCACGGTTTCTGCAATCTGATGTTTAGTTATAAGCTGGGTTTATTTAGCTTATAGGGTGAATTTCACCAGTAAAACTGGACGCGATCAGCACATTTAAACCGCGTTCTCTTGAACAGCTCTTGCTGTCAGTGTCAATATTACACAACAATGATGACGTTGACAGCTCTTGAATGCGGTTTAGATGTGCAGATCGCGTTCAAGTTCATTGATAAAACTCGCCCTTAGTCTACTGAGCGAACGTTCACACCGCGCTGTACTGTACGTATTATATGGTAAGAAGTTCGAATCACACGTCATCATTCCACCGTATGGATGAAACAGCTATGCATTTACCAAGTGACTTTAAAAAAATGCAGTAAAATATCTTACTGATCAACGCCGCCGTCTATATACAGGCCTTAAAAACACAAAATTATCGAGACTGAATTCCTTGTAGCACGTATAGAGGTATGAGGAACAGGGTGTAAAGTTCACTCATACTCTATAGAAAAGGGAGGATCCTCCGACCAGACGGGTCTTGTGGCTGGTGGGCAACTGCCCGACGATTGTTGTCGGGATGTTGTATACATATATGCTAGTTGCGCGGTAAACTCTGCTTGCGCGATGTAGGATTTTGCGTGACGTCAGTCTGACGCGTAGCTCGCATGTGGCGTTGTAGATGCCGCTACATCACTCCCCCCCGGAGACCGGAGGTCGATAGTGGGCTGAGTCGTGTATCTTGCGATGCTTGCCAGGGCCAGGTGAGGTTCCAGTGAGTCGGAACCGGGTGCCGCATAGTTCACAGTGAGTCGGAACTGTCTGCGGTGGTACCCCAGTGGGTCGGAGTGGCGCTGCGTTATGCTCCAGTGCGTCGGATGTGGTACAGCACCGGGTTGAGGCTGACTGCTGGCGTCGACCAGGAGAAGGTTTGAAGGCTCTGCTTGTGGACCGGCCGAGAGTGCAGTGTGCTGTGCCAAGGTTGCTTGATGAGGCTGAGGGTGATGACCAGGTATGCGCGGTCGCTGCATGCTTGTGGTCATGATACCTGTGGAAGCCGTGGGTACGGGCTGGCTGTGTGACTCGCCGTTCGAAAGCTTGAAGGAAGTGATGATGACGTCACGCTGATGTAGATGCACGAAGGCTGCGCTGATGTTCATATTCGGGGTCACCAGTATAGAGGTATGAGGAACAGGGTGTAAAGTTCACTCATACTCTATGGAAAACGGAGGATCCTCTGACCAGACGGGTATTGTGTCTGGTGGGCAACTGCCCGACGGTTGATGTCGGGATGTTGTATATATGCTAGTTGCGCGGTAAACTCTGATTGCGCGATGCAGGATTTTGCGTGACGTCAGTCTGACGCGTAGCTCGCATGTGGCGTTGTAGATGCCGCTACACACGCAAGCAAAATACGGTCAAAATGTAGACAAAACGCAGGTCAACCGCAGGTCAAACGCAGGCAAAACGCAGACCAAACAAGCGAAACATACAACAACCCGTAGATTCAAAAATATCAGAACGAACCTAAATAATCTCAATATTCGACCAGTAAAAATATGATGCTATGTAACCCTCATTCGCTGGGTATATACTCGTACGAGACATGGCCGCGAGTAGTTTGCACAGCACTCGCGCGGTGGCACTGTTTGCGACGCAATCGCGCGCCGATTTGTCGTGTCCTGTCGCAGACGAGGGTTAAATCGCCATTGAATTGATCGTGTGTTGAAGTTCCTTGGGTTGTGTAATGGAAAATAGTGGTGGTGTTTGGTAGCGATTACGTAGATTACTAGTCGATTTTTTGTTGATTTTTTTATAACTAAGTGTGTTTAGCTGCAGATTTTAGGGTCAAAATAATATAAAACTAAAACTAATGTTGGGATAAAAACTTTTTTCTTTTGCTACACCTGATTTTTTATAGCCAGTCTGACGCTTGTTGATGAAACGAAAAAATAATCATGTTTGCAATTTTTAAGCTTTTATCGCGGGCTTTGAGCGCGGCGACCGAATCAAGAAATTCCGTAACGAAAATAAAACCTAACACCCCCCACTCCGTCTACCATGTAGCTCGGCCGAGCGTTCGCTTAACGTGTATGTATATGGTACGACTGTACTTGAATTAATATCAAAGAAAAAAAAAATACTGTATACATAAAAAATAAATAAATAATTATAATTGCATAAGTTGATAAAAAATGCTATGCAATAGCTTTACCGCGGCAGTCCCCGAGTGCCACACGTGTTTTTTTTCTATTGGCGTTCAAAGCGGAATAAAATAAGCCAATTTCTCAGTTAGCAAAAACAAGTCAACAAAAACTGTCAACGTAATAAGAAAAAACTAAACGCCACAGCGTAAACTAAACAAAACGGCACGCGGCATCGCCATTCAGTCCAAACAATTTAACTGGACAAACGTTGGCAAAATTTTGACAAATACTACCACAACCCAGCAGAGGCCAAACAAACAGTATAACGTGTTATTTGTATTACTAAACGTCAGACAAGCAGAGGGTTAAAAATATTAACGTTGGCATATTCATCATGTGCGGGTTGTGGGTATTCTGGTGTGTGTAGGCTGTAGGTTGTAGAGGGTTAAGTATCGTTGGGTAAGATTTGTATAGGTCTGCTGTGGTTCGATGTAAGGTTGGTTCAGACTTAACCCTACTTGAACCTTGCTTAAAAAGGAGCAAGATTTAAAAAAAGAACTGTCATGAGGCAAGTAAGGCAAAGGTAAGGTTTTTAGTTTTTTTTAATAGCTAACAAGATACTAATAATGTTAATTTGTTAAAGCTCGTGGCTTCAAATCTATCAATTACTATATTGGGAACAATAAAATAGCTATACACATTTGCCTCAACATTTTAAAATAGCTCTCATAAAATAAATAGTTAATGATACGCAGGGTCTGTAAAGTTAGTGACTGCATTTTCACTCTCAGATTAGAAGAAAATTTGAAGCTTATTATGTAAAAGGCGTCTGTCTACCTATTGCCAAAAATACACTTTCTCTCGCAGCTTTTCCTTACCCACTAAACCACAATAATTTTCTAGATAATCATGCAAAATGCGCGGCCATAAAAATGCAGCAACAATTTGTCAGTTCGCAAAAAAACCCGTTATTTCATACGAAACTTCAGCCCAGAAATTGGTAAAGAAAAAAACTTTAGGAACGAAAAATATGGAACGAAACGGGTTCTATTGAATAGCCAAGCGGATCTTCCAGTATGCATGTTTGAAACAATGAAGTCCAAATACGTACAGACGAGCACACAAACTGTCAATGAATGGACGGGTAAAACTGGGTAAAACAATCATTTGTTGGTACAGTTGTGGAGAAAAATGTTTTTGTTTTATATTAAAGTTGTACTTTTTGGAGATCGAGTAAAAAATGGCCAGCATCTGAAATGTGTATCTCTTCATCACACAGCTGTTAGACATTCATTCTTTGTTTTCTGATATAAAAAACACCTCAGATTTTTTCTTAAAAAACACACCTCATATTTTTCATTAAAAAAACACCTCCGATTTTTTCTTAAAAAAACTTCTCATAGTCTTTCTTAAAAAAATTGTTTCTAATAACCAGGAGTTTCTTCGATATTGTAAGTGTACACAGTTATGAACACTTCACATGCACAAACAAGTCAATCTATTACCAATACATATTATAAAATAAAGTACGCAACGGATTTTGATGTGGTTTTCACCATCATTTAAAGAATTTATTCCGAAAGGATTATATGTAACAAACATTATTAATAAACTTACATATAATAAAGAAATATCGATGTTTTAACAAGTCGTGAAAACCATGTGAAGCAGAGGTGGGTCGCTAGTATCTTATAATAGTAAGAAAAATGTAATTGATATAATACCAACAGGAGCGATCCTCTTTTGGTTCAAGGGGTTCATAAAAGGCAACTAAGGGATTATTACAGGGAAACAATCCCTGTAATAATACCTTAGTTGCATCCACCAGGGCCGGCAGTCTCGACATTAGATAACGACAAAAATCTGTCGCTAAGTCGTATCGATGTCAAATTCCTCTAATAGATTATCAACTTTATTTCCGAAGCATAAGGTTGAAAATCTATTAAAGGAATTTGACATCGATACGACTTAGCGACAGATTTTTGTTGCTATCTGGTGTCGAGACTGCCGGCCCTGGCTTTCAAAATATGATGCAATATGTAAAAAAAATGTGTTTTTTTTACATATTGCAGCATATTTGTAAAGTTCTTGAATGTTCAAGAACTTTACTAAGAAATTATGTTGCATATAGAAAATGTCGTTAGGAAAGTTTTAAGTATGAATGTTGATGGCTATACGAGTAGGGGAAGACCAAATAAACGATGGATGGACTGTGTGACAGATGATGTGGCTAGAAAGGGAGTGACTGCCTACTAACACAACACACACACCCATGTCACAACACTTTTAATTTATTAGAACGGACACACACTTCCCTATTTTTTTTTATTATTCTAGCGTATGACACTCGTGGGTTGCAGCTGAAAATCAGCGTCAGGTGGTACACCTTGTGTTGTCATCTGACATTATGCTGAGCTGAGGCCCCTTTGGCATTATAATCTTTGTTTTCCGTATTTTTTAGTTTTAAGGTGTATTTTTGGTGCTGCAATGCCAATAAACGCATTTTCTTTTTTAATAGAGAACAATAGAAGAAAAAGACATGTTGCGCTAACTCTAAATAAAATGAAACGAGGGCAGGAAAATGATGATGATAAGCAATGCCAAGTATTCCTACGACTGTTTATAGAAAATCAAACAGAATAAATGCTGGATAGTTTTACATTAATTTTATTATTAAAAAACTCTTTTATACCTCACACATAACGTAGAAATCAGACACTTCCAAAAAACACAAAAACGTTCTCATAATCCCTCACCAATTAAAAGAAAAAACTTATTTAAAATACCAGCGCATTTTTACGCAAATCTCTGCAACCGTACTTTTAGCCGGGCCGGGCCAACGATACCCGTATATTTTGAAAGAACCGGCCCGCACATCCAGCGCTTTGTTTACACCCATGCATCCGTATTACCGGTTTAACAAAGAGAACAAAGTTGCATCCAGCTCGCGCTGGAAGAAAGCGCTGATTGTACGCTGGTTTGGCGTGGACCTACTTTTTAGAGCGAGGGAAAAGATGTCGTTCTCACTGGTTATATTTTTATGAAGATGGCGAACGATTTGTTAAACTTAAATGGAACATTACTGGATGATAAATGGCATGGATGGGGCCGAAAAGTGCGACCACGCATCGGTGAAGATACATAGATAGAATACTCTTTATTCTAAGTACAGATTAGAACACATAAGAACTTTTGAGAGCTAAATAGGGTGTTAATAGGGTGTTAGGGTGTTAAATCGCCCATTGGCGATCTTATCACTAAAAGCGATATTTTACAGACAACTTTTAGATGGAAGATAACAGGAATACGCATGATGCGGGCAGCGTGTAGGACAGATCATTGGGGCAGGCTTGACGGAGGCCTGTATATCCACAGTGGAAGTCATTCTGTTGATGATCCGAACATTCATATCGACGATGAACTACCAATATCTTCTATCTATTTTTTGAAAATTTCAACACAATAACATAGCAGTTTTTCTACTTAAAGGAGGTATTTGCAGCAAAATTTGCGAGTCATAATTTAGAAGTTATTTCTATTAGAGTTTAATGGGATAAATAGTCAAATATCGTATTAGGAGGTTTTGCCAGTACACACAAAATAGAATTTCACGTCGATTGGCATTAAAAACTAAAAATCGAAAAAAGGTAGTTAGGAGCTATTGGTAGTTCGTCATCGATATAGGATGACGCCCTATTAATTTTGTAAAATATAACATAACAAAAAATTTAACAATACAACAAAAAAAAATAACAAAAAATATAACAACAAAAAATACAACATAACAAAAAATATAACATAACAAAAAATCACGCTGTATTCTCCGAAGGGTTAGACAGAGGTGTTTATAATACACATATTTCGCCAGTTATGTTTAAGTTCCATGTTATAGGGGGAGTCTATTGCGATCATCAGTAGGGGAAGTCTATTGCAATCATAAGTATAGCATAAGCATAATCAATAATCAGCATATAGTGTGTACGAGGGAGTGGGCCGTAATCCACCACGCGGGCCCAGTGCGGGTTGGTGGATGTCACAAATCTTCGATTTTTTGGTTCTAAGACATCCCGGTTTCCTCACGATATTTTCCTTCACCGTTTTGAAAGCAGTGGTGATGAAATAAATCACACAAAGTAAGGTGCCTGCTTGGGTACAGCTGCGAACCCACGACCTTTAATTCGTAAGTCAGATTCGATACCACTGTGCCACCACTGCTCAACCGGATACAAATTCAGACTCCGGGCTGCTTCTAGGAACCCAATAATTACATAATTCAGTTCAGCTTCTGAGAATAATAATTATTATACAATGAAAACATGACCTAGAGTAAACATATTAAGTAAAATCTTGCTTTCAGGTATTATATAAATTCCCTGGAGTTTACGTAACTCCGTAGAAGAGAAGGCTACACTATAATTATATACCTACGTTCAACAATCAACCGGGTCACCCGGGTATCTAAGCCCCGTGTAATATCTAGCAACATCCGGTCGCAAGATGGCCGACCCGGACATCCGGAGCTCTCAGACGTCGCTACTTGGACCGCTCTATTAAAGTTGTTAAGTCGTTAATATTTGCTTAAAAAATGTTGTTAAAGATAACTAGTTTAAAATTTCGTTTAAGAAGAATTTGAGGGCTGTCTTAAGATTTCTACAACTTCTTAAACTCAAACTCAAAGCATTTATTTCAAATAAACCAATTACACGCACTTTTGAATTGTCAAGGGCTCGGTCAGTCAGAAATATGAAGCTAGTTGCCCCATTCCAAAGCGTAGTAGGTACCTATGGAGAAGAACGGACAAGAAACTCCATGGACACTCTTTTAAATCAAAATATGGTAATATCATTCATGTTGAAATTATGCATGTGAGAACAATGCAGAGCGTTAAAAGCGACCGTAATAAAAAGGCAAAAACAATTCAAATATTAAATTAAATTAAAATAAGCCATGGCAGCTAACAGATGACCAGTCCCTACTGACGGCGCCTGTTTACGAACATGACGCATAGATCAGCACCATTCAGCTCAATCATTTTGAAGGGAACCTAATGATCCAACACGAATTAGTTATTATATTATTCTTAGTGATAAGAACTTACTAATAAATAGGTCGTAAAAATCTTATTCAGATATAGTTCAACGGTTTTATTTACCGTGTCCCATTGGCACCCTTTAAAGCACATTTTTTTTTGCAGCTTTATACCATGATACTCGTAGGTATTTTTTTTTGTCTGAACGTTGGATAATTCTTCATAGCGTTGGGAAGAAGTTTAATCCCTACACAAAATACTCAACCATGCTACGAAATAAAAAAATATTTTTCCTGTTGCGAACCGAAAATAGCACGGTCGTAACACTAACCTATAAAAAACCGTACAGTTCCACATTTCCTTTCAAAAGCCAAAAGTCAATCGAAAACTGACTCGACTCTCACTCCACACTCATTCTATTTTCGATTTAAACAAAACACCGAATCCATTTTATCTACCTGGCAACATTCGGCCGTGTCATTCAACGCCTTTAAAAGTCGGTCGTAAAAATAAAAAACGGGAGTCTATGGACAATGGAGTTGGAGGTAATTTTTCACGCGTGTATAGAGTTATGTACGGTGTAAAGGCGCCTTTATACTGGTAGGGGGAAAATATAATTTTTATGTTTAGGAAATTGAGAAATTGCTACTCTTAGAAGGGAAATATTTAACTGATCCTCTAAAAACTTATTGTTATACTCACTTTTTTTAATTAATGAACCTATAAAAAAGTTTGGGCTTTTGGGCAAATGCACACTTTTTTTAATAAATGACCCTCTTTTTAAATGTTTGAGCCTCTTTTCTCGCAATTGGTCAAAGTCAAAGTCAAAACGTTTATTGCGAACTAAGTGTTACAATGTTGGTGTTATGTTATGTTAGTACTTATGACTTAGCAGCCTTTTTTTTGCTTTTTCAAGCATTGCAATTATCATTCGCCTGCCCTTATCATCCTAAATTAGCATGCATTAAACATTATTATTACTTAATTATTTTCTTTTATATTAATCCAATTAAATTGAGAAATGTTAGTTATTTCAGAATTAAATATTAATAATAATTAATTTAATACAATTATTCAGCAATATTAATGTCATTATTATGAATTATGAAGTTAAATAGGACTGTAGCGGCATCTACATTCGCCACATGCGAGCTACACGTCATAATGACGTCACGCAAAATCCTTCATCGCGCAAGCAGAGTTTACCGCGCAACTAGCATATATACAACATCTCGACATCAATCGTCGGGCAGTTGCCCACCAGACACAACACCCGTCTGGTCGGAGGATCCTCCCTTTTCCATAGAGTATGAGTGAACTTTACACCCTGTTCCTCATACCTCTATAGGACAGACTAAATCGTATTATTTGTATAGGACAGATCGCCAATTTTGTACATGAGAGAAAATCGTTATTTTAAGCTAGACTCTAGATATTCTTTTACTGAGTAGAAACATTTTTTGCTTAGGTATAGTTTTAGCCTTTTGCACGCCTTATAAGCGAAGCGCGTGAGGTATTGCATGCCTCATAAGCAAAGCGCGTGAGGTAGTGTTCTACTCTCGCCTTACAAAGAACAAGTAATTCCTTGCGCTAAAAATGTCTCTATATACGTCATATCGCACTTGTAGAATAATATTCACACACAAACGTCAAGAAAAAACACTAGATTCAAAATTCATGTTAGTTTCAAAAGACATTTTGCTATTTAAAATAATGAAAAAACTGTTTAAAAAATT
Source organism: Dryobotodes eremita (assembly GCA_917490735.1). Classification (NCBI taxonomy): domain Eukaryota; kingdom Metazoa; phylum Arthropoda; class Insecta; order Lepidoptera; family Noctuidae; genus Dryobotodes; species Dryobotodes eremita. The sequence continues at coordinate 19,233,061 of OU823257.1, forward strand.
ATTCTGTGGACGTCCGTATGTCTGTACTTATGGATCCTGGCGTGGTCACGATAACTCCCGAAAAAGTTAACTACTAATCGAGTCCATTTTTTTTTAAACGCTTCCGTATTATCGAAAACTAAGTCGTTTGGAAAATCACGGTCTAATTCAATGTAGTTTAATTGTAATTAGTAATATAATTTTTTATAGAATTGAATGAGATTATGAGGCGTGCACTTTTGGATTTTCCAATTTTTTTTGGAATATTTTTACTGATTTTTCAGTTTTAAACGTGTTGGGCGAAGTATATATTTTTATTGCCAGATAATATGGGCTATCACTTAACATTTTAATTCTTGTGGATGGAGCGCATCACCTCTTTTTATGGCGAGTGTTGACGTTGTGCGTATCTTCTACTTGAGTGAACTTGTCGATATTTTTAAAAACATATACGCAAATGTCAAATATGTATATTGACGGCAGAGTTAGAATCTGATATTTTATAAAGTATGGTTTGCAGATCTCCGTATTATCTATTTGGGCTAGAATTCTTATACACTTCTTTTGCATTATGACTAATTCATCTACGTTAACACTATTTCCCCATAGCATGACGCCATATCGCAGCCATGAGTATGCGTATGCGTGGTAAGCGGCCATATCTGTTTGTGTGTTAGTGCTTTTTTTATTTGAAAAAGAGCGTAAGAGAATCTGAGGGCCTAGACAAATGGCATTCGCTTCGGAGCGATTCTATTTCTACAATCGCTATCGTTTTCGCTAATGTTTCCAACATACGAATCGAAAACTAGCGATAACGCTTCTCAAAAAGTGCCACTTGGCTACGCATTTTTATAGAAGTAATCGTTCGACGCTAACATTGTTTAGCAAATTTATATGCGTTGACCTATGATCACGTGATATTTCGATAGCTTATGTCAACCCCATAATTTTTTTGGCTTTTCTACTAACGTCATCGCTAATCGAATGTTACTTTGGCTAGGCTCTCTGGAGAGTTTTGTTTTAATAATTATGTTCTATGTGTGACTTCCAGTTAATGGGTGTGTCAAAATGTATGCCAAGTGGTCTAAATGTATTAACTTCTTCTATCTGCGTGTTTCTGAATGTTGTTTTCAAATTGAGAGGTGGTTTTTTGTATGATCTAAATTGTAATATTTTAGTTTCATTACTATTAATCTCAAGCCAAGTATCTACAGTGTGGAGGGTATATTTTATTTGTAGACTAGGGTTATTTACATTTCCACATTTCATTAATATTGAAATATCGTCTGCAAATAATACTGGTAAATCGTTTTCTATATCCAATGATTTGGGAAGGTCATTAATATTGATTAAAAGTAGTGGGGATCCAAACACACTTCCTTGTGGGATTGAGCAAATAATTTGTTTTTCTTGTAATCTAACGGTTTTGATCTCATTTTGATTATGGTCGTAATTTTCAATTTGTACTATTTGTGTCCTATTATGTAGGTAAATATGATTTGAACCACGAATAAGCTGGTCCTCGTAGGCCTCAACCATATAGTTTAGTGCGTTATATGTCATAAAGAACCTTGTCGTATGCTTTTGGTCGCGGTAACTAAGCTAGGATACCCTGACCAAATGGGGTAGGTTAGTTTACAACCGTGACCAACCTATATCCAAGTTGGCCACAGTAACTTGGCTATTCAGTATTTTTAGATCCAAAAATAGGAATTAATATAGGTCAGCAGTGGTAGGTGAGCAGTTGCTGATGTAGCGGCATCTATAACACCACACGCGAGCTACGCGTCACACAGACGTCACGCAAAATCCTGTATCGCGCAAGCAGAGTTTACTCGTACCGCGCTACTAGCATATATACTCGTACAACGGCCCGACATCAATCGTCGGGCTGTTGCCCACCAGTCACGACACCTGTGTGGTCGGAGGATCCTAGTATGAGTGAACTATACACCCTGTTCCTCATACCTCTATAAAGGTTCACAAAAAGAGGCGCAATCATTATATTAGACGGTTCAATCACATGTTTAGGAGCGCAAAATAAGATTTTTTGAAGTTTGATTAAGTACATGCCCTTTTAGAATTCGAGTTTTTGAGATGATTCTGGTTTCTTTCCCGTCATGTGCTTTTCGAATGCCTATCCATACACAATACGTCATTTTCTTTTTAACTAAATTCAAAAAAGGAGGTTCCTACTTAGTGATTTTGTGTGATATCTTACCTATACAATGTTATTTGTAACTCGGCGTATTCCTTACAGGACGCCATAGTAGGGTTAAATGCAACAAATTAAGCACCAAATATTCTACCAAAATTCTAGTTTTTGAGTTATATGTTGTTGTTTTAGTATTTTTAAGAAAAATCCAATTTAAAAATGATTTACGACGCGACTATACTGGAATTTAAGTTAATATCATAGCTGGTACCGTAACAGATCTTAATTAATAATTAAAATTCAAAAAATGCCTAAAACTTTGGCAAAGATCACTAATTAAACATTTTGTTTTTCGTAATTTTTATTTTAGTCAGACAAAAATTACGAAAAACAAAACTGAATATTGGTAGAACATTTTTGGTGGCTCAATTTGTTGAATTTTAACCCTACTATGACGTCCTGCAAGGAATACGTCGATTTACAAATAACTCTGTATATTTGAATAATTGTTTTTTTTTGACGTAGGTTTATGAGGTTATTCTAACATTGATGATACTCTTCAGCTATATTCAACGAAAGTCCGCCAAGTAAAAAAAAATTAATAAATTTAAATCCAAGTATAAGAAAGTTGAGAGGCGTTATGGGACACCCGGTTGGGACGGAATTCGTTTCGCTTTTGCACACTTGGTAAATATGTGCTAGACCGAAAAAAGGGAAACATTTTGACCGTCACGACACTTTTGTACTACAACGTGCGATAAGGAACTTCGATGCAGAAACTCTTATGAAGTTTTTTATTGGGTAAAGTTATGGTTTAAATTAATTTTAAAAACACGTACACATAATTAAAATAGCATTCCATTAAATTAAACACAAAGCTACATCACTTTTTGCCAAATTATTTAATGAAAATGTTAATTGAAAATTGAACGTAATAATACCGCGGCATCCGGTGCTGAACGAATTTATTTCAAACAGCAATTATATTGAATTACAATTGTTTATTTAGAGAATCTATTTAATGTGTTCATTATTGGATTTCAGTTCATTGCTGTGTCTGATTTTAGATTTACGGATGTTAGTTTTCATTGCTTGTTTTACATAAATAAATCTACTATAGACCGATAAATAAAGATAAAATTACGCCTGTAGTCTCTAGGGATAGCCAGGGATATGGCGCACAGGCAACTGAAGGAACACGGGTGGGTTTTAGTCAGTAAAAGTCTGACACGCCCTTCCGCTCCACCCAGAGCGGGAGAGGTCATTTGATGATTTCCCACCAAAAACAAAAAAAAAAAGGGTTATGCACTTACATTTCGCTACTTACGCTTATGTCCCATTGTATAGGGAGCTGAATTTTTTGTCATTGTACCCAAGGGCAGATCTAGTATTTATTTCTGGGAGAGACACATGAACTAGACAGGTAAGGAAGTTCCCCATTAGTATTGAACTATCCTGTTTTTTATGTGTATTAATCTCCCAGTTTTTTTGTTTTACTTAAATATTTTGGGTGGCACGTGTCCCTGTGCCTCCCCCCTGGATCCACCCTTGATCAGCCGTACTCAAAACCGTACTGAGAATAAAAATACAGTAATCAATAAATAAATACTCCAGGCAAAAAAAAAAAAACGAATGACCTGTTTATTATGACATAAAGGGTGAATCTTTGGAATGTTAATTTCTTCAATAATAACTATGAACTTTTGAAAATTACTCTATTTTAGTAATATTTTCTGTAATACCATTAAATTAAAATAATCTTTTAAAGTTCAAATATTTTATGTCCTCTGGGACATAAAATATTTCGACCGCTCATGCGGTTGGCAAATTACGAAGAGTCATCTTAACAACGTTTTCACACGGCCAGGATAATTGCGCCCGTGTTCCGTCAGTTGCCTGTGTCCCAGAGCCACGGTAACTCTTTCGAACAAACCGCGACCCCAGCAGGCATTGGCCCTATCGGACCCCATCAATTGCTGCTAACATCTCTTTAAGGCGCTTGGAACGTAACGCGCCGTCGACCCGGCGACGGCGAGCTACCCATTGCTTGCCTTCCGCAAGCCCACATCTACGGTGGCCGGGAATCGGCTATCGATTTCCGACGCCCTGGGCGTCTCCTCCTGCGCGACTAGGGGCGTGAGGACGCAACGATTGCCTCTCTTTCTTCCGCTCCACTTCCTCCTTCGCGAGCATTACTGCTTTGCAGAAGGAGGTGACGGCTTCCCATGTACTCTCGCTTCGTACCATGGCCTGTACTAATCGAACCTGCTATTATTCCATTTTGCTTTCCTAAAAATATTATTGATCCTTATTACTTATTCCTAATATAATAAGTGCGCTTCTTTTTGTGACCCTCAAGTAATTCCTCGTTTGGGTAGTCAAGTAACTGCGACCAACTTGGATGTAGCGCTCGCTCGGCTCGCGCGAGGTTGGTCTCAGTTCTAACCTAACCTAACCTATTTGGTCGGGGTTTTCTAACCTCTCAAGAGTGGGCGGCCATCTTGCGTTTACCCGGGTACAAATGTGTCAATACACCCGGGTGGTACCGGGCGAAAATACAGGGTGTGTTTAAAATAACGGTATCTCGAAAGTTACGTATAGGAGCTGAGTCAAAGTTACATAAATGGAATCGTTATGAAATAAGCTAACACATTCGGTTCGAACACAAAAATTATAAAAAGAGGGTAGTTTGAGCGACCATACTATGGTTCCTACACAGATACGGATTTTTTTACAGGAACCGTATCATGGTTCGTCCACGGATGAAGTTAGTTACAACTTAGTTACAGCAACCAACTGTGACAAAATGTCAGGAAGTTAAAAAAAGCCTCAATTATTCAATGAAGGGTGCATCATTACAAGCGAAAAATGTTTTTTAGAGGATCAGTTAAATATTTCCCATTATGTACACACCCTAACGGCATATAACTATTATCTGGTGTTGCAAAGTAATAATGTTCTATTGTGAAGGAAAATTCGCCGTATATTGATGGTGACTCGCGGTTTTAATTCAACAACAAAATGTTATTAGGCACGTGTTTTTGTTACCCCTGCCAAATAGGACTGAATAAGTTTATTAACCTAAAAGATTAACGAGTCTTGGGCTTCGGTGGAAAAGAATTATATTTCTAGGAAATGTAGTTTTTCGCTTGGTAAATATAGTTGTTTCGAGACCTAAACAGTAATTTTGCAGGATGACCCATTGGCAGCGTTATTATTTTTTTTTTTAATTTACATTTTGTGGTATATTCTTATGATAAATGATTTTTTTCTGTAAGTAGGTTTGTACAAACACTTTTACACGTCAATCATATTTAAAAAAAATGAGGTCGGCGTTTCCTATCTGACTACTCTGAGATGAAAGGCCGAAACAAACTCAGAGGTCTCTTTTAAAGTCCAGACATAATCTTGGTCAGATCATGTGAACACCATGTAGATTTGTGTCAGAAATGGTCTAATGAGGAAAAACCACACAGAATGAGTGGACCTGTCCAGAAAGTGCACGCATTTGTCAGTAATCGTATATAGTAATGTATGTTCAATGATTATTACTTATAGCTAGATTTTAGCTTACTTCCAAGCGAGTACGTTTTCATAAAAAATAGAAGAAAAAAAAACTACTAAGTTTATCAACATTCCACAGCTGGATATAATTAATTATTGTGTTTCCATCTTAGTTTGCCGCATAACACTCGGTCATTGTTAGCTACATATGCACTTCCCAAAAACTGATTAACCCACTTTCCGACGCGAGGCGCCAAAACTTCGAAACAAAAGTTAGTATGGCTGTGTCATACTCGGATATGATCCGAGGCTCGGATACTCGGATACTCTCGAATATCTTCGGATAAATCCAATACACATTGTGATCCGACTTAGGTACAACTTGTTCCGACTACTCTTCAAGTTGTTACTTGATATCAACTTGTTTTGATAGACGCCTTGTAACACTTTGATGATTTTGGAACGGGTTCGGTGCTTGTATATTCACAAGCACCGAACCTTCCTCCTTTTCTACTTTTCCTTTTTTTGTAAGTAGTTGTTTTGTAACTAATGTGGAGTGTTTTGTTTCGTTTACAGGGGAAGCGCCAGAGTGCCCGCGAAATTCAAATTTTCTTAAGTTTTTTGCAATTTTCAGGTCAGTGTTACAAAATATGATTCGCGACCGTAACAAGTATGTATTTACAGAATTATAGTCATTAAAATCATCAATGAAAACCTCTAAGTTCATATAATCCTATTGATTGATATTTTATGAAATTGTATATATATTTTTGTATACTTATGTGTATTGACCAACAAGACATTATAGTGACCTTATTGGTGATGTTTTTCAGACAGGTCAGGTGCGTAGTACTCGCAACCGGCGTGCGTGTATGACCAGATGTATGAACGTAAACGAGTCAAAAGGAGTATGTAAGGACTGTAACAGGTGGCGTTCTGTAGTTTCTGCCTACCCTCATGGGAAGAAGGCGTGAGTTTATGTAGGTATGTACTTAGATTGTTATAGGTATGTACTTACATACCTACATAACATACTTATGTTATGTATATCGATACGATATCATTATGGTTGTGTGTGGCTAGCATAACAAGTGAGCGTTGCATAAGCACGATCGATGGGTGGCGACCACCTCGCCCTGTGCCTTTGTGAGTGATCTCTCATTTGCTTCTGAATATGCGTTTGACCGACACTAATACCGAAAGGACCACTTACCAGCATAATAAGTGTTCCTATGGGACCACAGACCACAACCGCACAATCAATTAAAATCAATCACAGTTTTTGGTTTTTACGTGTAGTTTTTTCCAATTTTCAAAATAATGTACACTGTGTTCTGTTCCGACGTCTGACGCAAAATGAGGAAGGAAGCAAAATGCCGCAAACGCACAATGGCAATGGAACTCAATACATCCAAGCAACATTGACACCGTGACAACTTTCTTATTGCTAAATAATTGCGTTGTTTATTTGACAAAAGGCATTTTAACACTAAGCTATATTAGTTTTAACCGACTTCAAATAAAGGAGGAGGTTCTCAATTCGACCGTATGTTTCTTTTTTAAAGTGTGTTAGCTCAAAACTTTTTCCTAGGTGAACCGATTTGGATGATTCTTTGAAAGCTGTTGCTTGTCATGTAGTCCCATATAAATTTGATCAAGTTCTGACCAGTAGTTTTTGAGTTATGTCTAATACTGCGTATTTTTTTCGCTTAGTTTATATTGATGATGTTTTAATAACTTCCTATCACTGTTATTTACATATCAAGTAGTGGAATACGAACGTGTGTGGGGTAGGTACCACAACTAAAAAAGTGAAAAATAACTTTAATTTCAGAAGTCGGTGGCAAAAAACGAAACTAGAAAACCAAAAACACCGACTTCCGAAATTAAAGTAATTTTTCACTTTTTACTGTTTTTGTTGTAAGTCGGTTGTTTTGTTTTGTAAAAAAGTTTTTGTTTAGATAACAACAATTTACACCTAAATACAATAACAATTTATACTTAAATACATCTACAACGTCCTACTGTCACCGTAGCCAAATATTCAAACCTTTTTTGTGGAGACAAAGGTTAAATTGTTCGTAGGTCAATAAACGTCGAACAGTAAAAAAGTTGTTAATGCGTACAAATTATTTCTGTGATGGTGGAAAAATATTTAGTTAGTGCGACAAGAAATTTCCGACAAAGCTTTTATTGTGGCTTTCTTGACATTTTTTTTTTACCCACGACGCAAAAATAGGGGTGTTATAAGATTGACCGGTGTGTGTGTGTGTGTGTGTGTGTGTCTGTCTGTGGCACCGTAGCTCTTAAACGGGTGAACCGATTTGAATGCGGTTTCGTTTATTTGAAAGCAGGTTTTCTAGCGGTGGTTCTTAGACATGTTTTATTAAAATCAGTTCAGCCGTTTCAAAGTCATCAGCACTTTTTAGTGTCGGGGTTTTTTTAATGTTACCTATAATTCTCATTGCAGAAACAGCTATATTGTGTTTAAAACAGACTGTCAGGTACTACACTGATAGAAATACACCTGTCTTTGCTTGCTTCCTCGACTTGTCGAAGGCATTTGACTTGGTTTGCTATGATCTACTGTGGAAAAAACTGCAGCAAGCGTCAGTACCTGACGAACTGATCCGTATCTTTCAATACTGGTACAACAATCAGGTCAATGTTGTTCGATGGTCGGGGGCTTATTCGACCCCATATAGGTTGGAGTGCGGCGTGAGGCAGGGGGGGCTAACCTCACCGAAGCTCTTCAACCTGTATGTAAATGCGCTGATAGAGAGGCTCAGCAGCACGCATGTCGGTTGCCATATTGGAGGTGTGTGCCTAAACAATATCAGTTACGCTGACGACATGGTGCTGCTGAGCGCCTCTGTCTGTGGTTTGTCAAGGCTGATTGGCATTTGTGAAAAGTATGCTGAAGAGCATGGTTTGTTTTATAACACGAACAAGAGCGAGTGCATGGTCTTTCCAGCCGGGGGGGGGGGGGGGTGTCCTGATGATTACTTACCGGGAATTAAGCTCAACGGATACCCACTTAATAAAGTTGATACGTTTAAGTATCTTGAACATTTTTTAACCTCTGGCCTGGAAGATAATGCAGACATTGAAAGGGAACGTAGGGCGCTGTCTGTTCGTGCGAATATGATAGCCCGCAGATTTGCTCGGTGTTCGAGGGGCGTCAAAATAGCCCTATTTAGGGCATTTTGTACGTCCTTTTATACTGGCAGTCTGTGGATGGATTATACGCAGAAACAGTACAGCGCTCTATGCGTCCAATACAACAACGCGTTCAGGGTGCTTTTGGGGCTGCCTCGCTTCTGCAGCGCGTCGGGGATGTTTGCGGAGGCGCGTGTGGATTGTTTCCACACAATCATGCGCAAGCGGTGCACATCTCTGGTGAGTAGGGTACGGGCCAGCCGCAACAGTATCCTGAACGCTTTTGCTGAACGTTTTGACTCTCAGTACGTGAACCACTGCTGCATGGTTCACGTACTGACTAAAGTTAAGATATTATTTTAATTTTGTTTATAGTAATGTATATTTTATGTAATGTAATTGATTAATAATTTTTTATTTAGTTTAATTATATGATCCAAAGTTGATTGACATAAATAAATTGCAATGCAAACACTGTTGTTCTAATAAAATGTACCGTTTCGATTAATGCACGTCATTTATTTTAATCGATCCCTCCGAAAATTATTCATGGGCTGCCTTACTAAGCTATTTCATTGCAAGCTAGGGCTAGAGCCTCCCCCTAGCACGAACGCGCGACGTAAACGTAATGTAAATTAGAACGATGTTAGAATCGATAAAACAACTACATATTTTCTAGCATTTTGGTTAATTTTTTTGCTACAAGCAAAACTAGTATCATCCATATATGTGTGACCTAAGTAAATAATAATAATGAAATGTAAAATATTAGTTATTGACTATCAATAAAATAGCACCAAATTACTATAAAAGATGCCCGTCGTCGTTCAGTAGGTGTTTCTATATATATTTTTCATTTCTTTTTCCTTTTTTTTGATAAAATAGTCAGACGTGTCCACAAAATGTTAAAAATACTCTTATTTTTCTATATGGATATTATTAATGTATGATCATCATATACTACTACCACTACTACCACTATTACTACTTAGTACTACTACTAGTACTACTACTATTACTACTTAGTATATTATTCCGTTGTTGCTAAATGTACCTCTTTTTTTTTTGTAAACAGTAGTCAAGTGTTTAAGCTGATAACTAGCGCTTAGCAAGACGCTAGGGGACCTAAGCATAATGCTGACGCTTAAACCTTTTGCTTTTGGTATTACAGTTCTGTGTATGAGCCTACTACGTAATACTAGAGACAGTAAACGCGTTATTCTATTCTTTTCTATTCTCTTCTAAATAATATGTGCAAAACGAGTGCAGGCACGTGCCATTTTCTGCCTCATAATGTGTTATTTTATATCACATTATTTGTTGTTAAATAATTACAGATTATTAATGACCTAAAATCGTAATTTGGATGCAAAACAATATAAAATAATTTTAACTGTCAAGCGCGCAATAATAGCGCCATAACCACCTAGTGTTTAAAAGAGCGTGCCGCCATCTTTACGAGCTCAGTTCCTATATAAAATCATGGTATAATAATATACTCCGCCAGTTATAGCATTCCGAGACACAGTGGTCACGTGGGTGACACAAGCCTACGTTTTCACCGCTGTGTTACCAGTAGTGTGTAAAAATAACTCCCCAAACGCCTTTATTACCTGTGTGAATCCGATAAAACAATGAGGTTTTAACTAATAATTACGTTGGTATATGTTTAAATCGAAATGTTTCGTTTGATTAGAAAAACGAAACGACAATTTAAATGCCTTATTTTTTTTTTACTGAATTGTGACTGAAAATGTTTCCATAATTCGTGTTTTGTTCCAATAAAGTGGCAACTGGATAGTGACGTAAGCATGTGTCACTCCCGGAGTGCCAGACCTCGTTTTTTTAGACCATGTATAAAATGTACTCTGTGGCCCAGTTCGTGTTTATCATTCGTGGAGTTATCATCACCCGCTACCATTAAATATGTTATTATAAAATAATAATAACAATTTATATTGCAAGACTATGAATGTTTTTGTAGTAAATAAAACAAAATATATATGAACTAGTATTTTATTTTACAGGAGTATTTTCAAAATTATGTTACGATTGGTCCGCGCGTTCGCGCTAGGCCTACTGATCCACAACAGCTAGTATGTCAAAATCCTCTATACCAAGTCATATGCAAATGTGCGTTTCATACTCCGGCGGATTGCTTTCAATGGAGTTCTGTATCTACTTGCTCGTTTGTAGGCGAACCCTGGGTAACACATTGTTATTCCTATTGTATTTGTTAGAAATCCATCGATTGATGATTTGTATGGAAATGCTTGCGTGTATTTCCAGAATACCAGCGCTGCGACACTTATTTTTTAAATGTCGCAGCATCATGCTGAGATAGGGGCCTTTTGGCCTCGTACAGCAGGCTTAGCATGACGCTTTCTATTTCTTGGAAGACAAGACATAGCTATTTCTATACAAAGTGACATTTCGTTTCTCTATTTTTGATATCGCACCGTAAAAATCCTTCTACAATCTGTCATTTTGTCTTTCGTTTTTTCCGATCGCTGTCAAGGTCTTTTTATATGTAGACTATTTCAGAAGAAAGTTTTCTATCGCAAACGTCAAAATCACACTGACAACTGACAGATGTCTAAGGTAGTGAAGATAATTTGATTTTATAATCGCCATGCTAAAGACAGTAAAAAACTTTTTACTCGACGGCCCCAAAGTATAAAAATGAAATGGAAAAATGGAATTTTTCACATTTTGTATGGAAAATATGAAAAATTATTACCTACATGTTTAGTTACAGGGGGTATACAGGGGGTCGAAATTTTCATTATTTTTGCGATAGGACACACCGTTTTCGAGATATAAGCAAAATAAAAGAAAAACGTGAATAAACTACTGAATTTCGTAAAAAGTGCAGTTGACTCTTTCTACTTTGCTGCCGTCGTACTGTCTTCACGGAACGTCATTTTTGTCTATTCTTCCGTCAACAAAACCCGTTTCTATAATGGTCATGCTACGCGTGCAGGACGTTCTGTTGTTATTTTCATGTTATTTTTTTTTTTATGAGTTTGTTTAGTTTAGTTTGTGATAATCCAGTGCGAGTCCTAATAAATACTTTTCATTTTTTAATTTTTTATTGGATTGGTTGTGTAAGATTTGGTCTAGTATAGGTTTAATAATCGTAGATGTTGAGCTTCTATACTGTCCAAAAAAAATAGCAAGCCGATGCTGTCGAGCTGGCGAAGTTTTAGAGCAACAAAATTTGATACGCCGTTGTGCCATCGGCTCGACGAAGAAGAAGGATTTCTTGTTTAAGTTTTGCGCTCACCGAGTGAAAACTAAAATTCTATGTACCTTAGTTTGTGTTTTACCTCACTTATTTAACAATATACCTGATTTTTCATGCATTTTTCCGTGCAGTTATGTCTTCATAGAATCCTTCTACGTCCGGGGAGCTAAAGACTTCGCCGCTGTTTCCCAGGTGTCCACAGCATAATATATCATTATGAATTCGGAGTCCCTCTGGATCCAAGATCACCGGTCCCTCTCCGTGTTATCCTTAAACCTGTCTCATGGGAACTAGTCATTTCCTCTAACAAAAGTTTACATTGTTCCTGCTTTAGGATGCTTGAGCTGGTACGAAATGTACTAACAGACTATAACGTTTTATAAGACTAGCATATTATTAAGGGATTCCGTCAATGTAGCTCGCGAAATTCAATATTTCTTACTCTTTTTGCTTTTAAATTACGTTGTATGTTTATCAAAATTGAATAAACGACAACTATGATAAAAAACTTCAAAATAGTTTTTTTGGTATATGTATCATATATACTTTCATATGCATTTAGTTAAAAGCACACAGACATTAGAAACATACACTTCAATTTTATTGATTTTTATGTATTGTATGTATGTATGTATGTATGTATAGACTAAATTGTAATCATTTAAAACATCGATATAGCTCTCGAAATTACATATATTTGCTGCAAATATTTCGTGAAAATAATTATGACATTGAAGGAATCACCTTAAACACACTTCATTCTAGTCAAACCTTAATTGGGCTTCGTCGTTTTAATACATAATTCGAACTTAAGGTGTGACCTTCAAACTGCGTTAAGAGTACTTCCACTCACTGAGATCCAATCATGATGTAATTGTAAATACCTAAACAATACCATACGCAAAATACGCACTTGGACGTGGAGTTTCACCAGCTCGTTGTACAATACAATAGATTATCTACAGTATAAAATTATGCATACAGACAGTGATACGGAGCAGTGCTGGCCTTGTGGTAGCGGATACTAGGCCGGTGCTTTACTTTGTGTAATTTATTTCATAACCACTGCTCTCAAAACGGTGAAGGAAAACATCGTGAGGAAACCGGCATGTCCTAGAACCAAATATTCGAAGACATGTGACATCTATCAACCCGCACTGGGCCTGCGTCGTGGATTACGGCCCACTCCCTCTCACAGAAACGAGGCCTGTGTCCCAGCAGTGGGAACATTATAGACCGATTATGCTATACTGACACCTCTATTAGATACACTTCGCAATAAATTGAGGATTCATACTTCAAACTTGATTAAATTATGTATCTAATATCTAATACGAAGTCCGTATGGTTGTTTGTACACACCGCATCGATATTGGCGTAATAAACTTGAGATACGAGCAAATATTATTGAGGTACCGTTCTTCGGGACCTACTAGGGCGCAATATCATCTTATTTGTAATAGAAATTGATTTGTTAGGCAAAATATTTTTGATATAAAAAAGTCATGGTGGATAGGAATTAGTCTCCACTTCTTGTGCACCGGAGAATGTAGGAAAATGGATAGTTTTGTTTTTCTTTCTTTTTTGTATTTCTGTGTTTTTCTCTGCGTCGCGTGTTTACCGCAATTAAACGTATTTTCTTTCTTTCTATAATTACGTATTTTGTAAGTTGCCTCGTTGGCTTATTAGTGGGCGCAAGCGCCACAGCTGAGCATGAGGTCATGGGTTCGATTCCCGGGTCGGGCAAACTGTTATTGGGTTTTTCTACCTGGAATTTCTCCGGAGTCTAGATTTGTGCTCGGCTGATGACACTAGGCTCGCCCCCTACGAGCGAAATGTGAGTGTACTGGTACACCTCTGCCCAACACTTCGGCGAAACAAGGCGTGAAGTTATGTTATGTTTATGTTAGCTCTCAGTCAACCTAAAAAAACTAGTGACATATTCTGAAAAAAGAAACTGGAACTGAAAATGGTCCAAAATCAGCAGCACATAGAGAAAAACGTTGGGATCAATATTGTGTCGTATTTATGATGCCTTACCTTGTAGCAAAACAATAGCATTGCAAACTATTTTTTATATCAACGTTACCTACTGCAACAAGTAATAATATAAAACGTTTATTCTCTCTACACAAGTTATGAATTTAATGCTAAACTTTGACAGTAGTAATTATTCTTCGCTTCAAATATATCTCATTTAAAAAGTATCCGACACCAAATACCTTGAAGGTAGCATACAAAATTTCAGACGAAATTAATTTAATTAAGAGTAAAAATATCGCATTACAATTAAAAGAATATTTATTCCTCACTTTAAGGCTTGTTTACACGAGGCGAGTTTCTCGACCATCGGGAGGCGGAAATGTCTATGCGAGATTTGGCCGGTTTCTTTTTCTTCCTTTATTTGCTTTTACAGAAGCGGGCATAATGCCTTGGCATTCTACTTGTAGTTGTACTGCTTTCATACTGATAATTATGTATCAGTCAAATTAGTTATCAGCCAATATAATTTGCAATTTTCCCCAGTTGCATAATTAACAAAAACAATAATGCTTTTTTATTATTCTCTCTTAAATTTGTAGGTTCTGCTTTTACTTAATTACGATTTCAGACTTATATTATGTAATATCTTAACTCTAACCATTTTGTTAATTACCATGTCCTCCCCTTGGCCGGGTGATCTGTAACTGAGGACCTCAGACACTTTTCTCTATTTAAAATTGCGCATTTTATTCACTAGTGCTTGTAAAACATATGATGTTGTGATAAAAAAATATTTATTATTACGATTATTATTCCAGAAGCGAGGCGATTATGGTACTCATGCGTTTACACTCAAGCGAGAAACAAAAACACGAATATGATATAATGTCACTCGAGATTTCTCGAACTGTGATTATTCGGGCGCAGACGCTGTAAATTTTTAAAGCCAATCCGATTCTCTACTTTCGACATGCACGTACGTATAGGTACTGTTTACATGGATCAAGTATTTTAATATATTTTCTATTATCGAGGCGAAAAGAGCTGCTCGTGTAACAGACCCATTACATTTGTAATGAAAGAATGGATTTCACAATTTATAGGAGACTCCGAAGTCCATTGTTCGGGCAATATCTGATTTCAATTAAAGTTTCAATATATGGTAATGAATCATTGGGAATATTGTAAAAGCTGGACCGTTTCATTATTAATTCCTAGTTGAAAGTTAAGGGCGATGTTACTGTTTGTATTGTTTTTGAGTTTTAATTCGTGTGTTGAAAAGTTTGATTGCTTTTTTCTAAGTTTTAATTGATAGAGAATGGGTTATTCATTTTTTTGTTAGTTGGTAACTAAGTATCCTATTTAATAATACTAAAATAAATTTAACTTCTTAAATCACTTTTAATTTTGATTGAATGCCATATAAAACGACAGTTTACGTACTTCAAATCAACAGTTTTTCTTTTGCTTTTAATAATTATTTGTAGTGGCATCTACAAACGCCACATGTGAGATACACGTTACACTGACGTCACTCAAAATCCTGCATCGCGCAAGCAGAGTTTACCGCGCAACAAGCATATATACAACGTCCCGACATCAATCGTCGGGCAGTTACCCACCAGACACAACACCCGTCTGGTCGGAGGATCCTCCCTTTTCCATAGAGTATGAGTGAACTTTACACCCTGTTCTTCATACTACAAACTCAACTTTATTACACAGTGTAGTAGCAATCGAGACTACAAACATACAAAAGTTCAAAAATGTATTATAAAAAATCGAACTGTCTCTCCCTTAAACAGAGCCAGCTGGTAATATCGAAAGAATCGCCGGAACATATCGAGTGTTAAAACGGCGGCCATTACCATTCGTGTGAGATTGACTCTGATACCTGCGATGTTACGTAATTGCTTCTAGCCGGGAGCCGCCATGTTTGATCGATGGAGCTCCGATGAATATTTTGTGACGTCACGTTTTTATTCAATAAGGATGTGGGATTGGTGTTTTCGGGAATGTTAGTTTGAATTTGGAATGAAAGTGTGTTGTTTTTTTTTTTTTTGATCGGCGTTCTCCTTGCAAGTTTCACCCCACATGATATTCCTTGTTCGTCCCACATTTTGTTCCTTTTTGGCCCAGAAAATCATTTGTTTTTATTCATGGTTGTTTTTTGTTACGTCAAAAATTATGAAAAAAAATAAACTTACTAGTGCGCGTTGTTTTATGGTCAGACATAATATTAAACAATTATAACATTTGAGCTTTTACAAACTTTTTTATTACTGGTACATAACCTATCAGTTGCTTACAACAACCCGTAGTTTTAGTTTAGCTTACACGAACCTTGGATGTCAAAGTATAAATGATTTTATTTCTGTAAGTAGGTTTGTACAAACGCTTTTACACATCAATCATTTTTTAAACCTAGATGAGGTCGGCGTTTCCTATCTGACTACTCTGAGAAGAAAGGCCGAAACAAACTCAAAGGTCGCAGTCTCTTTTAAAGTCCAGACATAATCTTGGTCAGATCATGTGAAGACCATGTAGATTTGAGTCTGAAATGGTCTTTTGACGAAAAACCACACAGAATGAATGGACCTGTCCGGTCAGTGCACGCATTTGTCAGTAATCGTGCAGCTCATCTCAAAACTTAAGGAGCTCAACGATTCGACGAACAATACCAAAGAAAGGACATATGGGTGGGCCGCATAAATTACTCAAACTGCCAGACCATGATAAAAACTAATTAAAAGTATATGGTAGTATACGGTGGACAACAAAAATACTGTCATATTGTGGCAAAAATCGTCACAGCGTAGACAAAAATTAAAAAATAGGTAAGCTGTACCAATTAAAATTAATAAGCCTTGTCTTAGAAAATCACTGTTAAAAAAAACTTTTAAGGGACGCCAAAGTTCCCTTGTTAAAATAATTTTTCCCATTTTTTTAACGTTAATGATGAAGCCTTGTTTCAAAGTTAATTCGCTTAGATAATTAGCATAGAACAATTTTATTAATTAGCTGATTGATCGTGATATTGTGAAGGTATTTTTACCAATCTATTTTTTTATGTTTAGGTACCTACTAATAATTTTGTAAAACGAGGATAATTTGTGAAGTTGGGAGCAAAGAAATCAGTGTTTAGTAATAGATGTGGAGTAATAAGGTTTATCTAGGAACATTTTGTATGTAGTGCTACCAAGCAAAATTGTTGTGTTGCAGTGAGGCTATGCAAATAGTAGATTGTTATAAAAGGGGTAAAATGCCCCATTATATACCAGGTAGTAGTAGAAATCGAGAACTAATGGGTTTTTAAAAAAAGTTTTTTTTTTAACCTTTTTAGTTGTGGTACCTACCCCCCAGACACATTCGTATACCACTACTTGATAAGTATATAACCGTAACAGGAAATTATTAAAACATCATCAAAATAAACTAAGTGGAAAAAAATACGCAGTATTAAGGATAACTCAAAAACCAATGATCAGAACTTGATCAAATTTAAATGGGACCACATATGAAGCACCAGCTTTCAAATAAAAAAGAACTATCCAAATCGGTTGACCCAGAAAAAAGTTCTGAGCTAACACACATAAAAAAAGAAAACAAAAATACAGTCGAATTGAGAACCTCCTCCTTTTTGTGAAGTCGGTTAAAAATAAATTATTAACAATTCAATTTGTAATTAGAAAACAATTAAAAAAGATTTCGCGCCAATGCCTTCTTTTTTATTTCTTCTGTAGCCGCAAGGCAATGCACGTATTCTACCGAAGACATCGCCGCTTTTAGTTCCATTATCAAAAATAAAATGTTCTTTTTTTATGAAACAGTAATAAGTCGAGTCTTTATTCATTTTTGAATTACTTATGAATAAAGACTTTTTCGTTTTTGTAGGCTCGTTGGTAACAGACAAAAAGTAAAAAAATATAACTTTTTCCCCTAGAGCAAAATTTGCTATTTTATCCCCGCTCTGGTAGGCTACAATGACGGACTTTTTGAGCTAGAGGAGTAAAATAATACTTTTCTACTCACAGAACTGGTGAAAGTCGTCAATTATCGCTATGCTTGGGGTAGGCCCATGTCCAGCAGTGGACGTCTTTTGGCTCATATTCCTAATGATCCTGACGATGATATTAGTCGTATTTATTTAGAAGAAACGTATTTGAAGTTCGATGCTAGAGGCGTCAATATGCACTTGTGATCAGGTAGGCCGTTCATCCGTTTACCAATCTATATGAAAAGCATTTTCTTATTAAAAACATAAGCCTAATTTACATAACATCACGCCTGTATTCCCCGAAAGGTTAGGCAGAGTTGCATCTATAGTACTCCCAGATTTGGCCAGTTATGTTTAAGTCCCATGTAATAGGGGGGCGAGCCTATTGCCATCAACCGGGCACAAACCCAGATTCTGAACTGTCCGAGAAGTTCCAGATGGAAAAAACCCAATAACACTTTGCCCGATCTGGGAATCGAACCCAGAACCTCATGCTCAGCAGTAGCGCTAGCCACCACACTGGACCAACGAGGTAGTCAAGCCTAATTAGACCGAAGCTCAGGCCCATTCAATCAATGAGACCTGGACTTAGACCGAACATTAGCAATAAATACATTCGCGCCGGGTCTCAAATTAGGTTGATGTTTGTAGGCTATTCATTCAGGCACACTCTGCGGGTCCACTTGTGACGTAAGCTATGTCATTGGGATGTTGGAAGATGGTTGGATGTGGTAACTCTACCGTCAAAAACTATCTCGCTTTGAGTGGTAGAAAAAGAAGGTTTGTTAAGGGAAAAAATGCTTGTTAGATGGTGGTCTTCTTTTTTCGTATTGGCACGAAAATTTTATGAGAATAGCTCATTACATAACATCACGCCTGTAATTCTCAAAGGGAGGAGACAGAGGAGTCCCTATGAAATAATTCAAAGAAAAAAGGAAGTTATTTTTTTTTTTTTCGTTAAGCCTGTAATTCCCGAAGGGTTTGACAGAGGAATCCCTGTTATATAAACCCTATATGCATGGTCCTCATATGGCCTGACCAAGATTATGTCTGGATTTTAAAAGAGACTGTGACCTCTGTGTTTGTTTCGGTCTTTCTTCACAGAGTAGTAGGATGGGAAATACCGAACTCATGTATTTTTAAAACATAAGTTATTTTTAACGTGTATAAGTGTTTTTTTTACACCAATTTACAGAAATAACTACACATCAATAGCGTCTAGGGATCAAGCACGTTTTTGCTAGTTACTAAAAATCTGGATTTCTAATTACATTTTTTGTAACTCCTATGGAT
Organism: Dryobotodes eremita; assembly: GCA_917490735.1. Lineage (NCBI taxonomy): Eukaryota > Metazoa > Arthropoda > Insecta > Lepidoptera > Noctuidae > Dryobotodes > Dryobotodes eremita. The sequence continues at coordinate 19,252,378 of OU823257.1, forward strand.
ACTTTTTTAGTAAATTTCGTCATTTGAAAAGGGAATAGTTTTTGAATTTCGGTCAAAAGATGGAAATCTTCTGTCAAGTCGTATTTCTATATAACCCTGCAACGGGTTTGATGCCAAATCAGTAAAATTTCTGCCATACTTGTGAGTGGAATCAATACAAAAGAACATTATTATGGGGAGAAGACGTCATTTGAGCCGAGGACAAAATATCAGAGCCGTGGGAATGTTGGAAGCTGGTTCTCGGCAACATGCTATGGCAATCGCTCTGGGATCTACTACGCATAGTGTTACAAGTCGAATTGGAGATGTTACCGCATCACCACAATACATGTAGACAAGACCGTACAATGACCGCGACGATGTTGGTTACTTGGCTTCATAGCTCTTCAGGGATGTTAATAAGCGATTAAACCATAAGAAATCGCTTGCATGAAGTTAATCTCCGTTCCCAAAGGCCGCTACGTGTAGCACCTATTGAGCCCCGCAATCGCAGAGCCCGTTTACAATGGGCTCGTGAACACAGAAATTGGGCAGAAGAAGAGTGGCGTTTTGTGTGTCTTTCTGTCGAATCTAGCTTTGGTATGAGGCCAGACACTTGACGTACACGGTATTAAAGGACCCCTGGATGCCAAGAACGTTTAAAATCATGCCAGGAAACCTACAGTGGTGGAACAATCGTGATATGGACAAGCATTTGGATCGGCGGAAGAACCAAACTGATTTGGATCAGAGGCAATCTCAATGCTCAGATTTACGCTGAAACGATTGTATCAGATGTTGTCATTTCTTTGCGGATCCAAATTGGTGCTTAATTTCTGCTTATGCATGATAATACACGTCCACACATTGCCAAAGTAGTTGCAAACACACTTACCGCGTATCAATATCCTTCCATAGCCTGCTCAATCGCCAGACTTGAATCCTATTGAGCACGCATGGGATATGCTTCAAAGAAGAGCTCTGCCAAATATGGATGCCGTACACACACCAGAAAATATTTTTCGCCTGTTACAACGGACGTGGGCGGCCATTCCGCAACGTGATTTGGATGAACTCATGTTGAGTATGCCGAATCGCTGCGATTGTGTTAAATGCGTTAAAGGTGGAAATACAGACTACTAATTGTTTATTTTACGTAATCAAAATCTTGAAAATCTTTTATTTTTATCATTTTATCACAGTTTAATGTCAGGATTAACTAAGGTGAAAACTCCAGCATAAGCAAAAATCTCGAAGTAAGAAAGAAAGAAAGAAAATACATTTATTTGCGGTAAACATGACGCAAAGAAAAAACACAAAAATACAAAAAATAACGAGTTGGGGAAAAATATGCGTCACATTCACGCAAAACGGCAATCGAAGTCTTTTATTAATGCAAAATCAGAGAGTACTTTTTCGATCTACACGTACGAAAACATTTAATTTAATCAATCTAAATATACATTTTTATTTAATTTCAATAGGACTATATATATTTTGTTTATTAAATTTTTATCCCTAGACACACGTGATGTGTGTATATTATTATTATTTATCATTTACCACCCACATTCTGGCAGTAATAGCTCTTAATTTGGTCAAATATATTTTTCAGTCAGAAATGTGGTAACAACCCACCAACCCACACTGGGCCCACGTGGTAGATTACAGCTGACTCTGTTTCAAAAATAGAAGGCCTGTGTCCTAGTGGAAACAATGTAGTCTGATTATAGTATGCTTATACTAATCTGGTAGAGTTGCTGAATCTCCAGTGTGCACCAAACGTTTAGAGATCACCAGTCATGGAGGCTATTTGATGACGACATGTAGTCATATAGGTATGGAAAATGAAGATGCTACGTCAAACCTGTGGTGCCAATTTAATAGACCCACACTAATATTATATTATTGTTCGTAGTATGCCTACCTACTAGCGCCTACCTACCCTTAAATGAGAGGCATGATAAAGATTAAACGAAAGTATATTGCGACAAAGATTTATAGTGATACATCGATAGGCAGAAGTTAAAGTTAGAAAGGAAACGATTTTATGCAAGATGGGTTACAAGATGAAGTTTGTTAGGTTAGCGATATGAAAAATGGAATCATGCAAGCTACATGGAAATATGCGGTAGCGAGCCAAAGCACGGAGGGTTCGCGTCGAGGGCTTCTGGCTGACTTCGCGCCAACAAGAAGTAAAAGGGTAAGTAAGCTAGTAGGTAGGCATACTATGAACAATAATATAATGTTAGTGTGGGTCTATTAAATTGATGCCACAGGACCCCCTTACGAACAAAAGGGCCGCTTTATTTATATCATTTAGGGACCTTCACTTTGCGTCCTGAACGAGTAGTACGCATTGGTCGCGCATCTTGTGTCTCATGGCCATGTGTCTCAATGCCATCATGCCATGCATATGCGGGTTTTAATCTGTCAATTGATACCTTGACGGTTTTGTTATTTAGCACTATGTCGAATGTCTTTGGACTTCTTGTAATGACCTTATGACGGCCACTGTAAGGTGGTTCTAGCGATCCACGAAGCACATCTTGGCGTTAGAACACATGCAAAGTGGTTTGTAAATCCTTGTGCTCAAACACAGCATAGGGTGCTGTGACTGGTCCGATGTTGGAGGCGGGCGTAGGTTTCACATTCTTTGTCGTAAAGTACTGACAAAATCTGGGTAATCAAACTTGTCATTTGTTGTGGTGTAAAACTCACAGTGGACTCTTAACTGCTCTCTAAACACCAATTCTGCTGGTGAACATTGCAAATCCTCTTTGCACGCTGTCCTTAATCCTAAAAGTACTATGGAAAGAGAACTAACGTAATCCTTTGTACCATGAGACATCAGAGCAGCTTTGAGCATGCGATGTAAATGCATGGAATACGTTTCATGCCGTTGCAGGCTGAATAGGTACTCTGTTGTCTTTGTCAACTTGATTCCATACGTCTTTGCAAAATTTTGGAATAAGTGTGATTGAAATTTCACCTTGGTCCGTTATTACCTTCTTCGGGCAACCATACCGAGCAATCCACTCCAACACAACAAACGCCTTCGTCACAGTCTCTGCTGTCATGTCGAGAAGTGGAATCACCTCAGGCCATCTGATATAACTGTCAATAATAGTAAGACAGTATTTAAAATTGGAAGATATTGGTAGTGGTCCAATTAGTTCCATATAAACCTCTGCGAAACGTACATCTGGTACGTCAAATTTACCAAGAGGCGATGTGGTATGCCTTGTTACCTTAGACTTTTGTCACGAAATGCACTCTCTAACCCGAGCGCGAACATCTTTCCTAAGGGAAGGCCAAAGAAAACGTTCACTGACCATTTAATGGATGCCTTCGCGCCAGGGTGACTTAGGCTGTGCAACATCTCGAACACACTGCGTCTCTGGGTAGCTGTCACGAAAGGTCTGTGTTTTGCCAAAGAAACACTACAATAAATATTTACTTCAGAATTTGGTACTTGCACTAACTCCAGTGTCAACGAATGGTTACCCTTCAGTAGCTGTTGTAGCTCTGGATCAGTACGCTGCGAGGGCAAGCTCTATGAAATCCACTGGCGCAGTGACTGCCTCAATCCGAGACAATGCATCGGCCACCTGGTTGTCCAGCCCGGAAACGTGCTAGATGTCAGTAGTGAACTGAGAAATAAAATACAGTTGATTAATTTGTCTTGGTGAATGTTGTTGGTCTTACTTTTTAAATGCACATATCAGCGGCTTATGATCGGTGTAAAAAGTGAAATGTCTTGCTTCTACCATATGCCAAGAATGTTTGATAGCCTCGTATATTGCGAGGAGTTCGCGATAATAAGCGCTGTATTTCTGCTGCGTGGGGTTCATCTTCTTCGAATAGAAATTTAAGGGCTACAAGACGTTATCCACCCTCTGCTGTAGTACAGCTCCTAGGGAAACATTAGATGCATCTACTACCAGTGCAAGCTGCGCATCGGAAACTGGGTGAACCAAAAGTACTGCATCTGAAAGAATATGCTTACAACACTAAAAAAAACTGATAGCTGGGAAGTCCACTTCACTGGTTTCGATCCTTTCAAGCCTGAGCCTGCCAATAAATCATTTAGTGGGGTTTGTAACTCTGCAGCATTTTTCATGAAAAGCCTATAAAAATTGAGCATCCCTAAAAATCTTCTCAAGCATCTTATAGTCTGACGTTGTGGGTAATTCTGAATAGCCTTCACCTTATCCTCTAACGGGCGCACTCCTTTTGCTAAAACAGAATAACCAAGCAGAGTTACCTGAGGCTACCCAAAATTGCACTTAGCTAAGTTAATAATGACTCGGTACTCCTCAAAGCTGGCGACCAATTTCCGTAGATGTTCTTCATGCTCCTGCTTACTTCTAGAAATTGTTAAGAGGTCATTGATGTACGAAAAACAGAAGTCGAAGTCACGTACCAATCCATCTATGAAACGTTGGAACGTCTGTGCCACGTTTCTTAAACTAAATGACATAAAAGGGAATTTAAACAACCCAAACGGTGTCGTGATGGCGGTCTTCACAATGTCTGTTTGAGTAACTGGAATCTTTTGGTAAGCCTTGACTAGATCTACGACTGGTAAAATAGTGCTTCCATGTAAATGCTGTGCAAAGTCTTCAATGTGACGTACCGAGTATTTATCTGGTACCGTCCTCGCATTCAGTGCACGGTAATCACCGCAGGGTCTCCAAGTGACGACGTGCTTGGTTACCAGCACAGCAGATGTAGAGCAGACGCCCAAGATCCACTAGAGCAACGAGCTGTCCTTCCTTAACCATAGCTTGGAACTCTGACTTAGCAATCTTGAAACGATCTGGTGCTAAACGGCGTGGCCTGCAGAAAACGGGTGGTCCGGGCGTTGTATTAATAAAATGTACAGTAGAATAACGTACCTCCCTTGGTGCAGATGGCCGGAAATCTTTGCAACAACTCGTGGTACTGAGAAACACCAGTAACAGCCTTGACGCTGGGAATCTCCATCTTTGCAATAGCTCCGCTAACAAAAAGGTTAGTTAATCCGTCAATCAACCTATTGTTGCAGCAATCTACTAATAGATTTTAATGGGAAAGAAAATCATACCCAATAATTGGTTTGGTCACATCTGCGACGGTAAACTTCCAGCTAAACTCCCTGCGTAGTACAAAATTCAACTGCAGATTAATGAGTTTAACTTCTGCCTATCGCTGTATCACTATAAATCTTTGCCGCAATATACTTTCGTTTAATCTTTGTCGTGCCTCTCATTTACACGCTCCCGTGCGCTTCCAAAAACCTAAGTAGATTGGGACAAGGAAAGGTAGCTAAATAAATGCAATAGCGAGCCATAAGCAATGAGCTAGCAATTACAATTTCGACAGAAATATTTCATTATCTCTATTTGATACAATTAACTTTAAACAACAAAAAACATTAGGAACCTATGCAAAAATTACTTGGGTACATGTCCTTTATTGTTCAGTGGCATATTCCCAACAGCCACATCAAACTAGGTCAAAATCAGCTTCATAACTCTTCGGGTACACTGAAGTGCACTAAAAGCATAGCATACGAATTCCTCGAATTATTTATTGAAGCAGAGAATTCCGACTATGTGCAAGTTCGTGCACTTCCCAAGAAACTATTAAAGTCACGACTATTATAAAATCTACTTAATTAGTTCCACTTTAATTATAAAGTTTAAGTTGAAAAGTTTTTGAAAAATTCAAGTTTTTTTTTACTTGGGACTTGGATTATCTGATGGTGGATAGCAGAATGAAGATTTTATTGAGATTAATAAAATTAAACGTCTATTGCGAATAGTAATAAGAAAAGTTTTTATTAAATTGTGGATAAAAAATGGATATAAAAAGATTTTATGGTGGAATGAAAATAGAATATTTTAATTTAATAGGTCTTGTTTGAAAGTGCGATTTGTAAAACCATGTTAAAAATGTGTATAAAATGAATGTCGTTAACCAAACGTGTATCGGAAACTATTGTTGGAACAATTTAAAAGCAATCAACGAGTAAATAAAACTTTTCCCATACCAGTAATAAAACAAAAATAATTATATTTTCTTTTTTTAACACCAAATTTTTAGAGTTAACATGATAAGGCCTGTTCTGTTGGGTCTGTCTGGATAGGCTCTATCTACTAAACAAATTGAACAATGGTACTGAGTCTTGATAATTTGAATCTGCCAAATAAGACTTTTCAATCTTAGAATTAGCAGCAATTTATCCGGAGGTAGCGGAACAACATAATTTAGTGTTTGTTAACTTTTATCGAAGACAATATACGACATTTTGTAACGACTTATAAGTTTATGATAGAAATAGATAAGTACAGGTTTTACGGAAAGAAATTAAAACTTAAAGTGTTTACATTAATTACTCAATATGATAGGTAGAAATTCTAGGAAACATTAGCCCGGGCATAATAAACATGATCTCTCGAGGAATCTAAAACCAATTTTTATACGTACTGAAAATGTAATCAGAAGTTATGAAGTTGAGATTCAAAATGGCGGATCTGCGATATAAAATGACAGCGGTTTAAAAAAATAACGATGCTCAAAATTGTCATTTTAAAATAATATTTATTAAGTCACTTTATAATAAACCAAATTACTTGTCGAAGTCTTTGAATTCCGATAGCTTTTAACCTGGCTGTTTTTAATTCTCGAATGAATAGAATATATTACTTTAGGATCATCGTCGACTGTATGATCTGGTGCGATGCTATCAAATATTTATTTCATAATAGATACAAACATAGGCTCATTCTTAAAAACATAGCCTGTAAACGTAGGATCGATGTAGTCGCTGCTACTGGAAAGTTTAATGAATATTTCCATTTACCGTGCTGCAATAAACGGCTGCAAGGATGGAGTGAACCGGGAGTTCGGATTCAAAATGATGGTCGCATATTTTTGATGGAAAAAATTAAATATTCATAATTTTTTGAATGTATTTCTATGAATTTGAAATTGGGGAAATGTGAGCAACCCATTTTTTTATAATATGTTGTTTTGGGAAAACAGAATTTTCTGAAAGGTGAGCACTTTATAAATATTATGTTTATATACATTTTGAAATAGGTATAGTGTATTTATTTTATTTCTTATTTTAATGTTTATTTAATTTTCGTATGCTGCACTGGTTGACGTCATCACGTCAGCGCCGGCTATCGCTGAAAACCAGCGCTGGGGTTCTGTCTCGCATAGGATCGTAGTATTATGCTGAGCGATTGCCGTTTTGCGTGAATGTGACGCATTTTTTTTCCCCCAACTCGTTATTTTTTTGTGTTTGTGTGTTTTTTCTTTGCGTCATGTTTACCGCAAATAAATCTATTTTCTTTCTTTTTTTTTCTTTCTTTAATTATGATTTATAACTCAAATAATAATAAATAGAGCATCAGTTAATATTGGTTATCTGAAATATAGCAATTTATTATTCCCATGTAATAAAGAACAGAAACTACAGAACGCCACCTGCTACATTCCTTACATACTCCTTTTGCTATTTTCTAGTTAAAAGTACTCAATGCAGACGATTTTTACAAGCTTTTAAATATTCTATACACAGCTCAGCAGCAAACAAGCCATCTTTATTGCTAGATGTAAAATCAGCAGACACAATGGTGGACCGCCTTACTGCTCAAGGAGCGATGACCGTTTAAGCATTAGAATCCTTGAGTGGGTGAGTACTCAAGCGTGAAGTTCTAACGTTCTGAAGACAGAGAGTGCGGTGGATGTGTGGCAGGGAAATGCTTGTGGTAAAGTTGGGACAGTGTAGTATTGAAAGATATGCTGTTGATTGGTTTTATTGGTATTTTGAGGTATAATATTGAACTCGGGACGTCAAGTTCGCAGACCTTTTATTTCTATTCGGGAGTGTATTGTGCCGCTTTTGTCTTTGCAAATAAAGTACGAAGAGAAATGCGAGCAAAAATATTTTATAGAACAAAAAATATGTACCAATGTAAGTATTTGTTAGGTACCTACTGTTTCAATATTTTCAATACGATACCGGATGACATCATTTCGTTGGCTCTTCTTACAGATATTTCCAATTAAACGTTGTTTATTTAGCACGGTTCTTATGTGTAAAATGGTCCAGGAAACTTCCAGAAAAAAACTTTCACTGCAGACCCCAATCTTACCAACTACAACACTTCCCCAATAACACCCTTGTAGGTTCCTTGAAGCCCCAAACTGCCTCTAACATTAGGGTACATTAAGGTACATTTGGGTACATTTGGGAGCCCAACTCCTGAGCTACAGAAATAGTGTTATTACTTACTACAAGAGAACCGCATAACTTAATGAAGTGCTCAAACTCAATTAGCTTACTACATGTTCCTAACTTAGGTACTGTAATAGGTCATAGGGAGTCAGTACTTACATGGGGGTGGGTGTTTGAGTGTGTGTTTTGTGGGATGAATGTCTGGAATCAATAATTTAATTCAGTGGGTGATGCAATGTTGTTGATGTCTATGGGTTTATTCATAGTTTCATATGGAGCTTTGCTATTAATTACGTAGTACGGTAGGCCATACATCAGTGGTAACAAAAGGAATTTTTATTTTATATTATTGCGAAATGGGCCAGCTCTTGACCTCGATCACGCCTGGTGGTAAGCGGTGGATGAGGTCTATGATGGAACGAGCAAGCCCAGAAGATGCCTACTCACTCTTGCTTTGAAGGCTAACGGGTTATACTTGGAAAGGAACACGGACGCTGGCAGAGGGTTCCACGCTATGGTCGTGCACATAATAAATGTGGAAGAGAAGCGCTGAGTAGGACTAGTCGGTATACCCTGCAGTAAATCTGGTAGTCCTGTAGTGAAAGGGAGATGGTGGGATCAGGTCGTGGAGCTCCTTCGCACACTCTCAGAAGTACAGTCTGTAGAAGACCGACAGGCAACCAACATTACGCTATGAGCATTATAGTATAAGCTAGACTCGCATTCCATTGAAACTGCGTACTACGCTAGGTTAGCTCTAGGTCAAAGTCTTGTCACTGAAGTTCGGTCTACTGTACCTAAATACCGAATGTTGTTAATAATAACATTATAGTTGCAAAACGACGATCAACACTTATAAGCATGAACATGAAAATATTCATGAGTTAATGAAAATTCTATAACTTGCCTTAGGCTTTGTTATCGACACCTACAAATGTGTTTTTTTTAACCAAAGTGACCTGAGTATCTCTGTTGCTTTGGTAAGACTTCAGGGTTATAGTGAAGAGTTAGTTTGATAACTGACTAAGGTCAGCTGGAAGAAATTTCCCAAGAAATAACCAGTACCTTTGTACTCAAAAGTTATATGTCGTTACTCTATGTATTTTACTGTGTGTACATAAATAACAAAACAAATAAATAAAAGGTCATGAAAATAATCGAAGTCCTGAAAAATTCGAAACCAGTGATGCCTTGGGTAATGCTAGTTTGCACAGAGCATTTAATGGCCGCACCGGCAGTCTGAAGACAGCAGTACTAATAAAATTTGTGGTGCTGAAAGTCTGTTAAGCGCAAAAATTCTGTCACGGACCACAATTTAAAGCCGACAATTGACGTCTTGCGAGTAAATTGTGCACGCTTAGTTTGTATGGAAAGTGTTGATAATGCTGCTTCTAGCAGTGGCTGCCAAGTCGTCGCACACAAAACACACACACACACACCCTCTCACACACTCACATACAAACCATCACACCCCCCCCCACACACCCTCAAACACACACACACATCACATTTCAAATTTTGAATAATTATATTCAAAATGTGAAAATGTGACACACAAATCATAACTCGTATTCTAAGACTGCTTAATCGCATTACTCACAGATTTTTGTAGCGAGCTCCCCCTGTGTACCAAGGGTCACTTAATTCTCATGATAAATGGCTGGAGATTAGGCACCGTTACGTGCGCCGTTCGCGACCAAAAACACGTAAACTTGTTTATATTACAATGTATGGGTAAGTTCTTTACTTTAAATTATAAATGTAGTTTAAGAAAAACTGTAATTAGGGGTTATTATAAAGGGTGCATTTTAGAAAATTGGTGATAATTAAAGTAAATTAAAAATAAACTGTTTGCTTATGATTTTCTTCATAACCATTAAATTGACCTAAAATTCGGTCGAGGTTATTTGGTTAAACTTTCAGTGTAGCTTTAATTCCGTCGGATGTTAACCTCAATTTGTCCGAAGAAGCATGAATAAGGAATATACTGTACCAATTAATTTTTCTGCACATTCGATCCGATAGACCACAATCGGAAACCAAACTTGTGGACACAGATGGTATAGTTATCAGTATTAGGGTAGACACGCATTGGCGCGAATATGACCCGGCTGGTACATGTGGTCAATGAAAATTTGAATTTAGTATTGAAACGCAGGCCGTGGCAGAAGTGCATCAGTGCGCATCTAGCCTTAGATCTAATGTAATATTCAATCGTCTATAATCTATAAAAATCTATATCTATACATACATACACACAAATAAATAAAATTGAAATGTCTGTTTGTAATGTCAAAATAAAGGTTTGTTACTAAATGAATGTGAAAATATAGTCATGTCAGGGTCATTCTTCAAAAAGTATTCTTCGCGCAATATTCGTGGAGCAAATTTTGTTTGGGGTGATCTTTTAATAAATGGATACACAATTAAGACGCTGTAAAAACAAAAAGTACAATGTTTATTATGTGTGAATTGGTGCATTAAGGTACTTTTTGTCATATTTATTTTGTCTTTCTGTCTGTCTATTTGTTCCGGCTAATCTCCAAAAAGGCAGGACCGATTTTGATGAAATTTGGTACGGGTATACTTTGAACCCTGGGGAAGGAGATAGGTTTTTGTTCGACATACCATGTGGGCGGGCCGCGGGCGGAAGCTAGTTTAAAATAAAATCAATCTTACTAATTAAGACTTTTTCTAATTCTAAATAACAACAAGGCAACCTATGTCCCAACTTGCAATCAAACCAGAAGGATTGCAAGTTGGGACATAGACCCGAGCTCTGCAGCCGTGCTTACAGCGAATAGGCCAATCAGGTGAGACTGCACGCATTGCTGCACACCAGCACGTGACTTCATTACTTCTCGTTTCTACACTATCTCGATTATCTACGTTATTTCACGACAATGTCTGATCATGATTTATCCTTATGGATTTGTTCGACATGCTTCTAGCAAGATCATATTTTTACAAGCACCTATATTTTTGATTAAATTTTAGAATAGATGGTAGAGTAGATATAGATATAGTAGAGTATGTAGTATAGATATATGTACAGCAGATGTGCGATTTAGACTTTTAAAGTCTACAATTTAGAATGTTACAATAAAAAATTTGGCCCGGAATAAAATTAGACCCCGAGCTTTGAACAGGAAATTGCCAAACAATCATAAAAGGGGCAACTACTTACTAAAAAGTTAAAGGCACGATGGTTATATGTAGTGGGTCAAAAAAGACTGTGTATAATGAACATACTTACCAAAATATTCAGCAAGGTACAATGATTGTTTAATATCAAGTAAGCCGCCTTTGCTTAACCTCCAATCTCAATTATAGTTTCACTACCGATAATGTAAAACACATTTACAAAATCGCCAACATGACAATTCACGTGGAATTTCCTTACTACATCTAACTGCAATGCACTTCCAATTCACCAGTCTACGTACTCAGTCGATGTACATCTGTTGGAGCCGCTCTGAGCTAATCTGCCGCACCTGTGCTAAGAAAAATGTTGCTATCAAATGCGATTCGAATCTTTTAACATCGAGAAATCGTATACATCTGCGTATTTAAATGTTAAAAAGACCGCAGATCTATGTGGACGTTGCTAAGTCGATTATAATCATTGAAGCACCTAATTCATGCTGTTCTTTTTAATAATTATATTGACCCTGGTCTGCTTCTTCTTCGTGTCGCTGGCACGACTTTTCTCATATTTTGTTGGCCCAAAACTTCGCCACTTCCACGGCGTCATCGGTGGCAGCGCAGAGGTCACTTTGACTGCAAGTTTTGGGACACAGAGGGCAAGATAGAAGGCGGAGCATAGTTTGCGTGGTGGTTAGTTGTCTGGTGAGTTTCCTGATCTTATAAAAATAATAAAATAATAAACATAAGACCACGCCTGTATTCCCCGAAGGGTTAGGCAGAGGTGCACCCAAAAAAATATCGTAAAACAAACCGACCGACCACACGTAAAATAATACTGTTGTTTAAATCGGGTAATACATCAGACCCAATTTATTATATACCACAGATACTTATTTTAAATCATATGCAAAGATTTTTAAATAAACACAAATTACTGCATAACAAACAGTTCGGTTTTACGAGGGGTCGTTCGACTATTGATTTAGTTGAGCTGAACTGTTAGGACATGTTTATAATGCATGGGAGGACAAAAAATGCGAATCTTTGGGAATCTTTTGCGATTGGTCCAAGGCATTTGATTGCGTTCTTCATGAAACATTAATCAGGAAACTGCACCACTACGGAATTCGGAACGCCTCTCTGGATCTTCTTAATTCTTACTTAAGAAAGAATTTAAAGAGATTAATATAATGACTGTGCCTTCTCAAAATATTTACGTTTTTTTTTTATGCACATAAAATATTAATATGTTAAAAAAATACAGTGATATCCATGATATAAATACTAAGAACAAAGATTTTGTTGTTCCTACAACCAGGCTCAAGGAAATAGGTGACTCGTTTAGATGCCAATGTATATATACGTTTTTAAAAACCTTCTAGCCACATTCAAGATCTAAGCCTTAATAAATTAAAATATTTTACAAAGCGGAAACTATGCCAGAAAGCCTATTATACTGTCAAAGACTATATTGAGGCAAAAAGACCTGGGATTGAGCTGCTCTAATAAATTTAGACGGTGAATGTTGATTTTTTATTTTATTTTGATAACTATTTTACTTTTTGTTTTTTTTCTATACCTTTATCTTTTTACTTATATAATGACATGAATATTTACCGTAAAAAATTATAATTTTTTTTTATTATTGTGAATGTGAGGTCTATGTGGGTCATTGTTTCAGTTTTAATTATGGTCTGGCAGTTTAAGTAGTTTAAATGCGGCCTACCCAAATGTCCTTTCTTTTGTATTGTTCGTCGAATCGTTGAGCTCCTTAAGTTCTGAGTTGAGCTGCACGGTTACAGACAAATGCGTGCACTGACTGGATATGTCCACTTAATCTGTGGTGGTTCTTTCCTCAAATGACCATTTCTGACATAAATCTAAATGGTCTTCACATGAATTGACCAAGATTATGTCTGGACTATAAAAGAGACTGTGACTTCTGTGTTGGTTTCAGCCTTTCTTCTCAGAGTAGTCAGATAGGAAACAGCGACCTCTTCTATGCCGGGTAAAAGTGTTTGTACAAAGTTACTTACAGAAATAAAATTATTTGTTATTATTATTTATTTATTTAAACTTCTCGCACACAGTAACATACAAAGGCGGACTTAATGCCTTAGGCATATCTTATTATTTATCATTTAAAATGTATTTAGGGTGGTTTGTTAGCAGATATTCGGGAGATAAGGTTGATGTTCGTACTTTTCGTTTTTTTGGAGTAGTGTATTTTCGATTTACATTTGTATAGCTTGAATTTAGAGGGTTTTGGTTGTGTTAAAAGCTGCCAGAATGGTATCTTAATATTTTTTAATCAGATTTTTGCTGCGTTTCATTCGTTCAATGTAATAAAACTTATACTTAAACTAGCTGCGCCCCGCGGTTTCACCCGCAGAAATCTCGATCCCGTGGGAATATCGGGATAAAAGTATCCTTTGTCCTAATCCAGGTCATAGTCTACCCATGTGCCAAATTTTAACCAAATCCGTTCAGCCGTTTTAGCGTGATTGAGTAACAAACATCCAAACATCCACACTTTCACATTTATAATATTAGTAGGATAATATTAGTAGGATAGTAGGATAAATAGAGTAGACACGTTAACGTGTGGACAGGACAGAATTAGATTAAAACATTTTTTAGTTAAGCATTTCTGACGACTGCTTGGTAAAAGTGGCACCAGCAGTGCACGTTGGATGGCTATACCTAATCCTCAGGGTGAAAGACAGGATTAAAGGCATACAGACATCAACATCTTTCTAGGTTATCACCTTGACATCTTAGATCCATTATAAGACCGTACACTTAGACAAGAGATTTCATTTCAATATTTTCTTCCCTGTTCCTATCCGCCCAAAAATCGCACAAAGGCAATCGATCTCTCCAATTTGACAATACTTGCCAAAACAATAACAAGGTATACGAGAAAATTGGGCCCGTTGGCCTCAACCGGCAATTTTGTTAATTAAAAGGTTCAACATTAATTTGTTTCTGTAAACAAGTTGTATCCGAAATCTAACTTGATTTGTGTAAGGTTTTGTGCTTGTTAAATAAAACGAATTGGCATAATATTCTGAAATTCGATAATTATATGAACTCTGCTTCAGTTTTGTGTTGGTTTATTCTGTTGCTGTGGAAAGACGTTTAATTAATATGAAACAATGGTTTTACTTTGACCGGATGACATAAGTACTTTCCTATTTATTTTTTCTTTCACGCTTTTGACTCAGACAGATTTAATGCTGAAGTCTCCCTTTCTCTGGCCAATATTTTCAGTTTTTTCAAGAAATTGATTTCGAAAATCCTGGAAAGCTTAAAACCAACTTACCAAACGTTCACTGTTGCAACTGAAACTATAGGTTAATTACATAAACATAACATCACGCCTGTACGCCTGTAAGGGACGGGCAGAGGCATACCAATACACCCCAATAGTTAGCTTAATTGTTGTGACAAAATACAGAGTCAATTTAAATAAAGAAAAGAAAAGAAGAAAGAAAATACGTTTATTTGCGGTAAACATGATGCATATAAAAAACACAAAAAAAGAACGAGTTGAGGGAAAATATACGTCACATCCACGCAAAACGGCAATCGCTCAGCATAATGCTACGACCCTATGCGAGACAGAGCCCCAGCGCTGGTAAATATTCTTTAGTTCAGTAAGATTTTAGAACACATAACAAAATAACCAAAGTTAGTCCACCCAAAACAAAGATCGATAATCGAATCGGTGATTAAGGGAGAATCTCCAATAAATTCACCAGTCTCCAGGGCTCGAAAGTCGCCCGCTATGCAAATTGTACAGCATAATCACTGAAACAGTTTAGAAGGGTTCGCCAATTAAATGTACAGCTGAAAATTTCACTTCCAAATTCCCAAATCGATTCTCTCTCGAGTTTTATTTTATTTGCTTTGGGACATTCAAACAGGACTAGTGTACGTAACGACTTTATCTTTTCGTTTATAAGCTGAAAAGGTTATTTTGGATATTTTTGTTATTCTTCTAGACCTTATTATTTATGGACAGACAATTCTAATGAATTTTAAGTATAATCAAGGATTTAGTGATTAAAACTTTCACTGTCATTACACCTATAAATCAAAACACAGTAAAATTTAGCTGAAGATTTTAAAGAATAAAATTTTGCAATTCAATCTGACTTTGCAGACAAACGTATTTTAATCTCAAACTTATTAATTTAAACTACTTCCAATATTAAACTTAGGTACACTTTAATATCTAAGATTTGAATTTTCAAGACAAAAATCTTTGCATCTTGCACAGAATTTCTTTTTAAATGAATATTCTGTTGTTAAAGTTGAAGCACAGAAAAGTACAGAAGGTGGACTCCATACAACGATCGAAAATAGGCGCAAGCACACATAGGCACGCACGTACGGCTATTTTAGTCTATCTCAGCCGAATGCTGTCGCGAGTGCGCTTGCACTCGTTACTTTAAACTGATGTCAGATGTTTCACTTTATGTTAATTTATGTTTTTTATGAGGCACCTTTCACCCGAAGTGACACGTTTGACCCCAAAATGAACTATAAGTGAAAAATTCATTAATTAGTGAAGCAATCCTTTTTATCCAACGATGTCGGATTTCGGTATTCGGCATCTTCCATTCGCACTCCGAATGATCGAAAAATGAAATAAATTGAGCAGATGAACATTAATTTCTATTTAATTATGTTCATATCGTGTGAACGTGAAATGAAACGAAACTAAACATTCACTGTAGTGGAGCGTCTAATATCAGCTTTAAGCCTCTCTGTATGTGCGTGCGTTTTCGCTCACTGTACGGACCCAACCTTCTGTACTCTTCTGTGGTCGAAGGCTCACTAAATAAATCTGGCTAAAAGGCGCCTAACTTATTTCAGATTTGAGTACTTCGAGGCTTTCACCAATTTGTTTCGCTTTGTTGGGCTTTGAACGTTTTGCAATATGTTTTTAGATATTCAAATAATAAAAATAACGAAAACGTTTGATAGGATTTATCGATTTATTAATGGTTCAAGGATAGCTAGAGGTGATAAAAGCCACTTCAGTGAATTTACAGGTGCTTTCGGTCGTATCTTTATCGTCATGAAATATTCGTGATGTTTGCGAGAATATGGCTTATGGTGGATGGGAGACGTCTTTTATGGAATCAGGTGGCACTCGTTAAAAAAATCTGGGTGTTCAAAATTATTCAAGCGTTAGGATTTGCTTTCAGCGTCAGGCACTAGTTGTCTAACATTAATACTGAACTACCGTGAGGCACAAAATACTGTTAAAACTAAGTTTATTGTTGTCTTTTTTTGTGTGTATGTATAATATACCTACATACATAATCAGCCTATAACGTTCCCACTGCTGGCACACAGGCCTCCTCGCTACGAGAGGGAGCGGGCCGTAATCTACCACGCGGGTTATTCTTTTTTTGGTTCTAGGACATGCTGGTTTCCTCACGACGTTTTCTTTCACCATTTTGAGAGCAATAGTGATGAAATTAAATACACAAAGTAAATTGCCAGCCTAGGTTCAAACTCGCGGCCTATAACTCGTAAGTCGGGGCCTATACCACTAGGCCACCACTGCTCTTTGTGTGTATATTGTGCGCCATAACCCGTGTCAAATAAATTTATTTTCCTGCTATCTTTTCGTTCTTTCTTCGTTAGAAACATAACCATGCGTTTTGACTTCTTTATAAGGGTCATGAAATGAAGAGACTACGATGACCTATAAGTTTGTGAATATATTCCCTAGGGTTCACTCAATGTATCTGTCGCAGATGGATTGTCGATTCTGCTGTTTTACATAACCGTTAGCAGTTTTACAAAACAGCTCCGTTATGTAAAACAAATGAACAACGTTTAGCAATTTTCCATAATTACTGAAATTTAACACACAGAATTGCAAAACCATTTTGCATTTATCAAAGCAGTGGTTCAACGATTAGAGGTTATGTAAAACAGCGTGAAATGAAACTTCAGATTGTAGATTTAAGTTCTAAATTTTGTAGCTCGTGGCTCTGTGTGTCATAACAACAATAATGGCGTCTGAAACAGAAATAAATTAAACGAGTTAAATGAGTGGAAATGACCTTAAGTCAAGAGAAAACAGTGATTTTAAGGACAATTGTAATACAAAGTTATCAGACTTTTATGAAAGTCATTCTTAAAATACTAAATAGTCAAGTAACTGCGACCAATTTGGAAGTAGCGCGTCGGCTGTTGCCGCGGTTGGTCACGGTTCTAACCTAACCTAAACCAATTGGTCAGGGTGCCCTGGCTTAATTACTGGCACCAATTCAGCATTAGAAGCCACACCAACCGCTTAGTGTGACTGCAGGTAAGCCATTCTGCATTACGTCTAAAATTGTGTGGCAGTTTTGTCAAACGTTTCGCAATGGCAACGGAAGCTTACGCTGTTTTACATAACGGAGCTGTTTTGTAAAACAGCTAGCGGTTACGTAAAACAGCAGATTCAACATTCCGTCTGCGTCATATCTACTAGTATTCCTATAGACACCAGGAATAATCAAGGTACTGTACATTGTCAACCTAGAGGCAAAGTTGAAAAATCTAAAGGCTTCGCAATTTATTAAAGAACGCATCCAAACTTAACACTTACCTTAAAACACTTACCATATGAACCACCCCCAATAAACCAGCTTACCTAAAATAAAATCCACACACGATCGACACAATCTAAACACGGACTCGTAACAATAAATTTGTTCCGCATCGGTTGCCGCGTCTGCGTACAATTTATGCCGGCCGGCCGTCTCAGCCCGGAGATGTATCGCATCCGATCGTTGCATCGACGTGTTCATTTGCCCTCAAGATTTACTAGCCGTATTCACGTGGTTCGATTTGATACGTTCTAGAAACATCTTTATTTCTTTTTATGGAGGAAGGTTCAGTTAACTTCAGTTCCGGCTGTTGGGAGTTGAAAGGCGTTTGTTTTATTGTGATTAGGGGAACAGTATATGAATCAAATGTGAGTGGTTTTGAAGTTAGTTGTGCAGTGTTTCTCGTCTTTTGCAGTTTGTCTTTCTAGGCAAGGAGACTGCTTTTAGTCACGCCAGTCCTCGTGCATTTAAAAATTTTCAATAATGCGTTTTCATTTCCATTACAAAATAATTATAATTTAACTTTAAGCATATAAATATAAATTATAGCTTCAGTGTTCAAGCACATTTTAATAGTTAATGTCTGGACTTTAAAAGGGACTTTGATCCCTGAATTTGTTTCGCGGTTTCTTCTCAACAAAAAATTATAAAAATAAAATAGAGAAACGCGTTTTTTGAAAATATTGTTCACTGTTCTATTGTGCTACGGAACCCTTCGTGTCAGACTCGCAGTTGGCCGCTTTTTTCCTTATTGTTATACTATTATACAGGCTGGCGATTTAGTCTCCTGCATTCGTCAAGGGGGTGATTCTACCCGTTATTTTAAACAACTTTCGCTACGAGACTCTTATCCGATTCGTGAAAAAACAAAAACAAATTCCTTTACAACAGTAGACAGACTATGTATTTCGATGCATGTATGAAAAGTTTTTTTTTTACAATTTGGGTATGAGGGTCATAGCGAAAGTTGTTTAAAATGTCGTGTGGAATCACACCCTTGACGGATGCAGTTGACTAAATCGGCACCCTGCATGATAGTTCGTAGAACGTACACAAAATAACATGAAGCTTAGGTCCCATTTGTCATCGTTATAGTAAAAATAAATATTCAAAACTCCAAAACAGCATAACTCAAAAAAAAAACTCAAAACTCAAAGCATTTATTTCAAATAAACCAATTACAGGCACTTTTGAATTGTCAAGGGGTCGGTCAGGCAGAAAAATGAAGCTAGTTGCCTATTCCAAAGCGTGGTAGGTAACTATGGAGTAGAACGGGCAAGAAACTCCATGGACACTCTTTAAAATCAATATGTGTAGAGTTACAAAACAAAAAATTGGTTACATCATTGATGTTGAAATTACATAATGTGAGAACGATGAAGAAAGACGTGAAGGTTAAAAGTGTCCGTAATAAAAAAGATAAAAACAGAAAAAAAGGAAACAATTCAATATATTTATGGTTAGGTTAGGTTAGGTTACCCGTCCCCCCTGGGGTTGGTGCTCGACAGCCGGTGGGATTTCGGCCCCCACTTCCGGCAGCTGGCGCCCAAGTTGTTGGGCGCGGCCGGGGCGCTGTCAACGCTGCTTCCCAATCTGGGGGGCCCGAGCGCCGCTTGTAGGCGGCTCTACTTGGGGATCGTGCGGTCGATGGCCCTTTACGGGGCCCCGATCTGGGCGGCTGACCTGACGGCCGGCAGCATTGCTGTATTGCGAAAGCCGCAGAGAGCAATGGCCGTCAGAGTCATAAGGGGATACCGCACGATCTCCTACGAGGCGGCTTGTGCACTGGCCGGATCCCCGCCCTGGGACCTGGAGGCGAAGGTGCTCGCGTCACTGTATCGGTGGCGCGAGGAAGCGCGGGCGCGGGGCGAGCGACCGATGCAGCGACAAATGGAGCAGCGTCGGTCGCAGCTCCGCGAGGTCCTGGTGGCGGAATGGCGGGACAGGCTCTCACGCCCTACCGCCGGCCTCGTCACCATCGAGGCGGTCCGGCCGGTGCTCGACCACTGGCTCGGGAGGAGGCACGGCTCCCTGTCGTTTCGGGTGACGCAGGTGCTCTCGGGGCACGGTTGCTTCGGGAAGTACCTGTGTCGCATAAACAGGGAGCCGGACGCCCGGTGTCACCACTGCGTCGACTGCCGGGAGGACACGGCGCGGCATACGCTGGCAGAGTGTGCCGCTTGGGAGGAGCCGCGCCGTGCCCTCATCTCAGGAGTAGGCAGTGACCTCTCGCTGCCGGCCGTTGTGAATGCGATGGTCGGCGGCGCGGAGTCCTGGGACGCGGTGGTATCCTTCTGCGAAACAGTGATCTCGCAGAAGGAGGCTGCGGAAAGGGAGCGAGAGATCTCATCCTCTCACCCGGCCCGCAGCAGGCGCACCGGGCGTCGGCGGAGGGCGGACAATGCCCTCTTCCAGCCCCCCTAAATGGGTCCAGGGGCGACGGACTCGGGGACGTCCGTCGCCCCCCATACATCAGGACCCGAGGTGGCGGCGCGTAGTGTTCCACGCGCGCCCCTCTTAGACGTCGCGGGGGGAGTCAAACACCTCACTCCCCCCGCTGGACCGGACGGGGCCCGCAGAGGCGGGCCGGCACCGGCCGGGGGTTGCGGAAGATTTGTACGTTCCCGCGACCCCCGGCGTAGGTGTGAGACGGAACACCGGGGTGGTTTTTAGTCAGTAAGAGTCTGACAGACCCCTCCGCCCCCCAGGGCGGGGGACATCCATGAGGATTTTCCACCCCGGAACAAAAAAAAAAAAAAAAAAAAGGTTACCCGTCCCCCGGCGTAGGTGTGAGACGGAACACCGGGGTGGTTTTTAGTCAGTAAGAGTCTGACAGACCCCTCCGCCCCCCCAGGGCGGGGGACATCCATGAGGATTTTCCACCCCGGAACAAAAAAAAAAAAAAAAAAAGGTTAGGTTACCCGTGTGTATACAAGCTACTGTTATATTTTAAAGCTATACAGGATGTCCAAGAACCTGGCGTCCAACTGGATTCCCACGATGCCCCAAGTTCTAACAGTACTCAGAAAAATATTTTAAAAAATCCACCCCATGTACTTACAGAATTATACTGATTTCAAAAAAAAAGGGGAAATGAGCACCCTGTGACATACTTTTGAATGCTGTGACTGCTAATGCTGATAATTTCGATATTTCTTGGAGGTTTTGTAATCTAGGGTATTGCTGTGTCTAAATAGAATGTAAAAATAATGTACTTATTGTACCATTTTAAAATAAAATATTATTTTAACTAAAGGTGATATGGAAAACTATTGAATTTCGCAACTTTGACCGACTGTAGTGTAAAAAAAATGTACCAAAATAGTATGGCAAGTGACGTCAAATTTTGACGCGTTTATTCCTCTTTTTAAAAAGGTATAATACTTACACATTAATTTGAAAAAAAAAAATTTGATAATATTTTTACTCAACAACCCAATTTTTACGAAGTGCCTACCTACTAACGGTAACTGTCGGACCCTTTCTTATCTTAGAAACTGTTATGTTACTACTATTATTTACTTCGGTTCCAAGAGTGAGCAAGAAGGAAATACACACAGGTAGATGGGTTCCCAGTAGAATAAAAGCAAAGAATGTTAGTTTAAAGATATTTTATTACAATAAATGTTCAAAATGTTGACCACCCGCGGCAATACAAGCTCTCACTCTCCTTAAAAAGGACCGCTTTATGTTTCGCGAGTAACTTTTTTGACGTATCACCTGCACTGCTTGTGTTATCTTCTCACGAAGGTCAGCGATGTCATTAATGGGCTTCGCATAAACGAGCTCCTTCATAGTTCCCCAGAAAAAAAAATCCAGCGGATTTAAGTCAGGTGAGCGGGCTGGCCACGGGATTGTTCCTGATCGCCCAATCCACCTGTTCGGGTATTGCTCGTCCAAAAACTCTCTAACGGATACGCGAAAATGTGCTGGACAGCCGTCGTGTTGGAACCACATATCTGGTGGGGTCTCTTCTAGTAAGTTTGGCAAATCATTTTGAAGAAAATTTAAATATGATTCGCCAGTCAAATTCTCGGGCATCTCAAATGGACCAATAATATTCCCACAGAGAATACCGGTCCACATGTTCACTTTGAACCGGTACTGGGATCTATCTTCTCGCATCAAGTGCGGATTTTCCACATGCCACTCGTGCAAGTTGTGTAGGTTCATGTAGCCATCCTTCTTAAATGTTGATTCATCTGACCACAAAATTTTGTCGATAAAGTTTTCGTCTTCTCGATGTTTTTGCAGGATTGTTTCACAAAACGCGACTCGGCTCGGATAGTCTCGAGGTAAAAGACTTTGCACTCGCTGTACGTGGTACGGATGATATTCTTCTTTTTGGAGAATACTGTGTGCTGTGCTCTTCGGTATCCCCGTATCAGCTTCTATTCCTCGCACAGAGATGCTTGGATTTGCCGACACCGCCTCTAAAACTTCATCGCGTATGAAGTCATTTACGGGTCGTCCTTCACCAGCTACTTGATTGGGGAACCGCCCGTCACATAGTGATCTGTGCACATTAATGAAAACTCGATGGTCGGGATATCGCGTAGCCCTCGGATACCTTTCTCTGTAAAGTCTCGCTGCAGCTCGTCCATTACCTCTACATTCTCCATAAATGTAGTGCATATTTGCGTATTCTTGCGGAGTGTAGGTCGCCATGGTAGCACACACAAAACACAAACTGTCCAAACACAGGCAAAGGTCGTCGTAAAGAGTTCGTTTCAAAGTCCAGAGCACAAAGAGTAATCGAGTCCAATAAACAAAGCTTTAAATCATAGTACGTGATCAATGGTAACAATAAGAGAGAGGTGCGTAGTAACGGCAGGAGGCAGTGACGCGTACTGACCGTACTGTTATCCTAAATAGCACGATCCCAGATAGCGTCACTATCTATCTCACTCGCACCTCTAACCTTTTTCTCCCTCACTCTTACCTGAATAATGGGGTACCATAAAGAAGAACCAGCAAATCGCAAAGATAGTTTCTGTCTTGCTCCCTCCTGTTGTAATAACGAATCACTATGGTGAGATGCATGCACATACCGTCCCTTACGGTCTAACCTGTTTTTTGAGAGGCCTGTTGTTATTTTTATGAGCATACAATAGTAATTCTTTAGAGGTTAGATTCAATTCGTCGTAAATTTTTCTTTCTAAGAATTCTGTAAGACATCGTAAAAATTGGGTTGTTGAGTAAAAATATTATCAAAAATTTTTTTTTTCAAATTAATGTGTAAGTATTATACCTTTTTAAAAAGAGGAATAAACGCGTCAAAATTTGACGTCACTTGCCATACTATTTTGGTACATTTTTTTTACACTACAGTCGGTCAAAGTTGCGAAATTCAATAGTTTTCCATATCACCTTTAGTTAAAATAATATTTTATTTTAAAATGGTACAATAAGTACATTATTTTTACATTCTATTTAGACACAGCAATACCCTAGATTACAAAACCTCCAAGAAATATCGAAATTATCAGCATTAGCAGTCGCAGCATTCAAAAGTATGTCACAGGGTGCTCATTTCCCCTTTTTTTTTGAAATCAGTATAATTCTGTAAGTACATGGGGTGGATTTTTTAAAATATTTTTCTGAGTACTGTTAGAACTTGGGGCATCGTGGGAATCCAGTTGGACGCCAGGTTCTTGGACATCCTGTATATTATCGCGGGCTTTTAGCGCGGCGACCGAATCAAGAAATTCCGTAACGAAAATAAAACCTAACACCCCCCACTCCGCCTACCATGTAGCTCGGCCGAGCGTTCGCTTAACGTGTATGTATATGGTACGACTGTACTTGAATTAATATCAAAGAAAAAAAAATACTGCATAAATAAATAATTATAATTGCATAAGTTGATAAAAAATGCTATGCAATAGCTTTACCGCGGCAGTCCCCGAGTGCCACACGTGTTTTTTTTTTTTTTATTGATAGCCGTTCTTCAGGAAGAATCTGTAGGAATGCATCAGGCAAGGTCAAATCATTTATTTTAAATAGGCACATAAAAGGCACATTTGAACGTCAAAATTTACAAAAAAATATAACTGATTCTAGTTACCGCTTCCAAAAGGTAGGTTCATACTATGGAGAAGAATGGGCAAGAAACTCCACCGTTACTCTTTAAAAACGGTTTACAATATTTTGTACACATTAATTATATAATTATATGTGAAGACGACATATCTTGAACAAAATTACTACACCACACTAGGTATAAATAATTAAATATAAAGCAATGGCAGGTAAATTAATGATGTAATAGATAATATACATGGTGCTAACGTTTATATTTACAAATATAGTAAAAGTAGATGATTTTTCAAAAAAAAATTACAAGTTGTCATTTTGTTTGTGAGTTAAAGTAATTACAGAATGTAAAATCAATGTCATAAAAAATATAAATTACACGATTAAATTAGCCACCAGTTTGATTTTGTCTGGACTCTAGATTCTCCTAAGGAGCAGGACGAGCGTGTTTCCAAGCATTCTTATTTAGGATCTCCTTTTTTTTATTTCTTCCGTTTTCTCCTTCTTTCGCATTCTTTTTTTGTCTCTAAGTTGTAATATAATTGTTTACAAAGTGTACCTTGAATATGAGTTTTAAATGCTCTTTCATTTAATTGCATTAAATCACATGGTATTTTGTTGTAACATTTAACACAGTACCCCATAAAAGATGTATGTACTTCAGATAATCTGAAAAATGTTTGACATATTTTATCTTTATTTCTAGTATTCAAATTATTTATATCACTTATTTTATTAGCCTGAGCAGATATCAGTGTTGTGTACTACCTTAGTAGTAAATGCAGAAAGTAGAAGTAAGGAAGTAAACGATGTGTTGCGTCGATCGGACGCCGACGTCCAGTCAGATAGGGAATGTCGACTCCTTCTAGCTTATTTTTTAAATATGACGTGTGAAAGTGATTCCAATATCGTATTTACAAAATAAAAAATTTCATTTCATTTCGTTTACTCACAATATCTTCAAACTCACATTTATTCGAACCTAACTATTTTACACTAATATCTTACGTATTTACCGCGCTGAAGGACGAACCACACGCCACACAAGCTCCAAATTAAAACTACCCGCGAACAAATTTACAAAAAAATTTGAAAGAATTTTTCCCTCGAAAACCTGAGCATAATACTCTTCTGAAAGGGGTTTTTTCAAAGGCCATGCGTCTGAACGGGGCTTTGTGTCATGTAATGATTTTTTTTATGGAGAACTCCTTTGCCGTATATGGTCGGTTCATTAAAGGAGATAAGGCCCTTGGTGGTATTATTACGACGGGACGAGCAGCGGTGAGCAGGCTTTGAGATCAGGTTGCTAATTGATGCTGTTGGTTCGGAATAAAGTAGTTGATATAAATAGTTGCAGAAAACTTTGATAAAACGCTGGTGAATTATTACTAAAATCTATGATCTAAGAACTTATTAGTCGAGCTGTAAAAGTTATTCTAAGTCATTATTTTGTTAGAGAAAGTGTGTTATAAAATAACTTTTTAATTTTATTAGAGTCGCTCGTGGATAATGGAGTTCATAAATCATTATGTTGTTAGAGAAAGTGTGTTATAAAATAATTTTTTAATTTTATTAGAGTCGCACGTGGATAATTTATGACATAGGAGTAGATTCAAATTTACACTAGCGTAAATTTATACTAACTAGTTTGTCACGGTGAAGCTCTCCTGCTTTTTCCTATTTGCTGTGCCCGACAGTGTCAACAATGATGATGACTTTGTAAATCTACCACCTAAGTTTAAATTGTGGTATGCAATCAATATAATTAGTACTGTATAGTATAGTAGTATAACCATATAAGAAACATGTTTAAAAAAAAAATTGTGTTCAATATTGAACGGAACCCATCGTGTGCGAGTCTGACTCACACTTGGTTTTGAATCATTTGTAAGTATTTCCTGCCTGTCCTTGTCCTAAATCAATATTTTTCTTTAATTCTTTTTTTTTTCTTAAAATACAACAACAAAATGATTGTTTTCTTTTTCTCATTAAATGACAATAGTTAGGCTCGCCCTTTCTTACAATGAACTTATAACATAGCTGGTTAATTATACGAAAATACCCTCTGCATATCCTTTTAGGAAAAGCAGCCGTGATGTTTTGTTACGTTAAGGCGCCATTCCTCAGCAGCCCACGGCAAAGCTGCGCACGTGCGCTTCGTTTTGTATTGTTTTATGCGGCCTACCCAAATGTCCTTTCTTTGGTATTGTTCGTCTAATGGTCGAGCTTCTTAAGTTCTGAGTTGAGCTTCACGATTACTGACAAATGCATGTACTGACTGGACAGGTCCTCTCAAATCTGTATGGTTCTTTCCTCAAAAGACCATTTCAGACACCAATCTTACATGGTCCTCAAATGATCTGACCAAGATTATTTCAGGATTTTTATATACCTATTGACATTGATGATTTTTTATAAATACATTGATATGAATATTTACTTTGTAAAATAGTATATTATTTTAATTATTGTGAATGTAAAGACTATGTAGCTCATTGTTTTTTTTCTTTCTTAATTAGTTTTAATCATAGTCTGGCAGTTTGAGTAATTATGCGGCCTACCCAAATGTCTTTTCTTTGTTATTATTCGTCGAATCGTTGAGCTCCTTAAGATTTGAGTTGAGCTGCACGATTACTGACAAATGCGTGCACTGACTGGACAGGTCCACTCATTCTGTGTGGTTTTTCCTCAAAAGACCATTTCAGACTCAAATCTACATGGTCTTCACATGATCTGACCAAGATTATGTCTGGACTTTAAAAGAGACTGCGACCTCTGAGCTTGTTTCGGCCTTTCTTCTCAGAGTAGTCAGATAGGAAACGCCGACCTCATCTAGTTTTAAAATATGATTGACGTGTAAAAGTGTTTGTACAAACCTACTTACAGAAATAAAATAATTTATCATTTATAAAAATGTAAGCGGGATCGATCACTCTGACCCATGGCCACGCTACGCAAGAATACGTGGCTGGCAAACAAATTAATCGCACAGCTAACGAGGCAAACCTCTCTGTGCACATCCTAAAGTTCGTGCAAAACTTTATGAACCCTCTGAACGTAGGCCCGAGACCGAAACCGCGCATGGTACAGTTGAGTAAGAGTGGGATAGTTCCCTCGGACACCTATATTATGCTTACTGCGCAGCCGCTCGCTGCAACTTCCGAGAGCTCATAACATTTTGCGCAAACTGTGTGTCGACTTTATGCTTCTTTAGTGGAGTCAAACATTTGACTCCGGCGATACTAATCAATGAAAGTGAAGGGTATTGGGATCAGTCCCCCAATACTCTTCACTTTATGAAATTTTGAAGTTCAAGAATCCGAATCATTCCTAATAAAATTTGAATAAATTACTTTTGATTTTTATTTAAGTTTTTAATACAGCATAATGTTGACCGTTCTTTCGTCTATCTCAGGAGTTTTTACTGAACACCTGATGCGTCCACGTCTGAGTTTTAGTTCGTTTTCTACGTGCCAGTTGGCCACGCTTATTGCAGTCTTCTTAGTAATAAACACGTCTGGAATTTAGTACTAGAAGTGGAAAACTACATTCGTGTTCTGAAGAGAACTGAATTGGAGACTCTTGGTAATTTTGGAAACTTTAGTGGTCGTTTACATCAAATTGTAGATGATAAAACTGCTGTTGTATGCAATAGGTTAAGTTGAAAATCATAGACTTGGCTACACTATGGACTATCCATCCAGGAAAGTAATTAGTAATCACTGTGTTTCTCCAAAATGAAGCAATATTTTTTTCAATACACTTCCTCGAAAACTGGTTCTTATCGCACTACGTCCTTACCGGACGGCGAGCTGCCCATTGCTCGCCGTCCGCAAGCCCGCGCCTACGGTGGCCGGGAGTCGGCAATCGACTCCCGACGCCCAGGGTGTCTCCTCCTGCGGCGACTAGGGGCGCGAGGGCGCAGTGATTGCCTCTCCCTCTCGCGCTCCGCTTCCTCCTTCGCGAGCATTACTGCTTCGCAGAAGGAGGTGACGGCTTCCCATTCCCTCTCGCTCCGTACCATGGCCTGAACCAGGGCCGGACGCGAGAGGTCGCCGCCGAAAACCGCCTGCCTGGGTTCAAACTCCCAACCTACAACTCGTAAGTCGGGGTCGTTAACATTGAGCCTCCACTGCTATTGGGCAACCACTGCTCTCTTGTTGGTATAAGTAGACATTTTTGTTTTCATATGTCAATGGCCGACGTTTGACCAGTATCTAACCTGACACGAATAAGGTTCATATTCGTCTGAAACGCTTAAGTACTATGCTATGCTTAGCGTGACTAAAGTCTAAGTACGCTTTATAGATCTTAGCCTAAGATAGATGTTGACGAGTATCAAGCTCCCGGTGTGCTGCTGGTGGTCTTGACCGAATAAAACTACTTGTTTGCTATGATATGGCTGTATTTCTTGGGTAGGTACTGTTTATAATTTTTAATGAACGACCGATGTGTGCATATGCTCAAGGTGTCGGCGAGCGAGTGAAAGGCAGGAGGAAGCCCGCGATCGTGGTGTGATTTAATATAAGAAACATCTAGCTCTATAATTCCTCTATCTCTCCCCTATAACCTGCCAGGAATTTCCATATCCTTTAAACTCGAAATACCTAAAATACAATTTCAAATAATTTTACGAAAATCAAACGCTGAAAATGGTTCTATCATCTAGCAAACATTAATCATGTTTACGACGCAAATAATTGTTTGGCGGACATTCTAGTCTGAATTGAGACAAAGATTTGAACGGTACGTGCGGAATTGCCCTCCGTCCGGTCGGTGGGTAAGACCGTACTATTTTTGCTGAAGTCACTATACAGTATTTCAGTTGTGAGGAGTTTTTTTTTTGCTGTATAATGATGGCAGTGAAATTGCTGAGTGTTGCCAAATAAGTAGGTAAGTATAGCTAACGGAAAATGTTGTATAATTGTATATGGATGCGTCCTAACCGGAAGTAATCGTTGCGCGAGTACGTGAGCGTAGCGCTTTTTACATAAAAATTACGTACTTGCGCGATCAATCAAATCGCGTTTGTCCGTCGTAATTCATACAAACGATCGTGTCGATAGTATACTCGCGCGCCGGTCACCTTTGGTTAGGACGCGGGATTTAAAACTCAAGTAGACAGAGATTACAGAAATAGATATAGACAAACCAGTTCAGAGACCATGAAACTCTATAATTTAAACTTTTTCTACTTTTCAATTTAAATTTGGAAATAGAACAAAATGCATTTTAAAACAAAAGTAAATTCCGAAAACCATTAAATAATTTAAAAAAAAGTTTCCAAGGATTTTAATTATAATTAGGCCCAAATTAGAGTTTCGTAAACTCGCAATAGGCATTAATATTTAATTATTCAGTCTGTCTGTCAAGTGTCGCGACTGACAAAGAAGAGGGGGGATCTTGAAACATTCAAAGATACATGTTAAACCAACTGTATTGCTGGGTTTGGAGAACACTTACCTTACAAATAAATTAAAGTACGTTTCCTAACACTTACCTATTTGTTTCCGTTTTTTCAACTAGCTTTTTTACGTGGCTTCGCTTGCGTAGAGGTTGAAAATTATCCCACTGGAACCTAGGTCACGGTCTACCTTTTTTTTAATTTTGTACCTGGGAAATCGACAAATAACTTCTACCGCTCTGAACAGAGCGGGAGGGTCAGACTTTTACCGACTAAAACCCAACCGTGTTCCTACAGTTGCCTGTGTGGCACAGCCATGGTAACTCTTTCTGACAAACCCGCCATCCAGGCCCCGGTCTACCTGTGTGCTAAATTTCATCATCGAAATTTGTTCATCCGTTAAGGTGTGAACAGGTAACAGACGTACAGACAGACAAATATACTTTCGCATTTATAATATTATGTACGGGGTATGTGAACCAAAAATTAGAAAAAATTAATTATGAATAATCAGGCATGTTTAATTTTGAAGACTTGACACTACCACATTTTATGAAATTCGGAAGAAAATATAATAATAAAGTATTTAACGGGCCTCTGCGAGTTGGCTTTGGCTTTTCACACGCTTTCTGAGGCTTTGAGACTCCATGGTTCCACGTTATATATTAAAAAAAAAAGTTTCTCCTTTAATAACAGCTACATTGATTAGAGCTTACAAAGAAATAGATGTGTAGCGGCATCTACAACGCCACATGCGAGCTACGCGTCACACTGACGTCACGTAAAATCCTGCATCGCGCAAGCAAGTTTACCGCGCAATTAGCATATATACAATATCCCAGCATCAATCGTCGAGCAGTTGCCCACCAGACACGACACCCTTCTGGTCGGAGGATCCTCCCTTTTCTATGGAGGTATGAGTGAACTTTACACCCTGTTCCTCAAACCTCTATAGATGAAAACCAACCAATTACCTCACCCTTTTTTTATCAGCCTGTATTGTCCCACTGCTAGGCAAACGTCTCCCCTATAACTTTGCACTGTTCTTTGTGTGTTCTCCGGCCAATCTTCCTCTTTCTCCTTTACCTCATGTTGATTTAGGAAAACCTGTTCAAAAAAACTCACCCTGTGGCTTAGCACCTGGCTGAAAAACTAAATAATATTTGGTCCACCATTCATTTATTCATTCATTCACGTTTTCACGTGAAACACAAATGACATTAAAACCCATAGTAAGTGGCCAGGTCAGGAGATATCATGATTTATTCGCCAATTAATTTTGTAACGGTTATAAAGGGCGGGTCTCGATACTTATAACACTTTTAGGGGATTTCTCTATCTGATTCATTTGAATTTTGGTTGCAAAGACTCAGAATACCAATAAAGGATCTTGTTGGGATAATGGAATGTTATTTATTTGATTTCGTTCGGTAAAAAAATGATGTTAACTGGTGCAGCTGTAAGAAGGGAGTTTATACTTGGCAGAGCAATTTGGTCATCAAAAACATACAAATAAATAAAGTTGAAGTTTCTGTTTGTAATATCAGAATAACAGCTTTTTACTAAATGCATATGAAAGTATATACGGTACAATAAAACATACATTCATAAACTCACGCCTTCTTCCCATGGAGGTAGGCAGAAGCTACAAAACGCCACCTGATATTTCCGGTATTTATAAAAAATGCCAATTTTTTTAAAAAATTGTCTGTCTGGCTGGCTTTCTGTCTGTCTGTCTGTCTTTCTGTTCTGGCTCATCTCCGAAACGGCTGTACCGATTTTGACGGGACGGACATATAGATGTTGTTATAAGGAGTAACATAGGCTACTTTTTGTCCCGGTAGCACGTTCCCATGGAATAATATCGGACATAGACGCGGGCGAAGCCGCGGGCAGCAGCTATGTAACATAAAATTGTGATACATAATAAATTTGATTGAAAAGTTTCCATGGAGTTACATACCTTTTTTCTCCACAAAAACCTACTACGATTTGAAATGAATGAGCTTTATCTTCCTGACTGTCCACTCCTTGACAATTCAAAAGTGCCTGTCAACGATGTGATTAAATAAATGCTTTGAGTTTGAGTTGTTATTTAGCTACCAAACTCTTAAAATATTCGACGTAAGTATCCAATTATACGGCATTTTTCGACATCAACAGTTTCCAACAAAACTAAAACTGCACGTTATTTAATGTATAAAACGCGTAAACCCAAACCACACTTGGGTGTAGGTGTACGTACATAGTAATTTGTCTCGCATTTACAGTCTCTGAGGCGGTTGCATAAATTTGCACCAGACGACGGTTGTGCCGTTCACAATGAGCTTTTAATGTGCTCTGATGCGGTATACATTCCCCTCTGTTTATTAGGATACGTGGGCTTGGGTATTGATTAGGTAGACTTAGTGCTTGTAGGTTATGAGCTGCATAATTACAAAGTTTGGTATAGAATACAATAGAATAGAATAATTTATTTCAGATAATTAAAATCCATATCTTGTAAGTAATATTACCAAAAATATTAGCTTACAATTATGTTAGTATTGTTAGTAATTATCTTTATGTAGATTACTATATAAAACCATTCACTATGGGCAGAATGATGCTAATATGGCAACTATGAATGGACAGTCAAATCGAGTAGCAATGACTCTCAGAATGCCATTCTCAGCACCCCGCAGACACTGCAGCAAAGAAGCCGATTTTTTGCGAATTATGGCCTTGAAGCCGTCCATGTGGGCATCTGCAAACATCCCAGAGGCACTGCAGCGCCACGGTAGCCTTAACAACATTCTGAAAGCATTGTTATTGCAAAAAAGAATAACGCATGGTAAAAGTGGAATAATTTTGTTTGTAAAAAGGGATTAGTAACTAAATTAAATTACAGCTGATGGTGTATTATTCTTGTTAGGTACTCAATATTCTATTTGGGTAATAGGGCTCATGAGCTTGGGAAATTAAAGAAAAAATCGTTTCTTTGGAAAAGTAGTTGTTATGATGAGTACAATCATGTGTTTAAGTATCGGTCACTAATTACCAGTCACTCTATATATAGGTACACCTCTGCCTAACCGTTCGGGTAAACATGCGTGATGTGTTATTATATTATCTGAAATGATTGAGTTCGTCTATAAATAATACAACATTGAAAAATCTCATCTCCGTGGTAACCAAGTGTCTCATGAGTTAGAAAGATAGGTACTGATCTAGATACACTCAGGACTATATCCATACTAATATTATACATTTTAAAGTAACTCTGTTTGTTACCATTTTACGTCGGAAACCACTGAACGGATTTTGAAAAAATTTGGCAAGGAGTTAGAAGGCATCCTGGGGAAGGACATAGGCTACTTTTGTCCTGGTAGCACGTTCCCGTGGGATAATTTCCAACATCGATGCAGGCGGAGCTGCAGGCAGAAGCTAGTTCTAAATAAGAGACAAAACCTTACTTCCGTAGTTATAATACAGCGTGATAAAAAAAACAGTGTACACATTTTTTATTCCTCACCGTTTCCCCTCCCTCAAAGCACCTTGATTACAGATCCCTACAAAAATATGAAGTAACAAAATCTTTGTCTTTTAAAATTCGCACTCAGTGCTATCTATTATAACCACCCTCCATTTTCCTTGTTCCCCTATAAAAAAATAAACTGTCATTTCAAGAGGGTGCATTTTCCTATTTTTCCTTCGTGTTTTTTTTTTTGCTTTTAAAATTTCTTTATGGCAGCTGTTTATTTATTTTTTTACTGCGTTTTTGTAGCCTTAGGTAATGGTTGAAGGAGTATGTCATCATTTTTGGTGTTTAGGTTTTTTAGGGTGGAAATTTACTTGGTACCGTTTTGTAGTGAAATCAGAGATCCAAACATAAAATGGTGGATATATTGGTACCAGTAGTACAATTAAAATTAACACCTATTGCTAAAGTTACTTCTGTGCGTAATAAAAACAAATAACGTTAACATTGTTTTATACGCATTTGATTTAAAATTTGGTCCTTAGAACCTTCAACTATCAATGGTAACCGAATGCCCAACGGGACCAATTACATTTTTACTGTCAACAATACCAATACAATACTTCTGATCACGATATACTCGCATGAGAAATCTTAGTGTCCAAAAATACTTCTACAACTCTGGTCCTAGGCCTTTTAAGACCCCTGAAGGACTAGTTGTAATAACAGTTTCTTGCCAAACATTCGAAACTCCAAAATAACTACATAAAACCTCTTCGAGATGGGAAGTCCGTCACCACCGTAAGGCATCTTTCACACGGTCTATAACGATGAGCAAACGAGCTCTTTTTGTCGCCTCAGCAAGTTTTAGCAAGTCACCGACATGAAAAGCTAAGAAAAATGTAAGAGTTGAATTATGTTGGCGTTTGTGTCAACTATGAGGTTTAAGTAGACTTGATGGCGTTTGAAGTGAATTGAATTGAAACGGTAAGTGCAGGGGAGGTATTTTATAAGATTTTGTTTATCTTAGACATTACGGACATCGGTGAAGTAAAAACAACGCTAGGAAACCTGCAGGACCTGACGATCCGCATCAGCTTCTTTCGGTTTTTATGACTTGAAAAAACCATGGAGATTTCTTTATTTTAAGTTTAATATTTATTAATTATATGTGCTTAATATTAAGTATTACAAAATGTAAAAAAGGAAGCACAAAATATGTCAACTTTTACAAATCTAAAATAAGTTTAAAAAAAAATGATTATATGAATGAATGAAGCTGAATACAGACTAATATTCTTTTTGCGATTTCTGACTTTTTTAGTACTCAACCCTCAGTTGGTCCGGTAGAGTGTTTTCATCCTTATAAGAAACAGAATCGATTGGTATAAATAAAAACTTTTGTGAAAATTTTCAATTTTCTTGCTGACTAATTTTTTTTCAAAACCTGTGAATGCAGAACAAAAAGTTAAGAACAGCCTCCGAAGACCTTTTTCATGTAGCGACAATGGTTAAGGTACCAGCCCTTATTGCCCCATTTCAAAAATCCATCCTGTATCCTATATAATAAATATTATTTAATAAATTAATTATGAGTTGTAGTCTCATTTCCTACGAAATCTTTGGGAAAAGCTTTTTGCGATTTCTCACTTTTCTAGTACTCAAATCTCAGTTGGTCTAATAGAGGTTTTTGATCCTCATATGAAGCATGATTGATTGGCATAAAAATAAGTTTTTGTGAAAATTGACCATTTTCCTGCTGACTGTAAATTTTTTCAAAATTTGTGAATGCAAATCAAAATTTCTCAAAAAGTTAAGGAAAATCTCCTAAGTAAGGCCATTTTCCTGTAGCTACAACGGTTAAGGTAGCTGCCCTTACTGCCCCATCTCAAAAATCCATCCTATGTATACTTATACATATTATAAATTAAAGTCTCATTTTGTATCTGTCTTTGTCACCGCGTTGTTTTTCTAAACCATCCAACGGATTTTGATGCGGTTTTTACCGTCATTTAGAGACTTTATTCCGGAAAGATAATGTGTATGACACATTAATATTAAACACATTAATTAAAGTAATCTTGATGTTTTGATAAATCTTAAAAAACGTGCGGATCAAGGCGGGTCGCTAGTACTTTTATAAAACTCTGCCTACCCTAGGGATACAAGTATCCTGCACTCTAATTTCGGAAGACAGTATCAAGAATAATCTGAATAATTTTGAAGGATATTGCTAATCCATTGCTCTATATGTTCGAAAAATTTGTCTGCTCAACAACGTAAATAACGCAATGAATGTTGTTGAACTGTCAAAATGAAACCCATTCCTACTGTTAGTGTGTAACGCAATTACCCCGTTGTTACTTTTATCAATGACGTGATAGTATTATTTTTGTTATGTCCGTGTTATCTGTGTAGGTACGACTCAAAAAGTTTGAAAACATTTTATTGACATGGCTTATTCTGTACAACTAAATAAAAGCGATCTTGTTTGTACCTATGCTTTAAAAATTGCTCAATTATAAACATCATCAAAAAACCTGAAACTGGTTGCAAAATATTTCATAGTTACCTACGATGAAGCAGGAAAGTTATTAAGTAAGCTAACTATTCTAATTTGAATAAAACCATAGTTTATAGCCAAATAAGTAATTTACTAAGTATTTGTTTAAGGAATTTTAGATATTTTTTTTATGTAGACCTTGGATACCTGAGATACAGGTTTATTCCTAGTTCAGGTAGAATCAAATTATAATATACCTTTAGTTTAAGGTCCTAATATTGTAAACATTTGTGTACATCAATTATTTCAATAAACAATTTCAATTTCAATTTGAATGAATGATTTTTAGACGTTGCCATGGTGCGATCCCTTTGTCTTTCAGCGCATGCTAGTTACTCT
Source organism: Dryobotodes eremita (assembly GCA_917490735.1). Taxonomy (NCBI): domain Eukaryota; kingdom Metazoa; phylum Arthropoda; class Insecta; order Lepidoptera; family Noctuidae; genus Dryobotodes; species Dryobotodes eremita. The sequence continues at coordinate 19,288,162 of OU823257.1, forward strand.
TTGTTATAAGTCGCTAGTTCCATTAGGGAATTTGATAAAATCGCCCTAAAATGCCTTGATTACTTTGACAAAAAATATCAACGGAAAGCTTTAAAGTTGCATTTTCAAGTCACCTTTTAAATGGCAAAATTTTCCATTGATATTTTTTTTCGTATGAAATCATCATCCGCCTAGCTTTTTCCCAACTGTGTCCGGGTCAGCTTCCAGTCTAACCGGATGCAGCTGAATACCAGTATTTTACATGGAATGACTGCCTATCTGACCTTCACAACTCAGTTACTGGGTAATACGATACCCAGACTCTAGGTCTGGTTGTCAGACTTTCGGGCTTCCGACGACCCGTAACGACTGTTAAAGATCCACGAATGACAGCCAGGATCAATGGTTTAACGTGCTTTCCGAGGCACGTTGGGTTCTTGGAATGTAAAGATGGTCACCCATCCACGGACCAACCGCGGCAAGCGTAGCTTAACCTGATCGATCGACCCTTGTAGCTGTTTTCACTTAGCCACAAGCCCCTTTTGCTATGAAATATCTTGACTATAATTATGACATAGTATGACATCACGCTGGATTTGGCCAAGGGGGTAGGCAGAGGTGTACCTACCTATAGTACACTATCAGTCCGCCAGTAACTTATGTTTTAGTGCCATGTAATAAGGAGTAATTATTGCCTTTAACCGGGCATGAATCTAGACCCCAGACTGCTAAGGAGTTTGCGGTGGAAAAAGTTAACAAAACTGTTTAAGACCTGGGAGTACTAAAAGGAAAGAAAGAAAATACATTTCTTTACGGTAAACATGATGCAAAGAAATAACATAAACAGAAAAGAACCAATAAAAAAATAAAAATAAAACAATATCCCACGTAGCATTAAACTTAAATTAACATTTAACTTACATTAAACCCACGCTCAGCAGTCTCGCTTGCTACCGCTAGATGAATATACCAACGAGGCAGTCTAGCAAGCTGACTATATAACATAGAGAATATCAACGAGGTAGTCTAGCAGGCTGGCTACATTACACAGAGAATAGCAACGAGGTAGTCTAGTAGACCAGATTATATTACATAGAGGGTAGTCTAGCAGGCTGAGTTTATTTCACAGAGAATACCAACGAGGCAGTTTAGCAGGCTGACTATATTACATAGAGAACACCAATGAGGTAGTCTAGCAGGCTGACTATATTATATAGAGAACACCAACGAGGTAGTCTAGCAGGCTGACTATATTACACACAGAATAAGTTCAGTTAGACAGGCATTAGATTATGTACATCCAACCAATCATTCAATTTGAAACACAAATATTTCCAATACCGTACAAATATTTATATACCCAACAATTTAAAATATTAATTAACAGACCGGAACTCGTTACAAACTCCGAAATAATACAAATATATAAATTTTCCACTAGTTCCTAATGGCATGTAAACAATAAACCAATCTCAAACATTTAATAAATTTAGCCCAAAACTGGAACTAACGAACGAAGAGGCCTTATCTCAGTGCCTCTAATTAACACCTATGTATTCTACCCAAACGGAAGATATTCACAAAATTACACCTCTTCACGAAAACGACGAAACCCAACTCTATTTCAAAGACATAAAGTGCTTCAAAAGTGTAAAGTTTAGCTGGTAAATCTCCATCCCTTGTCACACTGGGTAGGTAATAAATTAATTAGTTTTCTAAAGCCTTTCCGGTGAAGGATTTTGTTTTATTTTTAGTTTATTTATTTTGCTATGGTTTTAATTTTATTCATAAGATTATTTTAGGCATTGCATAAGCTACCAATAAGGTAAAATCAACTACTAATACCTACCTATCTTAAACTTTCATTAAAAGCGTAAAGTTTGTTTCTTGAATCAAAATTTCTCTATTCGTAATAAATATGTACAATGCCTGAGCTTAGTCTTCTGAGATTTGTTTACACTCAATCTGTGTAATTCTTTCCTCAAAAGACCATTTCAGATACCAATCTGCATGCTCTTCGCATGACCTGACCAAGATTATGTCTGGCCTTTAAAAGAGACTGTGACCTCTGAGTTTGTTTCGGCCTTTCTTCTCAGAGTAGTCAAATAGGAAACGCCGACTTCATCTAGTTTAAAAAATATGATTGACGTGTAAAAGTGTTTGTACAAACCTACTTACAGAAATAAAATCATTTATAATTTATTATAATCATTTACGCTGTTATCCGCTGATAAATCCAAGCTGCTTTCTTAGCTTCAAAATTTATAAACTCATTTACATTATATTTTTATTGCAAAGTTCAAAATTACTGACATTCGGATACCTAGTTTGGTTTCAGTAATTAGCATATAATATATTAATAAGAAACGTCGTAGCTAAGTATTTATATCCCCTAATAATCATAATTATCTGAGAGTGTCCTCCAAGCATCCCCAAAACGACTGGTCCTCACATTCGCATCCAACTGTCACAATATAGTGTTATTGCAAATACAATTTTCATGCCTATACACAATATTGTGTATACTTTTTTTGATGTGTGTATATACACACATCAAAAAAAGTATGCCATTAATTTGAAAAATCGAAATCTTTTTTGTTACGGTAGACTATATTATAATTTCTTCGTATTTTTAGATTATTTACAAAAAAATATAGAATTAGAATAAAAAAAAAAAAAACAATTTCAATTGCTTGTCCATATAAAAAGAAATTCAATCCAAGCTTATGCTCATTCAGAAATCGGACTTAGTCAATTTTAACGGATTTATAATATTTTTTCTAATAAAGTTGTTTTTGATAAAATGCCAAGAAGATTATCAGAAGTTTTACGAGCAAGAATTGTAACTTTGAGGGAAGAAGGATATTCCACGAGAGAAATAGCACGCAGAGTTGCTCTATCCCAATCCTACGTCGTGGCCACGTTCCATAAGTACCACGGCATGGATAATTTAGCTGACCGACCCCGCAGTGGTCGCTGTTCTGACTGCTGCTCAGAAGCGCTATATCAGATTGGTCGCAGCCCGTGACCCAACAATCAACGCTACTAAAATAAAAGCAGCAGTGCGGGTAGCCTCTGGAATTGAAGTTAGCACTCAGACCATTCGGAATTGCTTACACCAGGCTGGACTACGAGTGCGGTGGTCCTGGCGAGCACCTCTGAATTCACGGCAAGGTCAGCGACGGAGATTGCAGTGGTCTAGGCTCCGGCAAAATGAAGAAGATGAGGAAGAAAACATTTGGCAAAACTATCTCTTCGTTGACGAATCGCGAATCAGTACTCATACGTAGATAACCAACGTGTCCGTGTCTGGAGAAGACCTGGAGACTGACAGGCAAAGAACTGCCACTGGAACCGTTCAGCAAGGCAGGAAATCGGTGTTCTTTTGGGTTGGAATTATGATTGGAGCTAGAACGCCTTTGATCCCGTATCGAGGCTCCATGTCAGCAGATAGGTAGAAAAGAGTCGCTATTGATGGAATTGTCAGACCATCCCGAGTAAATCATGGGCATCAATTCATATTGGTCGATGATAATGCACCCGCACATCGAACTCAACGAGTCGATGCTGCTCTCCGAGAATACGACATCATAAAGTTAGACTAGCCTGCCGGCTCGCCTGATTTGAACTCAATAGAGCACGCGTGGGATGCTCTTAAGCGAGCTGTTTGGAACCGTCAGCCACCTCCCCAGACAGTGACAGAGATCAGGGAAGCCGCTATTCAAGAATGGGACAGGTTACAGCAAGAAATGCTGGATAACTTGATCCTCAGCGTGCCATGCAGGATCTCCGCATGTGTGCGAGCTAGGGGAGGAGTTAAATTGTATTAAATAAAAAACTTCTATTAATAAATAATTGTATAAGTTTGGTTAAACCATCTTTTTCTTCCCATCAAATTTCTGTTACAATTACATTAGGATTGAATTACTAAATTTTTGTTATTAAAAAATTAAAAAAGAGTCTTATTTTTTAATTTCAAACAGTGTATTTCTGTTTTAAAAAAGACAACGTAAACACTTTTTCTTGATAAAGTTAAATTTAAAAAATATATAAGCTTTTACTAGTAATCACAAACTTCTTTTGATGTGTGTACAATTACGAGCATAAATACCTTCCATTTACATTATTTATACATTAGTTCAATTTACTTTGAAAAAAACAGGCCAAGTGCGAGTCGGACTCGCTTACGAAGGGTTCCGTACCATTACCTATAAAAACGGAAAAAAATCATGTCTGTTGTAAGGGAGCCCCCTTCAATATTTATTTTATTTTGTTTTTAGTATTTGTTGTTATAGTGGCAACAAAAATACATAATTTGTGAAAATTTCAACTGTCTAGCTATCGCGGTTCTTGAGATACAGCCTGGTGAGAGACAGGCGGACGGACAGACAGCGAAGTCTTAGTAATAGGATCCCGTTTTTACTCTTCTGGTACGGAACCCTAAAAAGACCTATTTCATGGTTATGGATGTTATATGGTTTTGAAAATACTATATTGGTAACACCATACAATTTCTACCAATACTTTAGTAGAAAATCCTTATGGTTGACTGGTAGAAAATGGTAGAAATAAAAATCTTTATATAGTATTGTTTTACTTGTGCTTAAAGTATAAATTAATTAATAAAATCGCTTTTGAAATTTGCACAAGTGACGTATTTATGCTCGTAACTGTACAGTGCAAACACAATTAATCTGCAGGCTGTTTAATATATCTGCACGCCGCAGATGCCGAATGTATCCTTCCGCTGAATTTGACAGTGCGTATGCGGTCAGGCTACGTACAACATAAAACCATAAATGCTAAACATAGTAGCATATTAAAACCTCTGCAGTTGCTGATATAGAAAGGATCGATCTAGAGCAAGGCTGGCCAATAATGTTTCCAGGTGAGCAAAATTTCTTCGACTGTGGCGGCGCCGGGCCACCACTACTACCATATTCATAAGGTAATTTATACACAAAAATGACAAAAAATGCTTTAATTTACTTTAACAAATTGTCACCAAACTGATTAGTAATCCAATGCACCCGAACATTCGAGTGGTACGTAGAAATAGCGACAATACCCGAACGACGCGGAACGGTTGCATTCCGGCGAGACGACCAATCAGGTGGAAGCGGTGAGTCCGCGCGCCGGCTAGCCGGCTGACCAAAGTGCTGGCGGGCAAATTCAAATGCCTTGGCGGGCCACTTGGTTCTAGACCAACCATGAAGTCTTCGTCAATAGCAGTACAATGAGCAGTGGTGGCCCAGTGAAAACGACCGCGACATGAGTTGTGAATTATAAGTTCGAAACCAGACAGGCTTTTGGCCAGCTCGCTGTCCAGTAAGGACCAGGCCCGGGTCGACGGCGCGTCGTGTTCCACGCGCGCCTCAAAGAGATGTCAGCACCATTGACGGGGTCTGAAAGGGCCGATGCCTACCGGGGTCGCGGATTGTCCAAAAGGGTTACCGTGGCCCTGGCGCAGAGGCAACTGAAGGTACACGGGTGGGTTTTAGTCAGTAAGAATCTGACATGCCCTTTCGCTCCGCCCAGAGCGGAGAGGTTATTTGATGATTTCCCACCCAAAAAAAAAGGCAGGCTTTTGGCAAATTATTTTCGAATGAAACGGTGAAGGAAAACATCGTGTCCAGAATCAAAAAGTCCTAGAACTTCCAGATGAACGACCAGATGTACGAACGTAACCGAAGCAAAAGGAGTATGTAAGGATCGTAGCAGGTGGCGTTCTGTTGTTTTGCCTACACTCATGGGAAAAGGCTTGATGTAACTTATTCCCTCCCCACACGCTAAGTTTTTGATTAGGATGCAATATTGCCCCAGCCAGCCTCGAGCTAGCGCTGATCTCTAAGCTCTAGCAATATACTAAGATAATATTCTGTCACTGTTGCTATGCTATAGCAGCAGTTTCTAGCCGAGCAATATCCTGTTTCAGATTATTTGCTGTACCCCATCATCTTCACTCTACTGCACTTAAGTTTGTGATTGCGGAAAAATAAATTGAACCAGTCAGAAATTCAAATTTTATGGGAACTAAGCTAAAATTTTACGTAACTTGCAAGACCAATTTGTTGTATGAAATGTGTTACTGATGTTGCCTTTAATATAATTTAATTGTTATGGTGCAGGTGACCAAAATTCGTAGTATCATTCTTATACTTTAGACTATACAGTGACACAGTGAGTTGGCCAAAAACTGGTGACTTCTTAAAAAAGAGAAAATTACTTTTTGTCTAATTGTCTAAATCACCCAAATTCCCTCCATTACTTACCCAATTACCATCCTTTACTTGCATCACGCGAATACCTACAGCAAAAATATTTGCGGCCAGGATGCAGCTGCAGCAATGACTATGCCATCTTGTTTGATGTTTTTCATCTGTCTCTTAGCACTTAAGTTTGTTAGTACTAATAATATGACTGCATACACAAGTATATTTTTATGAATATAGAAGCTAAAACGTGGAACATTCATTTTCCTACCAGCTGTGGTAAAACTGATCTTTATAATATTTTATATAAAGTACACAAAAGTCATAACATTTATCAGTATAAAACATAAAACCAAAATTGTAAACCATTATTTCTTACTCCACAAAAATTTTACAATCAAAAACATTTCATCATAGCCTTTTAAGTCAAAGTAAAACACATTCACAGCATAACTTATGGTAAAACAATAATAATTAAAAGGAAAAATATTTACCCTGCAAAAATTAAACACGGGAAAAATTAATTCCTGTGAATTAACAAGGCTGGCTTGTTTTCTAAAAATACTTTTTAACAAAAGCTATAGAATTTTACGGCCGCCAGTGTATTGGGGCATACTCGTAATTCGAGTGTGCAGGCATCAAATATGGCCGAGTTATTATGAGCCCTGTTCCCTGTAAGACTTAATTAAAATTGTGTTCCTTATTGCCGACGAGAAAATTATTCCATTATGCCTTAAGCTGAAAATGCTTCGTACATGAAAAGAATTTCGTGTAAGTAAATTACCTACTGTTACTTTGAAGCTGTACAATAAATGCAGTTTGCTACAGGCAGGTTTATTTTTATTTTAAAGAGGTTTGATTTAATTTTGGTCTTGGTATACAAGTTTGCCTTTTGTTACTACAGATTTATATTAATTTGTTTTTGCTCGATTGATTTTTGACGTCAATTTGAGTGTAGGAATTCCGAGGGATAGGTACCTATAATTCCAGTACCTAATTGATTGATAGGAGACTATCCTTGATCTTGTCCTTTATCTCTTTATTTCTACTGTAATGTTACATAACATAACATCACGCGTGTAATCCTCGAAGGGTAAGGCAGTGGTGTACCTATTAGTATACACATATTTCGCTACCATGTAATAAGGGTTACTTTATTGTTGAAGGTACAGTACAACAATTTTCTTAATGTCCCTCGGAAATCATCGCATTTCCGAATACAAACGAATGCTAATTTCCATGTCCATCAATTATTAGATTTATCGTGTATAATAATTTGAATTCAGAACTAAGTACTGTATTGTTGTTTTGTTTTGCCGTAATAACAATTAAAGTACTTAGTTCTGAATTGATGGACATGGAAATTAGTATTATTTTGTATTCGAAAATGCTATGATTCCCGCGTGACATTAAGAAAAAAGAAAAAAAAGAAAGAAAATAAGAAAAAAAAAGAAAAGAAAGAACAAAGAAAAGAAAGAAAGAAAATAAAAGAAAGAAGAAAAAAGAAAATAAGAAAAAGAAAAGAAGAAAATAGTTGCACTGTACATATTGATGTTATCTCATTACAAAGCGTAAAAATAGCCTTAGCTTTACTCCTCTCTAAAAAAAAAACTCAAATCTCAAACCGTTTTCTCACTACATAAACTACATTTTTAATTAAGATACTGCCATCAATTCAGGGCCTTTATAATGTTGACTAACATGATAGCTCTGGGCAGAACAAAATACATACAATAAGACCCTCTAAGACCAACTCTTTAGATACGCGCCAGCTGAAAACCGCTTTATCTTTTCCTGACCCTAGTCTTGTGGTAAGTAGCTGTTTAAATTTAGCGTCTATTGTTTCTCGAAAGTTAGTTGTTTACGCTAAATTAAAATAGTATTGCTTAATTGAAAATTTAAACTAATATTATTAAGATATTGTTTTTTTGCATTTTTGTTTGTTATGCTTTTGACGCTAAAATGGCTGAACAGTTTTCGATGAACTTTGGCATATGAGTAGACTATGTCTTGGATTAGGACAAAGAATACTTTTATCCCGATATTCTCATGGGATCGAGACTTACGTGGGTGTAAACGCGTTGCGCAGCTTGTTTTAAATAAGTGATGAATTTTAATGCGAGGCTTGCGTTTGACTCATTCTATCAAATAACGATGTTAAGTGATAATTTCGATGAAGAACGCTTTGATTTTTGTGTTTTGATATTAACAAAAAACGAATCTGTTAGTTAGTAGCTCAACATCCCGTGTACTATGCAAGTGAGTCCGTTCAGATTGCTCGAACCTTTTGGGATGATGTGGTAAAATCAAAATCAAAATGAAAATATTTTATTTCACATAAACCAACATGGGCACTTATGAAACGTCAGAAGCTAGGTGCACGGTTCCAATTGGTGGTTTCCTATGGAGAAGAGCCGGCAAGAAACTCCATGGTTACTCTTTTGAAAATAAGGGGCTATTACAATGTTTCAAATTACAGTGTTGAGAGGTATGGGAGGACAGTGTAGGCCTGTCAACAAGTAACAGGCACTCAACAAAATATAAAAAGAAAAATATAAAAAGGTCTACTAATCTAAAAGTTAGGCCTACAACGTTCTCACAGTCACAAAATATAGAAGAATCTATATAAAAATAAAAGCCAATTTAAACCAAATGACATGATTGTCATTACAACTTTAACTTAACTAACTTCAAGAGACTTTCTAACTTTAACTTCAAGAGGATGAAGAGCAACGTTGTCCTGGCTACTAAATCTTCAAATTCCTAGGAAAGCAGTTTCGTCATATTATAAAGATAGTCATGACCTCTCATTTTCCCCAGTATTTGAAATTAAGGTGTCAAAAAATGCTCTGTCTTTGGACAGCCGTTATTGTGTGATCGTTCACTACTTTCATAAGAAAGCACTAAAATTTTAGTGCTAAAAGACGTACATTAAAAAAACAGAAACAGAAATCACTGCTTTTTTTACTGACTTTGGTATATCTATGTTTATTTATCTTGCCATCAATGTTCATGAGCAATGGTAATAATGTTTTAAAAATTTTACGTATATACAATTTTTCGTCTCTCACGTATTTTTCTAAGCACAAACAGCTACCTACCTCCACGCGACCCATACCTGCAGCGACCACGAACCTTCATTGTGCTAGTGACAAACTACATGAGACGTTTAATAAAAGCAGCCTTGAGAAATGTGCCCGCGTCCAGGCCCCTTTGTAAGTCCGCCATTTGTAAAATACGGAGAATAAAATATTTTCTTAGAGGCCGGTATGCGTTCGCGTAAACAAAGGTAAGGTAAGGAATTGTTGCCGTTCTCTTTTTAGGATATTTTTGACTTGATGAGGATTGTTGTTTACGTTATTGCTTTTTGGTAAGATGTACCTGACCTACTAATAAAAATAATAATAAAAATTCTTAACCTCAAAGAATTGTGAATTGAGAGAGGTAGGTAAAAGCTACTGCGGGATAAGGGCCCGATAAGACGTACCACAGCCACACCACAACCACACCATAATGATTAGTTTGTATGAAAATTAATAGTTCATTCACACGGACCACATTTGGCCGTCAAAATCAATCGTGTGGGCGATACCGACCACATCAAGGCCACGTTGCGTTGCAGCCACAACGTAACCACCAGCGTGACCGCGCACTAGCGGCTACCACATCGCAAACATAACGTTGCGTCGACCATTTGATTTGATTTTGTAGAATTACCACAACGCAACTGCAGGAAACTGCAACGAAACTATACACACGTAACCACTGCTTGCGCACATTTTGTCGCTGCGATGTGGTGTGGTTGTTGTACGTGTGAACGAACCCTAAGAGATAACATTTTGAGAAGGCATAAGCAAAACAGCCTAATGTTCCCACTGCTGGGACACAGGCCTCCTCTTTGTGAGAGGAAATGGGCCGTAATTCACCACACGGGCCAAGTGCGGGTTGGTAGATGTCACATGACTTCAAATTTTTGGTTCTAGGACATGCCGGTTTCCTCACGATGTTTTCCTTCACCGTTTAGAAAACAGTGGTGATGAAATAATTCACACAAGGTAAAGTGCCTGCTTGGGTTCGAAGTTTCGAACCCATGACCTGGAACTAGTCAAAAACTTGACTTTCTGAAAATGTCTTTGGCATTAAGTCCGCTTTTCGGCACAATATTTTTGTATTTTTTTTTGTGCTTCTATAGATAGTATATATAGTACAAAGTAGCTTTTCGTGTCTATCTGCTTTTTTCTTCTAAACTATTCAATGGTTGATGCAGTTTTCAACATAATTAAAAAATTCCGGAACGTTCATGTTCAATATGTACCTACCTTATTGTAAATGTAAAAAAATAGAGATTTCTTTTATTTATTTAAGTCTTTCATTCACTGTGAGTCCTATGATGATAAGACTTAAATATATTAAAGAAATCTCGATTTTTATCAAATCGTAAAAACCGTGCGAAGCAGGGGCGGGTCACTAGTCAATGAATAAGTAAATATCCGTATTTGTTGCATAGTCACTCCAACACTGTATACTGAGGTTGCCGTTTATAAAAAAAAAACAACTGCTTAAGTTATTTTCATAGATTGATTCCCATCTAGTTATTACGCAGACACTGTCGCGAATGCGAATATAGCCTGTAGAGATAATAACTAGTTAAGACGGAACCTTCAGGGTAGCCCGCGGAATTAAAATTTTCTTAAGTTTTTTTGCAATTTGCAGGTCACTGTCAGGTTGTATTTTGATTAAAATATGATTCGCGGCCGTAACAAATATGGCTTTACAGAATTATAATCATTAGAATCAGCAATACAACTCCTTAAGTTAGAATTGGTGTCAACTGTCATGATTTCATGAAATAGTCATTCAATACAGTAATATGAACTTAAAGAGATGTATTGCTGATTTTAATGATTATAATTCTGTAAAGCCATATTTGTTACGGCCGCGAATCATATTTTAATCAAAATACAACCTGACAGTACAATCCTTAAGTTTTGAGTTGAGCTGCACGATTACTGACAAATGCGTGCACTGACTGGACAGGTCCACTCATTCTGTGTGGAATTTTTTCCTCAAAAGACCATTTCAGACTCAAATCTACATGGTCTTCACATGATCTGACCAAGATTATGTCTAGACTTTAAAAGAGACTGTGACCTCTGAGTTTGTTTCGGCCTTTCTTCTCAGAGTAGTCAGATAGGAAACGCCGATCTCATCTAGTTTTAAAATATGATTGACGTATAAAAGTGTTTGTACAAACCTACTTACAGAAATAAAATCATTTATCATTTATCATTTATCATGACATTGACCTTCAAATTGCAAAAAACGTAAGAAAATTTGAATTTCGCGGGCTACCCTTGCGCTTCCCCCTTAAGACGTGGCGTGAGGTGAGAGAAAGAGGGGATAGCGCGCGGCGATTGACGGCGCGCGCGCGCCGCACTCACTTTGGTCCCGATGGTCGGAGCTAGCAGTATGTGAACATGTGTGTGTAGCAGTGAGTGAACTTGTTATTTCTCAGTGCATGTGTCTTCAGATTTACCAGATATAGATTTTATGTTGTATTTCAATGTTATCGACATGTGTGTGTATTGTTTTAACAGCGATCAGATTCAGAAATGATGCCAAATCAGACAGTATTCAGATGCGAGGCTCGGGATGGCTATATGGGGAGGTTGGAGGCCACTTTGGGGGGACACCCCCAAATATCATTGCGATGGTAATTTAGTAACGGTGATTTCGTGATCAGAAAACAGTATCTATAATGAAACAAGTGAATGTCGCTAACAGACAAAAATTTATTTCATACAAAAAGATGTATAACAAGTCATTGTACCACAGATAATACACAATGCAGTAGAGGTATAGTTTTTACATTGCACAATAGATAGCGTTACTAGTAGCTAAATAGAAATACTTTTATTATTTTGATACATCATAACAACACCCCACTTATCAAAATAAACAAATAAAATCATTTTGATAAGATTCCCAATTTATGCAGAAACTTATAATGTTTAACAGCACATAAACTTTTAGTGAAAACATCAGCTGTCATTTCTTCAGTACATAAATATAGAATTATTATATATTTATAATTAACAACATCTCTTACATAGTGATATTTTACATCAATATGTTTTGATCTATTGTGACTTTGATTGCTTACTGACAATTTTAATGCACTTTGATTGTCATAGTAGATCGCAACCATATGATAACTACCTATAATTTCATGAAGAAGATTTCTAAGATACACTGCTTCCCGAGCTGCCTCAGACAGAGCAGTATATTCTGCCTCCATACTGGAAAGGGATACAGTCTTTTGCTTCCTGCTTTGCCATGAAATAGCAGATCCAGACAACGTGAAGCAAAAGCCTGCATACGACTTTCTATCTAAAGCGTCACTAGCCCAGTCACTATCTACAAAACCCTGTAACTTGCTATCATCCTTATAAAATTTTAAACAATAAGTTTTTGTATATGACAAATATTTAGCATAATGCCAATGTGTATGATTGTAACAACTATTAAATTGGCTGTGATAACTAACAGAATAGGAAATTTGGACATTAATGATCCAATTAACTTTTGATATGGAAGTTCAGTTATACATTCATCAGCTTTCTCAACATTTAATTTACATTCAATTGGCGAATGTTTTTTTTTTTCATTTAATATTGATGATAATTCAGTAACGGTGGTTCCGTGAACAGAATTTAGAATTCAGTAATCAGTTTACATAATTACAGCGGTCGTTAGATCTTAATCATATCGCACCTAGGCTTATTTTGAGAAATAGGTAATGTAAGTTCAGATATTCGTCATTAAAAGATGTTGTGGCGACAGACACGGATACATCGACTTGTTTCTATAGTATCTCGATAATAAAGCCAATAACAACAAAACCTATATTTTCCGATCGTCAACAATATATAAGCCGCATAAATGTAACAAAAGAATCAATCGAAAACCAAAGCAAAAGGCGAAGAAAGTTTTCCAGCAGGAACTCTTGAACTACCGGCTTATTCCCAGAATCCTTCCTTTGCGAGGATCTGGTCGTACACTCATTAGTATAGACATGAACTGTTCCTGCCTCGCTTCGTCGGAAACTAGGTCGGCTAATATCTGTTGCAGACAATTAAGATGAAGGAATTAAGATACCATTATACCTATTGTTATAAAAGACGATGGAAAGTTGGAAGTTTTTGGTGGAGGATGGCCAAAATATAAGGTTATTGTCTTCGAAAAGGATTACACGCTTCGGGAAATCTTTTCTTTTTGATAGACGCTTTGCAACGCAATGAATATTATTAATTAATATTCATTGCGTTTAATAGCGTCTTATTTATAACGCACTTATAGGTAATAATATAATAGGCTTGTGGTTAAGTAATAACTGCCACAAGGGTCGATTGATCTGGTTAAGCTACGCTTGCCGCGGTTGGTCCGTGGATGGGTGACCATCTTTACATAGATTAGTAAACCTTTTTATATATATTTTTTAAATATTTTGTTGAGTGCCTGTTACTTGTTGTCAGGCCTACACTGTCCTCCCATTATCACCACTGTAATTTGAAACATTGTACAAGCCCCTTATTTTTAAAAGAGTAACCGTGGAGTTTCTTGCCGGCTCTTCTCCATAGGAAACAACCAATTGGAACCGTGCACCTAGCTTCTGACGTTTCATAAGTGCCCATGTTGGTTTATGTGAAATAAAATATTTTGATGTGATTTGATTTGACATACCAAGCCACCTCCGTGCCTCGGAAAGCACGTAAAGACGTTGGTCCCGGCTATCATTCGTGGATCTTTGACAGCCGTTACGGGTCGTCAGAAGTCCAAAAGTCTGACAACCAGTCTTACAAAGGGTATCGTATTACCCAGCAACTGGATTGTGGAGGTCAAATGGCAATCGCTCCATGTAAAGTATTGGTATTCAGCTGAATCCGGTTAGATTGGACGCCGACCCCAACATAGTTAGGAAAAGTGGAGGCAGATGATGAGGTAATAATAATAATAATAGCTATCACATAACATTACGTATAATCACACCACGCCTGTAATCCCCGAAGGGTTAGGCAGAGGTGTACCTATAGTACACCCACATTTCGCCACTTATGTTTAAATCCCATGTAATAGGGGGCGAGCCGTACGACGATAATCTATACAGTTGGTTCAAGCGTACGATGATTGTTCTGTACACTTGTGATGATGGAAACCCGGGGATGAAGAATTAAACCGCCCGTGTTGAGTGTGGTAAAATCACTGATTTATTTTACTTAGCCAGTTCACTAAATGATCGCGCGTATGCAAACGCTGATGTAGCTTAACCTACTTAATGTTATGAAATGTGCGGGTTCACCGTACATACTGCCAACTCTGAAGGAGAAGACGAGGGAATATGTTAAACCTAGATGAAACCTAGTGTGTTTAAATGTGTCTAAATACAATAAAAATGATGACTTAGAATAGATGATACAATGTTTCGATGAAAGCTGATACAATGTGATTTCAACAATAACTACTCTAAGTACTATGTATAACTAACACTAAATTGTCTGATTTTGTTCTTGTTAATATTTCACCATAGGAGAGGTCCCTTTATTTATACTTTCGGTTGGCTTACTCATACCACTGAACTCACTGATTACTGGCACTCGCACTGTTTCACGCGCGCACTCAGTAGATCCCGATCCTGTGAGGTCAGCTTGCGCCTCCGGCCCCGGAGCTCGCTCGCCGGGGCTTACACGTACCTCCAACATCTCCCGCTGCTGCAGCGCAGGTGCGGCTTCGCACTTACTTCTTATAATTAGGTATAAGCATATGCCGCCTAAGACGAGGACCAAGGCCAACGTAACGTACACGACGGAATAATGGTGGATGTCGTGGACGTTTAGTTGTGTAGTAGATTGTTCCTTTATATTGGTTATTTGGTCTCTAAGCTGATTCCACATATGGGTGTGGTTTTCCGGTACGTCGAAATCGTTGGGCAAGGTTGTGTTTATTAGAGAGTTCAATATGGAAACCTCTGGGACATCGATATTTGATCGCATGTTCATATAGCGTAAGTAGTTGTTGTGCGTGTGAATACTGTAGGAATCCGATTTCAGTGTGCATCCATAACCTAGGTCAATGATTCCACTGCCTCGTATAATGGTCGTTGTTGTGTCAGCAATACAAGAAATACGGAGTTCACATGACTCACAACAGGTGTAAAACCAGGAGTTCAAATTGTGTAAGTTGACCCAATAATTGTGGCATGTGGACACGTCTTGTTTACAAGTGCTCCTCATATTACTTACAGTCTGGATATCGCATAGCGACTGTTTTATTCCCAGATTGTAAACAGGTTTATCAATGGAGCATAGTAGCCGACTGTTACTGATGATATGAAAGCATGCTTGCAGATCGCTATCTGATAAGAGAAGAGCGAGGTCTTTTTGTATGTTGTAGGCTATATATGGTGAGTTTGGGACAGTGCGAACGTGATTCGACCCCCGTTTCTGAGGGATAGGTATGATTCTATCTAACTCGAAGATATCGTTGCTCACAAGCGGAATCTTAATCTCTATAATAAGATAGCCTTCATACAGCGTTGCAGACGCCTTCATAATCTTATACAGCTCGGATAGGTTTGATGACTCGATTGGGGTCATTAGATTTCCCTGCAATTGCCCGGAGATTATGTTGATCTGACGAACCAGCTGTTCTGGAGTCAAAAGGTACGGGTCGATGCGGCCGTGGCTAATGTCTGTCACGGTGTTGATAAGTGTGTGTTGGATTCGCATTAAGTTTGACAATATGATACTCGCAGCTAAGGCGGATGATGTTACATAAATGCCGTTTCTGTTGTCCAGACGCACCTTATTGATTTCGTCAGTGACGTTTTGAAGATGCTGTTTTATAAATTTGAACTGTTTGTTCATAGTCTCCTCGCTGCGTCGCAGAATGTTATACTCCGATTCCAAGACCAAGGTTTGATTCTTCAGTAGCTTTTGAAGATGATTTTCATTATTAGATATGCTTTCTATGTCCTGCTTATACTGCTGAGCGAAGTTTTCATCTAATACTCCGAACAACGTGTTTGCCAGGTATCCTACTCCGTTGATTAAACCACGTTTTTGCCTTCTGGCGTTCGGGTTTTCAAGGAGTTTTTGATAATGTTCAAGTTCCTTTACTTCGTGCTCTAATTGTAGGATGACGCTGTCGTATTGCGAACCCATGCAATCGGCGGTTTGATTTAAGTGCTTGACATATTTCTTAATGTTCGATACTCCGTGATAAAACGCGGACATGTTATAAAATACGATGAGTTTCCAATCATCCTTGATAACTTGGAGGTTGGACATCTTGTCGAAGTAAAGTCCTTGGTTTGTGGTAATTTGCGTAACGTTGTATGTCGGAACTTTTTGTTGTAGACTAGGAGATGCAAACAAAAGCATTAGTAAAACACTGATTAAAAAGGCTTGCAAAGTCTTTTGCTTTCGCGGTCGCGGAGGCCGCCTTTTGCCTTCAACTTGATCTGGTGACGGAGTGGAAGACTCATCCTCACATTGGTTCATGGGTTTGGCTGGGGATACCTTCTCATTTACAGGCAAGTATACAAGCTTGTTGACTGGACGCTGTATGGTGTTGTTGCTTGTCTTGACAGTAACTACTCTCACATACCCGTCCTTTCCAGGATGAAGTAGGTGCACTCGTCCCATTGCCCATTTACCCGGAGGTACGTTCTCGTCACGGATGAGGACGAAGTCATCGACTGCAAGATTACGTCGTGCCTGTTGCCACTTGGTTCTGGTTTGTAGCTGTTGCAGATACTCCGATGACCACCGTTGCCAGATATTCTTTGTCATAGCTTGGACGAGTTGCCATCGCGCCTTTAGCGTTGATGATTCCGGTTCAGTTTGAGGCCGTGATAAAATCGGCGCCCCAGTCAGGAAGTGTCCCGGAGTAAGGCAGTCGTCGTCTGAATTTTCCGTGAGTTGGCATAAAGGTCTGGAATTCAGACACGCCTCTATTTGGCAAAGTAACGTCGAAAACTCTTCGTACGTAAGACGTTGGTCGCCTATGACCCTTTTCAAATGGTATTTTAGGCTCTTCACAGCCGCCTCCCAAAGTCCTCCAGCATTAGGCCAGGCTGGTGCATTAAAGTGCCACTGGATGTTCTGCTCACTGATTTTGTTAAAGAAGTCCGGGTTGATATTCTGGATAATCTCCTTATACTCCTTATTCATGAGTCGATTAGCGCCTACAAAGTTTGTACCATTGTCACTATACATGTGGCCTGGTGATCCACGTCGGGAGCAGAATCGACGAAACGCTGCTAGAAAGGCGGCCGTACTCAGGTCTGAAACCAGTTCCACATGGACCGCTTTCGTTGACAGACAGACAAAGACTGCTACGTATCCTTTCGTTGTTTTGATCCCGCGTCCTTTATTGACTTTCAGCTCTACGTGGCCCGTGAAATCGACACCAGTATGCGTGAATGGCCTTGACGGAGTGACTCTGGCTCGTGGTAAGTCTGCCATAATTTGCTGTTGAGCTTCGTTGTTAAATCGGCGACACTTAACGCACAGTCTTAACTGCCGTTTTACCGTCCTGAATCCGCTGATGATCCAGTATCTATCCCTTATGTAGGAAAGTGTTAGTCGGGGACCACCGTGCAGAGTTGTTATGTGTGCCTGGCTAATGACAAGATCAGTAAGTCGACTGTGGCTTGGTAGGATGATGGGATGCTTCGCCGATTTGCTTATACTGGCGTGTTTTAAACGTCCACCAACTCTTAATAAGCCATTTTCATCTAGCCAAGGGTTTAGACTGCAAATCTTGCTTTTCGAGCTCACGTGTTGTTTACCCTTAATATGTTGCAATTCTTGTTGAAATTCATGTGATTGCATTTCTTTAATAATTAAATGGTAAGCGTTATTTATTTCTGATGACTCTAAAAAACCATGTGTTGGAATCTGTTTGTCGCGAATTCGCTTGATGAAACGTGACACCCAGCCAGTAACCCGTACAATTCGTGTCAACGAACTGTAATTTTGCAGTAAATCAGTAATAAACGTAACATTATTTTTCACTAAGGCTGTGTTCACACAAACCGCTTTTGTTTCTATTGTTGGGGACGATACGATCTTAACTGCATCTTTTCTCTCACAACCTTTTAGCCATTCAGGGCCTTCCCACCACAATGATTGGTTTAACAATTGATGAGACGTTATGCCTCGTGTAGCACAATCGGCTGCGTTTTCTTCAGAGCTGACATGACCCCAGAATTCTGCCGGGACTATGTTGGTTATCTGCTTAACTCTGTTGGCTACAAAGGACTTCCATCTGGATATATCTCCGTGTAACCAGCCCAAAACTATCATGGAATCTGTCCATGCATGAAGCGTCATATCTATATTTGGTAAGGACTCAATTACCTTCTTTACAAGTTGGGATAGAAGTAGCGCGCCGCACAGTTCCAGTCTAGGGAGCGATGTTTTCTTTGCAACCGGTGCCAGCTTTGTTTTTGCAGCAACAATTGTCGATGTGTACTCGCCCTTATTGTTCTTGGTGACGAGGTAAATAACACAAGCGTAAGCTTTGTCTGATGCATCGCAAAATGCATGTAATCGACAGGTTTTTTCTGTGTTACCTAAGAATCTTGGTATGCGAAATTTGTCGATGCAGTTGATATCTTCTTTTATTTTAAGCCAATTTTCTTGCATGTCCTTTGGTAGTTCTTGATCCCAGTTTGTTTCAATGGACCACGTTTGTTGAAACAATAGCTTCGCTCTGATTGTAAGCGGTGATAACCAACCAAGAGGATCGAATAACTTTGATACTTCTGACAATAATTGCCGCTTTGTAATTACTGCATTACTCTTAGGGATTATATGACTTTGGAACATGAATGTATCAGATGATGGGTTCCATTTTAATCCAAGAGTCTTTCTGGATTCGAGACACTTAAATTCGTAGGGACTGTTCAATTGGTCGGTTGTTAAATTCTGCAGGAGTTCTGGCTTGTTACTTGACCATTTTCGCAGGTTCATACTAGCACCCTGGAGCATTTTAATAAGTTGTTGTTGTAGCTCTTTTGCTTGATCGGCGGTATTCTGTCCACTCAGCAAATCATCCATGTAGAAGGAGTTCTGTACCGCTGCTGCTGCTAGTGGATATTTTTCGGCATCATCTGCCGCGATTTGTTTTAGAGTCCGCATAGCCAAAAACGGAGCTGCTTTGGTCCCGTACGTTACAGTGGTTAGTTGATATGGACTCAATTGATCATCCATTGAATCTCTCCAAATGATCGTTTGCAGAGGCTGATCTTGCTTTCTAACGAGTATCTGCCGGAACATTTTTTCAATATCCGCAGTGATTACATATTGGTATTGCCTCCAATTTATGATGAGTGCTAATAGGTCTTGTTGTAAGTTGGGCCCACTGTACATTAAGTCGTTCAAGCTGTTACCCGATGTAGTCTTGGATGAGGCATTAAAAACTACTCTCAACTTTGTTGTTGTGGAATCAAGTTTCCATACACCATGATGTGGTAAGTAGTACGCCTGATCGGTTTTACTGTCGACTTGCCGCATGTGACCTAATTCTTGGTATTCATTCATAAATTGTTTGTATTGACTTGAAAATGATGTATTTTTAGACATTTTTGATTCTAATTGTTTAAATTGCGCTATAGCCTTAAACTTTGATGATCCGAGTTGCTGCTGAAAGCCTGGCATCATGGGTATCCCAACTTCATACATCCCATTATCTAAGCGTCTCGTGGTGGTTTTGTAGAAATCTTCACAAAATTGATCACCAATCGTCACGTTTGATGATGATGAGTCGTGAATATCCTCCAACTCCCAAAACTTGGCTATTTCTTCAATGTTATTGATGGCGACATGACAGTTGAACCTTTTGACATTTCCTGATAAGATCCAACCCATTTTGGTTTGTTGAGCTATTGGGGCCTGCGCTGGGCCCTTGATAAGACCGCCTAATATAATTTCCGAATATACACTGGCATCCAGAAGAAGATCGATAGGTCTTGATACGTTATACTCCGGGTCTGCTAACTGAAGATATTGCAAGTGAGACCACGGGTGTTTGCGGAATGATGAGTTCGGTAGGCTGTTTATCACCTTTGATACAACCAACGCCTGAGTCTTCAAGGTGTAATCTCCGTAGATGGACTTGCAGTCTAGTGTTACAATTCCTTTGCTTTGTTTGGAGACTGGACCTACTCCTGAAATGGAGGCATGATATTGTCGACGTTGCAAGCCTAGCATTTGCGTCGCATTTTCTGAAATCAACGAAATTTGGGACCCCTGATCTAGAAGCGCTCGTAACGTGACATATGTACCATTTCCAGATAATACAGTTAACGACAACGTGGTTAACAGTATTTCTTCATTATCAGCTGCGACGTGATTAACATTATGCTGCGTCGGTGATGGCTGCACGGTAGCGCTTGTCGTCGCTGCGGTTTGTTGATGTGGTACACACGCGTCATGCAGTAAAGTGTTGTGTTCACTGTTACACTTTCTACAACGTCTTGTGCTGTTGCACTCACTGTCAGGATGATAATTAAGGCAATTCTTACAATATTGATTTTTTGATACCAAGGTCAATTTATCACCCGGGGTCATTTTCGTAAATTTCCTGCAACGAAATATAGAGTGACGTTTACTACAAATCGGACAGTCTGGCCCTTGAGTAGCGACGACTTGATACTGTTTCGTGTAGTGGTTCCCAGGTTTCTCACGCTGTTGACCAGACTCTCGTTTAAAGGCAGGCTTCGTTGTTTCTCGCTCTCTTCGGTGTAAGGGTTCTAGTGCTGTGAACTTGTTTTCGAGGAACGTCATAAATTCTGTCAAGGATGGGAGCTCCCTGGGTGATGTACGCGCCTGTTTGTAGTCACAGTAAGTCTCCTGGTCCAGTTTCTTACTGAGAAGATGTACTAACAACGGATCCCATGTATTTGTGTTCACACCAAGGTTATGTATAGAGTGGATGCACTCCGTGGTGGTATCATATAACCGCTTTAACTCATAAGCTGTTTGTTTGGAGATAGAAGGCTGATTTAAAAATATCTCTATTTGATTTGTAAACAGAACTTGGGCATTATTATATCGGTGATTTAGAATTTCCCAAGCTGTGTCGTAATTTTCAGATGAAATATGAAGATGTTGAATAAGGCGTTCGGCCTCTCCCTTTATCTTTCCTTTCAAGTGTTGCATCTTCTGAGCCTTGGTTATTGTGTTATTGTCGTGAATAGCTTCTGTAAACAGGTCACAAAATGTTGGCCACTGCGTGTATTTCCCCGTAAAAGTAGGAATCTCTAGCTTCGGCGTTGCCTGTTGTACATGAACCATGGACGATATTTTCTTATTTAGCGAACGCTTCCTATCTTTGTAGCTATGCTCGTACATGCTAAATTCATTTTCGTACGATACATCTCCACCTTGAAGTATGTGGTCGATTCGCAGATGTAACGTATCGATAGTGTTCCACTTGGCTTGTATAGCCCTAAGCTCGTCTTCAAGTTCCCATTTTTCGGATATTTCGTCTACGTTGACGCTCCTCACCAACCTGTTGAACGACCTAAAGTTGGTTCTCTGTTGAGCCAACAGTTCAGTGGCTTCAGGGTTTGACTGCGTACCCTTTTCATCCGAACCAAAGGCCGTAAGCAAGTTTCGAGTAGACTGGTAGAGGCTCTTACCCTGTTGATACGAGTTAGATGCGAAATATTGAGGTTCCTTATCCGGAAACTCAGAGAGTTTCAAGTGATTTTGTTCGAACTCTCCCCAGAGGTTATCCAACGACTCTATTCTCTTTTGGATATATTCCGGAGTTTTTCTAGACAACGGATCCTTACCAAAGTTGACCTTTATCCTATTGAGACTTTCTAATATTTCCGATTGACGAGCGCTTAAATCGGCCATTATGATTTAATAAAAGGAACAATCTTACTTGAACACTGACGATTTGCGATACCAACTATGGGCTGCCGACGCCGTGTGCAGTACAGATGTGTAGATTCAGCTCCACCGATGTCTTCTTGGAACGATTCACTGATGGTTCACTGAATGGACTGACTTAAACTATTTACGGAACTGTCGCGAAATACTCAACGAATATAATCAAGTGTGTGGCTGCGATTTCAACACACCTTGATCTATACACCCGACGGATTGTTACGCGTGATACAGGATCCGGCTCGAAGGACCAAAAAAATGTACGACGATAATCTATACAGTTGGTTCAAGCGTACGATGATTGTTCTGTACACTTGTGATGATGGAAACCCGGGGATGAAGAATTAAACCGCCCGTGTTGAGTGTGGTAAAATCACTGATTTATTTTACTTAGCCAGTTCACTAAATGATCGCGCGTATGCAAACGCTGATGTAGCTTAACCTACTTAATGTTATGAAATGTGCGGGTTCACCGTACAGCCATCAACCGGACATAAATCAAAATTCTGGGCTGTTACTGAGAAATTCCCGATGGAAAAAATTCAAATAACACTTGGCCCGACCTGGGAATCAAACCCAGGACCTCATGCTCAGTGGTAGCGCTTGCGACCACTGCACCAGCGATGCAGTCAATAGCTTTCATTTTTTATTTAAGAGGCTGACAACAGCTAAAGCGCGGTCACTGTCGGACTGCATAGAAAGAGAAGCGCGATGATACAACGCTGGTAATTTATTGCAAAAGTAATTTGAAGCAAATATCTATGTACAAAAAATCTATTGAATCGATAAAAAAATTAAAACACCATTACGTCAATAATATGTCGCTTGTAGAATAATCTGGCATAAAATCAGAATCTTTTAATGTATTTTTAATCATTAAAATAAATTTTGAGAGGTATCTTCATGTTTTTGTTTTTCTATTATATCAAATTAGTTGTATTATGTTTTCAATACACTACCTAATTAGCATATATCCTGAAGAATAACATATATTTTTTTGATTTTGTTTAGAGCAGTGGATCATATATTTTAGGCATTATAAAACTTATGTTTAGGTCCTGTAGTCCCCTTAAAAGAAATTTTTAGACGTATCTTCATGGTTTTTTTCTATCATATCAAATTAGTTGTATTATGTTTTCAACACACTATCTAACTAGCATGTATCCTGAAGCATATCATATATTTTTCTGATTTTGTTTACTGCAGTGGATCATATACTTTTAGGCATTATAAAACTTGCATTTAGGTCCTGTAGTCTCCATAAACAAACACACAATGTCTGTTGTGGTCTCAATATACGCTCAAAGCAATTGGTTTTGGAGGAGATATGATATTTCGATTCCATGAATATTACTGAACTATCAACAGTTCAATAATATTCATGGAACCGAAACTTGCTATGCGATTGTGACCAACACAGTAAAATTCAGATGAGGTCATGTCATAGAATTTGTTAGCAAATTCTTGCTAGGTAGAACTACCTATCTAGCTAGATAAACTTAAACTTAAATGTATCATTCATCTTGTTTTCATTTCCACCGAAAGATGTCCCCTGCCAGGACATAGGCCTCCCCCAAGTATCGTCACTTCGACAGGTTCTGTGCTTCTCGCATCCAATGGATTCCTGCTGAGTTACATAAATTTATGCGACATTGCATTTGCTTTAAAGCAGTTTAAAAAAACATGAGGCCATATTACCTAAAACCTACTTAATAGACCTCGTTAAGCACGAATAGCATACCAAGATCCATTGGCACGTTTTGGACACAAAACACCCTAGAGGTACACAAACAGCACCCATTCGGCAATTCTTCGCTAATTTCGTGCACACGTAAACGCATTTCGGCGTCCTCATTTCACTTAACACTGGGAACGATCTAAAATACGTTCCCACACATTCGTTCATGTAAATAGGGGAGACCCGGCCCCCACGTTCTGTAATAAATGCAAATTGGCTCGAACTCTCGATTCGCGGAGTAAAACTTTTCGCTGTACTACCCTAGTGGACGGAGTTTCCCAAATTCACCCTGTTTCTGATACGAATATTTCGTTCGAACTATTAACTAGTGAGGGGGTGAAATGAGCCGAATGCCTCTATTGCTTTTTGTTTTGATTTCGAGATAGTGTAGTGACATGGAACGGGTGGCGTGTTTTGCGTAAGTGGGTTAAAAATTTGGGATACCTACAAAATAGGCATCAATTACGTATATGAAAATTATACAGCATGAATCAGAAATGTGTGCTCAGAAATGAATGCTGACTGTAATGCTGAATGTGTGCTGATAATTTTCTCGCGATTACGATGTTGGGCCCATGGAAAAATTTGTTCAGTTTGATGTTCTGTACCACACCCTTAAAATATGACCACATATTTATGATACACGAGGAGAGAGAGAGAGAGAGGTATTCGTACTTAGAGATTTATTTTTCCTTCTCTATGAATTCTAATTTATATGCGTTAAACAAACAAACAGTAAAGGCGCGACGCGACAGCGTGTCACAAAGGCGCCGCTCGTCGCGCGACGAGCGGTGCCTTTGTGTGGCGCGCGATTTGCGTCGCGTGTCGCGCCTGTTTGTAGGAGCCTTAATACCGGAATTCCCGCACTAATAAAAACTACAGTAATTATTTCCAGGGAAGTTATGTAGTTATTATTGTTTGTATACAGCAGCTTATTTGCTAATTATAGCAGCTTATAGCTGCTATAATTAGCAAATAAGCTGCTTATAAAATATGAACACATAATAAGCTGCTTATTGCAACACCTAGGCTATTTTAAGGCGCTTGTTGCGCTGGCATTCAATAGATTTCGAGGTAAAGCTCCGCTCATTATACTGTGGAAAATAATTAAAATAATTCAAAGATTTTTATGCGTAAGAGCTGCTATAAAATGGTGGGTAAAAATAATAATAAAATTTAAAGAGTGCTTCTTCGATTCTCTCCCATACTGCAGTGGGATTATAATGTCTGTGAGCTAGCTTGGAGTGAATCTAACAGTCTTGACAATTTTAATGAGGCAGTGCGCACACCAGAGTCAGCATATCAATCGTAGACATTATATCTGGGCTTTATGTCAAAAGACATTTTCAATACATTTTTAACAACTTATTGACACTTGTAGCATTACTCCTAGCTTAATAACACACCTATCATCATACATACATATCTACACTCACACATACACAGCTGCACACACACACACCCGGTACACAAATAGATACTCCCTTTTCCGCGTTATTAATTTATTAAAACTCCTTTTACTTTCACCCCTCCGTTTCTTATCCTCAAAATGATTTGTATTAGTCTAGTTTTTTTTTCTTGTAGATGTGCATAACAATGCCTAAATGAAATAGCACGTGGAGAACAGCTGCGGCGCCGCTGATCGCAGCGGTCCGCGTTTGAGCGGAATGCGCGCGATGTCATGGTGCCGCGTTGGTCCTTGTGTTTATAAATACGCGGCGTTGTGACCAATACGCGGTTTTGATTCGCTCAACCGCGCACCGCCGCGGAGCACGTCGCCGCGCTGCTTTGAGTATTATTGAACTAAACCTTCTTGCACTGGGAATTTTATAAGTGTAATTTTGACCCTAAAAGGCATATTCAAACAAAATCCAAGTCTCAACCCGTCAATAAGTTGGTTCTAATCGCGATCACGTGCACATAATCCCGCTCGCCAGTACAAAGGTTGCTAATAGTCATTAGTCGACATCACGCCCGCGGCACGAGCCGCCATTTTAATCACGGCTAATAAGCGTGCTCCTGGTAATGGCGGCGAGTTCGACCGTGACAGTGACGGTCAATGAATTTTATTTTTATTGGGTTTGTTAGGATTTTGGAGGCTTTGTTAATCGGCGTTTGGTTCTGGGTGAAGTTCAGTGATGTTTCTTGAAAGGTAATTTCAAAGACACTGTCGTAATTACTATGACCATGAACTTGGTTAATTACCTCCAGCAAACTTGTTCCGTGTTTTTGCAGTGATTTGAGATGACAGAAGAAACTTTAGAAAACAGAAAATTATTAAAGAAATCTAAACCCGTCTTGTAGTTTAATATATAAACACAGAACTAGAACTATCATCAAGTAGAATAACAATTGCTTGTGCCAGTCGAATTAGGTAATTAATAAAAACTCCAATCAATGGTGTTTCAAATAAATTCGTACAGGCACGACATTGGCAACTTCACTGCACTATCCAAGCCGCTTAGCAAACCGTCAATATTTACTGAACAATACATTATAAATTGTGCGTTGTATCGAGCCATAGGAAAGCCCATGTTGACTGGAGCTATACCCAACAATTTCTAGTTCAAATCTCCATACAAATCATGCTAGTGGCAACGTCAATACATTTGAGGGGCTCCGGGCTATTCTCCGCACGATACATTCTATTTGTGTTGCACCGTGGAACGTGAACTTGCATCAGGCGCTTATGTACATGAATCAGCCATATTTTCAATGTATGTGCTGAATTTTGAGAGATTTGGGTATGTATGGAAAGTGGATGAAAACCTGCTGACCCCAGAGACGTTCTCCTATCTTAAATTTCAATAATTTATACAAAAGACTTATAGAAAACAGAACGTTCAGTTTTTCCCGAATTCCGGGAAACTTTTCCAAGTTATAAATTACTAGCTGCGCCCCGCGGTTTCGCCCGCCGCGGTATGAAATATGCTTTACGACCTATTCTCAGACCTACTAAATATACACAAAAAAGAAACATTAAAATCGGTCAAGCCGTTGCGGAGGAGTTCGATAACTGTGACACGAGCTTTTTATATATTAGAAGATAGACCTGATTCAGACTATTCCGAACATTTAAAAAAAAAAATTGCCGCGTTGGTCCAGCCGCTCTCAAGTGATGTGCTTACCAACAAACATTTTAGTTTTATTTATGTAGACAGATTAGGTATCAATGATAATTAATAAACAATCTATAATCTATACTCCTGCGTTAAAATATAATAATATAGTACTAATGAATACTAAAATGTAGCTTGAAATTATTTTTATTTTATTTTTTCCTTCTATTTTTTCTAATGTTTTTAATCAACACCCAGCCGATAGACAAATTTAAAAAATTTATTCCCTGAAGAAATTTACACAGGCCATTGGTATGTAATATCCTTTTCATACCGCGAGTGCCATCGATCGCGTCGTGATATCGCGTAACAGCGCACAATAAAGCGATGTAAACGTTACGTGTGCTGCCAACAAACACACCACGTTGCTAATACACAGATGATGTGTTGTAAGCACATGACCAATCCTCCAACTCTCATGCACGTGCCTATCACTTATCATTGTTGCTAAGGTTATGGCTTTGGTTTTATGGTTGGCCACCTGCCTGATACCAACCTTCCTTGGGGATGCGATTGTTAATGGTTTACCCACTACCGCGCGGGTGACCCAAAGCGCTTTATGGTATGCTCGGGTCTTAAGCGCTCTTAGTCGCCTCCTACGACACCCACGGGACAAGATGGAGTCGTCACATTCTTTCTCCGGGACCGATACGGACCACGTTGGTCGTTGGTGGTTGGTTGGTTGGACGATATTATAAGCACATGACTTATCTTCCATTTCTCATGTAGGCACGAACAATTCCATGGTAACTCATTGTCATCTTCCCGCCCTAATTTATTTGGGGTGCAGTACTTCTTTTCTTCCATTCATCTCTATTAGCCGTCATCTTAGTGTTTGTTTACTTCTTAATCATGTCATCTTTTGCAGAAGCTGCCCATCTTTTATTTGGTCTGCATCTTTAGGTAAAGGCATCCACTTTTTCTCAAAACATAAAGAGATTAGTAGGTCAGCAAGTGGTTTTGACTGCCCAGGATGTACGCCACATTGCTCATCATTGTCAATGAAATTAGCACAATCAGCCTTCCCACTGCTGGGACACAAGCCTTCTCTCTTCGAGAGGGAGTGGGCTATAATCTACCACGCGGGCCCAGTGCGGGTTGGTAGATATCACATGTCTTTGAATTTTTGGTTCTAGGACATGCTGGTTGCCTCACAATATTTTCCTTCACCGTTTTGAGAGCAGTCGTGATGAAATAATTTACACAAAGTAAAGCGCCTGGGTTCAAACCTACGACTTACATCTCATAAGTCGGGGCCGTTACCTCTGGGCTACCACTGCTCCTCCAATGAGATTAAATTATTATTATTAGTTATTAATAAAAAATTACAGTAGTCTTGTACTTCAAGCTATGCCCCAAAAAACAGTGTTCACGATTTGTCTGGTGGGAACGGATCACACAAAATTAAAGTTAAGTTTATTAGTGCGGATACTTATTTAATGTTACTTGTTTTTATTTAGTAGGAACATTGTAATGAAAGAGCCTCCACAAGTAACTCTATTACCTTGGCATTGTACTCCCCAATTGCGTAGGGATTTTGGAAGAAATTCCTAATCCATTGCTTCATATGTTTGTAAAACTCGTCTGCTCGACAACGTAAATAACGCAATGAATGTTGTCGAATTGTCAAAATGAAAGGCATTGCAAATTGTTAGTGCTATGCTATCACCGCAGACAGTCAGCGCACTACCAACTTGGTGACTCGCTAATCTATTTAGCACAACATAATTTACATTACGAGAAGGAAGGAGAGTTATCGTAAACCGTTCAGAAAAACAAATTTAGAAACAGGAGATTCTCCTCTAAAGTAAGAAACTGAATTTCATAAGAGCAGTAACACGTTTTAAATCAAAATTCTACCCAAATAACGTGTTCCAGTTTCACTTTTTAAATTACTCCAATTATTTTCACCGCTCCGAGTGTTATTAACTTTATATTTAACACCTATAATCCTCAACTTGAAAGCAACAAGGCAAAAAGGTTTCAAGTACTTAAAGTTAAGAGCGTTGAATTCAAGTAATTTGTACAACAAGTTGTAGTGAAAAAGTTGTGTACAGGTAGCGTTAACCACGGCCATGGTAGGTAATAATGGAAGTTTTTAAACTTAACCCTTGTAGGTGCGTGACAGAAGTTTTTAGTTTTGACCCATTTTTTTAAATGGTGGTTAAAACTAGCTGAGGGTAATGTATAAGTATTTATGAAGTGTTTAAAAAGCAGCTTTTTCTTTATTCATTGCAGTTGTCATTAATGTATAATACGGAATTGTGTTGAATGGATTAGAAGCAGGCTTTTTGGGTGTAAAAGAACCATGAATTCAAACTACGATCGGAATTCTATCTGTTCAGAATGATATATAATTAAATAACGGTGATTATTGCAATATTCCCGATATAAGGACCTATTGTATTCTCCAGCTCCAACACAAACAGACAGATGGCGTAGGCTTAGTAATACAGTTCCCTTCGGTACGCAACCCTAAGCCTTCCTTGTCTTTTCAGGACATCACAACTTCAACTTACTCCAGAAATAAAGCACCTCATAACAAGCCCGTACACTACAAAACTCCCTACTCTATAAACCCTGAACCCTCAACCTTCGAGACTATAACTCCGCCTATCACGCTTATCACAGCCAAAAAAATATAAACAAAATAAAATTTACGATTGGACGGCCATACCGACTCCACAAAAACTTCCAACCTTTTGTTTCGTTGGAACCTTACCTGTGAAAAGCAGTAAATAAATGCAAATTGTTGGAAGCACTCTCTTGGACCCCTACCTTCCCCTGTACTGACACCCGACCGCCTTTCGGACCAGTAGGGTCGTTAGATTGTTTCTGTTAATGTTTTAGCATTCGGTACGAAGGTTGGGGCAATTTTGGGAGGTAATTAGATTAGGTAGATGTAGTTTAGATACCTATTTTACCTAGTCACTAATAAAATATACAACAAATGATTATTGAAATGGTTGGTAGTGAAGTATTGATTCGTTAGTGGTTTTTTTTTCAATATTTACAACAAATACAGTTATTATCGTCATATCGAAAGTATGAACTGAACATACATTGAGTTATGATGAATAGGCTCGTAATAAACTCATAAATACTTACTGTATTTCGTTTAGGTGAATTCAGCCAGGAAAGGACTACTGCCATACCGTCATCTACCACCAAGCATCTCTATTTCATTCAGTATGTATCATAACTTAAATGATGTCAATGAAATTGTAAACACTTGAGACTTTTGTGAAAAAGTATTTCGAGAAGCTAACATAAAACATCAGGTACATTTTCTGATCATTTATATTTAAAAAATCTTTTTTTAGAAAAAGTTCCAAATGTATTCCAAAAAGAAAACACTACAAAGTGCAAAATAACTTGTTTCGGAAGTTCTTGTCTTTGGTTTTCTTTTATTTTTTTTTGCAAGTTGCCACCGACTTCCGAAACTAAAGTTATTTTGCACTTTGTAATGTTTTCGTTTTGGAAGTCGGTTGTATTTTGTTTATTTTTTATTTTTGGTTCTGGTTCGTGTACACCTAGTGGTACGCGAATTTCGTGCGACAACCAAAATGCTTAGTTCTTTATTTCATTTTCCGTACGATTACTCATTCAAAATATGTGTACTGTTCCTCGATGAGGAGTTCCACTGGCTATCTCCGAAGGTGTTCATCAGATCTTACCAAATTTAAACGGGACCTCTAAAGAATACTCTTCGAAACAACAAGATTTTTTTTACTCGGTCCATAATTGATAAAAATATCGATGAAAAGGCATTAAAAAAAGATACATACAAAAGAACATATAACCTCCTACTTTTTTTAAGTCGGTTAAAAACCTAGCTGCTATTCCGCTTAGAGACATGACAAAAGAACTTCAGTATTCGAGACTGTACTAGTGCTGACAGCCGCTGTTCGATACCGAGTTCTATGAGTATGGAGACGTTTGTGCGGAATTCTGTCCATGATACCTCAAGCATTCTTCTCCAGCAACACATTCTAGAGTATCTACTTTTTTCTTTTCCAGTTCTTGTAATGTCCACGTCTCAGCTGCGTACAGAAATATGAGGAATACAAGTATGCGGACGAGCCTGATCTTGGTGGCCTTAGTTATGTTGCGATTCCTCCATAATTTTTATCTTGTCCATTACCCCTCTAGCCATAGTTATACGCCGTTTAACCTCATCCACGCAGCTGCCATTGTTCGCGATCAGAGCCCCAAGATATACGCAGGATTAAACTACGTGACAGTTCGCAATCTGTGTCATGTCTGGTCAGTTGTTATTGCTGCGGTCTACAATCTTCATCTTGGTCTTACCGCGATTAATCCTAAATCCAAACGTAAGACTGACGCGTTCTATCTTAAGGAGTAGTTTCTCCATGTATTCAGCACTAGTCGCAAACAACGTTGTGTCATCAGCGTAGCGTAGGTTTGCAATTTTGTAGTTACCAATCGCAGCACTATCAGTCCAGTCGTCGAGGGTGATGCGCATAATCAGCTCCTAATGAGGTGTTGAATAAGAGTGGCGATATAATACATCCCTGGCGGGCACCTGCACTGGGATAAAAACTATTCGAAATGTGGTCGTCTGCTCGTACTGATGCTATTCCTCCTTCGTAAAGTTCTCTATAAAGGTTCACAAGGTGTTTTGGTGTGCCCATTTCCAATAGCGTCCTCCACAAGGTTGGCTATTTCACGGAGTCCAATGCCTTTGAGAAATCAACAAAGCTTATGTAGGTCGACCTGTTGAATTCCCGTGCCTTATCGATTATCTGACGAACAATGAGTATCTGTTAACGTGTTCCCTTTCCACTCACAAACCCAGCTTCTTCTTGCGCAATCTTTCGCGACGTGTGCTTTCAGATGTTTGTTGACAATGTGTAACAATATTTTGCTTACGTGGCTGATCAGAGCAATAAAGCGGTAGTTGCTGCTTTTTTTGGTGGACTCCTTTTTGTGAAGTGGAATGAAAACTGTGTGAGCCCATTCTGATGGCCATTTTCCTGCCAGCCATATCTTATTGTATATGGTGTAAAAGATATGAGCTTCGCGGTCTCCCAGTGCTCGAATAGTCGAGATTGGGATAGAGTCAGAGCCCATAGTCTTTCCATTCTTTAATTGCTTGATGGCAGCTGTGATTTCTGACTCAAGGATATCTCGTTCCAGTTTCTCACTCTCCGGTTCTGGTGATATAAAGGTTAGCGACTACGGATCTTCAAACAATGACTGACAGTAACACTTCCAAGCTTCTTATATTTTCTCCAGCACGCTGACCACTTGATCATTACCATCTTCAGTGGCCAAAGTTTTGGACAGCAGCGTTTTGGTAATAAGCCGAATTCTGTGATGCAGGTTTCTGAATTCATATCTGCTTCGATTTCCTCTCATATATGACGCAGTTAGGCATTATGATCTTGTCTGCATTTCTTCTGGATCTGGGCAGACTTTCAATCGATACCTTTAACATTTGCACCGGCTGCTTTCATCCTTCGGCGTTCCTCGACAAGCGAAAAGTTGCCATCCTTCATCTAATGTTTCTGCTTGTGTATCACAGTTGGTACCTTGGATCCTGAGACCGCGAGCTCTATAAAATACTTCACTCTGCTCCAAACTCCTTCAGGTGGTCTGTTGACCAAATCTGCGTCTATCCATTTTGTCCAGTAGTGTTCCACTAGCGGCTTGAATTTCAGTACAACCTTCAAGTCTAGCTTACTTTGATTTTCGAGGGTTCTGGCTGGTGTCAGTTTAAGCTTTAATTTTAAGACCAGAAGTTGGTGGTCTGATCTGCAGTCCGCTCCAGGTAGTGTATGAGCATTTGTTACAAATGACCTCCACCGCGATCGAACCAGGATTTATCTGGTTGCGGTACTTTCCATCGGGTGATGTCCACATGCATAGCCTTCGAGGGTGGTGTTGGTAGAGGTTATTTACAATGACTAGGTCATTATCAGACGCAAATTGTATAAACCGGTTACCTCTGTCGTTCCGAGTTCCAAGTCCAAACTTTTCGATGCATCCACTAAGCTGGTGGGTATTTACTCTAATCTGGCATTAAAGTCGCCGAAAATCGACAAGAAGATCTCTGTTTGGCATTTTCGCTATAATGGTTTCCAGTTCAGAGTAGAATCTCTCCATAACCTTGTCACTTGCAGTGCTCGTAGGGGCGTACATCTGTATGAGGTTTAGATTCACTGGCGACGCTTTCAGCTTAATGCTGATTATCCGGTCGCTTATAGGCTCATAACCCATCACACAGATGCTCTGGTGCATAGGGATTAAAAAGGCTACACCGTTCTGGCTGGATTTTCCATTGCCTGGAAAAAGGGACTGCGTGGTTGTCAGTTAGGAAGTGCCCATTGTTTTTCCAGTGTGTCTCACTGAGCCCACCGATGTTAATACCGCATCTGTCAACTTCACGTTCCAGGATGGTATGTTTTCCGAGACTAAGTAGGCCGCGAATATTCCATGTTCCTATCGCCTGAGTTTGTCGCAGCTTGATGGAGATTTCAGTAGTTGGATTTCCATGGATAGCCTGGTCTCCTACTACTCTAAGGCCAGTACCCAACTTCACACCGTGCACCCCGGATGCAGCGCGGCCCCGGTTGCTAAGCGGTAAGCTTGGCGATTGTTCTCTATTTAACGCTACTATCATTGTGTCTGTCTTTGGAAGATAAATGCAGTGGTTTCCCCTTGCCTTCTGCATTAGTCGTTTTTGGAGTTATTTGGGCCCCAAGGCTGCTGAGACCTCTTCTACCTGGTTGCCCAAGCAGTTGAATGGTTATACCGCCACAGCTCGTTCGCCATTGCCTCGTTTGTTGTCTAGCAGATGCACCACGACAGATGAAAGATATCGTCGACCACGACATCGTTCCTGGTTGTTTGTGTACAAATTCCCAGGGTGTGCAGGTGAGGCTGACTGGAGCTAACTAGATGTTATTGTAATTCTCCCCCTTACTCCCCCTTATTTGGAGTATTATAAACATTTAAAAAAATCAAAAACAAATATGTCCAAATTCGTTCTCAAGTGCTGCGCTTATCAACGAACAAGCATTTAATTTTTGGGTTTCAAAGGGTGCCCGGGACCCTATTACTAAGGCTCCGCTGTCTGTCCGTCCGTCCGTATGTCAGACGACTGTATCTTTTGAACCTTAATAGGTAGACTAAGTGTTTTTTAATTTTGTTTGCCGAGTGCCGGCGCCTGCGTCTCTTTACTTGTCAGTATCACAGCGATGCCATTGAGTGCCACAAACACTAAATGCATAGACAAGTAATTGATGTTACGTCGTGTGCTGACATGCGGATTATAAATATATGTATGAATAGCAAATTTTTATTTAATTTATTATTTATTTATTTCTGTATCTGTCCGTGACATCACAGCAGCGGGCCCTATCAGAATACCAGCGCTGCGACACTTATTTTTTTTTTAATGTCGCAGCATCATGCTGAGATAGTGGCCTTTTGGCCTCGTACGGACGTACTGTTGTTATTTTCATTTTACATTTGTCACTTTTTTATTTTTTTTTATTTTTTTTATGAGTGTGTTTAGTTTAGTTTCTGATAATCCTGTGCGAGTCTCAATAAATATTTTTTCTTTCTTTCTTTAAACACATTTAATTTTCACAAAGCGTGAATTATTAATGCCGCTATAACAATAAATAATACAATTAAAAGTAGTGCGGTAGTACGCAATGTAACACACCGAGAACATTTTGGTTATGGGTACATGCAACGGTACAGGGGTCGTGACGGTATTCAAAGCTGCAAATTAAAAACGTGTTTTCGTAAAAAAACGTCAGTAAACGTTGGAATTTTAACCTTCAATATCTCCGTAACCAGAAGGTTCCCAGGTGTGGTCCAGTACAAAAAAAAAAAATTACAATGACGGGGAGTACAAGTGCCTCTCGGCTTTGTTAACTGTCTTTACACCGGTTATAGGTACAGCTGATAGCTAATAATTTTTCGTGGAAAACTAAGGCCTATCCTTTTGTTATGTAAATAGCTTTTAGTGACAAACGAGGATGAATTGGTTCTATTCCTAGCAGAGTAGACAAAGTTATTTCAATAATAATTTAATTTATGGCATACATTTGAAATATTCACTATCGAATATGAATATTTATAGTTGACACTTTTTTAAGTGCTAACAATGAATAATTCTGGGTAAACTTTAAAACGTTTACTGATAAAAAAGTTATGAAAATCGTCTTGTTTTAAATTAATAGTTACAATGAAAACGACCGAATTGGTGTTTACTATTTTCTCATTATCATACAATGCGAAATTAATGTAATTAATGTAATTCCAACCTAGTAAAGTGGGGCTACCTCGATGGAATGGCAGCTAGATGTGGATATGGAGCTATGTCGCAAACTATGCTCCACCTTCTATCTTGTCCTCTGTGTCCCAAAACTTGCAGTCAAAGTGACCTCTGCGCTGCCACCGATGACGCCGTGGAAGTGGCGAAGTTTTGGTTCAACAAAATATGAGAAAAGTCGTGCCAGCGACACGAAGAAGAAGAAGAATGCGAAATGGGTAAAGCTATACAAATAAATAACCAGCCATGTTAGGAGTTTTGCATTAAGTCATAAAGTTCATTTATTAGGGTCAAGTTTATCAAATCAAATCAAATCATTTATTTCTTTGCAAACATGGGTGTAGTAAGTACATAATTGTTTTTATAATGAAGTTCTCCACATTTTACCTTCACGTAGGCATGCAAAGGTTTACAATTCAACATTTAAAAAAATCTAAAATATGTGGCAGATAATTGGAATGACAATTTTTTTTCAGTAAAATTAAAAAAAGTACAATAAAGATGTCAGTGTGGTCACGGCATTAAAAATATATATAAAATAAAATCTAATATATAAAATTCTCGTGTCACAGTTTTCGTTGCCATACTCCTCCGAAACGGCGTAACCGATTTTGATGAAATTTTTTGTGCTTATCCGGTATCTATGAGAATCGGCCAAAATCTATTTTTTTTTTTTTTTTTTTTTTTGGTAGGTAGGGTAGGGAGTTAGGGAGTTAGGGAGGTAGGTAGGTAGGTAGGTAGGTAGGTAGAGTAGGTAGGTAGGGTAGGTAGGTAGGGTAGGTAGGTAGGGTAGGTAGGTAGGGTAGGTAGGTAGGTAGGGTAGGTAGGTAGGGTAGGTAGGTAGGGTAGGTAGGTAGGTAGGGTAGGTAGGTAGGGTAGGTAGGTAGGGTAGGTAGGTAGGGTAGGTAGGTAGGGTAGGTAGGTAGGGTAGGTAGGTAGGGTAGGTGTAGGTAGGTAGGGTAGGTAGGTAGGGTAGGTAGGTAGGGTACGCCGTAGATAAGTACCGCAACCCGTGCGAAGCCGGGGCGGGTCGCTAGTAAGACTATATAATGTCAAACGGAAACAAAACGTAATTAATGGAACCAGGATCACAATAATTATGTCAATCAGAATAACAGTCTGTCAATCAGTTAGTGAATCATCATTAAGAAAATCGTCAATCGTGTAATAAGTTTTCATAATTAAAATTTCGTTTAGCGCCCTTTTAAATTTTAATGTTGTCATATTTTTTATAATATTAGGTACTCTATTATATATGAGTGGAGCAATATTAAAAAAACTTATTTTCATCAGTGCGATTTTACATTTTACTTGACATAATTGATTAATGTATTGAGTGCGTATTGGATTTTTCCTGACCTCTGATAATTTTTTTAATAGATGTGGATTACATTTCACAAACAAAGACGTTTCTATTATATATAAAAACAAGGGAAAGTTAAAAATTTTAACTATTTAAATTTAATTATCGTCAGCTAGGCACAATTTGAACCCTTAAGGCCAGTTTCTCGAACTATAATTATCGCAAAATTAATGTGACCAATTGTTATGCGCACATAAACTGCTGTGCGTGGTTGAGTTATTTATTAACAGTCAATCGCAACAATTGACGCGCGTTTGACAATTAATTACGCGTTTTTTTTTTTTATCGAGATACTGACAGCTTGGCGTTTAAAAAACAATATTTATACGGACACCACAGCGAAGTTATTTTAACCAAAAGAAAGATAACGGACTCACTTTTCCATATAGAAAAACCTTAACATCATTTTTCAAAATGAAAATTGAGCTAACTTTTCGCACCCAGCAACAACACTACGCAAAAATCTTCAACCCAATATTCATTTTATAGGTAAATGTAGTAAAACACATTCAATTTACTCGCACATCTAGTCTTTCCAAACGCTCTCTCACTTAGCACGATTGGCGAGTTCTTTTGTTTTTTGCAAGCCTTGTAAGCAATCAGTTGAATAGGTAGACCTAATGCGCTGACATTAGCAGGAGTGCGGCTAAAAGGGTGTTGAAGCTTGGTCATAAATTCTGACCAGCGAAATGGTGTGAGCAAAGTATTGAAAGGCTTTGGGTAAAAATCTTGGACATGGTTTCTCGTCAGAAATTGTAAAGCCAGGGAAATTAATTGTGAACTAAATTGATACCCTACGTCAATTTGTCGTGTTTTAGCCATTTTTGTACAACTGTCAAGAATCAGAGTTGTGATTTGAATAGACGAACAATTTAAGTTGCAATCATAATCATAATACCAGCCCATTATTGTCCCATTGTTGGACAAAGGCCTTTTTTCATACAAAGAAGGCACGAGCATTGATCACTACGCTTGCTCAAGACGGGTTTGCGATTTCAGACTTATATTAACTTCTTGCTCCTGCCCGCGACTTTGTTTGCGTATCCTAAGTATCATAATAATATGTGTTTCTATGCAATCCAGGTTATAAACTATCTATATGCCAAATTTCATCCAAATCCATTCAGCTGTTATTGCGTTATTGAGTAACAAACATCCAAATATACAAACTTTCACATTTATCATATTAGTAGGATAAGTCCATGCTTCCTCGCGATGTTTTCCTTCATCAAAGTCAATAATATAATTATTATGAACGAGACAAACACAGAAAGTAGGTACATAGGTTGGTCCTTATTTTTCGACTTTTGAATTATCCCCGGGGCAATTTGTCATTTGATCATATACATCTAAATATGAAATAAGTTATTTTTTTCATTTTTTTATGTTAAGGTTTAGAGGTCGCTACGAGCTGTCAAAGTTTTTACAAAAAGCGTTGAAGGACAGCTTAAATGATGGTTTCATTAATGTTTTATGTAAGTGTTTATATCAAATTTTACGTGCAAGTGAAATCGCTCCTTATCCCCTCCTCCCTTCGACCCCTCTTCAGTACCGACGCGTCGAGATTAGCCCGCCCCGCACTTCAGGAGCGCACGCGTTTTATTTCTAAAAGTCATAGTAACGTGTTTCAACTTGCTATGGCGTCTACAAGTAGTGGGCTCATTAAACCTAAGAGTTTTGAGTTTAGTTTTTTTTTCGAGTATTTTTTTAAAATTCAAACCTTGGTAAAATTCAAAAAAATTACTGAAGTAGTTTCTTATGGTACCTATACAATACAATTACGTGGTGCCCCGCGAAATAAAAGATTTTTTTTTTCTTAGGATTAAGGACCACCTTAGGATACATATTAAGAATTGAAAAGTCACGTTGCTCCTATTGCCATTAACTGGACACAAATGCAGACTCCGGACTGCTACTTACTAAGAATTGCCTAGAGCCTACTGAGATACACCTCCTACTGAGATTAGTCATATATTAACACAAGTTTCAGTTTTATTATGTATTAGTTTGTTATTTTGTATTTTATCTATGGGCTTCAGTTGCCTGACAATAAAGGAATTATTATTATTATTAAGACAATGTTGATAATAAGCCTGGCTTATCTTGTTGATTTTAGCAATTGACTTGTTTGATTTCTGTTGTTTTCACAGATATATATTTTACTTAAAAAGAGGTCCCTATGTAAGATTTACTGTAAAAGTTGTGCAAGTTTCTGCATAAAACTTTTTAACACATTTGCCAAAAAAATGCATTTACGATGCCTGTATACATTGTTCGAAAGTAAAAAATTACGCACCATACAACGGAACGTGCGGTAAAATAGGTACTCACACCTAAGTACCTGTTTTACCACATGGTCCGTTGTATAGCGCCGTGCGTATCCTTTACGGTTTGTTTTTATTACGAGTATCTATAAAAAATATTTACGAATTCCACCAAGGAGTTTCACATAACGAGAATAAATAAGATGAATAATCGAACCTCCTTGGAAGCGCTTTTGTTCAATACGTTTGTCTCACTTTGATACTCAAGAGAAAATGAGACGAAAGATGTAGTTCTAATTTTCACCACGCGCACGTGGCGCCATTTCCAATTCGCGCCATTTTCATATTAGAAACGTCAAAGATTGTTGCGACTTTCCGACTGATATTTATAAAAAAGTAATAATAAATGAGTTCAAGCGAGGAATCCGATATTAATATTGCACTGTTTTCTCGCAAATGTTTTGAAAAACGTTGTATGACACACGTGCCGAAATTGGTATTTACAAACTCGTGACTATGGTACATCAGTCTATTCGTTTGTAAAAACCAACTTACCACGTTGGCGTTTGTAGCAGCATCTACAAACGCCACATGCGAGCTACACGTCACACTGACGTCACGCAAAATCCTGCATCGCGCAAGCAAAGTTTACCGCACAATTAGCATATATACAACGTCCCGACTCCAAACGTCGGGCAGTTGCCCACCAGACACGACACCCAACTGGTCGGAGGATCCTCCCTTTTTCATAGAGTATGAGTGAACTTTACACCCTGTTCCTCGTACTGGTGACCTCGAAAATGAACGTCAGCGCAGCCTTCGTGCAAGTTCATCAGCGTGACGTCATCATCACTTCCTTCAAGCTTTCGAGCGGCGAGTCACACAGCCAGCCAGCACCCACGGCTTCCACGGGTATCCTGAACACCAGCATGCAGCGACTGCGCATACCTGGTCAACACCCTCAGCCTCATCAAGCAACATTGGCACAGCACACTGCACTTTCGGCCGGTCAACAAGAAGAGCTCTTAATCCCTCTCCTGGTCGACGCCAGCAATCAGCATCAACCCGGCGCTGTACCACATCCGACGCACTGGAGCATAACGCAGCGCCACCCTGACTCACTGGGGTACCACCGCAGACAGTTCCTACTCACCGTGAACTATGCGGCACCCGGTTTCGGCTCACTGGAACCTCAACTGGGCCTGGCAAGCATCACAAGATACGAGACTCAGCCCACTATCGACCTCTGGTCTCCGCGGGGAGTGATGTCTAGACATCTACAAACGCCACATGCGAGCTACACATCACACTGACGTCACGGAAAATCCTGCATCGCGCAAGCAAAGTTAACTGCGCAACTAGCATATATACAACGTCCCGACATCAAATGTCGGGCAGTTGCCCACCAGACACAACACCCGTCTGATCGGACGATCTTCCCTTTTCCATAGAGTATGAGTGAACTTTACACCCTGTTCCTCATACCTCTATAACCTTACTACTAGGTACAAACGTCACGTTTGTTAAATCACTGGTTAAAAACAGTCCACAAACGAAGCTCAAAAATAGCTTGTCTGTCTGCAGAGAAGTTACTAACTGAATAAAATTATGTATGTTGTTTTATTTATCTACTAGCTTTTGCCTGCGGCTTCGCTCGCGTTAATTTAGAATTTGACAATCAATTCGGGTTGTTTGGGGAATTATAGTTAGGAGGATGAAAAACCGGTCTATCGACACTCTAGACCAGTGGTTCTTAACCGGTGGTCCGCGGACCACCGGTGGTCCCTGGAAGCACCCGACGTGGTCCGCGAAGCCATCCAAAAAATATGAACTAGTGACAATGAGTCGACACAACGACGTGTCGTGCGAGTTGAGAACCTAGCCGGGGCGAGGTGGGCGCCAAAAAAATAAAAATAATGTTGGCTTTGAACAATTTTATGCGTGTTTTATTTATAGATAGAACAAACCTTTCAAAAAAAAAAAACAAAAATCAAAATATTTTATTTCACATAAACCAACATGGGCACTTATGAAACGTCAGAAGCTAGGTGCACAGTTCCAATTGGTTGTTTCCTAGAAGAACCGGCAAGAAACTCCACGGTTACTCTTTTAAAAATAAGGGGCTTTTACAATGTTCCAAATTAGTGTTGATAATGGGAGGACAGTGTAGGCCTTTATTAATTTACATTTACTGTAGTACCTCCAAACAGTTGGTGGTCCATGGCAAGACAGAAATTTTGTCAAATGGTCATCATTACTAAAAGGTTAAGAACCACTGCTCTAGACTCACAAAATGTATTAAGTACTTAAATAAAAAATAAAAAACTGTTAAGAGTTTTTTATTTTAAACTTATTTGAAACTTTAGTAGTGTGTTAACACACTACTAAAGTTTCTACAATAATATAATTCAATCATGATTTGAAAGACACGTGGCGCCATCCATTATCATAAGAACGTTATTGTTGTTTTCCTCGGGAACAGTACTTTTTTCGGGATGAAAGGTACCCTATGTCCGTTTCTGTACACCTGACGACGTATATGCAAAATTTGAGGATGATCGGTTCAGTGGTTTAGGCGTGAAAAGGTAACAAACAAACAAACTTACTTTCGCATTTATAATATTAGTTAGGATTAGGACTATCTAATTGCAATTGTATTTTTTTCAGTGAATTTAATGACCTGGCTACTGAGGCGTCTAAGTCAACACTTAATTATTTTTAGTTATGTTTAATTAATCGTATTTTTTATTACATTGTAACAATCAAGACTAGGTTTTCCTCGATACAACACGAAGCAAACGTTATACATAGGAAAAGCTGGGTAAGTTGGGACCAATTTTATTGCATCAGCATAATCAGCCTATAATGTTCCCACTGCTGGGACACAGGCCTCCTCTCTTTGAGAGGGAATGGGCTGTAACCTACCACGCGGGCCCAGTGCGGGTTGGTAGATGTCACATGTCTTCGAATTTTGGTTTCTAGTACATGCCGGTTTCCTAACGATGTTTTCATTTACTGTTATGAGAGCAGTGGTGATGAAATTATTTACCCAAAGTAAAGCGCCTGCCTGGGTTCGAACCCACGACCTACAAGTCGGGGCCGATACCATTGGGCCACCACTACTCTCTGGGCGACCACTGCTCTACTGGGCCACCACTGAGCTTTTATTATAATTTGATTGCTAAACGATAAATTTTCTATCTTCTACAGCGAATTCTGTACTTCGAAGAACAAAGACGGCTAAAGAACATCAACACGATGCCAGACATCCTAAACAACTTTTCCAAAATAATCGAAATTTAAATCTTCCATACAGACGTGTTATATTCCTCTCTCACACCACAAAATGCCACATTACACATCACTCACGTACTTAATCAGCTATTGACTATCCCCCTTTCATGTTGCACTGCATCTGACCGACCTAACTATTTTCAATACGTGGCCCCATTGGCCCCCATTCAGACAGCCACCATTTCCTATTAGTTTCCGAGTACTATAGCCGCCAGGACATTGCTAGCTTTTGAAACTTGGTATTCATGGATTTATTTGATCTTGATGCATGTTTGACGATAGTTTTAGTGGTCATGTTGCTTTTAATTTTGGAGTACGGATGGATTTATTAATTGGTTAGTTCATTTGTTAAGAAATATGTATGAGTGAAGAGAAATTTTTGAAGACGGCTGTACATGTAACATTTGTAATGGTTCACATTAGATTTCCCACAAACCATTTTTCTCTGGTGACGGCAGCGATGTCGTTGGACAGAAAAACTCTTTTACAAAAAAAAAAAAACAACTGAGTTCCAAAAAAGAAAAACACTATAAAAGTGAGACATAATTTTAATTTCCGAAGTCGGTATCTTTGGTTTTGTATTTTCGTTTTTTGCCACCGACTTCCGAAATTAAAGTTAATTTTCACT
The DNA here is from genome assembly GCA_917490735.1 of Dryobotodes eremita. Lineage (NCBI taxonomy): Eukaryota > Metazoa > Arthropoda > Insecta > Lepidoptera > Noctuidae > Dryobotodes > Dryobotodes eremita. Next base: position 19,331,035 of record OU823257.1, read on the forward strand.
TTTTTTGTGTTTTTTTTGGAAGCCGGTTGTTTTTGTTTTTGTAAAAGAGTTTTTATAATAGGTCTTTACCTATGAAATTGCCGTTTTGTATGAAAAAATTTAAACGAATTTTTTTCATGAATTTTTTATTTGTATTAATCGAAGTAATCACCCATGCAATCAATGCATCTTTGCCATCGCAGTGGCAGTTTATTGATGCCCTTCTTAAAGAAATCAGCTGGACGGGAGGCAACAAATTCTTCAAAGGCATTTTGTACTGCCTCTCGGGTATTAAATTTTTTTCCCGCCAAGAAGTTATCCAAATTCTGGAAAAAGTAGTAGTCTGTAGGCGCAAGGTCTGGTGAGTAGGGCGGATGACGGAGAGCTTCCAACCCCAGTTCTTGCAACTTGGAGACCGTCTGCTGTGCAGTATGAGGTCGCGCGTTGTCGTGCAGGAGCAGCGGAGACGAGCGATTGACCAATGCTGGTTGGAGATGCGCCAGCTTCTCCATCATTGTGTTCAGTTCTTCACAGTACACATCTGCAGTAATGCTCACCCCGTTTGGTAAGAAGCTGTGATGAATCACACCGGCGCTAGACCACCAAACAGTGACCATCACTTTTCTAGGGGTAAGTTTTCGTTTAGGGCATTGTTTAGGTGCTGAACCAGGATCCAACCAACTTGCTGAGCGCTTACGGTTATCAAACAGAATCCATTTTTCATCGCAGGTAACAATGCGGTTCAAAATTCCTTCATTTGTGTGTCTGTTGAGCAGTGCAAGGCACGTCTCGACGCGTACTTCGCGCTGGCGATCATTGAGTTCGTGGGGCACCCATTTGTCAAGCTTTTTTACCTTGCCAATTTGACGCAAATGGACCAATATTGTTTTGACGCTAACGTCGAAAGCTGCTGCTAATTCAGCCGTAGATTGTGTATCATCAGCTTCCACAATCGCCTTTAATTCGTCATTGTCGACCAAAGTCTTCGGACGACCGCGAGGTTCATTTTTCAGGTCGAAATTTCCAGAACGGAAGCGAGCAAACCAATAACAGGTGGTGCGTTGGTTTGTAGAGTTAGCTCCGTAAACGTCGTTGATGTTGCGTGCCGCTTGTGCCGCGTTGCTGCCACGACGGTACTCATATTCCATAATTACTCGAATTTTTAACGTATCCATGATGACGAAAAAGATTGAAATGCGATGAAAATGTAACACTAATCAATAAAGAAATGACTACTTTTAGAAAAAAAATCCATGTTTTTAAAATAAAATTAATTTGAAATTAGAATTCATAGCCAAACAAAAATTATTTTGATTTGAAATGGCCAGTACTGCAGAACGGCAATTTCATAGGTAAAGACCTAATATTTCACTTTTTACTTGTGATACCTACCCGACGAAAATTCGTATACCACTAATTGATATGTAAATAACAGTGACAGGAAATTATTAAAACATCATCAATATAAACTAAGTGGAAAAAAAAAACGCAGTATTAAGGATAACTCAAAAACTACTGGTCAGAACTTGATCAAATTAATATGGGAGTACATGAGAAGCGCAAAAATCATTCAAATCGGTTCACCTAGAAAAGAGTTTTGAGCTATAACAACTTAAAAAAAAAATACAGGTGAATTGAGTACTTCCTCCTTTTTTTGAAGTCGGTTAAAAATGACAGGGAACATTTCATAGCGATTTTGTTAGTTCCTCATTATAGCTACCGGACCAGATAAGTTGTTACCCTATAACTAAAGACCATTTCAGACACCAATCTAACATGGTCCTCAAATGATCTGACCAAGATTATTTCAGGATTTTTAAATACCTATTGACATTGATGAATTTTTATAAATACATTGACAGGAATATTTACTTTGTAAAATAGAATATTAGTTTAATTATTGTGAATGTAAAGACTATGTAGATCATTGTTTTTTTTTTTCTTTCTTAATTAGTTTTAATCATGGTCTGGCAGTTTGAGTAATTTATGCGGCCTACCCAAATGTCCTTTCTTTGGTATTGTTCGTCGAATCGTTGAGCTCCTTAATTTTTGAATTGAGCTGCACGATTACTGACAAATGCGTGCACTGACTGGACAGGTCCACTCATTTTGTGTGGTTTTTCCTCAAAAGGCCATTTCAGACACGAATCTACATGGTCTTCACATGATCTGACCAAGATTATGTCAGGACTTTAAAAGAGACCTCTGAGTTTATTTCGGCCTTTCTTTTCAGAGTAGTCAGATAGGAAACGCCGACCTCATCTAATTTTAAAATATGATTGACGTGTAAAAGTGTTTGTACAAACCTACTTACAGAAATAAAATCATTTATCATTTATAGATTTGGTTGTAAACTCACATATAGTTTTTTGTCTATTCCGAACAAATCATTTTATTATTTACGTTTTGGAGTAAACTTCAGACACACTACACCGCACGTTGGTCGTTCCAAAACTGAATTTTACTTCCACCATAAATTGTAATTTTTTATTTTTAAACCAACTTACAAAAAATTAAAAAGATTTTTAATCTTCTGTAATTTGGCACTTCCTTCACAAATTTTGCATTGTTCTTTTTTTTTTAAATCGAATTTTAAATTTTTGTCGTCTACCTAATGTTGCTTTTTTGTTTTGTGTGTTGTGTTTGCAAAATAAATGCTTTTCTTGTCCAATTTTACCATTCTTTTGAGAGACAAGAATTTTAGTCTTATTATTTTTACTGTTTGGTTTCATTGTTTAGTCCAAGCTTTGCCCAAACTTACCATAAACACAACTTGAGCGTCGCATAGCTCCTATAAAGGGGCAACCACATAATAGTTTGAGAAACTCTAAAAGTTATAGAGAATGCGTCAAGTTGAGCTATCCCAAAGTTTTCTGCCCCCTTTTAGGGAATACCTCAGCAGATTGTTGGAAAACAAATGTGTTTACTGTCATTGTTGCTTAACTATTCTCTTTGATCAAGGAATTTTGATTCTTATTTAATTGTAATAATATTTTAGGAAGTCCAACGGTGCTCTTAGGTTAAGCAATTTGAGTTCTAGGAACTTTTAGTGTGTAATTTGAGAGAGGGTGAGAAATTTGTTAGATCAGGGTTATCTGATGTCAGAGTTATGCGGCGATCTTAGGTAGTGTGGCCGTCACATATCAAAGTATGATGGGTGACTGCCTTAGATTGCTTTGACCCGGTATGATCCTGCCGAAAAAAAGGGTATTCATGGATATTTCCATACATAAAAGAATAACTTTGAACAGGGATGTTCCAAAGTATAAACCTATCTATAGGTTTGAGTTAACTGGATGTTCTAAAAACCATAGTTAAAATTTCCAAATGTAGTTCCTTAAAAGCCATTTAGGTACGAACTTAGTAACTAAACGATATTCAGGTAAAAATGTCCAACACGCGGCTAAGCTTGGATAACAGAACAAAAAACGGTTATCCAGGATTACAAGTGGCTTCGTTTTGTCGAGATATTTTTGTGGGAAGTCCAACGAGTTGTAAAAGTTCCCAGTTTTAGATTTTAGCGTAAATGAAAATAACTTTATTTCTTTTATAGTAAAGAAATCATTATTTGTTCAAATTTGAGTTCAAAAGATAAAGGGTTGGTTCAACATAGGCCAATGCCATAGCATACCCAGCATAGGCCTATGGCATAGGCCATAGGTTATGTATTGATTGTACAATATTTCATAACTCGGGTTGTCAAAGCACCTGTCCTACCGTCGACAAGGAAGCGACAAGCTATCAACGGTTTTCTTGCTCAAGAAACGTACAAAAGATTGTAGGTTCCGTGTAAGTAAAAGGGACACAATATAGTTGATCGCTGACTGTTTACACCGCCGACGAATACTCGTTTGTCGCAGCGACAAGAGCTATCAAAAAGAGTACTCGCTCAGCTATGCTTAGTGGGCACAACACTAGCCAGTGAGTCTCACGCTTCATACATAGGTACGCATACATAATCAGCCTATAATGTTCCCTCTGCTGGGACACAGGCCTCCTCTCTTTGACAGGAAATGGGATGTAATCTACCACGCGGGTCCAGTGCGGGTTGGTAGATGTCACATGTCTTCGAATTTTTTGGTTCTAGGACATGCCGGCTTCCTCACGATGTTTTCCTTCACCGTTTTGAGAGCAGTGGTGATGAAATGATTTACACAAAGTAGAGCACCTGCCTGGGTTCGAACCCACGACCTACAACTCGTAAGTTGGGGCCGATACCACTGGGCCACCACTACTCTATTCTACCAGGTACGCATACCAGCGAGTAAATGCTCGTCGCCGTCGCGCACACGCTGCTCGTTGCTCGCCAACTCGTCTTTATTTGCTAGCTCTACGCACTTCTCGATAATCGCCAGCGTTGGGTCAGGTACTTTAACAAGCCCTTTGCAAGTAAATATCAATTCTTCATGACACGGGATGAAGAATTGTATTGTCAATAATTCACATTTACTTGAAAAGGGTTTTTCTGTACGCACAGCAAGAGTTTTCAGCTCGTAACCATAGGTAGGTATAGTATTTTTATCTCTCGAAGCGACGCGCGCTTTACTCATGGTTACCAAGTGTACAAACATGCTGTGATTGTGTGTGTAAGCGCAGGAGCTTTCGATATCGTGTGAGACAATGGCGAATTCGGAAGTGTGTGTGTGTGTGTGTGTTATGTGCTGGCGCTACTCGTCTCCATGCACCCATTCACAGCGTGTTTGTATATTTGGTTACCAAGAGTAAAACGCGCGTCGCTTCGTGAGATAAAAATTCTATAGTAACATAATGTACTTTCAAAATGCCATTAGATGATAATTTTCTCATTTTAGATTAACATGGCAGTCACTCTCACAGCTGAATATTATTATGGTCTTCTTACAAAGCAATGATCCATCATGTGTTCCTGTTAGACGTATGTTTTTGCGAGTGCCTGTAATAATATAGTCTTACCAGGGGGTATCGTGTTTCCCAGTTACTGGGTTGTGGTGGTCAGATAGGCAGTCGCTCTACGTAAAATATTGGTACTCAGCTGCATCCGGATAGACTGGAAGCTGATTCCAACGTAGTTGGGAAAAGGCTAGGCAGATTGATTTACATTTAATAATATGGTCCATAATATATCTATTGTTTTAAACCTTCTCTGAAACTTACCTTATTCCATTTCCTTACTACAAGTAATTTCCCAACAAACGCACATTATCTCTCTCAATAACAATAGCATTTTAATGGAATAGTTATCGGGTAAAATTTTACAAACAAAATGAAACATCAAAAGCGAACATTTTCGAATATTTCCATTTATTTTCGTTTCCCAATAGTTTAGTGAAAACATTCCGACAGTTAGAAAGACTCCTTTTAAACTATTTACAATTATTTAACGTACAAACTTAATTGTTCTTTTAATTATAAAATTATTAACTAGCAACAGAACAGGATATTTTATATCCGCTAAAATTAAAAGTTGCAAAAATTTAAAATTTCAACTAATATCGTTAGTGTAATTGAGTATGTACCCATTGTTCGATGATTCCCGTCTTAGGGCGCCGAGTTTTTAAAGACTATGAGAAATCTAACTGCAAGTATTTATAGCATAACATTTTTCATCCATTGCATGCAAAATTATGTAAAAAAAATCATTGAAACACCATTTGTCGCTAATCAATATTTTTTGTCGAAATTAGTGGAAACATTCAGAATTCGGAAATCCATACATTTTGCACGATTAATAAAAATATTTTATTTTTGGGATTCCAATAAAATAGAAACAAAACTTAAAAGCTATTGGTTAAAACATGATACGCGCTACTTGGTATTGGTAGCAATGCAGTTTTTACTTTCTGCCTCGCAGCACCACTACACAAAAACTTATCTATTTTTTAATATTCGTACCAGACCAAGCCATTTGCTAATGGCCCTATTTCCATTTAGTTTCAATAGTTTATACCCCAGCATAACAAAAAGGTTCGCTCAACGTGCCTCTAACTTTGAGCATTAAAATTTAACTCAACTTTACTGACTATAATAATTCTCATTGCAATGTCTTCTGTCACTTCCAAACAATTGCTTTGACATGTAATTAAGACAAATAGGTACACTCGCAGGTAGATTTCACAAAGTCATGTTAGTCATTATGAACGGCGTTTACACCACTTTAAGACACAAATAGGATTATAACCGTTATAATACAAAACATATTTACATTGTTACTGTATGTACAAAACCCTTAATGGACAAGGTAATATGAACTATATTGTTAATGGCCCAAGTCTCATGTTCATTTGACAGAGTTTGCTGGCTAATACTTAGTAAAACGTTTTATGTGATGTGTGTTTTAATATGATGTAAATGTCAAGGTACTTATATTTATTTTCGTCACAAATATCATTAAAACAAAGCTTTTAAAATCTCTATCAAATCAATTTTTCAACTGAATTAAATTGGTTTTTAAATAATTTTACTGAAATTACACTGAAATAAAAGTGATGCTTTGTGACAGTTCACAATTTTTTAAATTATTAATTAGAACGTAAAACTTAGATTTTAAAAACTTTACTGATTAAAAGCGCAGACAACCTTTTTATTATTACTGTATTAATTAAAATACTGCTACCCAGTGCTAGTTAAGTTTTAATCAAGGGAGGAAAATGATAGCTACCGAAATTCATGGATAGCTAACGAAATAGCTCGATCTATAAATTTACAGCTCTGTCTCTCACATATTTCAGTCCATCTATCTTTAAAATTGTCTTCAATTTACAATGTTTGACAGATTACTGTTGCATTTATCAAACTAACAGATGTTTAGCAGACAAACAATTGACAGGTTGCGATTTTTTTTCAAAATTTAGGTATTGGCAAAACAGGACCAGTCAACCAAACACAAAAAAATAAGTAAGCAAATCGCAAAAGTGAATTCCCAAATAAGTTTAAGTCATAACCTTAACATTTTTATTAGCTGAGCTTTCTTGCAACTTTTCAGATACTATATAATATTATTAGTTCAAATATATTTGGTGTAAAAAATCACTGCCTCTCGTAAATTTCACATTCGAATTTCGCTTACTCTCATCTACTTACATCATTTTCAATCTGTCTGTACGCGGCGTAAGTGCACAGCACATAAAACGTTTGCAAAATCAAAAATGATTTGAATTTTCAGAGTTTATTAAAATTTGTAAGTATGTGACCCGTTTCAGCAAACATTACAATGAACCAAAGAATCGAGGCTCGCCCCTTATTCATAAAAAATGTAAAAAAACGCTCGAAAAATCTTTACCTGACATTTTAATATTACGAGATTTTTTCTATAGATTTCAAGAGCGTTTTTATTAAATATTATTCAGGAATAAGGGGTTCAATTATCACATTTTAGTGATTATGTTTATTAACTAGAATATCAGTTTCATACTAACTATAGTACGGTAGGAAATATTAGTCCAATCTTCAACACATTTTTAATTCCAAACTTTAAATGGTATTTGCTGTGGACAATCAGAATTTGATAGAACCTTTGTAATGTCTTACCTTTATACTTGTTAAAAGAAAGGAAAATTAAAATGTCAAATGACGTTTAAGATGCGTTTTAATTCTGCAAGTAGCTTGGACGAAAATTATACGTGTTATGGAAAGACAACTTTTATGCGGGTTTGTTTCCAGTATTTACTAAACAGATGCAAGTAGCGTGTAAGCATGCTCTGTCTCTGTCTGTTACAACACACTTGCGTAGTGCAAACTTAACTTAACTTGCACTAAATACAAGCAAGTTTCGGTTATGACGCAAGTATACCGTGCAAGCTACTTGCAGCAAAAACTAAAAATGTTGAGTATCATCAAACTCTGACCGCTCACGGATTACATTATATTGATATTCATTTAAACTAGTTTACAAACCTGGCATGTTTATTTTCACAACCATTTATAAACGGAAAATGAAAACTTTAAAACAACGACAATCCGATTTACACTGTTTAACATTTTTGAGTATAAATATTGTTTTTGAATGTATTTTATTTATAACTAGAGTTTATATGTGTTATATTTACATTTTTCTTGATTTACAAACGAATCGTAACAGAATTTTCAATTATTTTATCCTACCTAATCGGAATTTGACTAACAATAATATCAAGTACGTGCTTAAAGTGCTGCCATTTTTTATTTAAACGAATTAAAAATTCAGATTTACACGTATCATGTCTTTGGTAAAGTGCAATAGGTATTTACTGGCCTTAATTTTGTGACTCGCTGAATATAAACGGCCAGTTGACTTATTACTAACTTGGCTATTCATGACACATATTTTTAAGCATTGCTTAAAGTTAAGTAATGATTAACGTCTGCTTAAACATATTTTTAAGCTATTGCATAGCTTTTATCGCGGGCTTTGAGCGCGGCGACCGAATCAAGAAATTCCGTAACGAAAATAAAACCTAACACCCCCACTCCGCCTACCATGTAGCTCGGCCGAGCGTTCGCTTAACGTATATGTGTATGGTACGACTGTACTTGAATTAATATCAAAGAAAAAAAATACTGCATAAATAAAAAATAAATAATTATAATTGCATAAGTTGATAAAAAATGCTATGCAATAGCTTTACCGCGGCAGTCCCCGAGTGCCACGCGTGTTGTTTTTTTACTCTTATTTTAAGCAACGCTTATAAATAAGGAGGATTTTAGTTACCATCGATTTCAACGTCTACGAATGACGAGAATCGTGTGAATTATCCCCAAAACGAAGTATGCTTGTTATTTGTACAGGGATTTGTGCTTACCAATCTGGAAGCCACAGTCCAGCTGTTAGCCAATCGGATGTGTCCTCATCACAGCTTAGAACGTCAGATTGGCTGATGTAAAATAGTTTTTGCCAGTATCAGCTGGTTTTACTGGGATGTCTAAAAGCTCGACCACTTTAATTTGCTGTCAAGTTTCATAACCAGCGGGGTAATTGCGTAACACTAAGAGTAGCAATGGCTTTCATTTTGACAGTTCAACAACATTCATTGCGTTATTTCGTTGTTGAGCCGATAAATTTTTCGAACATACGAAGCAGTGGATTAGCAATAAGCTTCAAAATGATTCAGATTATGATAGATAGTGTGTTACGCAATTAGGGCGCTGATTTGACTGGGTGCTTTTATTTCGGTCAACGAATGAAAAAAGGTGACGCATCATAGTGGATTTAATTTTGTTGATGCAATGTTTTGGTGTAACTTACGAGATAAATACTTTTGGCAGTAGATAGCTATATAAAGTCAAACTAAATTAAACTGATTACGGGGTGCCTCATTGGTGTAGCGGTCGCAAACCCTACTGCTGAAGATAAAGTCCTGGGTTCGATTCTCAGGTCGGGCAAAATGTTATTGAGCTTTTCCATCTGGAATTTCTCAGTACCGTCAAACGGGGTGAATAGGAACGCGGGGGTGAATCGAAACGAAACTTTAAAAGGAATTTTAACATTAAAATAATATAGTTTGTTGCCAAAAAGGACTCTAATGTATTTACTGTATTATAATTAACGATTAAGTGCCCTTGTTGGCAACAAATTATATTATTTCAAAGTTAAAATCCCTTTTAAAGTTTCGTTCCGATTCACCCAGGCGTTTCTATTCACCCCGTTTGACTGTAGCAGCTCAGAGTCTGGATTTGAGCCCGGTTGGTGGCAATAGACTCGCCCGTTATTACATGAGACTTTAATATAACTGGCGAAATGTGGGTGTACTATAGGTACACCTCTGCCTAACCCTTCGGGGAACACAAGCGTAATGTGATGTTATGTCTAAGGAGTCTACAGTCACTGTTGTAGTCAATTGAAATTATGAGTTCAAAAATTCATTTTCTTTTTGTTTTGTCACCATTAGACATCGACGCTTATCATGTCTGTGAAGTTACTCTTGTCTATTTAATTTTTATTTATAAAAACTAAATGCACAAGTAAAAAAAAAATACTGTACAGAGGCGAACTTAAAGCCTGAGGCATTTTTTACCAGTCAACCTTAGGGTGATGCAGAGAGCTCGCCGTCCGGTAAGGAACAGGCCTAGGGTCGACGGCGCGTCGTGTTCCACGCGCGCCTCTATGAGATGTCAGCACCATTGACGGGGTTCGATATGGCCGATGCCTGCCGGGGTCGCGGATTGTTCGAAAGAATTACCGTGGCCTTGGCGCACAGGCAACTGAAGGAACACGGGTGGGTTTTAGTCAGTAAGAGTCTGACACGCCCTTCCGCTCCGCGCAGATCGGGAGCGGTCATTTGATGATTTCCCACCCAAAAAAAAAGGGTGATGCAGAGACAAAACATTGCAGGTGCAACATAAGGGATAGGTAACTTGAAAAAAAAATACTAATTCATTTTATCTTGTAACATGGTTGATAATTTTGCCAGTCAAATTTTAAACTAGCTACGCCCCGTGGTTTGACCAGCATAAGTGCGATCCCGTTGGAATCTCGGGATAAAAAGTATTCTTTATCCTAATCCAGGTTATGGTCTACCCATGTGCCAAATTTCATCCAAATCCGTTCAGCTGTTTTGGCGTGAAAGCGTAACAAACAAACATACAAAAAATCATTTTTTTTTCTCTCTCTAAGATATTACTTTAGATGAGCACTGTTTGAAAGGAGTCTTCAAATAAATCATAAGTTAGGATGTTGAATAAGTAAGAAAACTCCATTGTTGAACACTTAGCTACAAATTCATTCGGGTATCGTAATAAAGAGCTTTCTTCGTTCGAAGAGGTTTCATCTATTGGTACGTACCTGTTTTAATTTCAGGTTATGAAGTCATTGCAGTGGAGTTTATTACCAACTTGGTTTTATATAGCTTCGGATGCTGAGAAAAACCAGTAGGACAATTATGATTTTTTAAATTTCATAGTTTTTATTATGATGCTTACAAATCAAATAAAAAAAAGTCAATCAAAATGCGTGCCCTGACTGGATAGGTCCACTCAATCTGTGTGGTTCTTTCCTCAAAAGATCATTTCAGACACCAATCTACACATGATCTGACCAAGATTATGTCTGGACTTTAAAAGAGAATGTGACCTCTGAGTTTATTTCGGCCTTTCTTCTCAGAGTATTCAGATAGGAAACGCCGACCTCATCTAGTTTAAAAAATATGATTGACTTGTAAAAGTGTTTGAACACACGGCTACATATTAAGCTGTACATTTCCAGTATAAACTGATCTCACATTGTATAGGAAATCCGTAGAATGAGAGATCAGCTTGTACTGGAATCCGTGTATATAAACATACTTACAGAAATAAAATCATATAACATTTATCAAGATTTTTAAAAGTAGTTGTGTAACTTTTTTCAAACCATTTGAGTTAACAGACAGATCATGTATAATTAGTTATGGTTGTGATATAGACGGTACAGATTTTGGTACCTACCCTAAGGTTTAATTTCTTGTGAGTATTTCTAATTACTTGATTAATATGACAGCTCATTTACAGCTGTACAGTTTTGTTTAACAGCACTACAGCAAGTACTTGATATTAACAACAAAAACACTAATCACTCGATTTAAAAAAAGGTTTTGAGCACTTGAATAACACAGTCGTATTTACATGTCCTATAGCTGCGTGGTCTGTCAGAGCGGAGTGTCGCGGGGGGGCAGGCGAGGGCCTGCCGCGAGGCCCCCGGGGGTGGGCCCAGGCTGCCCCGCGGGCCCCGCGGGCCCCGCCGGGCGCGGCAGCGTGCGCAGGTGCTGCATGGGGATGGCGGGCGCTGGGCCCAGGGTGGAGCCCCGCGGGAGGGTGCACGAGCCCGACGCGAACCGCGCGGGCGGCGGAATGCCCGATGACGGGTTCTGGACGAAGAGAACACCATAAGAATATCCTTCTTCGATCTGCTGGAGAGATTTTTCATGGTACATTTTAAAGTTTTGTCGTTCATGCATTTGTAAATGGTATAATATTTATCAACATTTAATTATAATGCTGCTCTTGAAAGTTTGTGGATACCAAACTAACCAAAAAATAAAACGCTTTTTTACGTCCGTGGATAGTTTGATATCCAAAGCGAAAGTTTTAAAACAACAGCATCTAATTCATCGTTGAATCGTAAACCTTCTTTTCATGTTTTTTTTTTTGTTAGCTCTTTAGGTTTAATAATAACTTAATTAACTAACAAACTATAAAAATAAAAATATAATAACCTAACCTAATTAAAACTATTAGACACTAAAATATGGCGTCGAAAAATTCTTCCGCATCGCTGTCGACTGGTAATGTACCCAAGAGACTGGCGGCATTGCCACGTTGTATGCTTATCCTCTGGCCAAGGTTAAAGCCAGCCCTTGGGTCACGGGAAGTGTCAACCAGCCGCCGTTTGGAGATTTCGTTAAAATTACAAATTTCCATTTGTATTAGATCTTTCATAATTTTGCTTTCCCAGAACTACATTCCTACAAGCCCCCTATTACATAAAATCAAACAAATTCACTACAGAACAAAAATGCTGCAACTACACTTGTATTTGTACTTTCCGAACAATTATTTTAGGTCTCTTCCATTCTCTAAGAAGAAGAGTATACAGTAAGTACACTGAGTACAGTAACCCTCACCGTAGGCTGGTCCCGTACGGCCCCGCGGGCCGGCGGCGGCGCTGTGCGCAGCGCGCAGTAGGCGGGCAGGCCGCCGCGCACGCCCGCCAGCGAGCCGCGCGCGCCGCGGGATCCCAGCACCGGGGAGATTGTGGACACTTGCTGCTGGCGGTAGTAGTCCATCTGGGGAGAGACACTTGGTGAAGTTGCAAGACAAGTTTATAGGTCGGTTTTAAGAGAAAGCGTCTCTGAAGACCCCTGCAGATATTCATCACAAGGCAGGTTCTTTGAGCAAATAAGAAATGGAAGTCACAGTTGCCTTTAAGTCCGTCAAAACAAATCTGAAATTACCTGAAGTTTTTAGCAATGTTACTATGGGGGAAGTGTGACTTTATGTGACTTTCTATGAAAACACGACTCTGTGATAAACGTGTCTGCATAGACTAGCGTGGCGTGATTAAAGTCAGATCGTTTCAAATATGACTCCCTCCTAATTGTACCGCACGCTTAATCCAATACTGTCACTATCGAAAATTTTGCCAAATCGACCTTTTAATGCCATCTGTTGGGGAACGTGGAACTACGTGTAATCGCGCTTATACTGGTCCAGAAATAACAGTTACATGACAGTGGTCCTCTTCATCAATAAAAGAAATATTCCCCTCCCCTTAAAGCAACACTGACCTTCAACGAAAAGTACGTGTCGTCAAGGACAAATTTGATGCTTTTTGAGTGCAAAAGTGTAATTTTAGTGATTAAACCGATTTACTACCCAAGTAGCAAAATCGGGTCCTTATAATGGTCTCAAGACTATTTTTTCATGCACTTATAAGATACTTGAAGTATGCTACAAACAAGGATTTGGGCGCAAATATAGGAGCATATATTTCTGTAACGATCTTATAATGAACTTGGATAAAGTCATTAACTCGTATAATATACTTGACGAAAAACAATAGTTTCTATAACAATCTTAGCCTATGCAGTTACAGGCACTAGTGCTTCTATAACGCTTTGACTCCAGTATCTTATGAAACCTATCAATTTTATAATGCGCTTGTAACATACTTGGTTATTTGTTATAAGTACATTATATAGGTATAAACTGTAACGTGCACGTGTTTTGTATTTGAGAAATTTGTTTCTTTTTATATTCCTTACTAATATAAATAATTCCATTAGTATTCATTCGTTTTTAATATAGCTGGTTACTTTGTGAATATAGTGTGGAAACTGGTGGGGAAGTCAAATTTACTGTGAATATGTACCGCATATTGATTTTTTCTTAACGCCTAGAGCAAAATTGAACATTGTGAAGTTGTTGTTAAAATTTAATTTCAATGATTCTTGTGAATATTCGCCATGTTTTAAAAATGCTCTGCATTGAGTACTTTATAGAATCACTATTAGCAAATTAGTACTTATTACAGTTTTGGTAACTATCACTTCTCCTCCATTTTAAAACAAATTAGGGTTCCTCATGAATTGTTTATCAACCTCACCCGTTAAATCTGACTAAGCTTTGATTATTTTTTCGTCCATCAACTGTTTAAGCAAGTTTACAAGACTTTTATTTGTTTTTAACAAAGTTCGTGCACCTTTGGGTAGAATGTTTTTAATTCTTTTGTATAATATTATTGATAGTTCATTTGGTGTCAAATGCATTATATTCAATTTTATAGCCCAGCCTTGTATATCTTGAAGTAATTCATGATTCTTTTCAGAGTCAGTGCTTTCTTTTATTTCTGAATCATATTCTTCCTCATGGCCTTTTCTTCCTGTTCTTCATGATTAGAATAGCACTCAACAGGTACAGCATCATTTTCGACGGAACCCTCCATTACATAATCTGTTGCACTTGACTATGAGATGACAAACTATAATTTGACAAAATGGCTGACGTTTACTTACAAAGTACTTGGTCAAGTAATTTGTAAGCATGTTTGCTCTCATAGCGTATTCGTAACATGCTAACAATCATATAAGAAACTTCGACAAGACGATAATGCCAATACTTATAAGGATCTCTGATAAGTATGTTAAAAGTAAATGTATCCTATAACTGTCCTATAAGTTAATCTTGTAGTAGCTATAGGACTTAGTTATAGCAACCAATGCTCTTGAGTATATTTAGTCTTGTGAAATGCATTTATAAGTATATGAGTCTTATAACTGTTCTATAAGTTAAACTTGTATTTACTAGAAGACTAAGTTATAGAAGCAAATGCTCCTGAGTAAATTAAGGCTTGTGAAATGCTACTATAAGTAAAATAGTCTACACCAATGCACTTATAAGAATCTTATAAGTGTTAATACACTTATCATATTTTTTTATAAGATTACTTTGCTTGTTGGGTAGTAATATTGTTGGTAAATTATGCATTATTTTAATTGAAATAGTGACATTTTGCGTTTAGGTTGACATTTGCACCAAGTTTTTGTCATATTTAGATCATTAGTTTGAGCAAAAAATTTCACTATCGCTGTGACATTTTTTGCTTAGTACATTTGAATTAAAGTTACCTCATTATTAGTTCAATAATTTGACGTCATATTGACACTTTTAGTTTAGTGTCAGTTTGGCTTTAAAATCTTAAGTTATTTATTATTTGTTCGATATAGCATAATCGTCACATTGCATATGATATCATTTTTGCGGTCAATATTTTCTTGAAAAAACTCTAATAAACACATCAAGGTAATATGTTCTATTTAATAAAGTATCATTTTGCTGTCAGCATTATGGCAATAATTAACGCAAAGTATCTTTTATCGTTTCTTACACGGTCATACCATGACACTTTTCTCGACGGTTTAGATCAAAAATGGTTCAATTCCGTTAAGGGTTAGTGTACTGGAATAAGATTTCAAAATATTGTGTCGGACGATTCCAAAATTTAGACTTTACGTATTTATTTTCTTTGTTTTTAAGAGTGCACTATACAAACATTGATTATTCGCTTTTATATTACAAGGTTTGCAAAACAATGCAGCGGCGTGATAAAAAACAAAATCCAACAAATGACATTGTTGGGTTCGATATTTTTTTTTTTTAATGGTAATGGTAATCTTAAAACTGGTAAGTGGTAATCATAAAACCTGAGCATAAATTCTTGTTGTTATGCTCTGGCTTATTTTAAAATTAAGAGTATCATACATACTTTTTTAATTTAAGGCTATACACAAAATGAAAACGATAACGTACATTCTAGTATAGAAAAACAAGTTAGGAAGTTATTAAAGTCATCACCAATTTATGTTCCTGAGCAATACATATCACTTTAATAAAATCAGCCAAAGAATGAGACAATCCGTATAATGTTAAAGGAATGCTGTATCCGATATTTTTATTTAAAAAAATTTGCTCATGAGTGTGGGACCCAATTTAACAAGGACAGTGATGGGGTCACAGTTAGACTTTCTGAAGTTAAAGTTGTAATATTTGTTAAGAAAAACCATGGAGAAATTAAAATATTTTACAAATACTCCTTTACAGAAAACCAATTATTTGAATTTAAATTTATAAATTTAAATAAACTCCGGACCCAGTATTGCCGAGGTTAGGAAAACCTCGCAAAGCTCCCATGATACCCAGTCCAAGTGCAAGAAGGAAACATCGGGGTGGTTTTTAGTCAGTCAGCGTCTGTCAGACCCCTCCGCCCGCACCAGGGCGGAGAACATGATTTTCCACCCCAGAATAAATAAAAATAAAGGGCTATTAAAACCTGCTCAGGCAGAAATTCTCAGACGGAGTATAAATGTCGTGCTGTGCCACAAACAATGGGGCACTTAATGCATTATCGTGTCCAGCGTGTCCTGCTATCTGCAAGTCCCAGGAACTGATGGACGCTACTGAAGGTACAAACTCGTAGTCACATTCTGGTTCGACTCTATTTTGATTGCCATCGACACGCTAGGAAGACTTTTCAACGTGTCTAATATTATTATGACAATTCATAATTTGAGTAGATTCACTGACTGTTAACAGTTTTTAGAACCAACTAACAAACTGCTCTGATATAATCTTACCTGCATCTGATCTGTATCCGACGGTATAATATCAGGGTTCCTGTCATCACTCTCGCTGTCCTCCTTCTCCCTCAGCTTGTCGGGACTGGCGGGCTGCGACGAGGCCGGCGGGGCGGAGCGCGGCTTGCGCTTGGCGCAGCGCTGGCGCATGGCCACCAGGAACAGGATGAGGACTACCATGAGAACGATGCCTCCACCCACGGCTACTGACATCGGGCCTGTCATTTGGAAGGCTGTTCGTGGTAGATCTGTTGACAATACATTGGCTTTTAAAATGGATTTGGAAAGATCCTTGCGAAATTGAGGAGTGTTTTTACAAAACGATACATCGTAAAATAATTTATCTTTCAATAACGTAATTTATTTATTTATAAGGGTTTAGATATAACACATTCAATGAAATTGCCGTTATATAAAAAAAAAATACATAAAGTTCGATGTACTGCTTTGTGAAAACGCTCCTCAATTGTGAAAAGTGATTTGAAAAAAGTTTTTAGCTAGGCAGAAGTGGTGTAACTTTTTTGCTCTTTGATTTCATTGACTACAGAATTTCCCTGAAATATCTGTCACTATCATTTTTATATATGAATAATTAATGACCTTGACCTTGAAAAACCGACGTCAAGGTCATTGATAGACGTTGAAGCATGAAGTATAAAAGAGAGCTACTGTGTGACTTCAAGCCAGAATCTCCTTAAAAAATAGAAATAATAACTATAAAAGAAAACATAGATATGTATACTTTTCCTTGCTCGATAGGGTTTTGAGTATTTTATACGTCAGTTATCGTACAACTCACCTAAACTCTTATCATGAACATGGTGTTTCTCTGGAGGTCTCAAGGTACTGGCTCTCAAGGGATAAGGGTCCCCTCTGCCCTTAGCATTGTATGCTAGGACAGCGGCCGCGTAAGTCCGGCCTGGTGCTAAACCGACCGCAGTGAAGCGAGGCACAGCACTTGATACGTTGGCGACGATCTCCTGGTTGAAGAAAAAGAAAATTGACTTAGTAAAAGTAATTGACTTAGTGAATTTGATAGTTGCAGTCTTCATGTGGAAATACTGCTGCAGCTATGCAAAACTTGGACGTGTAGCTACTTTTTTGATCAGCTCAAATGGAAGCAAAACTTTTATACAACTGTGATTTAATAATGGATCGATATATCGTGAGTTTAATAAATATTCAAAGTAAATAAATAGTAAAAAAGAATATTCTGAAATGTCGTTTGCTGAAATAATTTTATTTGGCACTACCTAAATCACCAGAAAGCCAAACTTATAAGAAGGTATTAGATATTTCATGTAATTTATGTTATAATTTAAATTCTTACCTGCGTTACGATTTCCCGCACTTCTAGAAGAAAAGATTGAGGCATGCCGCCGTTGAAGCCTTCAGAACACCGAACCCCAAACGATGTTAGTGAAGCATTCACCAAAGTGCAATTGTGAACTTGATCGGGACGGCCTACAATAAAAAAGACAATGTGTAAATGACCTTGAACT
This sequence comes from Dryobotodes eremita, assembly GCA_917490735.1. Taxonomy (NCBI): domain Eukaryota; kingdom Metazoa; phylum Arthropoda; class Insecta; order Lepidoptera; family Noctuidae; genus Dryobotodes; species Dryobotodes eremita. The sequence continues at coordinate 19,349,075 of OU823257.1, forward strand.
TAAACAAATGTCACGTTAAACAGACTTTGAACATTTGAAAACGACAATGTTAAAATGACCTTGACTATTTAAAAATGACATTGTAGACTTTTTACAATAATAATTGAAGGGGATACCTGAAACTCTACTTGGTTCTCAAGTGAGGATAAGTAAGTTAAGGATTTACTAAGTAAACTTTAGTCGTCCGTGTTGATTTTGGAAATGAAAGAATAAGTTAGCCTTGTTACGTCAAATTTACTTCAGCATTCATTATGCTGAGCGATTGCCGTTTTGCGTGAATGTGACGCATATTTTCCCCTAACTCGTTATTTTTTGTGTTTGTGTTTTTTCTTTGCGTCATGTTTACCGCAAATAAATGTACTTTCTTTCTTTTTTTTTAGGTAAAAATCTGCATATTTATTTCTTCCTGTGTCCTTTCAGGAATTATCACTCGATGTTAATATTATAAGATATTATGCGAATACTTAAGCTGTAACGTTTATTTTTAATTTTGAAAAACATCTTTATTTTGGACCTCATAGGTACCTAATCCTTTTGCTTAACGTATGTTATAAAATGGATTGGAAGGTTAATTATCTAGTGCCCATATTACGTTTGCGGTGAGATTTAGGTATTGTGCGCGTGTTCATTATCAATTAAGTGACGCGTTCGAGGAGAGCATTCGGCGCTGAGGAAGGAAGTAAGGACAGAAAACTGGAATACTGGTGTGAGCTGTTTAGCTGGCTCCACGTGGCTTCATTAGTCAGTGTTTTCTTCGGCACGAGATCACTGCACTTCACTCACGAATAATGTTCACTCAAAGTTAATAGGTTGCAGTATTAGTAGCCCTACAATACAGCGGTTATAAAATATCCAGAAATTGTGCGCGCGCAACGTAATCATGATTATGTGACTTCAGCGGTGTCTTGATGGAAAGTGTCCTTCGTAGATTTTTGTCGACTCCATGGCGGTTACGAACTGCTTCCGACATTAGCCGAAGATGGCCGAAGTAAGTCCTTTTGTCTCTCAATCATTATGGGAGGGAAAGGGATGGTTATAAGAAGCGACCGAAATGCTCTCATGATGACAATCTTAAACTTTTTATAGATTAATGAATTTGAATACGAGGCTTTTTGGACTATAAGCGAGAAATTATTTTATTTTAAAATTTTTGGCGTTAACATGGATCCACAGGACTCTAAGATAGATGATTACGAAACTTTTAGTCATAAAAAATTCACGAAATAATCTTTGAATACAGATCAGTAACATTGAAAAATAATAAATAATCCCTAGGCTTTTCAAAGTCAAAGAAACAACGACGTATCACATAAAAAGAAACAACACACGAGTACACGAACAAAGGCAATAGTAATTCAGTTTCTAATGATCTAGTCCCCAATGCCCCAAGCCATAGTATAGTAAGCCGCACGTCAGTGGTAACAAAACTGAGATAAGCTGACCTCTTATCCTATTCAAACTCCGTACTACACTTGCCCAACTCAAGGTCAAAGTGTTACCACCGACGTGCGGTCGACTGTACAGGTCTTCAAAAACCCTAAATTGAAAAAGATATTATCATGTTATACGTCTGTCAAGATAACAAGACGTATATATAATGTTTTCCATCTAAAATTAGATTATTTTAGTGTACACACCCACGAGTATATCCATCAGAACTTGTGAAGGTTTCACAGAGAATTTTGAGCCGCCCTCAGGCAAGATGAGGCATTTGCGGGATAAAATATACAAATACATATTTCGGAAAGGTATTACATGAAACTATGTAGTGGTAGATAATAATTTATATACGTTGCTCCCTTCAGAATATTGTTCAAAGCATTAATAAATAAAGCTTTTTGAAATACCGACATTCATTATTACAAAAAAGTGTTCAAAAGAAATAATACTCAGCATGTTTTTGATTATTATCTTTTTTTGTCGGTAAGTACTAAGATTTACTCGTTAAGTTTATGAAAAACTAAACACGTTTTGCATGATGACATTTTATGGCAAAAGTTGTGACTCTTTGGTAGAAGTTTTCTGTATCAACTTTTATATTATGTACTTTTAGGGTGCTTGCATAAAGAAGCGTGTTTTCGAGCCTGACTCCCGGTCAGATTGCTGCAGATCGATTTTCGGTAACAAACGGTTTTATTTCTTAACTGTTTCTTTATACAAGCAAGATTAAAATAATGATTTTGAATTCGATAGAAACAGATGAAGATCCCAAAAAAACTTACCAGCTGCAATGATATGATAGACACACGGCACCCTCTGCTTCCCGATCCTGTTGTGGGCCCAACAGAGTAACGTGCCGTAGTCCATCTCCGTATGAGGAGTATAGGTGACAGTGGAACTGGTACCAGCTCGGGAGACGTATGTGTCGCTGACCTCATTGCTGTTCGCTGTGTTGTTGAAGGTCCAGCGGAACTATGAGAGAAAGTAATGGTTAATAAAGCGGAAACGAAAGGAGGAAAAAAAAAACAGTATTTATTGGGACTCGCATAGGATTATCACAAAGTAAACTAAACACACTCTGGAATCACCATGGAAATAGATGGGTAAACTATGATTTTAAGTACGGTATATTATAAGAGGCGCGTAAGTAAATACAATGTAAAAATACAACAAAATGTAAAATGGAGTGTAAAGTTCGAAGACATGTGACGTGTACAAATATTTCGCTTATCTATTATTATGCCGGCATGCACAGTCGCTCTCCTGGGCAAAGGAATCCCTCCACTCCTTCCATTTTTCACGAATCCGCGAACAACTATAACGGTTAATCCGAAAACAATAAAATATTATCTATCGAAACCGAGACCAGTATAGAAAATATCAATTTCTATCAGCTTTCTGCAACTAATTCTATCTTAATAATAAGTAATTAACATTACTTATTCATGGTTGCTTTTAGTCAAGAGTTTGAAACTCGTTGATTAACATCAACTTTTCACTTATAAGTTTTTGAATTGTCTATTTTTAATTATCCACTTTGGCCGGATGAGTTAATTTTTAAAGAAAGAGTAGGCACAATATCTTTAAGTGGGAGGTCAGAGAAATTTGGTACTGGTTACTTTGTACTAGTAAAAAATTAAAGCTAATAATTTTTAGTTTTCTTAATGTACAAGGTTGAACAAGATGGTTCTTTACTTCAAGAAATAAACGAAAACTTGACAGTCTGATTCTAATCAAGACTGAAGTATTATTTTCCTACAAGAAATCTTACTTGTAACTTTGCATCTTTTCATTCATTAGAAGCCTTGGTACGACAAAACCTACGTCTTCTATTAAGCAGGTTGCCAATACCAAAAACAATTTTTTCTCAAACTTGCTTTGAAATTCGAGCATTATTTTGACAACCTTTTTCGAGATAAATCGAAAATGCAGGGCCCTAATTCACTATGACCACTTCACAATTCCTTACTTCGAAACCACATCAATTCCTTAGCTAACCACGACATCTGCTAATAACGTATTCTCTATGATACAATAAATGAAACCATTTCTACAAGATACGATATTGACGTGGTAAGATTACGTGGGGAATAGTAATGACCATACAGAATTAGAGCCCTGTACTGGTCAAATATATTGTAGCGGCCAGCAATGTTAGTATGAAAATCCATATCGGTCGTGTTTAGCGGCCGAATAAATTAGTACTCGTACGAAAACTCATATCTATCGTGTCATTTGAAAAAATGGGTCGAACTTTTTACTTCAAAACATGGAAATTAAGGGAACTTATCAAAGATTTTTTTTAAATGGACTGGCTTGCAAATAGAGCTGTTTAAGGTAAAAGATATAAATAAACATATTAGCGCATGAAAAATTATTGTTGTTCATCATTGATTGTGAAATTTATAATTTATTTATTTATTATATTTTAGTTTAAATTTTCGCGCATTGTTTTTTATTTTTATGTTTTATTTTTCAAGTGTCTTAAAAAAGATATTCTAAATTGTAATTTAAATTTATAACGCATGTTTTGTCTTTTCTTTTTCTATGGACCCTGGTTTGAAAATAAAGTATATTATTATTATTATTATTTGAGAAAAGTACAATACAAGCCTTGGCCACGACTGCATTGGGGCCGAGGCGTAGCCGTGGCAAAAAATTTAATGTTCGTCCATCAATGCCTCATTTGCAGGCTGCTGCAGTAATCTACTATAATTTAGCAAAGTAAAGAATCAGCTAATACATAGATAACTGATAAAAATCTTTCATTCGCCTGTTACCTTTTTAGTACTGTAGTACGGCCACAGGTTAGTATAAAACCAGAATAAACTGGCCTCTTATTCTATTAAAACTCAGTACGAGGCCAGGCCAGCTCAAGGTCAAAGTGCGACCTACTTTTACGTATATCTTTTCTCAACACGTGTCAACCTATTGTACCATTTCTTACCACAGGAGTTTTTCTTAGAAACAAATAAGGAAAAGGTAGAAACGTTACAATTGAATTGTTATAATTGAGTCAATGTCTAAGGCCGCTGAGAAGAAAGGGGGGACGGGTTATAAGGAAAACCACATTGTAATGCGCTCTTGATTGGCAAATTTACCCTCAACCTATAGATATTTATGTGAAGACGGGGTTTTGTATAATTTCTGACTAAATTAACAAATCATAAACGAACTGAGCTAGCGCCTTCCAATTATGTAGATTGTAAGGTGGAATATTAAACTGATTTATACCTTTCTTGCATTGATGTTGGCAGAAATTGCAAGATCCTTTGTTGTGAGACTTTGATTCATATTTAGAATAATAATTTCTTTGCAGCAAGTGACGCCCTTTTAATATGCCTTAGTTACAGCCAATCTTAGTTAAGTTTCTATTTCAGCGTCATCATTTGGCGTTCTACGCAATGACACGAAACTGCCCCAGATGGGTCATTGGGCCAGATTCGCAACAAAAAATACACTTCTGATTAGAAAAGACTATATTTTTCGCCCATTTTCAATTCTAGGCTCTATGTAAGTAATCCTATTATATCCAACGATTATGTCTTACTAAATATTGCTTATATTGTTAATGACCGAGCGAGCGTGAAGCGCGAGCTAAGCGTTTCCGTTTCAGCTTGGGCAAAAATGCTTTTGTAAGTCCGTATGTCCAGCGGATAGCTGTTCTCCTTTACAGGTCGCATTTCTCAACCGATTCTCGTGAAATTTTGTGAGCAGGTTCGATAATTATATGGATTTTTTAGTCGATTCACTTTTTCGAAATTTTTCAAAATGGCTGAGATATGGGTGTTGAAAACGCAAGAAAAAGGCATATTCCAGCCATTTCACGATTTTTGTTAGAAGGATTTTGTTTTAAGGTACTTTACATTCATGTGCGCGGTGAACATTTATTAAGTTTTAAGCTATGCAAAGACAGATTCGCGAGTCTATAGCTCACAGAGCTACTAGTTATTTTGTGCTATAAACTCACCACAACTTCGGGAGGATTAGCGTCCACATGGCAGGTGATGTGAGCGCGCTCTTGTTTAGCCACGCCATGCACCCTCTGCTGGGAACTCCGGCAAGTTGGTGCGTCTGTTGACAAGTAATTTGGATTGATAAGTGAAAGAGGTTCTACATATATGTAGACAGTCTTCTGTCTGTCGGATACAAAACACGCAAGATTATATCATTGACAACAGGAGGTTGAATAGGTTATGAAGAAATTAAAATACGTACCCATGTAAACTATATTTGAAAATATATTTTTTTACATAAAGTTTCCCGACCCCAAAGAGCACGTGAGTTAAAAACAGAACTTCTTTTTTTTGAAGAATATTTTAGTGAAAGTTAAAGCATTTCTTATATCCATTAACGCAGACTCCATCAGTAATTTAACCTATATTTTTGACAAACGCCGTAAAAGTTTAATGCTGAAAGACTTCTGAATTTATTTCTATGTTGATCACAACTTTCACTTTCACATATAAAAAGTCAAATAAAAATCTCCAGAGTTCACAGCTGTCTCTTGCATGTAATCGATAACATACTTCATACTCGAAGTCAATTTAAAACTATTAATTTGAACTAGTTGATTAGGTCTCTTATCATAAGTGAAGACTATGAGCTATCTAAATACCTCTTGAAAGTCCTAGCAATCACGAAGTGAACTTGAGACATCATTAGACAGACAAGTGGCCACAAAGGCATTCCAACACATACAGTCTACTAATTCGTTGGAGCAATAATTTAAAAACAACTCTATTTGATGTAAAAGTGAGTTTGGAGACTAATATTTTGTATATAATATTGACAGTGGAAAGGTAAAATGGCTAAACCGCGAAAACCTGAAATCTCAAAAAGGATTTTAAAGTAATAACTTTAAAAGAGAAAACAGAGAAGAAGAAAGTATTCTATTCATTCGGAGAAGCCAAAAAAAATAATTCAAGAAACACTTTATTTAATATCCTGATGTGAAAGTAACTCTGAAGACATTAGTTTGCACACACAAATTAATGTCTATGGATGTTTTTATTGATTCCGTCAAGCAAAATAATTTCTTTATGTAAGTTTTAGAATCTTACGAGTATTAATACTTAAAACTTATATTTCTCTTCTATAGACACATCATAATTAAAATACTGAAATAGAAATAATTAAAAATATCTTTATTTATTTATATAAAAACAGTTTGTAGTACATGTAACAGTTTTCACAAAATGGGTAGTATAACAGATTTTATAAAATACATATGTCGTAAGCTGGACACTCTTTGGCAACTTATCCGTCAGAGGACACCAGAATTTATTGTTATCGAACTAATTACTGTCAATCTTACTTTAACGTTGAACCCTACGTAATAAAATGTCAAAGATTGAGTTTTGTATCTTTCCTTACAAACAACACAATTTAAAAACAACTTTATAAAAAACTAAACTTACACAAAACATTCAAGGAGAAAGGTTTGCTCTCCCCATCCCCCTCAGCGTTGAACCCCACACACGTGTAGTTGCCAGCTGTCCTCCTGCCCACCCCCTGTAGGACTAGCGACTGGTTGCTGATGATGACTCCTTGACCCACGTTGTGGAGAAGAGTCTTACCCTGGTGGAGGAAATTTTATTTTGTTGATTTCACATTGTTTGTAAATTATTTCACCTAATTTGGGCGCTAAGGACAACATCTTTTCATAACAACATTTCAGAGTATGAAAGCCTGTCTTTTAGTGTACGCCAATTTTTTTTGTGTAAAAACATTTCTTTAATAAAAACTAGTGTTGTTTGCTTTAAACACTGTTCTTTGATGACTTTATTGTAGCAAAGTGCACGCTACGCCGTAGCTCGGCACGTGCTACGCCGTAGCTCATCAGGTAGCGTTGCAAATTGGTCTTGATAGCGAGTGCCGCATGTCTTTCTACTTTTGTATTATGTTTTATAAAATCTCTATTTTGTATTTATTTTAATTTGTCGTAATAATTCATTGATTTAAGACCAAACAAAGACCAAAAAAAAGTTGTCCGGAAAGAAGTCCGGAGCCAAAAAGATGGTACATAATACAAGGTTCACATCTGTACATGATGATACGGCAAAGCTAAAGTTAGTTTGGGAGTTAAGTCGCTGTTTCAACCCTTTCATGGGCCCCATGGGGCTGAAACTTAGCGTTATGTCTCTTCACTATAAGATAGATACCTCGAATATAAGTTTGACCCTTCCGAAGGGACATTGTTGAAGAGTTTATGCTGTCAGGCAATTTGATTCAAAAGTGTTGCAAAACGTTTTTTATTGTAATTGCATTTAAAATTACGTAGCTGTTTATAATTTCTTATTCTGTTAAATCCTACTATCCTACTAATATTATAAATGTGAAAGTGTGGATGTTTGGATGTTTGGATGTTTGTTACTCAATCACGCAAAAACGACTGAACGGATTTAGATGAAATTTGGCACATAGGTAGACCATGACTTGGATTAAAACATAGGATACTTACTATCCCGATATTTCATCGCGATCGAGACTTATGCGGATGAAACCGCGGGGCGCAGCTAGTTATTCAATAAATTAAAAAGAACAACGAAATGTTCACTTTATTAATATTGTTGCCACAACGACCCAATTTATTTGATTTTAAAAATCTTTTTGAAATCTAGTCAAGATTCTCCTTTAAAAGATTATTTTTTGCAATTTTTGATTAATAATTGCATAACACACTGTCAATTAAAATCTGAATAATTTTGAAGCCTATAGCTAATCCATTGCTTCATATGTTCAAAAATATGTCTGCTCAACAACGTAAATAACGCAATGAATGTTGTTGAACTGTCAAAATGAAAGCAATTCCTACTGTTAGTGTGTTATGCAATTACCCCGCTGTTATAAATTCAACCTTTTGTATGGAAGTTACTATTATTAGTGTATCAAGTTTGAAAGAATACAGGCATTATCAAGGATAAGTAGACTGCTTACAAACTTATTGCTGACATTTCAAGTAACATCAAAAGTAAGGATGGCCTGTTCCACGGATTATGAATATTTGTCCTTGTTTATAAATTGCAAATCAACTGAATATTTATATGCTGTTCTTGTAATGATCTACATAAAAGTATACCCACATTATGTCTCCATTCGACTTTGTAAACATAAGGATGCGCTCTGATGATGCAATCGAAGTAAACATCAGTTCCTTCTCTGATGTTTGAGGGGTCCAGGTTCGTTCCTAACCGTACTGTCGTTTCTGGAACATCTGTATGAAAAAAGTCAAATCATTTATTTTAAATAGGCACATTAAAGGCACTTTTAACGTCAAAATTTACATGAGAATAGAATTGATTCTAGTTGCCCCTTCCAAAGCGTAGTTTCGTATGGAGGAGAATGGGCAAAAAACTCCACCGTTACTCTTTTAAAATGTTTTACAATATTATGTATACATTGATTATATAATTATATGTAAACCTAGAATAAAATTACTATACCACAATAGGTAAAAATAATTAAATATAAAGCAATGACAGGTAAATTAATTATGTGGTATGGTGCTCACATATTTACATATATTTAAAAGTAGATGATTTTTATAAAATTTTAACAAGTAATAATTTAGTATGTGAGTTAAAGTAGTTACATGATGTAAAATCAATGTCATAAGAAATATAAATTATACAATTAAATTCGCAACCAGTTTGATTTTGTCTACACTCTAGATTGTTCTATGGAGCTGGACCAGCATATTTCCAAGCATTTTTATCTAGAATATAATCCTCTAATTTGTGATATGCTTGTTTACAAAGCGTACTTTTAATATGAGTTAAAAACAAAAGAGAAATAAATTTTACGAATACATGGTAAAGTTGCGCATTTTTTGCCAAAGCTGTAGCTACAGAACGCCACCTAATGACACACCATATTCATTGGAAACGATGTTGAGCAACAATAGCGCTACATTGTTGACCATGAATACGGCACATTAGCAAGTTTCCAGCAACAAAACACATCTTAAGATTCTGACATACTCCTGTAGCGGCATCTACAAGCGCCACATGCAAGCTACACGTCACACTGGCGTCACGCAAAATCCTGCATCGCGCAAGCAGAGTTTACCGCGCAACTAGCATATATACAACGTCCCGACATCAACAGTCGCACAGTTGCCCACCAGACACGACACCCGTCTGGTCGGAGGATCCCCCCCTTTTCAATAGAGTATGAGTGAGCTTTACACCCTGTTCCTCATACCTCTATACTCCTTTTGCTTTGTGCACGCACGTTAATAATTTTGGTCCTATATGCGTGCCGTCTGCGAGTACTACGCACCAGGGGCATTATGAAGAAGGTCTGAGTACTATTTTCTACTTTATACATGAATTATAATAGCACGAATAAAGCTTTTCTTTAAACATAAACATTACGTCGAGAAATCTAAATGAATTGATGTTAAAGTGAGCCTTATAAAGTGCTTTTACCTACACTCAAAAACAAGCACCTACCTATTGGAAAGCCCAATTCATACATATTTAATAATGCTAACCAAGCTTCCAAAAGTTTTCTACTAACAATATAATAAGTATACTGAAGAATTTCATTCTCGGCCATAAAATCTAGAATTCAAGAAAAACAAAGTTGTGTAAAGTTTCGAGGCTTGCTCGTAATAAAATTTGGGAAATTTCGGATAAGCTTAATTTTTCTTTACCGTTTTTACTTCCTCATGGGAGACTTAAGATTAAGATGTTCAACTTACTTTAGAAAAGCTTACAATTCTTGCGATGGAACAATGCTATAAAATTAAACTCTGAATTATGCTTCAAGGTTGGCAAATTAATATCAGCCACGATACGTTTTATAATATTCTTTATTGTCAGAGAAAATCGCAGGAAAAAGCTATGTTTATTAAGTATTCAGTTGTGTATCATAGTACATTTTAGGTGCTTTAATACGATTAATCCTGAAAGGACCAACCCCAAATAAGATAAGGTAGAGCCCGTCCATAAGGACCACAAAATCAAAAGAAGATAATAGAAGACCACTCACATTGTATATCTAAAGTCCAGTCATCTTCTAAGGCTGGTACTAAAGACATCTGAGGGTTGGATGCTCTGCATGCCAGTTTAGCTCCAGCATCAGACTTCGTCAGCTGAAGGGAGACTGTTGATGTGGTCGTGTTGCCATCTGTTGATAGCTGTGAAAGAGAAACAATTAATAATTATCTAGTTTTTGAAAGTGTAAAATCATTGGTCATAGTTATTTTGATTGATAAAACACAACCACTGACTTGAGATTTTCAATGCAAATCTCATCAAATAGCAGTAACTTTAGCCTGGAAATATAGTTTTTTGCATGTAATACCTGCATAGAAGATGCGATAACAGGAATTTGATTATTTTTTTTAAACTACAACGTAATTTGATTGTAACCTTAGAGTAGGTACCTAAAATAATAATAATATAATAATATAATAATATAATATGTATATATCTAAGAAATAAAGGAAATAATAATAATAATACTAACTAAAAAACCTATTACGTTTTGAAGCTATTTGTTCCTTGAATTATAAAATATTTTATCCAGGGTGAAGACTCACAAATCAAAACACCAGATCGATTTGTTAAAAATGACTAATAACTTTTAGCTATAAAATATTACCAGAGGACGATAATAATTAAGTATGATCAGATTTAAAATTACATTCAAAATCCTTTGAAGTCGCGTTTACAATCAAAATTGGCTCCAATTAATATCATTTTGAAATTTTACATCAAAATGAAAAGGTCATCTGATTAATATTGGGGACTTTAAAAGGTCATAATCATTGTACTTGGCAGGTAAATTGGTCTTTTGTGCCATGATACTATCAGTACAAAGTAAACCTGCTGTTGATCTACTTAATATAATCCTTTAGTCAACTTTTTGAGAGACGAATTGAAAGGGTGACTTATTTAGCTGGAATTCAAACAATAGAACGTGTAAGCCGCTCAATTTTCGAGTCAAAGACTTTTAATAAAATAATATTTGTTGGTAAATATAGACTCTAAAATCTTTAATCTTGCAAACAATACGTGTTTTGTACGGAGTCTAGAATAATGACTAAATATTAGCTCCAAAACTTGTAAAAAAATAATAATACAAAACTAAAAATTTCACAAAACCATCACGTCCAAGTTCAAAGACCTAAATCAAAATCCAGACGCATAAATTGAAACAAAAAACACCAATCGCAAGCCTCAAAATCCAACGTCAAACAAATCAACCAATCATGGGGCTTACCCTTCGAATCTGTATTCAGAATTGATTTTAATTAAGTGTTGTTAATATTAATTTCTAGTTGGCATGTTGGCTGGTTTAATTAAATTACGTAGGACAATCAAACCGGTTTGAATAGCGTGTGTGAGACTTGATTGACGTTCCCGCGTTGTGTTGTAATCAAGAAGCTTGAGTTCCAACTGATATTTCGGCTTTTCCAATGTAATCTAGTTAGTTCGTCACTTTTGTTTGAGGAAGCGTGGATGCACGAAGTTTAATTTTAGTGACGCGTTCGTTGTGCTGATGAGTTTGATGAAAGAGAAATATTGGGTTTAACTTTGTATTAAATTGAGGACTTTGACTTCGTTCTCTAATATTTGCTCTTTGGAGCGAAATTTAGAATAATCTTCTCTTACCGAAGATATAGGACCAAATCTTAGGTCGCTTGCACCACAATTTATTTAATGCGCTTAACGCTAAACATATTTAAAACATAATTCTGTATCTGTCATCTTTAATCGATTAACAGAAACTGAACAATGTTATAAATTCGTGAAGCGAGCCTCAAAATTGTATATTTCTGGAGATTACTAATAGCATATTTTCTCAATCAGAGAATTATTCGTACCCAGTTTAAGTACGATGTACCGTTTTGGTCCTTTTAGAAATTTAAACAGTTCTATATAACAAAACGTATTTTTAAGCTAAATGCATTAACTACAAAATGGCAACATTCGATTTTTAATTTTCCGATGGTGAATATAGTTTCGGAGAAATACCAAATAATAAGGCCACTAGTCCACAGCATAGAGTAGATTAAGCAATACAATCAGTTAGGTTGTTGAATCTAAGCAATCAAAAGCAGAATTCATTGGCATCACTACTGTCCCAGATTTTATGACTAATTGGACACCAGTGCAACACGTGATGTGTAAAGGAAAACTAGCGTGAAATATAACTTCAAAGGATTTTTTGTTAAAGCGAGCCATATGTTAGCCTCGTTAGAGATTGGGGAATTCCGCTGAACAAGTTTCCTATGAAACACTGAATGTTACAAGAATTCATGGACCATGATATGGATGTCAGTGTAATATCCGGAATTTTGCTGTGCCTATGGTAGGTATATATTTTCGTGCACAATTTTCGGATAATTTCTGGGAATTTTCGATTTCAGTAACTCTCTGCTCAGATATCACTAAATCAATGCAAAATTAGAAACAAAAGCAAATTAATAAAAACAAAATGAGAGACGAGATCAATGAATATTCGTTCCGGGCATCCCAAATAGGGAGCAGTTTTGAGGAATCCTATTTAATTAAATATATTTTTAAAAGGATTGCTCATGTTTCACAAATAACGTTTTATTGACTTTGAGTGAAAAGGACTTAAAATTAAACTCATACAGAAAGTAAAAAAAAAATCAATGCATTTATATTATGTGTTTGATTACTGCCCAGTAAATTATGAATTATGCTGTCAAAGGTTGCTATCTACTGTATGGATTACTTACTTTTTAAGTAGTTATCAGTATGAAAAATCATGGCCATACTATACCATATTTTTTATCTTTAGGTCGCAAGAAAGCATGCGGTCTACCTTTTGAGTGAGGTCACGACTTTCCCTGTTAAGATGGCGTCAACGATAATAATATTCTGATCAAAAGAATTTATAAGGTAACGTTCACTGACCTCACAACAAAATGAAATGAGTCCCATAAATTAGCTGCCGCTCGAGATTAAATTTCTCAAGAAAAAAGATTTAAACTTAAGAAAGTTCCTAGGACCAAATTTTTTAGAGCACAGCTAATCACGGTACCGAAGTACCAACTGACAAATTTGCCTGAACGTAACTTAGCGTAACTTTCACTTGGAACAGACATTCACAACAGGAACCCTGTTGGTCTCTTACGAGCGATTTGTGCACGCCGTAAGCATTCTCTGTCCCATTCAATCTACATTTATTACTTTTACGTGCCCCTATTTCAAGTTGCTACACTGACACCGTATAAGATGGCCACTTTGATTAAATTTCTATGCAAAATTAGCTTTTCCCTCGAAAAGTTTCGGAATTGATGAGGTAGTTTGGTCTTATCTGTTTTTGAGTTCGTTTGTTGTCAATCTTGATAAACCGCGACTTGATGGAATTTTCTTTTGATCGTACAAAATGAGCAGTGGTGGCCAAGTGGTAATGTCCTTGATTTACGAGTTGTAGGTCGACGGTTCGAACCTAGACAGGCACTTTACTTTGTTTAAATTATTTCATCACCCTGTTCTCAAAACGGTGAAAAGAAACATCGGAAGGGAACCAGCATGTCCTAGAAAAAAAAATCGGATACATAATTAAATCTACCAACACGCACTGGGCCCACGTGTTGGATTACGGCCCACACCCTCTCAACTAGAGGAGGCCTGTGTCCCAGCAGTGGGAACATTATAGGCTGATTATTCTTATTCATACAAAATTAATCGTTAAGTTATTATAATCTAAATACTAAGAAATATTATTAATGTCTTTGTAGCGGTTCTTTGAAGGAATATAAGGTATATTAAATTTTATGGTTGGAACTTTAGAGAAGTTTAAAAGGAAGTTTTGAAAACAAAGGAAGGTTATTGGAGTAATTTTAAAGTTCTTGAAGTATCTAAGTCAATTATACGATGTTTGTTTACCCACAAATAAGTGAGCTGGTATAACTTATTACAAAAGCAGAAGTTACAAGTTGACGAAATATCCTTTGTACCTAAAAAAGCCACTTAGGATCAAAATATAAATCTTTCATCAAAATGAAACGACGTCTCCTGCGTACTTGTATAACACACTAACAGTAGGAATGGCTTTCATTTTGACCGTTCAGCAACATTCATTGCGTTATGTACGTTATTGAGCAGACACATTTTTCGAACATATGAAGCAAGGAATCGGCATCAAAATGATTCAGATTGTGATAGATAGTGTGTTACGCAATTAGGGTGTCGGTCCTAATTAATTTTTACTCGAAATTTCAACAGGAAACGAAAAATTTTAATTTACAAAAATGCTGATGGTTTTTTTTACCAAATGAAGTTACTTACCGTTTCCTTAGCATTGTTTATCCTATGTCCATTCTTCCACCACGTAATGGAGGCTGGAGGTCTTGACCCTGAACTCTGGCAGAGGAGGTCGTATCTTCTGCTTGCTGATAATGGCTGATTGGAACCGAGGATGTGGACTGTCAGTGGTGGAACTGCAAAGAAAGTTGGAGTACGTAAATAACGTGTAAGGAACCTGGATGACCCCTAACCCGAGCTAACTTGTCTTTTTACCCGACTGCAAGAAAAGGGTTATGTTTTTCGCGCGTATCTTGTATGTATTTAATATTCTTTATTACCTCATATCTCTCAAGCCGCTAGAAGGATTTATATAACAAAGACATTGTTAGATACGTCTTGGCCACCCAAATATACTTAGATAAGTAAAAAAAAACATGGCGGCTGTGAGATGCCATTGTTTGGAGTTTTAAAAAATGTTGTTTTGAATACTGCAATATGGGTATTAAATTAAAGGGCTCATCGTAAGCATTCAAAAAAAGTTTTTTTTTTACGCATGTTAGCGATTTCTGTGATAATATATATTTTTTTCTTACTTTCTTTTGTCCTTTGCACAAAGAGATGGCCTAACAGTGAATACATAATAAGCTGACTATGTTATGTTTCCTAAGAATCTAAACGATATCTATATGTTGTGGTAGTCCAGCTTAATCAAATATCTAATAATTCATTTGCAACAAATAAGTGTAGGAAAACTTAAGATTAGAAGCTTTTGAACTAAAAAAACTGTTTTACAAAAAACAACCGACTTCCAAAAAAAAAAACACCAAAAATACGTGAAAATAACTTTAATTTCGGAAGTCGGTGTCTTTGGTTTTGTATTTTCGTTTTTGGCCACCGACTTCCGAAATTAAAGTTATTTTGGTGTTTTTTTTTGGAAGTCGGTTATTTTTTGTGAAAAAGTTTTTATTTTTCACCTTTTAGTTGTGGTACCTACCCCACACAAATTCTTATACCACTACTTGATATGTAAATAACAGTGACAGGAAATTATTAAAACATCATCAATATAATATAAGTGGAAAAAACACGCAGTATTAAGGATAACTCAAGAACCAATGATCAGAACTTGATCAAATTTAAATGGGACCACATGTGAAGCACCAGCTTTCAAATAAAAATCATCCAAATCGGTTCACCCAGAAAAAAGTTCTGAGCTAACACACATAAAAAATTAAAAAAACATACAGTCGAATTGCGAACCTCCTCCTTTTTTTGAAGTCGGTTAAAAAGAAGCTTTTGACTTGAAGTAGGGCAATTACAATATCCTTTTATTGTAATAATTATATGTTAATCTTCTTCGTCTCATGCAAATAATGTAATATTGTTATTTGTGATCTGCTGAACAACTTGTCTGCTATCATGGTTTAATCCCTTTACAAGGGTCAGTAGAGGTTTCACTTAATAGTTGTTAGGTTATTGTTTTGTTATTGACTGGTTTTACATTTTGACAGCTTAAAGTAAAGTACTTAAATGTAATTACTTATGACCTTACTTGGGACAGTCATCAACATGACTTCTTTTTTATGAAAGTTTAAATAAGTAAATTTTAATTAGTGGGTTTTAAGTAAATGACTAAATTTAAAATATACACAACAAAACCCTGAGTCAAACGTTGTATGCATTGATTACATTTTCTATCCTAAGAATAATTGTTTTTTTTATTAAAAAAAAAAAAATTTTTTTTTGGTTTATATTTTATAGTAATTTGTGAAAAATGTTGTGGGTAGTGTAATTGTTAAGTTTAATTTTAAGACAACACTGTTTATGATTAATATACTACTGTTTGTTTTCCTAAATGTAATAAATAAATTAAATTCAGGTCGTAGACTAAGGATTAAATTTTCCTCTAAGGAATTTAGACTGCGTTGGAAGTCAAACGACTGAACGAAACCATTTTAACTTACGTGTTCACGAAAGAAAATATTATTAAGACCTCCAAATAAATAATTTTATTTCTCTTATAGACATTTCTTGATAACAATATTCTTGATAAAATGACTTAAGCATTAATGTAATCACGCAATATTTCGTGAGAAAGCTTTGCTGCCAAGTGTGGTTGCCTTGGTCAGTATTAGAGAGTATTATAATAAATATGATAAAACCTCTTTGGGTATAAATGTATTGTATGGCCTTGCCTGTCATTCTTAGTAGTATAGGTAGTAAACTCCGTTTATGAAATATGTCATTTGTTTCCATATGAAGGACCTTGCTCTTGACAAGCGAGAGATCATTCATAGGGAAACGTCAATCATTCATATAGCGCTACAAGGTTATTTTGGCGCGTGGCCAAAATTGGAACTAACGCCTCCATCTTGTTTTTTGGATACATCTCAAGTGACATTTCACAAACCATTACACAAAGGTTTCCCAACAGCGCTCCCCTTTCAATGTCATTCGAGCGCTATACGATCCTAGATCCATACGGTACTTTTACAGTTATATTTTCCTCTGACACCAGCGACCTTATTGCCACAAGAATAAAGATCATTGTGATTTTAACAACGATGCAAAAACAAAGGTAAAATAACTATGAAAAAAAAAAACTCAAAACTCAAAGCAATTATTTCCAAAAAACGAATTACCGGCACTTTTGAATTGTCAAGGGGTCAGTCAGTCAGAAAGATGAAGCTAGTTGCCCATTTCAAAGCGTAGTAGGTACCTATGGAGAAGAACGGACAAGAAACTCCACGGACTCTATTAAATCAAAATATTGTTACAAAAAAAATGGTTACATCATTCATGTTAAAATTATACATGTGAGAATGATGTAGAAAGACGTGCACTTTAAAAGCGTCGGTAATAAAAAAGATAGAAATAAAAAAAAAACACGTGTGGCACTCGGGGACTGCCGCGGTAAAGCTATTGCATAGCATTTTTTATCAACTTATGCAATTATAATTATTTATTTATGCAGTATTTTTTTTCTTTGATATTAATTCAAGTACAGTCGTACCATATACACACACGTTTAGCGAACGCTCGGCCGAGCTATATGATAGGCGGAGTGGGGGGTGTTAGGTTTTATTTTCGTTACGGAATTTCTTGATTCGGTCGCCGCGCTCAAAGCCCGCGATAAAAGCTATGCAATAGCTTCAAATAAAAAAACAGAACTTAAAATAAGCCGTGGCAGCTAAGAGATGCCCAGTCCCTACTGACGGCACGCGTTCACGAACACGATGAATGGATCAGCACCATTCAGCTCAGCCATTTTGAAGGAAACTTAATGCTCCAACACACACGCCACCACCAACGAGACATTTGAGTGAGCATGACATACGCTCAGCCGCTAGGGCACATTCAAGTAAATGAATGACGAACCCAGTAAATGGTAGCATTAAAGTAGGTACTGTTCTTTATAGTACGAAAGGACTGTAACAGTGTGCAGACCATTCACAGTTTTTCACAGTTTTTTTACCTCTGATTTTGCATCACTGTCAATATCATAGTGATCTTTAACGTCGTGACATTAAGGTTGCTTTTGGGTTGCTGCAATTGTCAAAATGACAAAATGACAATAAAATTACACAGTGATCTTTATTGTTGTTGTAATAAGGTTGCTGAAGGACTGTAAGGTTCAGGTCTTATTTGTCTATGGATTGTAACTCATATAGGTACGAATCATGGTCTAAAAAAGCAAGGTCTGGCATTCCGGGAGTGACACATGCTTACGTCACTATCCAGTTGCCACTTGATTGCAACAAAACACGAATTATGGAAACATTTTCAGTCACCATTCTGTAAAAAAATATATATAAAGCATTTAAATTGTCGTATCGTTTTTCTAATCAAACGAAACAATTCAATTTAAACATATACCAACGTAATTGTTAGTTAAAACCTCATTGTTTTATCGGATTAGCACAGTGAATAAAGGCGGTTGGGGAGTTATTATTACACACTACTGGTAACACAGCGGTGATGACGTAGGCTTGTGTCTCCCGCGTGACCACTGTGTCTCGGAATGCTATACCTGGCGAAGTATATTATTATACCATGGTACGAATGACGGGAAGATTCAATGTAGTCCATATGTTAAATGTGAAGCTATTGCCTCTAGGCGTTTAATGAAATTAAAGCGCCAATATTCCAAACGGTTAATACTCGGCTGGGAGTGACTCGTGAGTTCGAAGCTCACATGTTGCACTATTGATGTCGGTTCACGTTCAACGTTCACTCCTATTAGAGCTATGATAAATCTTGCTGCAGGGTTTCAGAAGAAAACAATGGAATATCACAGTCTCACATATCTTCTCTGGGTCGCAAAAAGAATCCAGCCTAACTGAAGCGAATTCGTAAGTTAAAACCGCAAACTTTTGGTAATAATAAACGTTTTCAGCATCCAAATGGGAAAAAGACTATGGCATTATTTTGATTTCAGCAACAACCAACGCTTTTGCCGTTGATTAAACAATAAAGAAATGAAAGAGTTTTATTAATAATACTTATTATCTGCGTAATATTGCTAACTACATATAACAGATTATTATTTTAATAAAGTTACCAATAAGTACTTACAATTCATGTCCAAAGTGAGCGAGGTTTCAATAGGATGCGCCCGCGGATGGTTGGAGGCCCTGCAAGTGAATGCGGCTCGTACATCCGCGCGCGTCAGTGGACCAATGTGTAACACCCCTCTGACGCCATTCGCGGATAGCGGGGTCGCTGGCGTGTCGGTTTCTACCTCGTCTCTGAACCATTTTACCCATGGTCTGGGACGACCTGCGAAAGAAATATGGATTCAAGGAAAAAGATAGGTAGATTTAAAAAAAAATATGGTAAAGTCGATATCCGGTGAAAAAGGTTTCTAAATTTTTTAATTTCTTAGAATATTGCTATAGAAGTTGGAAAAATAAACACGTCAAAGAAAACTCCTGTGAGTGTAGGCAGCGGTTAATTCATCTATTATGAAGTTCCAAGAATGGAATGGAGAACACTGAACACCAGCTCCAACAATAAGATACCAAAGAAAATTTATTTTTCCCTTCTTATTTTTCGATAATTTTTTGGCTCGGATCATACCTATTATGAAGTTCCAAGAACAGAATAGGAAATACTGCTCCGACAATACGATCCTAAAGAAGTGTTATTTTTTTTCTTTCTAATTTTCGGTTAAGTATTTTAGGAAATTGGCTAGGGCATTGGTTTTATTATGTTATAAGGCTGCCATATTTAAGTAACTATACAGGATGTCAGGAACATCGACGCGTAAACTGTAACCATGAATTAAGCACATGATTCTAGACCCCCTAGCGTAGAAATTTTTCGTCGGTTATCAAAAATAAAATCCGCAGTTTCATAGAAAAGTGCAATATCTGCGCGGTGAAAATGTATGGCACAGCAAATTAAAATAAATTACCGACGAAAAATTATAATGCAGTGGTGTTCAAAATCATGTACAGTCACGAGCACTAATATGTCAACACTTGGCAACTTTCAATAGCGATTTTTTTGTGAAATAACGAATGCAACGTTGAAATACGACATATTACATAAACCTATAGGTTCGAAAATACTATGTTCGTAACAACATAACATTTCATTCAAAAATTAAGGAGAAAATCGCTTTTGAATTGTGTCAAGTGTATACATATTTATGCTCGTGACTGTACTAAGTCCAAATAACAGGTCACGCGTCGATGTACCTGCCACCCTGAATAGAAGAAACATTATAAACTACTTGTAGATCAACTTACCCCCACTGACGTCACATTTCAACGTGAAGGTATCTCCTTCGATGTAAGGCCCAACGATGGCTTGCTTCACGTCTCCCTTGTCATCTGTGATCACCATTTTGTTAGGCGGCACTGTTAACATAGAACAAGCGATATTAGGCACTAGTTGTCCGGCATTATGCTAAACTGGGCCTATTTGGCGCAACCGTGAGGCATACAATACTGTTTGTAAGTGTTTTTACATTTTTTTTTATATGAATGTTGCGTGCCTTAACCTGGGTCAAATAAATTTATTTTCTTTCTTTCTTTATGTAATAAATAGCTGTTGCCCGCGACTTCGCTTGCGATCCAGAATGAAAATTCTTTTGTCCTATGTCCTTACCCAGGTCATGGTCTATCTGTGTACCAAATTTCATCCAAATCCGTTCAGCCGTTTTAGCGTGAAAGCGTAACAAACAAACAAACTTACTTTCACATTTATAATGTTAGTTAGAATAATAATAAGATATTCGTGACGGCCAATGGCATAATAGCCAAGAGCCTCGATCAACACCTGAGGAGCCTCTCGTTAGGTAGCTGGATCAAGGGCTTGATCCATAAAGCGGTTCTTCTGGATACGGCGCGTAATAATATGTAGTTAGGAGGTTCCTCTCTCTGGAACCCTGACTCCTGGTAGCTTACCCTGTTCCCGATACCGGTGGGCTACATTTGTTTTTTTATATTTACAAGGGTTTTTTCTAAAAATATTTTAAAATGTCATTTATGAATGTATTTAAATGTAATAAAGGAAATAAAATAGTAACGAAGAATTTTTGTCCGTTTGTCTGGATGTATGTTCCGGATTAACGCACAAACAGCTGAACGAATTTGGATGAAATTTGGCACACAGATAGTTTATAACCTAGATTAACACGTAAGACACTTTTAATCCCGGCAGAACGTTCCCGTGGAATATTTACGACATACTTTTTTTTATTTTTCCTTGCTTTCATGAGATTCTCATCATACACAGTAACTTCAACTATTTATTGAGCGACGTCTATATAGATCTAAATATAATTCGGTTAGTAATCCATAGTAATAAATGCAAAAGTAACTCTTTCTGTCAGTTACCTTATCACACCTAAACAACTTATCTGATCATTATGAAAGACAGATTTTTCAGCCTGGGGCCTGGAGTCGGATTAAGTTACTTTTCTTCCTGGATATTCGTAACAAAAACGATGAAATACCAAATACACGCAGACGATGTCGCTTTGTTTTTGGAATTCGCTTCTCGCATGTCATCCTAGGAGGTTGTCGGCCGCTTAACTGGACATGCCTATTTGGGGGCCTTAATAAATTAAGGCCCCCAAACAGGGCTTAAAAAACTTAAAAACTAGGCGACCATGCGCTAAGGGCACCCCCTGTGGGATACGGACTTCGGCTTAGGGCGTCGCTGGGGGAGGGCAGCATGGAATAGACTGGATCGGAATTACCAGATGATGTTGCCAGTCACAGCTAAGTAATGTAATAAATCGATCATAATTTAATAGTAAACGACCATTTTCGGAAACTGAATCTGTTACATAATTTTAGAGCAAATAGGTTTGCCTTTTAAATCCACAAGGTAATATTTCATAAATGTATAATCATCATAACAATCCGAAACCCAATGAAAACGCTGAGATAAACTGAATAAAACATAATTAAGTTGACGTAATAAAACCAGAGTACAAATCTAGCCGTAATTATAATTACAAAGTTCATTAATTGCTGTCAATTGGAGCCAAAGTAATTGGTTTCCATTGTTACATTCGACCAAATTAACAGTAACTGAATAAAATCCAGTCTGTTCTTCGTCACACTTTATTGCAGTACTTTAATTCAACGTTTTTAGTTATCTCTTGCAGTTTATTTAAAAGGAGGAAGTGTGGGAAGAATCTTGATTAAATGTTGGTTTATTTATTTATTTGTGTTTGTTTTGGAGTCAGCACATTACACGGGCAGTCGTGTGAAAATAAGTGTGCTCTGTTGATAACAGACATAAAATGATATTTTTGGTTTTCTAAGTAAATTTTTGTTATCATACGAGTACTACCTATAAACAAAGGTCTTGTAAAATGACCCAGAAAAGCAATAGATTCTAAAGATAAAAATGAATATACAGGCTTTAACGATATTTTTTGGTCCTTTAGTATATTTGAATTGTTACAAACAATATTATTAATTTATCATTTAAACAGTTTCCAAAAAAATCTGTTGCTTACCAGCATCTACCGCACAAGTTATTTTAACACTCATTTTCATTTATGTTGAGAACCAAATATGAATGCCTAGACTTTTAAACAAACTCGTCTATCGTCCTTTTTCGCCCAACTAGCAAGCATACAGCAAACATTATTGGATTTTCTGACAAAAAATAAAATTAAATGGCCCAAAACTGTTCGGCTTATACTCTGCCAACATTGTGCTGATCGGTCGCAAAGCATAAAATCCCGGCTAAGAATATCGATAATAGCCTTAATATAATTTTCATAGCCCTATTCCTTTACTTTTTATTATTCATTTAGCATTAATTCCATTTTTATTGGACAACTTTTATGTCCAATTATTTTATAATGCTTCCCGTTGATTTGTTTTAGTGAATTTCGTAAATTTTTGGAGGGAGGATTGAAATTTAATGTGAGCCTCATATTTTTAATAGAATAGATTACTCTTTATTATATACACCATATAAATTACAGACATAAATGTAGAAATTTTACGTAGGGTGACACAATGAGCGGTCTGTAAACGTGGAAACGGTGGAAGTTTACACGGTAAAAGATTGCTTTTACCAATAGGTAAAAGCAATCTTTTAAAGACAACCTTTGGATGGTTAAGGGAGAACGAAAGACAGTACTGCAGATAGTCTGTGGTATCTCAATGTGTTTTCGGCCATGCAAATTAGTTTGTTAATTTCAATGATATTGTATAGTAAATACATATAAATACAAACTTCCGTTGATAAAAAAAAAACTGTTGGATTTTAATGAAACGGAATATTTATAACGTCACAACAGAATAACAGATTATCAAAAATTATCTTATCAAGTTCAAAGGAAAAGTTCCTCAATTATTTTCCAATTTACCATGATATTGATTGGCACTACGAAAATAGTAATTAATTCTATATCCATAACCTTAAACAACAGAATAACAAATATTAATTAAACTAAGCGAAAATTTACAAAATATTTATCAGAAAATATTCCCAAATTAAAACGGATAAAATGAAAATACTCCGCGATATTCCCTATTTTAATAATTTACTGAACATCTTAGGTCGTAAGATGTATTTGATAAAGGAAGAGATGGGATCAAAGAAATAATTCGAGTTCAAAGTCCATCGGCTCCTAGAAATTCGTTTATATCGAGGCGGAAGGCGGAATGAAATAAAAACAGAACTGTTTACTCGACGACTTATGATTGGAGGAAATAGACCAAGATGGCGGTTGGCAAGTGGTTTAAAATTGCTCTTTTTCTAAAAAAATGAAGCAAACGTAGTGGGGTTATGTTTAAAATGGATTTAGCTGTTTTCTTAGAAGACGGGACACTTTTATAGCTATTTGTAACTGTAGTGTATCTATTTAATAAATATGTAAACACTGACTCATTCACATAAGAGGGGTAACTGCTGTCACTAATGTCATCTGTCAGTCACGAGAAATGGCGGGAAACGGACAAAGTGAAGCAGGGTCTGCACGATAGAGCTTAGTGTGGTAGTGAGCCAGTGATTTTTTTTTTTTTGGTGTTCAGCTCGTAGTTTTGACCACTGAGGCCCTGGCTACTTAACCGAATTGTCTTGTGGGTGCCTTTAAGATTTTACTCAAAAGAGCCTCCAGCCAGGAGCGGAATTTTTAATACTAAAACTTATATTTAAATGACCGCACGCTAAGGGCACCCCCTGTGGGGTACGGACCTCGGCTTAGGGCGTCACTGAGAGAGGGCAGCGAGTGGGGACAGGCTGGATCGAAAGGTTTATAATCTCATGATTATTATCAGGGGAATTTAAAGCTACAGGCTCAGCTACGGCGCGGGCTGAGGCCTCATCGGACTGGGTGAGCCAGGTGAAGTGATATATCAACTTAAATACGGAATCGACAGGAACCTACATTAACCATCCATTGAGAATTAAATATTTTCCTTTAAAGGTCTTTAACTTGCGTATGCTATAGTGAACACGCCATTCAACAATGTTGTTAAAAGTCCTGACTATGGAGAAAACATAAATCAGTTTTGTAAATAACTAACTATGAAATTAAATTTTATAACATTTTAGACTAGAGCTCATTAATAATTCCGCGTTCTGTGGTAGCATAGTAAGTAATAACAGAAAGTTATGCACAAAACTTAAAACAAAATCAAAAATTAATTCAAAGTAGCGAAACTTTGTAATGCTCTTCAAGACAATAAAAGAGTCAGGTGTGTTTACAGCCCGTTACGGGGACGACACGACTTCGAAATAAAAGCAGACGTAGAAAAGAAATGTGAGAAAATGCAGAAAAGCTACTTTGTCCCATACCGAGTTATACTCATAACACAACAGGGTTATCTTCGAGTGAAAATCTTTATTATACACATTCTGTTACCTATTTTATGCACCTTATATGCCGCATGCATATCTTATATACCAATTTTAATGATGCTTGTAACCCCGATCGAACAGATAGTTCAATTATCATATGCGAGTAAAATCAACTCATACATATCATATAGTAGGTATCTGAAAATTAAACCCCGATGACGTGGCATTAGATAGTAATAACTACATGAGATTCCTTTTTTTCACTTGGAATTAGTACCCTTAGTATATTTTTGTCTACTTATATATGTTATGTAAAGTTGTGCGAACGACACTGACCACGTTTAAGGTCAGCGTGTGAGCATAGCCTTAGTTATGTTTAAGTTTGTTATTTTGGGATAAATGTCGTTTTTGCTTCCTTATACAAAGTCGATTTACTTTTCAGTCGAAAATGCGATAGGCAGACTAGATTTGAATAGTCCAAAAACTAGATTTCTTTCTCAAACTACCGATCTTTTGTGTAAAAAACTCACCGTGTAAACTTGTGAAGGGATTTTGAAGTGAGCTGTCAATAGGGAACATTATGCAAAACTCTGCGTAGGGGGCGACGCTAGCACAAATCGTAAACAAACCGCCATGATGCATCATGTCATATTTATTAGTAACAAATAATTAGTGAAATAATAATCATAATTCCTTTATTGCTAGGCAACTGAGGCCCATAGATGAAATACAAAAATTACAAAGTATCAAACTAATACATAATAAAACTAAAACTTGTGTTAATAAGTATTGAAACGAAATATTAAAAACGTGTTAAATTATAATAGTTGTATTATTATTCATGTATTAATAAACCTATACTGTGATATTATAGCAACTTACGGACATTTAAAAGTGGATGATCTAAAAAAAACCGCTTTGAAGGACTTGTCAAAAAACTGTTTATGGTTTGTGCTAGTGCTGCACTCTGGTGGCAGAACATTGCAGTAATACTCCCTATGGTGTCAATCCCAGAATGACAGCTCACTTCACCGGAGTTTTCATGGAGACATTTTAACAGAATAGGTCAGGTGATACCAAATATTCAGAACACAATTTTGGTACATTCACTCATAGAAATAATACTCATAGGTACCCAAAATGGAACAGTCTCGAACTACTACAGTCACAAATTGCATTCGTCTGATATATTACATTTTGTTCTTTTATGGGACCGTGAAAATGTCATACACAGTAAAATGGACCTTCTGAAGATAATATCTTGAATAAAGGACATCGTGGCAGTTGCCATAAATATGAACCTGGTTTCTTTGTCTTTTGCCTGTAGTTGCAGAGTAACGTATAGCTTTTAGTATCTTTAAATTGCCAATTTGCATTTACGTATTTTTGTGTAGCAGTTTTGATAAGAGAACAGGACTGTGTTAACTTTAAGTGCACATTTTTGTAATTTTAATTCAAGCCCAGCTAAGTATAAGCCAATTGTGTTTTTTTTTTCGAAAACCTGAAATAAAAATTATATAAAATAAATAATTAAATATTGAAACCTGCCTAGAGACAATTAGGGGTTTATTTATAAACGACTAGGTTTTGCCCGCGGCTTCGCCCGCGTTAATTTAGAATTTAACAATCAATTCGGGTTGTTCGGGGAATTATAGTTAGGAGGATGAAAAACCGGTGTATCAACACTCTAGACTCACAAAATGAATTAGGTACTTAAATAAAAAATAAATAAGCTCCTAACACACCACTAAAAAATCTATAATAATATAATTTAATATTGATTCGAAAGACACGTGGCGCCATCTATTATCATAAGAACGTTATTGTTGTTTTCCTCGGGAACAGTACTTTTTTTCGGGATAAATGGTACCCTTTTTTTTTTTTTTTTTTTGGATGGGACATCATCATATGACGTCTCCCGCTCTGGGCGGAGCGGAAGGGCGTGTCAGACTCTTACTGACTAAAACCCACCCGTGTTCCTTCAGTTGCCTGTGCGCCAGGGCCACGGTAACTCTTTCGAACAATCCGCAGCCCCGGCAGATAAACGGTACCCTATGTCCGTTTCTGTAGACCTGGCAACGTATATGCAAAATTTCAGGATGATCATTTCAGTGGTTTAGGCGTGAAAAGGTAACAAACAAACAAACAAACTTACTTTCGCATTTATAATATTAGTTAGGATAGGATTAGGATTAGGAAGTTAGGATGATTAAAGTTAAGAGATGTTTAAACGTCAAAAAGTATGGATAATTAGTCGCTCATCATTACTTAACTTTAGCCAACGTTTATAAAAAAAGGGGTTAGTGTGTAAAGAAAATAGAGAACTTCTTCCGCGGAGGAAGCTGTTGCTTCCTATCTAATGGTCGACTCTTCACTTAACAGGGCTGGCCTATTTTTTGGCCAGTGAATCGGCATTGCCATACAACGTGGCAATGCTGCCAGCCTCTTGGGCACTTATCTGTTCACAGCGATGCGGCAGCATTTTTGGCTGCCTATGATTCTTTCCCGTCCTTTTTTATATACTTGTACATATTTTCAATATTATTTTAAGACCTTTAGCTTATGCTTTTTACTATGTTAATATTACTAATATAGATTTAAAAAAATTGTTATCTTAATATCACCCGAATTATCCATTTACTATAATATGTGGTATCAATCAGTTTGTTTGTAATCGTCTCCAAATCGATTTGATTCGAAACTTGTAGAAACTATGCAACATTTTAAAGTAACATTAATGTTTGTGTTAACTACGCCTTTGGAAACTCAAATATATCAAGTTTTGCATACAATAAAGGATTATTTACATTAAAATGTAAATAGATAAATAACAGTGACACATATTAAATAAATACCACAGCATAAAAAACCCCTATAACCTTAACAAAAACACGTTTCCAAATTCGAAACGATGTGTGACGTACCAAAGAGACATTTTAATAATATCAATTTGTATCCTCTATGGTCCCAAGTGTGTTACAATAACGTGGCCTTTGTACTCGGTCCACGAGTCGTACTTTGTGCAACAAACTACGAATAATCTTATTCTGGCAGAGCTTGCCTCTTGAGATGTGAGACGTTGCTATGGTAACGATTGCCTGTTTGTAGTCGGAAGTGTTCGTTAGTATTCGGCTAATTACGTGAGTGAAACGATTTGTTGGGGGTGTTTTAAATTGGGATAGGATTTAAAATAAACAGAAAGAGATTATTACTTAGCGTAAGAGTTAAATACAATTGGTCTTTAGAATTGAATAGTCTTGGGGCCACGACAAGGTTTTGATTTGACAGGAAAAATTTATAATCTTTACTTATTATAAATTAAAGTCGCTTTTCGGGTCTGTCTGTATGACCGCGTTGTTCTTCTAAACTCCACAACGGATTTTGTAGCGGTTTTCACAATAATTTAGGGAATTTATTTCGGAAGGTTTATATGTGTAAAAAATGAACACAAACTTAGTTAAAATACAGAAATCTCGATGTTTTATCAAGTCGTAAAAACCGTGCAAGGCGGGTCGCTAGTTAAATATATAAATGCGAGTAGTAATGCAACTTCTGTTAAGTTTTTTTTTTTACTAAACGTTTCGACTCTTGCTCATAGCAACGCCAACGCCTATGGCGTAGCATTTAAAAAAAAATAACTACGCATGGGGTATTCTTTCTTAGTTCCTTTTAATAGTAAGCCTTAAGTAAGTTTAGTAGCCAAGTAGCAAAATATATACGTGGCAGTCGTTCTATTGTTCCTCATGAATATGGATGAAGGTGGGTCTTTATAGGGATCGTTAAGACGTGGTGTTATGTAACTTTCGCTGTGAGAAGGATATGTTTTTATGTAATTACGAACTTTGCCCACGTGTACGCCCACGTGATAAGTTTACTTGTCTTAAACGATATCCTTTTTAAATGCCAAGATTCTTATTAGGTACCTAAATCGTAATTGGTTACATATGCTGAGAGTAAGAATTTGGTGATTTTTATTGGTCTTGTGTTATTTTAATACAGTTTAAAAAACTAGTGATAGCGTCTAAAATCGTTTTCTTACGCATGTATTACAAAATTTTACTCATTTTTTTGTGTTTTTGGTTGACCAGCGAGCAGCTCCCTATAAAGTAGAGTATCCGCTTTTCGAACAATCACGCCATCAGCGAAAAGAGTTTCTAATAAAATAGTACTAATAAATAGGTTTCAATAACTGTCAGAAATAAATTCATTATGGTTTCCGTTTAGACAATAAATTAAATTGTAAATAGATACATGGAAACTAAATAAAGCAGTAGTGGTACAAACGGACGACCAGCCGTTTGAATAGATGTTTAAAAGTATTGGCGCCAACACACTGCCTTGAAGGACACCGTTGTGACATAAACATTATAAATTTATCACCAGCGTCTGCCTAGCGTTTTGCCCAACCACGTTGGGGTCGGCTTCCAGTCTAACCGGGTGCAGCTGAGTACTAGTATTTTACATGGGGCGACTGCCCATCTGACTTGCACAACCCAGTTACTGGGTAACACGATACTTCTTGGTAAAACTGATTGTCACACTATTGGGCTTCTATCTATCCGTAACGACTTTCAAAGATCTACGAATGACAGCCCATCACACATTAACACGAACATTAAAAATACCTATTATACAATAGGACATATTGTTGGAGAGTAATCGATCTCCCAACAAAACTCGGATTACACCCAGACAATATGTTAAACTTATTTAATATTAGAAGTAATTCTAAGAATATTATTAATTAATTTTAGAATAATGTTACTTCAAAGTAAATTTTCTTTGAATGTTTTTCCCAAGGCACGTGTAAATTTAATATTTTACTAACTGCGAGATTTTCTAAAGTTACCGATAAGGATTTTCTGGGAACACCAGTATCTATGTACACGTAAATATTTTTATTTAAGTATTTTCCAATGAAAATGTCGTCATTCTATTATGAAACTAAATTCTTTGGAGATAAGAATTACTTTAATAAAAAATGTATGTTCTGCCTTTTAAATAAAGCTAATAATTAGGTTACGTTTCGAAGAATTAAGTACCTTTGGGGTTTTCAAAAAGCTTTTTTAATTCATATATTTTTGTGAATTTTTTTGGTGAAAGATGATGTGAGAGTATAAAGAAGTTATTAGCAGCTAAAACTTATTTTATGTACAAATATAACTAAATAACGACTATTTTAGGCACCTACACGCACTAACAAGTAATATTTTATGTTCGTTTTAAATCAGAAAAAAGAAAATTATTTTCATTATGCGTTGACTAATGACCAGTGATCGGAGTAGGTAGATTGAACTGGGGTCATTGATCCGAAACGTATATATTACTATGGACATTCCTCCGGAATTGGTGGATTATTAAAAAAAAACCGGAACTTATGTAGGAATTGTATTCTGCCAGAGTGGAAGGAGTCATTTGATGATTTGCCATCCTCAAAAAAAAGGTAGGAATTGTAATAAAATGAGCAATTTTATTCTTTATTATTCTTCCTATTTTTTTTTTGTCACGATTTGACAAAACCCAACGACCAATCAGAACAAACTTTAAATTTTGAATTGAGTAGTAATAATATCACTACCAACATTATCAATATTTAATTGAATCCGGAAATACCGGAATTACTTTCCGGAAAAATGGCTTATCCATGTTCTTCTTTCTGTGTGCATTTATGATACAAGTACTAAAAATCAATCTACCTACTCCGATCACTGCTAATGACACAACGTATCTATTGTTGCGTGGCTCCTGGGAGTTTTACGTGATTTTATGTCACTGCATTGTTTATAAATAAATGACTTATCAATAACAGTCAAATTGTCTCTTCAAAATGTTCTCGACGCGAAGACGCTCTTGTCTGACCAGCGTTCTGCGACGCCGAAGTCTCTTAAGACTCCCAGGAGTCTTGCGTCACTTTATGAATTAAATAAGGAAAACACTTACCAATTACTGTCAAATTGACTCTTGAGTTTCTTGTCTGGGCTTGTTTGAAGTCCACCCTACAACGGTAGACGCCTTGGTCTGATGCCTTCACTCGGTCTACTCCGAGCTCGGCTGGTCTTCTCTCGGGGAGGAAGTAGGCTCTCGACGCGAAGACACTCTCGTCTGACCAGCGTTCTGCGACACCGAAGTCTCGTTCCCGGGCGTCGACGCTGGAAGAAATTGTATGTTAAATGGGTATGTATCCAAGACTCGTACGACAAAAGGACTATATTGCCATGCCCGTTCATGAATAATGCACTAATGCCCATTTTCATTAACACTAGGAGACACCTGAATGAAATTGCACGTTGGATTTTCATATCTCGGCGCTCAGCCAAGCGTCGAAAATCTATCATTGCGGTTTTGTTTAGGCATTTCATTTAGGTGCTCTGTAGTGTTAGTGAAAACATTATACACGTCTTCTTTAGATTTGCATTTGCACTGGTCTGTACGAAA
This sequence comes from Dryobotodes eremita, assembly GCA_917490735.1. Taxonomy (NCBI): domain Eukaryota; kingdom Metazoa; phylum Arthropoda; class Insecta; order Lepidoptera; family Noctuidae; genus Dryobotodes; species Dryobotodes eremita. The sequence goes on from OU823257.1 coordinate 19,380,466, forward strand.
TCTGAAAAAAACTTGCCAAGTGCAAATCGTTCTCGGCCACTAAGGGTTCCAGAACACCGAAACTCCGAAACTGTTATAGTTTACCCACTTGTTATGAGGTAAGGCAAAGTAACAAGTATTATGAGACCACCACTGACTATCTGCATTATTGTCTCTCCTTCTCCCTTGAATCCATCCAAAGGATGTCTGTAAAACACCGCTTTTAGCGATAAGACCGCCCATTGTGTCACCCTATGTAAAATTTCTACATTTATATCTGTCATTTTTATGGTGTACATAATAAATATAGATACTATTCTATTCTATGAGAAAATTTTAACTGACTACCGATTTTCTATGATTACAAAGATACAGTCCTGTGCCATACAAACAGACAGATGGCGTGGGATTTGTAGTAAGGTTGGCACGGAACTCTAATAAAAATAATCTTATATTTTTATCGCTAGCTAATTGTTCACCAATGTATATTGCTATCATTTGACTTCTACAAGGTTCACTGAGCTAACAAATGGCCCAATAAACTAAGTTGTCCTCCAATTATCAAAAAAGCTTTACTTCCATTGGCGTTAAGCCAAAAAACTTACCAACCTGATAAAAAAATTCACCTAGAGAGAAACCTTCTCACAGAAGCGGTAATCAAAACTATTCCATTAATAACTGAAAATCAAATTAACAGATTAAAGTCGAGACTTTGCCAAGTTTCGAGTTGTTCTTGTTCGAGTTTGAGCAGGAAGCCTATCTTGTTTAACTAAGAACTTGCATCTATAGCTACCGTTCGAGTTACAGAAACCTTAATATTTTATTGGTTAAAGTAATGTTGGTATATTAGCCTTATGGTTTCTGAGGGCCTTAGATAAACCCTCAATAGGTATTAATTCGACAAAGTTCCTGTTTTGAAGCATGTTTTTAAGCTATTGCATAGCTTTTATCGCGGGCTTTGAGCGTGGCGACCGAATCAAGAAATTCCGTAACGAAAATAAAACCTAACACCCCCCACTCCGCCTACCATGTAGCTCGGCCGAGCGTTCGCTTAACGTGTATGTATATGGTACGACTGTACTTGAATTAATATCAATGGAAAAAAAATACTGCATAAGTAAAGAATTAATAAAAAATTATAATTGCATAAGTTGATAAAAAATGCTATGCAATAGCTTTACTGCGGCAGTCCCCGAGTGCCACACGTGTTTTTTCTTAACGACCTCATTGATGTCATGCGACTTTTAGAGTCCTGTTTCAATGTATCTAACCCTGAATTGAACCACTTGAATCGAAATTCCCGGATGGGGAAAAGTGTTATCGGGTTTTCCATCTGGAATTTCTCAGTCGCAGTCTGGAGTCTAGATTTGTGTTTAGTACATAGGTTATAATAGGCTCGCCCGCTATTATATGGGACTTAAACATAATGGGCAATACCTCTGCCTAATCTTTCAGGGAATACAGTCGTAATGTTATGTATGTTTTTTGTATGAAAAGAGAGTGGGAGGTGGCTACCCCCTGCAGTGGGAAGATGCATGGTGCATTTTCTTTACAGGGTTCCGAAAGGCAACGTGTTAAGAAGTCAAATCGCAAAGCCACTCATCATCTGCCTAGCGTTCCCCCCCAACCTTAGCCTTATCCCCGACGGAAACAGAGGGGTGTTATAAGTTTAACGTGTGTATTTGTATGTCTGTGTGTCTGTGCATCGGTATATCTGTGTGCCTGTCTGCACCATCGTAGGTCTCAAACGGCTAAACCAATTTTGTTATTTTATTTTGTTTGAGAGGCGACTTGATCGAGAGTGTTCTTAGTTAATGATTCAAGAAAATCTGTTCAGAGCCGTTTGAAATTTCAGCTTTTTTTAGTTAATTAATTAATGTGAGCATCTTCCACAGATCTGATCGAGTCGAAATTTGGTATTTCGTTACTTCAAAGATATTAGAAGAACATAATAACCTTGATCTGATGCTGCAATATCACCTGGAATTTTCAGGATATCTAATTCCCTTTACTTTCAGCTGAGGTATCGTGTTTGAGCTCATTGGAATGATCTCAATGAATAGGTTATAGATAGATGTTGATCAGGGTGTGACGATGGAGTAGGAAAGAGAAATGAGGATACATTAGTAACTAGCTTCACTTTGGGAAAAATAGATACAGCTGCGCAGCCGTCAGTTGAGACTGGTCATCTCTTAACTGCCACGGCTTATTTTTATTATTAATCTTATTTTTTGAATTGTTTCTTTATATTTTTTTTCATTGTTCTAGCATATAGAAGCAACAAGAATAATGTACCCAGGATTTTGTAATATCTTGATTTAAAAAGAGTGTCCTTGGAGTTTCTTGCCCGTTCTTCTCCATAGAGATCTACGTTTTGGAATGGGCAACTAGCTTCAACTTTCTGACTAACTGACCGACTCTTTGACAATTCAAAAGTACCTGTAAATGGTTTAATTGAAATAAATGCTTTGAGTTTGAGTTTGAGCAACTTTTGACTAGGCACGTGTCGATCGTAGCGTATCTACTAGTAATATATACATATAAGGTTTAAAAAGCAGGAAGTAAAATATAAATTTAAAATTTAAAAACCCCCGACACAAAAAAAAAACCTCTAAAAAGTAAAAAAAATAATATGTATTGGCCCTTTAAGTTTAATAATTAAAAGTAAAGTTGTAGGTACTATTTTAATCCAAGCGTCCTCCTGTCGGACGATGTCTAGTGAAAACGCCAAGCAGACGAGGCCTATACCCAGTAATAATGAATGTCTGCTATTGTAGAAAGTATAGCTGCTATTAACTTCCTATTTTCATTAGCCATGCCCCTTTTTTTTTTTTTCATCAAATGACCTCTTAAAACCCACCCGTGTTCCTTCAGTTGCCTGTGCGCCAGGGCCATGGTAACTGACGCGAGGACGCTTAGATCATAATATTACTTACAACTAATATTAAATTTAAAGGGCCAATACATATTTTTTTACTTTTTAGAGGTTTTTAACCAATTTCAAAAAAAGGAGGAGGTTCTCAATTGGACTGTATATTTTTTTTATGTGTGTTAGCTCAGAACTTTTTCCTGGGTGAACCGATTTGGATGATTCTTATTTTATTTGAAAGCCGGTGCTTCACACGTGGTTCCATTTAAATGTATCCTTAATACTGCGTATTTGTTCCACTTTGTTTATATTGATGATGTTTTAATAATTTCCTGTCACGGTTATTTACACATCAAGTAGCTATATACGAATGTGTGTGGGGTAGGTACCCCAACTAAACAGCGAAAAATAAAAACTTTTTTACAAAAAAAACAACTGACTTCCAAAAAAAGCACTAAAGTACTTGAAAAATTACTTTAATTTCGGAAGTCGGTGGCCAAAAACGAAAATACACAACCAAAGACATCGACTTCCGAAATTAAAGTAATTTTTCACGTTTTTTAGTGTTTTCTTTGGAAGTCGGTGGTTTTTTTGTAAAAAAGATTTTTCTGTTTTTAACTATGTTGCTATCGGTTTCCAGTCTTATCAGATTTAACTGAATACCAATACTGTACTTGAAGTGACTGAGACTCCGCAAACCGCAATGCCACTAACGAATACAAATACCCAGGTTAAGGATACCTCAAAAACCGGGCATTAAAGTACCTTGAGTGGAAATAATAACTGGTATTTAGGGGATAAATGATATTTATTATTATCTATTTGATTCCAATAAAATACTAAACAACTCCGTATCAACTCGGCTGTTACGTTTGTTTTCCTTGACTATAATAATTCTATTAAATTACAGGGTTCTATTCTCTTTTGGGATAGGAAGAACAACGAGCTAGCAATTCGGAATGGATTGAAAATAATGGGTGACCGTCGCAAGATGGATGAACTGCTTAACTCAATCCTTATTTTAGGCAATAAAAGTCAGATTCGTAAGGTATTGGCAAAACTGAAGCGAATATGCGGGATGCGAGACGAAATTCACTCGCGCCGATTGTGTCAATGGAGGCTATCGCTTTTGTGCTCACCAGTTGGCGCCACTGTCGAGTAAGGTCCTGTTGCAGTACTTTTATTTGATGTTATGGATATGTTTAAGTACCCCTATTTTCATATTGTGTTTATTTTATTACATTTTAAAACTTCAAATGAATATTTAGATTATAATATTCCTAAAATTGGCAAGTATGAAGCAGAAAAATCTTATTCTTCCTTCAACTGTTACCAAATTAGATCCTAACCTTTTACTTAAAGTCTTAGTCCATAATTAATCAAGAATGGCACAACTATTACAGCTATCATGAATCATTCGATAAAATCCGTAATAAAAAATCCCGCAAAGAGTGAACGTTCAGTACATATTTTGACATCTAGAGACCTTACTCTACACTAGCGCCTCTAGCGGCGAACTGAAGCGCGATAGCCCTCATTCACTTTTAGAGTACTACAAAGATCTTTTGAGACCTGGATGATATTAACAGGGGGCGTTGATGTTAAACATTTGTAAAATTGTCAGTCATAGCGTATTGAGAAAACAAGATGGCGGCTTTTGTTCCGATTTTGGCCACGCGCCTACATCTTCTTGTAGCGCTGTATGAACCTAGGTGTAGGTGATCAAACTCGCGCGAATAGTCCCGTGACTCCTTAATCATTAAAAGTATCGACACACGTAGTCGCATGCCGCATCCCATGCGAGATTTGTCTGTGTTGCCAGAGCTTGAAAGTGCCAGTATACGTTTTCATAATGCCTATTGTGATGTACTTTCAGTGGCTTCGTAAAGTAGGCATAAGTACTCCTTTTTACTGAGTGCCACAAAAGAAATAACCACTAAACTTATTCCAAGTTTTCTCTTACTTACGAATCAAAATAGCATACTGTGAGTTCCTCAAGTCTGCTTTGTAACAAAAGTGCATAGCGTGAATGTTTAAAAATCTCTGGAAACATTTCCGCTGTTTCCTCATGAAAGTTTAAAAGGTGATATTTGTTTTAAATTCTTTTACCTTCAAGTTTTGCTTGTTCTTTGTCTAAGTGATAGGGGGGGGGAGGGCATTTGTCTTTTTTTTGTTATTTACTTTGTAAAAGCATTAAATTTCAAGAAAAATAACGCTTTTGCGATACTATTAAAAACACAATTCTCCATGGTATTGAAAGACGTTTTCAATAACGGCACAAAAAGCAGTACTTAAAAACGTTAAAACGTAGTTTCAATTTTGTTAACGTATAAAACCTTCGTTAATAATCTAAATTTAAAATATGGAAGGCGGATTATGTAAATATCGCCGTTACTTATAAACACTACATTTGACAAAATAAACATCATTTGTTTATTTCATTATCAACAATCAACAAAATGAAGCAAATGTTTCCTCGTCTAACAAGCATGAATTTAAGTACCTAAAAGCAATGTTATAAGTACCAAAACTATGTATTTTCCTTTTACTCAAAAGGTACCTTTAATCTACAAATACGGTTCAACGAAGCGTATCTGAGTCACGACCCTTTTAAGGCACCTTATCCATAGTGGACACACTGGAGAAATTTGCTTTCGAGAAGTAGTGCAAGCTAAGTCGATTTTGTATCTTTCAATATGATATTGAAAGACGGTTCGGGATTTTAGGAAGGCCTCGGTGCATGCTTGTCGCCTTAAAGCCGTATCAGTACGGCTTAAACACGTCTCCTCGTGATATGCATTGGTAGGTGTTAATTATACAGCTTCGCACACTAACAGTACCAACAATCAATCTGCACAGCCTTATTCCAACTATGTCGGGGTCGACTTCCAGTCTAACCGGAAGCAGCTGAATACCAGTATTTTACATGGAGCCTATCTGACATCCACAACCCAGTTATTGGGTAATACTAAACCCTTTGATAAGACTGGTTGACTTTGATTACTGACAAATGCGTGCACTGACTGGACAGGTCCACTCAATCTGTGTGGTTATTCCTCAAAAGACCATTTCAAACACAAATCTACATGGTTTTCACATGATCTGACCAAGATTATGTCTGGACTTTAAAAGAGACTGTGACCTCTGAGTTTGTTTCGGTCTTTCTTCTCAGAATAATCAGATAGGAAAGGCCGACCTCATCTAGTTTTTAAAATATGATTGACGTGTAAAAGTGTTTGTACAGACCTACTACAGAAATAAAATCATTTATCATTTATCATTTGTCAGAGTTTCGGGTTTCTGACGACCCGTTACGAATATCAATGATACACGAATGACAGCCGGGACCAACAGCTTAACGTGCTTTCCGAGGCGCGGAGGGGTCACCCATCCACGGGCCAACCGCGACAAGCATAGCCTATCCTGATCAATCGACCGGTGCAGCTGTTATTAGCAACATGGTGTTCTGCTTCAAAATCAACAGCAAACTATAAATAAAGTGTTACAAGGATCTTTTGGCGTTCGAATGAAGTTGACAGGGTGGTGGTGTTGGTAAACATTCGTGCAATTATGTTGTGAATTGTATTAAAGTAACAAGATGGAGGCGTCCGTTCTGATTTTGCCCACGCCCCAATAGATCCTTATACAACCCATATCAGACTGTCATTCAAATGACGACAAGCCGTACCTACATGAAAAGTAGACATATCACGTGATGAGCGATGCCGATGCTGTGCAGGAGCCGTATGATGACGGTTCATCATCATCATCAGCCTATATTCGTCCACTGCTGGACGTAGGCCTCTCCTAGTGAACGCCACTGAGCCCGATCTTCGGCTCTCCTCATCCAATCTCTGGCAGCCGCCTTTCGCAAGTCGTCACTCCACCTGGCCGGCGGACGTCCAACACTACATTTGCCTAAACGCGGTCTCCGCTCCGGTTAGAGCCTCTCATTGTTACAGTTGGAGAGAGAGATGGAGCTAAAAAATAGGAAAGCACCAAAGATTGATGGCTGACAAACACGTGAGAAGACTAATTTGTTTTTAAAAACAAAGGGACTCGGTACACACCCTTGCAAGTTGCAGAGGCGATGAAGCGAAGCTTTGCTTATACAGAGGTAAAGCGATAAATGTGTGCCAACCTTAAGCAGGTAAGTTCACTTCTCCCGTTAGCTTCGAACGTCAAAGGCCACATTTGATACTTTTTGCAGCGATACACAGTCGATGCACTCAAAACTTTTTCGTATGCACGGAGCGAAGCAAAAAGTAAGCTCAAAGGATAAAAATACTTTCTCAAAGCTTTTTATCAACTGTATTTCAGGAATATGTGAAATGATTACAGATTTCAAGTGTTGAAGGGTGTTTTTTTTTTTATTTTTGTATCGGATTGGGGAGTTATTAATAAAATACACTTACGTAAGCCTGTGGCGCGGTTGTAAAGGTGAAATTTTGTTGATCTATATTTTTTAAATAATAAGGTGTGATGAAACACAGATATATGATCGTTTTATATCTAATGCGCCGATAGCATTTCATTTAAAATAAAACTTGATTTTATATGGCCATTGCATCTTCACAAGATCATCCGCTACAATAAATGGGGAAGATTTCACTGTACCTTAGCCACAGCCTTGGTTTTCGGACTAGAATAATCGTAGTATATTGTCATTTGACTGATGAAGACAGCAGCATAAGCCTCTTTGTGGCTTCGCAAAATGAAGCCATACCATTTCTCTTCCTGTGAGATTCGGTAAACCTCTAAACCGCGTTCGAAACCTGTAAATGTAATTATCGAGGAATATTGATACTGATAGCTCTAGAACGTGGTTTAGATGTTTGATCACGTTCAGATTCATTGGTGAAATTTGCCCTAAAAGACTATGCCGGAATATTCAAATTTACAAAGATATTATAAAAAATATAGTCTATTGGTGGCTGCGATTGCAAAAGTTTAAGCAAAACGAGTGTTTGCAAAATTAAAATGGTTATTGAAATTACTTTGAACCGACTTTAAGATGAAGTTTGGCAACATTAGACCCTCTTCACTGGGCTCATACAAAATTAGTATTAAAATTTAGATATTCTGCAAACTGTTCCAAAGTTAGATTTTGTTAAAATATTATAGCGTACATAGATATTGGTTTGTAATAATATTAAACCGAAGTTTGATAATTGGGATCAGTTATTATTATAACGTGCAAACTTCGCGGTTCTCAAGGTCACTCACCTTTATCTGAACTCATGTTGGAAACATAACATAGCATCACGCCCGTAATCCACGTAAGGCTAGGCAGAGGCTACCTAATTTCGCTAATTATGTTTAAGTGCAATGTAATTACACCAACTGATCTTGACTCCGGGCTGCGACTGAGAAGTTTCTTATGGAAAAACCCACAAACACTTTACCTGAACTGGGAATGGATCCCAGGACTTCATGCTTGATGTGTGAGTGATCACTAGATCAACGAAGCAGTCAGTTGGAAAGCCTTGTTGGTGGTTAAGGAAATATTATTAGCAGTATCAAAACACATTTTGCTTTGTGCTGAAAAGTACCATGCGCTTACCATTTCGGATGAAGCCAAGTGTTTACATAGTTTTCCTATTTACCGTTGGTCTGGTACCTAGGAGTCTGGATTTGTACCCGGGTTAGTAGCACAGGGCTGAAAATTTATGACTTGGGACTTGCAACACAAATATCTTATTGACAAACGTGTGTATCTTACCTATGTACAGTAATTACTTATCAAATTGACACACTACGCCAATTTGCCGTGTTATAGCTATTCCATACGGATTTGCAATATGGAAAATTTACCTTGCTAGTCAATTTAATAAACGATTAATTTCCCTGACTGTATATAGCAAAATATCTACACCTTGCAATGTAAAGTTAAGAAAACTCAAACCAACAAACAATAAAATCTTTCATCTAAACTAATTTATCCTTACCTGTAGATAGGCGTTCCGAGATCTTCCCTGTACCACAATACAAGTAAAACGGCATCCTCCTCATCCTGTGTCGCGATGTCACAAGGCAGGTACACCGGCTCGCCGGCCACAGCTACCACTTGCGTCATCGGCACTGTGGGCAAGGAAATATATGTCATTAGTATCTTATCAGTACAATTTATTTTGAGGGCATTGGTGTCTCAGTACTACGCTGCTACTACGCTGTCCTCCCATACCTATCAACACTGTAATTTGAAACATTGTAAAAGCCCCTTATTTTTAAAAGAGTAACCGTGGAGTTTCTTGCCGGCTCTTCTCCATAGGAAATAACCAATTGGAACCGTGCACCTAGCTTTTGACGTTTCATAAGTGGCCATGTTGGTTTATGTGAAATAAAATATTTTGATTTCGATTTGATTTGAGTAGTGACGAATAATAAAGTAGTATGGAAGAAGAAACCATTTTTAGCTGATCCCAAATAAATTGTGATGAGGGCAAGAGAATGATGATGATGGCCCAGGGGTAATGGCTCCAACTTACTAGTTGTAAGCCGTGGGTTCGAAAAAAAGCAGGCACTTTACTTTATATCAGACTTCAAAAAAAGGAGATGGTTCTCAATTCGACTGTATTTAAAAAAAAATGTTTTTGTCCTCTGAAATTTTTTCTAGGTAAACCGATTTTAATGATATTTTTTTTTTTTTTTAATCTGGTGCTTCTCATGTAGTCCTAAATAAATTTGATCAAGATCTGATCAGTAGTTTTTGAATTATCCTTAATAATGCGTATTTTTCCATTTTGTATTTGATGATGTTTTAATAATTTCCTGTCACTGTTATTTACATATCATGTAGTGGTATACGAATTTGTGTGGGGTAGGTACCACAGCTAAAAAGTGAAAAATAAAAACATTTTTCCAATAAAAAAACACTAAAAGTGATAAATTACTTTAATTTCGGAAGTCGGTGGCAAAAAAACGAAAATACAAAACCAAAGATACCGACTTCCGAAATTAGAGTTATTTTTCACTTTTTAGTACTTTTTTTGGAATTAAAAAATGTTAGGAAGTTTTTTTTTTTGTAAAAAGAATATATTGTAATTTGGTTCTTCACCGCTGCTCTCCAAACGGTCAGAGAAACGTCGTGAGAAAACCGGCATGTCCCAGAAACAAAAATTCGAAGACAAGTGACATCTACTCGTACCAAACCGCACTAGGCCCGCGTGGTACATTTCGGCCCGCTCCCTCTCACAGAAAGCTGACTATGTATGTACCTAAAAACAATTTATTATTGTGAAGAGATATATTAAGCTATACGTTTCCAATATAAGCTAACTTTTATTGTACGGAAAGTTTGATATGTCGTCGTTTATAGGTTGCGTCCAGCGCATCCTGAGCAGTTAGCTCAGAGCACGGTATAATAATATACTTCGCCAGGTATAGCAGTCCGAGACACAGTGGTCACGTGGGAGACACAAGCCTACGTCATCACCGCTGTGTTACCAGTAGTGTGTAATAATAACTTCCCAACCGCCTTTATTAATTACCTGTGGTGAATCCGATAAAACAATGAGGTTTTAACTAACAATTACGTTGGTATTCGTATATGTTTAAATTGAATTGTTTCGTTTGATTAGAAAAACGAAACGATAATTTAAATGCTTTATATATATTTTTTATCAGAATAGTGACTGAAAATGTTTCCATAATTCGTGTTTTGTTGCAATAAAGTGGCAGCTGGATAGTGACGTAAGCATGTGTCGCTCCTGGAATGCCAGACCTTGTTTTTTTAGAGCATGGCACAGCAGTTAGCCTCGCTACCGTACTGATGGTTGCCAACTTTTTTTATATCAAATAAATAGTGTTTTCGAAGCCATCGCGTAATAAAATATAATAGATGGCAAAAAAAATATAAAGAATATAGTAAGTATGTTTATAAAAAATAATAAATAAACGGATTTTTTTTTAATGTCTCACATTAAACCTTTTCAAAATACCGTTATTTCACCTTTAACGAGATTAATAATACTGGCCCTATTGCGCTCATCTCGCCATTTTAAATTCATTACTGAAAATATGCGCTCAGAAAAAGCTGAAGTTTCTGGTATAGAAATAAGAAATTATACCTACTATTTTGAAAATACATATAAGAAAAGCCAGAATCACTGAGCAACACTTGTTTTCATTTTTCAGCAGTACATTTAGCAACACATTTTTGGTCAGAAAAAGCAATAGCCAGAATTTTATTAAACTGAATTATTTCTGAATACAAATTTCATAAACACATTACGGCTAGGTACTTACAATTTTTTTTTAATAAAGTAACCCCTTTATTTATAAACTTCTTCATTCTGTGACCCAAACACGGCCGTGTAATGTAAATAAATGAATTTTGATTATGGGGGCATCTTTTGAGGGCAATCTAGAAAATTAAATACATTTTTTTTGCAAACTGTACCGTGTAACGTATCAAATGAAGGTACTTGTTGTGACGGTCTGAAATATGTATTTTGTATAATTTTAAAATCAACAGTTTTGAAGTTATTTAAGAATATATATGAAAATTTACCATTCCCCCTTATCTCTGAAAGTACTTAGCCTGAAAGGACTTTGTCCACGTTTGTATGGGAATTTGGTTTGGTATGAACAGGCACTTTAAGTATAAATATCATACAGGTTTAATAGCTTATACTAGTAGGAAAGTGTATATCTTATTATGATTGTATCGTGATGCTTGTACGACTTGTTTTGCTTACTTGTTATTTTTTTAAATAAAACACATTTTTATCATCCATATTCAAGCTGGGATCAACGATGGGATTAGTGTCGGAGTTCATAGGCGTACCGGGGTCAACGTGAGACGGGGTATCAGTGTCCATATTCAAAATCAAAACAATACTTGAAAAATAATCACAGTAAAACGAGGAAAACAATATCCACAATGCCAAGAAACAAAGTGAATGACAACCATGACAAGTGACAGACAACTGACAATGATGTAAACTTATTTTTAATAATCGATTTAATTATTGACTAAAACTCGATTCACTGACCAACTGCGATACTTTTAAATACTTTTGTTTTCAGATTTATGGATAAAATATGATTGAAATAATGTAAGTGATTGTAATAACAGCTTTAATTGAATGTAAACTCTAGAAGTCTAGACTGTTATATTAATGTGGAGGAACTTCAAAAATAACAATTAGAATCGATTGGTAAATAATTATTTTACAGTAAACGATTAATGTTGACATCACTATGAATTAATGAAGGTTGTACTGTCAAGATGTCGAAGAATAAAATAATTTCAGTAAGTAAATACACTATTCGTGGGCGCAAGTTGATATAAAAGTTTAGAAGAAATAAGCGTTTAAAAAGTAAACATGATTTTTGATAAATTTGTTTCTTTTCGAGCATCGTGTCCACGCGAAGCCGAGAAAGAACAATTTCCTTTTGAAAAAAATACAGAAATGAGTTCTTTACTTACAGATTGTACAAAAACCTATTAGAAATCTATGGTCTAAAAATATCTTAGTAAATATTTCAAAATTGTGCATACAAACTTACATTTGCAGTTGGAATGTATGGGAGAACGTGATTTTCAACTACAATGTCAAGTTTGTTCTTAGGATCTGGCACGGTAGTACCCTCGAGACGACGAGCCCAAGACGAGTTAAAATCAGCAGGGGCACTACCTACCTTTTCTCGAAGCGTTTCGTCGTATTTTCATACCCTTATAGGTTTGGCCTGGATATTTCTAAATAGCTCAAATTCTCAGGAGAAAATGTAATTAGCAGAATTGCAAAAAAGATTAATTTGTTTAGCTCTTATAGTTTGGATTTTATTAATACCTAAAACACGTCGATTTCGTCACTGACTGACTCATTCACTCACTCACACTTCCCGAAGTCCTAGAAAGCTGAAATTTGGTATACAGGCTAGGATTTGCAACCAAACAACCACAACATTAAGAAATATGTATTTTCACCCTCCCACCCCGTATTGGGGGGTGCAGGTCTATATATAAAATCAAACCTTATCTTATGGTAAGAAATTAAGTCACTGGTCTTTAAATCTAATTAGATCTGATAAATTTTTAACAGTGAAAGCGTAAAATAATTCTTGGTAACCTACTTTATATGAAATGTTTTTGGGGGTAACATATTCATCGTACGGAACCCTCTCCACATGAGTTCAACCCGCACTTGTCCCGTTTTTATATTAAAGTTAGAACAGCTATGCTTTTCATAGAAATAAGTTCAACAGTTTATTTCTTAGTTCAACCTTGTAGTTTTTAAAGTCGCCTTACAAACTGTAAGAAGTTTTGTAGTAAAGAGAGTTCTTCGTCAACTATAGACTATTAAATTGTCGTTTGACGTTAAACTATAATTTTTACAATGTACAGTATACGAAGTTTTACTGCTCATAAAAGTGAAATGAATATAATGCACATTCATTTTATTTCATTTTAAGAATAATGATTTTAAATATAATAATGTTAATTCAAAAATACAAGGATATATACCTCTTCTTTCCGAATCATTCAAAAAAATCCAAACTATTCTAGGAAACTTGTTCATTAATCGAAGTTTTTCTAGGAGACACTTGTTCGATCCCTGGGTTAAAAAATAATTGCAAGTAGGTCTGTCCTAAACAAAACATCACACACCCAAAATCATGTTGCGGAAACATCGCATATTTATTTCCGTGACTAAGAATCGTTGGCCGCACTCCTTCACGTCGCCGGAATGGACATGAGTGCTTTTTGCGCTCAACTGAGCAAAAGAATTGCAACTAGCACAAGCACATGTCAACAAACTTACAAGTCCTTTGGAGTTTCTGTGAGGAGGTCTTAGAAAAGGATCCAGCTTTGAGAAATAAAAAGAAAAGTGAATGGCACGACTTTTTGTTTTTCTTTTATTTTGAACGTAGCCGTATAGAACGTTTATTTTCAGCCAGGCTTTTCGTTTTCCCTATCACTTTATTAAATGCAGTGTTTTGAAATTAATTCTTATTTTGAATCAGAATTATTTAGGCTATGAATCCGCAGCTTAACTTTGCAAATCAATCGATATACACGGTTTACTAATACGCTAACCACATATAATGCAACTGGACGCTGACCAAAGCAGAGTGGCTGTATTCCGAAAATCGTGACTCTATAAACGGTAAATGATAAATGATTTTATTTCTGTAAGTAGGTTTGTACAAACACTTTTACTCGTCAATCATATTTTAAAACTAGATGAGGTCGGCGTTTCCTATGTGAGAAGAAAGGCCGAAACAAACTCAGAGATCACAGTCTCTTTTAAAGTCCAGACATAATCTTGGTCAGATCATGTGAAGACCACACGGTCTTCACAAATTCATGGTCACAAATCTACATAGATTTGTGTCTGAAATGATCTGTTGAGGAAAAACCACACAGATCGAGTGGACCTGTCCAGTCAGTGCACGCATTTGTCAGTAATCGTGCAGCTCAACTCAGAACTTAAGGAGCTCAACGATTCGACGAACAATACCAATGAAAGGACATTTGGATAGGCAATAAAAATTACTCAAACTGCCAGACCATGATTAAAATTAACTGAGAAGGAGAGAAAAAAGGAACAGTGACCCACATAGTCTTCACATTCACAATATTAAAATATAGATCTAGTATTATGCAGCTATACCTATTTAAATATAGCTGTCACTGTGAATCGCATATCTCCGGTTTGTTCTCGCTTCGGTATATACAAATGATATCTACTTTCCACATATCACTTTTTCTATAGCAAAAGACTCAAAAGGAACATCAGCGTCAATTGGTTTCCTTATACCATTCTAAATATACCTCTACAGTTGGAATTAGGCGTGCTACATACGTGGTACTTCAGCACGCGTAGCATGACCATTATAGAAACGGGTTTTGTCGATGGAAGAATAGACAAAAATGACGTTCCGTAAAGACAGTACGACGGCAGCAAAGTAGAAAGAGTCAACTGCACTTTTTACGAAATTCAGTAGTATAAACTACTGAATTTCGTAAAAAGTGCAGTTAATAATCACGTTTTTCTTTTATTTTGCTTATATCTCGAAAATGGTGTGTCCTATCGCGAAAATAATGAAAATTTCGACCCCCTTTATGATATTTTTAAACCCCTAAAACTAAACAAGTAGGTAATAACTTTTCACATTTTCCATACAAAATATGAAAAATTCAATTTTTCCATTCCAACTTTATACTTTGGGGCCGTCGAGTAAAAAGTTTTCTACTGTCTTTAGCACGGCGATTACAAAATCAAATTATCTTCACTACCTTAGACAACTGTCAGTTGTCAGTGTGATTTTGACGTTTGGGATAGAAAACTTTTTTCTGAAATAGTCAACATATAATAGGGCCTAGACAGCGATCGGTCGAAACGAAAGACAAAAAGACAGATTGTAGAAGGATTTTTACGGTGCGATGTCAAAAATAGAGAAACGAAATGTCACTTTGTATAGAAATAGCTATGTCTTGTCTTCCAAGAAATAGAAAGCGTCATACTACGCCTGCGCGCGCAGCCTGTTACCATGGATTCAGTACATAATTCTGAACTTGCGATCCCCTGCCTGCGATCCTGCAATCCTGTGACCTGATTCTAATTCTTCGTCGGTTTAAAAAAAAATGCTGTTCCATACACTTTGACCACGTAGGTTTTGCACTTTTCTATAAAACAGCAGTTTTTTCTTATAGCCGACGGAACATTTCTACTCTAGAATCATGTGCTGAATACGTAGTCCCAGTGTGCTCCTCGATGTCCCTGCCACCCTGTATGTATTCAATTATTCCGCCTAGCTGTGCCGTTTGGAATACGAGCCTTTTGGCTACTTTTTATTCGTGTATGTATTTTGTCTAGTTTTTTTTTAATGTGCGTCTTGTTTGTGCAGAATAAACAATATTTCTTTCTTCTTTTCTTTTCTTTTTTTTTTCAGACCCTAACAAGTATGTAGCGCCCCTTACACGTAGTTGCCAGCCTAAAAATAAATCAAAGTAATCACCAAACTTCTTTTCCAATAAAAACATAGTGAAAAGAGCTCCAATTTCTTTACGTTTTGAGCCTTGTATTTTTAGGCCCGACCAACGGTATTTTCTAAAGGCAGATTTATCTCTGTTTTTGTTTCGCATCTGCGTGGATTTCGTCGATCGTGAATTCGTGAGGATTTGAATTTGAATATTATTGAAACTGCCATTCATATTTTTAGCTGTTTAGCTAAATTAATGGGAGCGGAAGACGTTTTTGTTACTGAAGGCTCCGAGATATCTGAAGTTAATGAAAATGATTTTTTTATTTCGGAATGTGAAACATATTTTTTGTACGGTTTGACTAAGGAAATAAATAACGGTGTAAGTTTGTGTTGCGAAAACGTGATGCTTACTGCATGGAATCTATCATCTCTTATTATATCAGATATCATAATCATGATAATCAAGGTTTTTATCAATAACTTTATATAGCATGGATGCATTTTTCGTGGACACACCAACATAATCAATTAGCAAATAAGTTAATGTCGGGTTCTTGACTTGAAGAATGACTTGACTGATGAATAAGCTTGAAGTGAGCTGTCATTCCACTTGATGGTAGGGTTTGACATTATTTATTTATCAAAACTTCATGCACAAGTTAAAAAAATACTGTACAAAGTCAACCTTAGTCAACCGCTATTGACAGCTCCCTCCATTTAAGTTATCACGGCGAGATTTTTACAAAATAGGTCGGTCGGCTGAAACCTCATAAAATATCCAAGATAAAAAAAGAGCATCAGCATCAACCACTGAAAAATCCTCAAATACATCGCAAGAAGTTTAAACAATAAATCGGGCAAAGTAACGGCGGGGATAAGTGACGTCTTCGCCACCCGGACATCCGTACGTCCGGGCGTTCTTACCCCTGTCCGGATGCAGTTGGACAATGTACCGAGAAAAGCGTACTGTATTTGTGTTAGCCCGGACACTGTTTATCCGTAGTTCTCTAACAAGTCCCTGTTCTTTTAAGTGATTTAAAATGTTCTTTTTAGTCTGAATAAAATATGTGAGAGCTCGCTGTTTGTTTTAATGTTTTTTTGTTAAGGATTGTCTAATTAATCTACGACGGTACAGTGAATTGCATTTTGTGAAATGCATTGCAAAACTGTTCCACTGAATCAGTTAGTAGAAAGTCAACATGAATGAGAGATAAGTGGTATAAACAATGCATGAAGAACGTGCCTAATTCGTGGAACGTCTAATCACATCGAGATTTAGTTTCTCCGCATCATGCGTGAGTTACATAATGCGGCACAGTCCAAATACCTAAGCATTTTTTACACAATGCCTGCAACCAAGTTAACTGGATGTATCCTATTTAAAAGCATCATGTAAGAAAGAAAGAAAATAAAAATATTTTATTTGGGACGCACTCAAGAAATGCAAACAGTAAAAATAAAAAAATCAAAACAAAAAGGAGCATTTAAAACTAACAAAATGAACAATAAAGCAACAATAAGCAAGTAAAAAACATGTGCGAGGCCAAAAAGGCTCCTATCTCAGCATAATGCTGCGATATTGTGTATTATCTTGACATACCTAATATGGTTACATTGTAATCTGTTACTTAGTCAAATCGCTGTAACTGGTCAACGCAAATAACGCGTAACTAAGTAGATATAATATATGTGGAAGCTTGTAATTAGGAAATGTCAAAACTTCTGCATGATATTCAAGATTGTTATTAGTCTGTAAGCTTTCTTTAAAAATAAATAAATAAATAAATATTAAAAAAAAAAAAATACCACAGCACTGGTATTCCGATAGGGCCCGCTGTGATGCCACGGACACACTTACGAGTACTGTAAAACATAACTATAGAAAGAAAAACCAATACACACAGCCCTAAATCCACTTCGAAATAACAAGTCCGTTTACTTTTCACAGAATTTCCGCCATTTCCATCTGAGATCGTGAGACATGCATGCAGCAACTAAATGTCTATGAGCCACCATTATTGAATATCCTCGCTATTGGATATGGTTGCAATGGAAATCGGTTCTCGAAGCGTTGCGTCGCGGAAACGCTATTAATTTCCGAATGTCGATTCCTCTGTCGGCTCTGCATGCAGTACGAGACGGTTTAGGCTATATTTAGAATGTTGAATGATGTGGATGTTCGATTTGTTAGCTAAAAGTCTGTGGGGAGCTAATTAATATTCAGTTTGGGATTTGGGGTTGTAATAAAGTTTTTCAACAGTTATTTCGAGGAAAATTGGCTATTTCAGTATTTGATTAACGATGGCCACACGGAAAATGAGGAATGCCATGTTTTTGTAGCGAATCACAATGCACTAGTAAAACAAGACTTCGTGTGCTAAAATGGTCATTAGGTTAAGGATTGAATTGGAGCTATGAAGGAGCCACGCAAAACCGGACCAATTAAATCACTACAACCAAACATTCTGCGATGTACCGTGTTCACACAAACACCACTCGGACGTTAAAACTGACGAAAAACATCATTACAAAAATCCCTCAAATTTCATAAAATGTCAACCATCAAACACAAAATTATCACCCATAATATTCACGGAGTCAGTAAAGTTGAATCCAATAATCTTGCTTGGAAACCTTGCCAGTGCAAACGTGTTCGAATAAATCCTATTTCGTAGCTGTGACGTCGGCATCCCAGAAAATACCCAAAATTTGACTATTCAGAGTATTCTGTGCAGACCTACAGGAAATCGAGTTAAGCTGTTCCTAATTTGGCTTAGATGTTTAGACAGCGTTCGTGTTGATGTTATTTTAAAAGGACGGAGGACACAGTTAGTTGGAAATTGTTAGGAAGCAATTCGATATATCCGGGCGGACATTACGTTTGTCATGTTCGTTGGTTTAATTGATAGCCTTCATCCGGTGAGTAGTAAGTATTGAAATTCCAAATAGAAAATCGATCAGTCATGGTCATTTTACGACATTTGATTTGATACACGATTTTGCTTTACCAGTTTTGACAACAGTTCCCAGTAAATTGAAGCTTCACTAAGTTTTAAACTATGTAACTGTCACATACAAATAGAACTTGTCATTGTATGATGTGCAAGTCACATTAAATCAATTATAACGTCGATTATACAACGACTGTTTTGAAGAGCTGAGGATCACCTTAATTCTAGTATCGTATTTTCTTTTTCATATGCTTAGAGTAAATAAAGAAATATTTTTTTTGTTGTTAAATTCTGTTTTTTTTTTGTAATTTTTATTTTTATTTTTCACTTTTTAGATGTGGTACTACCCCATACAGATTCGTATACCACTACTATACCATACCATAACATCATCAATATATACTAAGTGAAAAAAATACGTATTATTGAAGCTAACTGTAAAACTACCCAAGCAAAGTTGATAAGATTTATATGGGACCATCCCTCAGATATTCCCTTTCAAAATCGATCTACAATTTCCGGGGATATCGCGTAACATACATACAAAAATAAATAAAAAATATAGAGTTAAGTTTGTTTAAAAACCAAAGAATTCCATATTTCAATTTTATGTCAAAGATTTTGCGGGCCTGCGTACTCAAATGGCATAACTAATATAATATAGATCGATATCCGCTCTGAATTTAATACTATCCAAAGTTCCATTCATTCGAAATTAATGGAGTAATGGCCCAAAGATAACATCTAACTGAAGCCTAAAATTACGCCAACCTCTCGAATTGCTCCGTATTATAAAGGAACATTCTAGAAACGATAGAAACATTTTCCAAAACAGCTCTAAAATTTTGTAGCACCTCCTCGTACCTCGCCTATTTTACTAACGACACTATGTAAATGAAGTAATCAACACACCTAATCCAATCTTTTTGTCGTCGTACCAAATTGCTCAAAAACGATATTACTCGCAAACTGCAAGCACAAACTGGTAAAAAGCTTAATAAAGTACCGATATCGCAAAAGCAAATGGCGCCACTTCTATTCATAAACGTTGCTAACCCAAATTGAACTCTGACAATTGTATTATAAAGTCCAATTTGCTTCGCCGTTTATTATCCAAAGTTGGGATTCAAGGACGGTAGTGGGACATCATTTGAATAATTAAAAAGCGGTTTTATCTATTTATTCAGATTCTCCCAAAAGTTGTTGAGTTGCATTGTGCCCAATCTATAGGCGACTTTGAGGGTGCTTTAGTTCGCTACAGCGCTGCTTTTCTCTGGAGGGCTTTTGACGAAAGTGGGCTTTGCAGCCGTCAAAATAGATTCCACTGTATTTGAGAACGCAAAAATGTTTTTAGATGTTATTTGCTGTGAATTATATTCACGTTTCGAGGAGAAATCGAATGGATGCTGGCTTTCCAATTAACAACTATAATGTCTTTTTTTTGTTGCCAGCTACTTCTGCGTTATCCTTATGTTGCCTTTGTTTTTTCCTAATAAGAGAAAATATAAATGTAAATGTTCTTTTATTCGTATATAGATTTTTAGAATTAGGTTTTCTATTTTTACTTTTAACTTTTATTTAGTATTGTGTGTTCTCTTTGTAAGGACAAGGACCTTATTGACGCCTCAGATACTGCCCTCGATATTTAAAACGTCTGTTGGAAAAACAACAAACTTGATAGTTTTCATTCAACTACAGCTATACAAATACTTTTTATTTTTATTGTAGTCTAGAAAGATGGTGTCAAGTTCAGATGTTATTCCAGTAAATATAAAAATAAATAACACATACAACGCTGTCTAAAATAAGGTCGTTGTAAGAATAACACTCGGTATCTGAATTGATATTTTGAAGTTCAAAATTTGTCAAGCTGTACTTTAGCATTACTTAAGATGACTACTTCAATTTCGTCCAAGAAATTCAAATTTTCTTAAATATTTTGAAAAAAAAATATTTAATGGGCTTTTGCTTTAAATAAAGTTAAAGTAGATTTTGACAATATCTCAATTCAGAAACTGGGTGTGAGTATTTAAAGTTCTGCTTGTTGTCATAATTTTATGGCATTTATTTAAATGGAACCGTCCTACAGAAAATGTCCAAATTGAAGTATTTGTGTTACTGGGTCAATGAGAATCTAAATGATATGGACATGGACAGGGAGCGCAGGGCATTGTCGGTAAGGAGTACTATGCTTTCTACCAGGTTTGCGCGATGCTCACGTGACGTTAAAGTCACACTATTCAAAAGCTTTTGCCAAACCTGTGGAGCACTTAATTACAACAAAAATTATAATTGAGGAAACATTTAATTCTAACTGCCTGAACTAGGTTTATACAATCTGTGTTTCAGGCCATCAATTTACATCATACATTTAAAAAGAAGACAACAGCAGATTTATTAGAAGCTAATTTAAAAGGAAGATATAATATTTTAAATAACTTAAAGAGTAACTAGCTATTTGATTATGTTATTATAAAACTAGATTTTGTAAGATATATTATGTTCAAAACACTAAAAAAGCCTGCAGTGCTCTGCACGTCCAGTATAACAACGCGTTCAGGGGATTGTTCGGGCTCCCATGGCGGTGCAGTGCCTCCCGCATGTTCGCCGACCACAGCACGGATAGCTTCCAGGCAGACGAACGGCCTCCCTGTGGTCTCGGGTAAAGGTTTGCACCAACACGCTTCTGAGCGTGGTGTCGGACAGAGTGGACAGCCAAATCCTAAGGCTTTGGTCGCTCATCATGTCCAAAATAAAAATTATTTTAAATTTTACTAACATAGCTATACGTATCTACCTTCTAACATAATATAGACTTGTTTCAATTACTGTGTGCTTGCTCTAAAATAAATATTATAAATTTCAATTCAACGGATAACCTTCAAATATTGGAGCATGCGCTTCATGAGTTTTTTTTAATCTGTTAAACAAGTTAATGATTAAACATTTCAAAGTAACCAAACAGTTCAAAGAAGGAGCAAAAAAGCAAGTACATGTAAAACGGAAAACAGAGAAAGAAACAAAAGCTAAACGGTCCAATTTCAAATCCGTATTCCACATTTAAAATCTCGGCAACAATTCGAGATGATCACAACTTGAAACAAAGCGTGTCCAAGACTAAGATAGCTTAAGTATCTCATTCGTGTAACAGTTGCGGGTGGAATATACAACGAGTGCACGTATCACAAACATTGGTTCCCAAACACTTCGTTTGAACATGTACAGCAAACAATTGGTCTTGGTACTGCTTGGACGCTGGCCGTGTTTGCTGATTGGTGATCGGTTGGTTAAGAATTTACTGTTTGCTCTTGTTTATATTTACGGAGGAAGGAGAAATTCCTTTGGTAAGAATTGTAAAGGCGAATTAAAGCTGGTTGCAGTGTTTTGGTATTCAGTATTGTCTGTTGGATTCTCTGTATGTAATAGCTAGGCTGCGATAAGCTTTTATTCCAAAAGTATAGTCACTCATTGGTAGACGTGAAGAAAATTAGAAACGAGTATTTTGAAAATCCTCTAATTCTGTCAATAACCATAGGTTTGTGGTCAAAAATACAAGAGATGAAACATTTAGGAACAAAATATATTTGCCCAAACAAAAATTTTGATTTTGGCTCAAGATTCGACTTCAATAGTTTCAATGCTGCACCAAAAAAATATCTACCACAATCCGTCTCAAAACATAACAAAAGCGACCTGATCATAACCTAACCAAAACTACCATAAATGACCTTGTGGTATCCTGAGGGAAATCTCCCCATGTCCCGACTTGTCACGCCTGAGATATGAAAGGCTGACTGTGAGTAATGCTGGTTTCGGCTAGATGAGGCAAAGGATTTCCCGGATTAAACCAAACGTGTTATTATTGCGTGTATGAGAGTTTGTAAGAGTTACACGCTTAATTTGGCTTTGAATTTTTAAGGACGTTTAGGGATGTCTTGGTGAGATTTGAGACGGGATTACATAATGACTTAGTTGTTTTATGTTAGTTGGTGTTATAGAATGACATTCGCTCTATGAAAACCACGTCACAGAGAAACGAAAAGTGAAACATCTAAATTGCTAAAATTCTTTTGACTAATGCAAAACGTCAAAATTCCGGAAATAATATAAAATAAATAATGAAGAGATTTTTTTTTAAAGACTCAACATATCTTGATGTATTACATCATGAGCAAGAAATTGCAAATAACCTTTACATTTTGATAACCACATAAAAACACGTCCTTATATATCCAATGAAAGCCAAAGTAACACAAGACTAATAATGTTATTTTTAGGTCGGAGTTTTTGGTCAATATTTTCACAAATTCGAGAAGAAATTTCCTAGAGCCTTAGACCCAGAGACGTATCAATCAGAAGTGTACCAGTTGGCATCCGTAAATAAGTTAGGAGCTACTCATGTTTACTGCGACCCACTCGTAGACAGACATTGAAAAACAACGGTACAGCTACGTCAGAGGCAGAATTACAGTCGGTAATAATAAATGTAGGCTTTCGAGAATTCGAACAGTTGCTACCAAAGAGTCCCGACAAGAATAACGGGAGAAGGAAGCAAGGAAAGTAATACAGGACGTAGTTGGAATATTTTTGCTGAATTCCGAAGAACATTTTAGTAGGAACGTAAATATTAATATTATATTAAAGTATTGCGATTGAGAATGGAATCCCATGAATGGATGTTTATTGTGCCATCAAACACATAACTTGTGAGAAATAAAAGTTAAGAAATTTGAAGGTTTTTAGATTTTAATGACCATCAGAATTGTTTTACTGCCGCATACTATTTTGTTTCAATAACTTTTATTTGTACACAATGAAAGCGTTCCCAAAACGTTTTGTTATTAATTTATTACGCTTCATCTCGCCTCTAATCTTACCAGAAAATATTGTAGTAACATAAACTCCTCCAAATCTTCTCTTCGCCCTCTGGTTCCACACGTTCTATAATCACATTATCGGCTTTCAGATCCAACACCCAGCTACAGCCTCCGAATCCATCCCATTCATCAGCTCACAAACATAAATAACAGCTCCCATCCTAATCAACAGGACATCACATAAAATCCAGAGTACATACTATGGATACAGCAAATATTTTTCTACCATTTATCCTGCCGGGCAAACACGGCCGTCCCCTGTGTAATTCCATTATAGATGGACCCGCCCGTCCTGTATTATTCAACGTCTCACGAATCTTTGTGTAAAGATTCTTGTGTTTCTGTTTTAATATTAGCCTGTTTACTAAGGAAATTGCGTGCTATATCTTAGTTGGATCTGTCCCTGTCCTTATCTGATTGTCACTTTGTGTTTTTCAAATTTTTATGCGGTCGCTCCGTCCGGACGAAATTATGTCGGCTTATTGATGTCAAATATAAGTGGCGGTGGAGTTTAATGAATCTGGGCATCTCCCAAGTGTTTTGGTGGTTTTATTAAGAATGCAGATGGCTTGTATTTGGCAGGGAGTTTTAGATGACATTTTCATTGTTTCAATTTTAGCTTCGACATCGCTTTTCCTGTTGAGTTCACTAACGTGCCGTTACAGTACAATGCAGTCGAGGATGTTACGATAACGAATCAGTTTGTACCAAGATATTGAATCTGATCCTGTGGGATAAAAGGTACTTGATCTTGCATTCATTTTTGATGTTGGTTGTTTCAACTCAAACTCAAAGCATTTATTTCAAATAAACCAATTACAGGCACTTTTGAATTGTCAAGTGGTCGATCAGTCAAAAAGACGAAGCTAGTTGCCCATTCCAAAGCGTAGTAGGTACCTATGGAGTTCAACGGGCAAGAAACTCCACGGACACTCTTTTATAAATCAAAATATTGTTACAAAAAATTGGTTACATCATTCGTGTTGAAATTATACATTTGAGAACGATGTAGAAAGACGTACGTTAAAAGTATCCGTAATAAAAGAGACACACAAACAAAAAGGAAAAACAATTCAGAAATTAAAATAAGCCGTGGCAGCTAAGAGATGTGAATCCTGTGACTAAACATAATTCGGAAAGATTGTTCCAAATTAACATACATTCGGCCATAACCCTAATCCGTTACTGCTGTTTAGTCCCTAAATTAACATTTTTCCTTCGTGCTTCCCATTTATGGAAGCACACTCACCTTTTAGACAATATAACCAAATTATCCGGCATACATTAACTTTGATTTTAAATGTGGCCATGGACGACCGAGCTTCGACACAAGCTACTCTTCCCATTCGTACGGGAGGCCTCGGCGTTCGCAAAATTTCTAGTATTAGTTTACCGGCTTTCATATCCTCGGTTTACTGCACTGAAAAAATAATCAGGAAAATCCTAGCCTCCACACTGATTGATTTTGATGTGCCGTGCTTCATCGAGCCTATAGATGCCTGGCGTCTCGCTTGCCCGAATTCAGATCTACCCGACAATCCATCTTCCCAGAGACAGTGGGAAGAGCCACTCGGCAAAGTAGTAGTAAGTAATTTAATTGACACATATGCTAATACTATGGAACGTGCGCTCTTACTGGCTGTGGGTAAGTAGGAGTCGGGTGGGAGCTTCGTGCACTACCGTCGTCGAACATATGCACTTTATTCAACGACACTACCTTCCACCTCGCTGCTTCCCTGCGACTAGGAGCTTCTTTTTGTTCTCCTCATCGCTGTCAGTGTGGCGAAGTTGTCAACAGCTTCAGACACCACGGTCTGTCTTGCAGCCGAAGTGCGGGTCGCATACCGCGGCACGCGAACATTAATGACATTATCCGACGAGCTCTTGTCACCTTATGGCTTGGCATGCGACGATGGCAAGAAACCGGACGGCATGTCTTTATTTCCTTGGAAGGTGGGTAGGCCTTTAGTGTGGGACGCAACATGTGTCGATACTCTTGCGCCATCCCATCTTCCTGTCTCGGCGTGTTGTGCTGGCGCCGCTGCAGCGGCTGCAGAAAACCTCAAGCGGTGTAGGTATGACAACCTTATCGGTAATTATATTTTCGAGCCGTTTGAGGTTGAAACCTTCGGGCTGGGGGGTCTGAGTGCCCAAATTTTGTTCAAGGAAATCTCCAAATGTCTGTTTGACAATTCCCGTTACCCAAGGGCTGGCTTTTACCTTGGCCAGAGGCTAAGCTTTGCCATACAACGTGGCAATGCCGCCAGTCTCTTGGGTACATTACCAGTCGACAGCGATGCGGAGAAATTTTTCAACGCCATTTTTTAGTTTGTTAATAGTTTTAGTTAGGTTGGGTTATTATATTTAAATTGTAAATACTAATGTTATTTAAAACGTAAACTAAATAAAAACCTTTATTATCATTTATAAAAAAACTAAACATAATAATATGGCACTTACATCTAATATATTTAACCCATCTAATTCAATGCACCCAGACAAATCAAATGATTTGAATAATAAGATTAAACACAATAGTAGTACATATTATAATCAACCCATTGATTACCGTTTGAACCAATCAGGTGTAGGATGCCTTAACTAGTCTATTAGTAAATTACAGGACTGAATATATTATAATTATTATTAAACGGGAATGCATTAAACGTGTTTGATTGGCGCGTTGAAGCGGCTGTCCACGAGGTTGGTTTCCAGATGGGTGAGCAGTAATTATAGTTCTCTGGAGACAATATTATACACCTTAATTAATCGTATTTTGCTGTAATGGGGCTTCAAAGATGGCTTTGTGTAATTATATACGGACGATGAAACGGTGACTATTTTATTTATTTTACTTTGTAAGGGAGAGAGAAGAGAATAAACAGAAATAAAAAACAGAAACGAAATAGACAGAAGTAAACAATAGATAGTTATAAACAGAAATAACTTAACAATAAACTTAACAAATATACCACCCACAACATTTTCCACAGATAACAACTTGAGTATTAAAAAAATTATGGCAAACATAACGGTAGTCAGGGAAAAATATGAACAAAATAAACTAAAAATAACCAAACAAAACTCCGGTTTGTGTATTGTATCCTACGGGTCCTCTAATATTGTTAATAGATAATAATTTTCTAAAGAAATAGAATCTACTGACTAGATGTAATTCATAGAATTGTGTACCTACTATACCATAAGATTGTGACTATTCTATTGTTGGGGTGTCATCAATCAATCTAATTAACATAACACACACATAACATAACATGACGCTTGTAATTCCCAAACGAGTAGGCAAATAGATACTTATAAGAAATAGATACATATATATACATATTTATGTGATCAAGTTTTGTATTCCAGAAAAAGTAATTAGGCATATTAATTTGTCTATTTTCATTGTCAAAGTCTATGTCTTCTTTTGTTAACTTAATTGTATTCAAGTTGTTTCAACCGCTTTTGTGTTCTTGATATTCAAGGTCGCTTCAGCGTTGATTTATTAGAACTCCAAAATTGGGTTAACTCACCGCTTTGTTTGCTACACAATCCACAGGAAACTTTCAAAAGGAAAACAAGTTCAGCGTAAAAAGAGAATTACGCAATAAGAATTGGAAGCGAAAAAAAGCAGCCAAGCAGCCAACGAATTCACTAAATTCAAAATAATAGGAAGTTTCTGGGCACGGTTGCTCACAGATTTCCCAATCGGGGTCCGAACCTTAAGCATTTTGTTTTGAAGATATGCGAAGAAAATTTACGCCCGGAGGCCGCGAGAGGCACGGATTGCTCGCAAAGACCCGAAGTTAAATCGACTTCAGAATTGTTACTCCCTTCGGATGTGAGTTCCGATAGGGGCCTATCGACGGAAAATTTTAGGCTCCAAAAGGTTTTTTCGACGAGAAAGGTTAGAATAATAGTTATAATCAGTTTTAGGGTATAAGTACTTTGAGTTTGGGTGTTCACTTTGAAACGTGTGATAGGTTTTAAGTTTGATTTGGGTAAAGGAATGTGATTGACTGGCTACGGGATTAAAGGTGGGAAAGGTTAAGTTGGGTCGAATAAGGAACTGGAATTTATATCCCGCCATGTTTTTGGGTTCGGGCTTCGTTATTGATTTTCATAGATTGGACATATTTTTGAGTAAAATTTTCTAATGGTTTTGGAGTGTTTGCGATGTTATTGATTAACATTTTATGAGGAGACCAATCAATCTGCCTAGTGTTATCCCAACTATATTGGGTCGGCTTCCAGTTTAAGGGGATGCAGTTGAATGCCAGAATTTTACATAGAGTGAATGTCTATCTGACCTCCATAACACGGTTACTGTGTACGTAGACCCTGAATGATTAAATCAAGTATACATAACGGATATAAAAAGACACTTAACGAAGCCGAGTCACTTGTATTCCACGTCATTGTTATTTTTTTTTTGTACTGGACCATAACTGCGTGCCTTCTGGTTACGGAGTTTAAAAACGTTGCCCCACACTAGGAATTTCTCCTGTATTGTGGGTGCGTTTATAAACGTTTAAACTCACATACACAAATAGTCAGACCCGGAACAACTACTTGTAGGTCATAACAAATATTTGTTCCGTGCGGGAATCGAACCCGCGACACACAGCGCAGCACTCAATCGCTTATCCACTGCGCCAATCGTGCCGTACGAATGACGAACGATGATGAACGGAGATACTGAAGGTCAAATTTCCAACTTTAATTGACGTTTTTTTACGAAAACAAGACACAACTTTAAATACCCCCACGACCCTGTACCGTTGCATGCACCCATAAGCACAATTTTTTGCGTGTGTTACATTGCGCACTACCGCAAACAGCTTCACTCAAAAATAAAAAAATCGTTTCCCAGCGATTATTTTTGTGCAATGTTACTTAGTTTGATGTACAGAATGCGTAGTTGACGGCTATGTGATGGGTCTTTTTACACTCTGTATTATTTAAATTACCTAATGTTAGAAGTTGCGAATGTGACATCATATTGAATGGAGAAAAACTAGAATTTATTAATCAGACGGTTTTCCTGGGAATCACGCTAGACGAGAAATTGCAATGGGGACCCCATATAACATCTCTTGCGGGGCGGTTAAGCTCGGCCGCTTATGCTGTTAGGAAGATAAGACAGTTAACAGACGTAGAAACCGCGCGTTTGGTCTATTTTAGCTACTTCCACAGCATTATGTCATATGGCATTTTACTGTGGGGTCGGGCTGCTGACATTGAATCCATTTTCATTTTGCAAAAGAGAGCTGTCAGGGCCATTTACAATCTATGTCGTCGCGAATCTCTTAGGGAACTATTTAAAAAGATTAATATTATGACGGTACCTTGTCAATTCATTTATGAAAATATTATGTATGTAAGAAAAAATCGACATCTTTTTAATAAAATAAGTGATAGACATAATTTTAATACTAGAAATAAAGATAAAATAGATCAACCATTTTTTAGATTATCTAAAGTACATACATCTTTTATGGGGTACTGTGTTAAATGTTACAACAAAATACCTTGTGACATATTGGAATTAAATGAAAGAAAATTTAAAACTCATATAAAAAGTACACTTTGTAAACAAGCATATTACAAATTAGAGGATTATATCCTAGATAAGAATGCTTGGAAACATGCTGGTCCTGCTCCATAGGACAATCTAGAGTCTAGACAAAATCAAACTGGTTGCTAATTTGATTGTATAATTTATAATTTTTATGACATTGATTGTTACATTATGTACTTAACTACTTAAACTCACACACTAAATTATTGCTTGTTGAAATTTTGGAAACATCGTCTACTTTTCAATATTTGTAAATATGTGAGCACCATGTATCTATCACATAATTAATTTACCTGCCTTTGCATTATATTTAATTCTTTTTACCTATTGTGGTATAGTAATTTTATTCTAGGTGCATCGTCTTCACATATGATTACATAATTAATGTGAACTTACATAATATTGTAAAATATTTTAAAAGAGTAACGGTGGAGTTTCTTGCCCATTCTTCTCCATACGAAACTACCTTTTGGAAGGGGCAACTAGAATCAATTCTATTTTTTTGTAAATTTTGACGTTCAAAAGTGCCTTTTATGTGCCTATTTGAAATAAATGATTTGACTTTGACTTTACATTCGATTTGGGTTTAATTACTAATCAATTAATTAAATGAAAGAGCTCGTTATCAAAAACAATCAATTTTCAGTATTGACAACCAAATATGCATAAGCATTAGATTGGCGTCTGTATTTTTCCTCTATATTACACATTTAAATCTCAATCCAAAATAAATACCCTCAACTTCCTAAATAAATAACCATCGAACCCCAACCCTATATCACGAATAGACATTAAAATTTAAAGGTATTTTGGCTGGAAACAGTAACGAATGTTTCAATATATCTTATGTAAGAACAAAATAGAAAACGTAGTGCTTCACCCCCCATTAGCTTTATAGCTGGTACATCGCGCTGGCAAACTATTGTGCGTTGGGATGTATGGAGCTGTGTGGGCGTTGGTCCAAAAGTGAGTCGCCAATGAGCCAGTGAAACGGGATGGGAACGTTAGGGGTGAAATGTGGAATTAGTGATTGATTTGCGGGAGATTATGGGGTGATAATGAAATCGGTTTGTGAAGAAACATAACACAAAGGCTGTGTTCTCAAATTGGGTAGGCAGAGGTGGTAGACGAGGTAGTGAAAAGCACGCGTGTTATACACTTCACTGTGAAGCTGCTGTTTATGTATGTGAGTTTAAATGTTTGTAAACACACCCACAATACAGGAGAAATTCATAGTGTGGGACAAAGTCTTAAAAAAAAAACTAAACTCGGTTCAACCAAAACATTTTTTTTTATAGAATAAAATCTCTTTATTGTGTTTACCATACACATTATAAAGAGGTAAAATTTGTTTCTTTGTTTGTAAGTTTGTATGTAGAGGGTAGTTAATCTCTAGAAATATCAGTCGGATCTGAAAAAATATTTAGGAATTTTAACAAATGCAAAAAAATTTTTAGCTTTTGCCCAATCCTTGAGGAAGGCTACAGGCTACTTAATATCACGCTATGACTCTTAGGAGACGAGAACCAAAAAACAAGTCAGAAAGAACGCTAAGCGAAAACGAAGTGATTGCGCGGGCAGGTGATGCGATACGATGGGGTGTGTCGGGAGAACAAGAAATTTCACGCCGACGAAGTCGCGGGCAGAAGATAGTTACAGATATAAATGTAGAAATTAACTAGTACTCACTTCAGTTAACATTTTACTAGCAATACATTTTGTGGTGCTAGGTGTAAGCTAGAAGGTTTTCTAGTAATTTCGTGCTATTTCGTAAGTAAGGTAGTGTATACTTACACCTTATACGCGTATACGCTTACTAACAAAAACGTGTGCGGTCAGTTCCTTATCGTGCTATGTCGTAAGTAAGGTAGTGTATACTTACACTTTATACGGGTTTATGCGTACTAACAAAAACGTGTGCGGTTAGTTCCTTATCGTGCTATGTCGTAAGTAAGGTAGTGTATACTTACACTTTATACGCGTATACGCGTACTAACAAAAACGTGTGCGGTTAGTTCCTTATCGTGCTATGTCGTAAGTAAGGTAGTGTATACTTACACTTTATACGCGTTTATGTGTACTAACAAAAATGTGTGCGGTCGGAGGACCTCGTCAGGAACGAAGTTCCTTATAGTGTTATTTCGTAAGTAAAGTAGTGCATACTTGCACCTTGTACGCGTATACGTATACTAACAAAAATGTGTGCGGTCAGTTCCTTATCGTGCTATGTAGTAAGTAAGTCAGTGTACACTTACACTTTATACGCATATACGCGTACTAACACAAACGTGTGCGGTCGGAAGACCCCGCCAGGAACGAAGTTCCTTATCGAGCTATTTCGTAAGTAAGGTAGTGTATACTTGCACCTGATACGTGTATACGCATACTAAAAAACGTGTGCGGTCAGTGGACACCGTCAGGAACGAAGTACATTATGCAATCCTCGCACGCACACATACTCATTTATAATAGACAAAGACAGAAAGAATACGCGTTTTT
Source organism: Dryobotodes eremita (assembly GCA_917490735.1). Classification (NCBI taxonomy): domain Eukaryota; kingdom Metazoa; phylum Arthropoda; class Insecta; order Lepidoptera; family Noctuidae; genus Dryobotodes; species Dryobotodes eremita. The sequence continues at coordinate 19,412,161 of OU823257.1, forward strand.
AATACAAAGCCATCTAGTATAAATGTTTAGAAGCTCTCATAAAGTTGTTGCCATCTTGGATTTCCATTTTGACCTCACTATCTTCGTTATCACCCTCAAAAACCATGAAAACGACACCCGTGAAGAAAAAATTAAAGGTTTTCGCAGCCGCCATCTAGGATTTTCATATTGACCTTGCTATTGGCTTCAATACCTTCGGAACCCATGAAAACAATACCCATGATGAAAATTTTAAATATTTTTCGTTACTTGACGATTTCTACCACTCAACTCCTACCACAACCCGCGCAAAAGTAACTTGTTACAATAAATTGGAAATTTTATACAACTTTGTTTAAAGCAAACATTTTCTCATAATAGAATAAGTTCAAAAGGAAATTAATGGAATCCCAGTCAATGTTATCACATCTTATGTAAAGTAACCTTAACATACCTGTGTAGTTACTTGAAACTATTCCAAATATCTCAACTTTCACGTGTCCTGTGGGTGTTATTGATACCGCAGCTATGTACAAAGTCCTGCTACTAATTGCTTAGTACCGTATACGCATTCGAAGCGTTTCTAGAACTTTGACACGGAATGTATTGATATCGATATGATAACGGAAACTGTCAAGGTACTCATCTATTTTCCGAAGAAGTTTGTGCTTGATTGGTTGTTAATAACTTAAGCCTCTTCACGTATATAGACCCCACGAGCATCTTTATACTGCACATCAATAGTAGCACTTAAACTACGAAAACCGCCCTTAGGTACTATAAAATAAGAACGCTGTCAAAGTCAAATATCGCTGTAAAATTCTTAGACGTGTGATTGCCTGTACGTCCGGCGCAGCGAGGGAAGTCAGCCCCTCACCTTACTGAGCAGCCAATATTATTATTTCTCCACGATGTGATTAATTACATACAAGAAAACTGTTTCTTCGAGCTAAGAGAACTCGATTTTCTCTCTAATTGGCACGAACTACATTTAGGACCGGTTTTACACACGGCTACATATCAAGCTGTACACTCCAGTATAAGGTGATCTCGCATTGTATGGGATTTCCGTACAATGAGAGGTCAGTTTATACTGGAAATTTATAGCTTGATATGTAGCCGTCTGTACCACAAGTCACTAAACACATTTATCACAAAACTAATATAAAACATCGATCTTTTTCTAACAATCTTTTGAAGATGATAGAGATAGAATGATGTTTGAAGTGTTGAAAGGGTCGCCGAAACGATTAATTTGCAATTGTTAATTACATGTGTTGATTTTCAATCGCTTCAATTTAATTTTGTAGACGATCAATTTGCGCTTCAATTTGTATTAATCACGTAAAAATTGACAATTGCAAATTATCGTTTCGTACTAATGTATTTAGTGATTGGTAGTGCAAGCGGGCCTTAAAGGGATAACTCATGCCGTAGCCTTAAAAATCGCGGACAAAAACAATCTTTTCATAGATGTAAGACAAAAAATATGATGACACGAGCACACAATACAAGTACAGTTACACTCTCCCCTCAATCTACATTTACGACTCACTGGGGCAGCAAGTTGATAAAATTTATGCTTTTCCTCCATTTTTAGAGCCGTATGCAAATGTGTAGTGACGAATAATAATCTATAGACTGATGTAGGGGAGCCAAAGGAGAGAAGAAATAAAACTGGTCAAAAGAAAAAAAGTGTTTCTGCAAAAAACCCCTTGGATGTACAATAATGAGAAAATAAAAAGAATAATGTGATATAGACAAACAGAAAACAAAATTCTGAACAAGAACTATAAGTAAAATCAAGTGAAAGAATGAAATACAGCGGGGTAATTACGTAACACACTAACAGTAGGAATGGGTTTCATTCTGACAGTTCAACAAAATTCATTGTGTTATTTACGTTGTTGAGCAGACAACTTTTTCCAAAATATGAAGCAATGGTTTAGCAATAGGCTTCAAAATGATTCAGATTGTGATAGATCGTGTGTTACGTAATTATGGTGCAGGGTGTTAAAAGACACATCACATAGCCGTCAACTACGCATTCTGTGCATCAAACTAAATGATATTGCACAAAAATAATTCCTGGGATACGAGTTTTATTTTTGGTGTGAAAATTTGCTGTTTGCGCAATGTAACACACGCAAAATTTTGTGCTTATGGGTGCATGTAAAGGTACAGGGGTCGTGAGGGTATTAATTAAAGTTGTGAACTTGTATTCGTAAAAAAACCTCAGTAAAAGTTGGAATTTTGACCTTCAATATCTCCGTAACCAGATGGTTCCCAGTTATGGTCCAGTACAAAAAAAATATTACAATGACAGGAAATACAAATGACTCTCGGCTTCGTTAACTATTAAACCCGCTATAAGTTAATAAGAAAGTGAAAGTCTATATTCCGGGAGGTGTCTTCAAAATGTAAGTGTTTATTTTTTAATGTTTATTTAAAGACTTTTTAATCTTAGAGCCAGTTTCACTATACTGTGTTTATTCTAAATGTCCCGTGATGCCTTTTAACGGATTATCTCACTACGAAAAATAGTCCGTCAAAATGCTTAACATTGCATTTAGTAACTGCAGGGATTGGTGAAATTGATGCTTATTACTCTTTTAATGTTCTAGGTTTGGAAACAGGCTGCAGGAACACTTCTAGGTACATACAGTTTAAATGAGAATAAACCTTAGTCAGTAAGTGATGCGATGGCAGGAGATAATCAAAGGCACAATGTTACAGCTACAGATTATGTACTAAAGACACACTCCCAAGTTCTATGTTCAAACCTTCATAATCGCCATGTTATTTTGGTACAAGTTTCAATTCTAAGTAATAATGATTGCACGTTTGAGTATTAAGAGGCTGATAACAGCTAAAGCGCGGTCACTGTCGGACTGCATAGAAAAGAAAGAGAAGCGCGATGATACAACGCTGGTAATTTATTGCAAAATATGAAGCAATTATTTATCTATTTACAAAAAAAAAAACTATTGGGCTAACAAATTAAAACGCCATTACGTTAGTATGTCGCTTGTAGAATAATCTTCCAAAAATGAGAATGATTGCTTGTATATTTGTATGGTTTTTAATCCTCAAAATATTTTTTTAGAGGTATTTTCGTGATTTTTTTCTATCGTATCAAATTAGCTGTATTATGTTTTCAACAAACTATCTAACTAGCATATATATCTTGAAGAATATCATACATTTTTTTTATTTTGTTTACTGTAGTGGATAATATAGTTTTAGGCATTATAAAACTTGCGTTTAGGTCCTGAAGTTCTCTTAAAAGAATAGTCTATTTCCACAGCGCAGTTTCCAAAATTGTCAATGCATTTCCCATAGAATCTATTCTCCCATTTATATCAATGCATTTCGCCCGCACCACTAGCAAAACAAACAAAAAATGTTTGCGCCAACATTTGGCCAACCCCCAAAACCTGGCCATACAATATACAAAGCTAAATTTCGTTCCACTTATTAAATAAAACAGGCCAGTGACCTAACAGGGATTGATGGCTATACCCCCACGTTGTTGGCAAATACTTTGGCTGTATGGAGCCAAAACGGTCACATTTTTATGGCCTCCTTGACCCGATGTTTTACTTTGTCATTAATATATGGCTCATGTATGGGAACTGGCGAAACTAGGAGTAAAGTGGTAATTTCTGCTGGTGTCGAAGTTTCTTTGATGGGGTGAGGGATGTGTAAGTTTCTTCCTTAGTGAATGGCGTGAGAATTGGGTTAATGTGGTTTTTTGTAATCAAGAGGTTGGCAGTCTGTTTGTCAGTGTTGCTATTGTTTCTGGGTGGTATTTTGCAACATTGTTTTCATTTTAGTAGCGTCTAGGTTAAACATTTTGCTACATTTTTGCGTGTGTTTTCTATAGTTAATATTAATTCAGGTCGAGCTGGGACCTGCAGGGAAATTGCATAACGCACTAACAGTAGGAATGGCTTTCATTTTATTGGCGTTATTTTATTGGCGTTATTTACGTTGTTGAGCAGACAAATGTTTCGAACATATGAAGCAATTGATTAGCAATATCAATCAAAATGATTCAGATTCTGATTGACCGAGCGAGCGCGAAGCGTCTCCTTTTCAGCTTGGTTAAAAATGCTTTCGTATGGCCGGATGTCCGGGTTGTGTCGTCTACAAGTCGCATTTCTCAACCGATTCTCGTGAAATTTTGTGAGCAGGTTCGACAATTAGATCCTTAAAACAAATACGCGTGCAAAGACCGCGAAATGGCTGGAATATGTTTTTTTGTTACGTTTTTAACCCTATATTTCAGCAATTTCGCGCTCTTTGTGCCCCTTTTTTGATTTAAGGTGCGCGGTGAATGTTTATTTAGTTTTAAGCTATGCAAAGACAGACTCGCGAGATCTACAGCTCAAAGAGCCACTAGTTAATAGCGTGTTACGCAATTGGGGTGCAGGTTGAATAACTTAAATACCTACACGTACCTATCTTTTTAAAACACTGCTAGAGATCTTGATTGTTACCGTATTCATTACTTTGCTTAAAATAGACACTAAGAAAAAAATTCACAATCCGCATTGTCTTGAAAAGAAAAATTGAACAGCCCAACACCGTCGACAAAAAAAGTTGTCAAACCTTTTTTCGCGCCAGTCAACGGTACGAAAATTAAAAATCCCTTGCGTTGGGCCATCGATCTAAACCAGCCGTACATTGTGATGTACGGAACCTTTCCTGGTATTTATTACCGGTCCCGATTCGGGTAAGCGGTCAATGTCGGTTGATAGATGGTATTATGCAAATTGTGTGATTGTGTTTGTATTTGTTGCTGTTGTGTTAAGGGGCGGCGCGGTACGGTAAGGGATTTTTATGCGACGAAAAGAAATATAACTTAAATGTATGACAATAAAATTGAAATTACCATGACGATGGACGTCGAAGCATGCTAAGGAAACCGTGGCATCGTTGCCGTTGGAATTTCAATTTTATTGTTCATACTATTAAGTTATATTTCTCTTCGTAAAATCCCTTGCCGTACCGTGCTGCCAGCGGGCGCCGGCCTTAAGGTACTTGTCCTACCACCAACGAAGAGCGACTAGCTATCAACAATATTCTCGCTCAAGAAACGTACAAAAGATTGCAGGTCCCGTGTAAGCAAAAGAGATACATATTTTTATAGTTGATCGCTGACTGTTCACACCGCTGGCGAGTAATCGTTTGTCGCAGCGAGCTAAGTTAACAAAGAGAGTACTCGCTTAGCGACCCTCGCTAGGCGGGCAGAACACTCGCTGAGAGACTTACGCTTGGTACGTCAGCAGAAGAGATAAATATGCAGGGTCGCCGGACAATTTTGAATGAAATTTAATTTGATAAATGACCTGTTTGTTTCCTATTAATTTTATTTGAAAACATTCATCGGTTTCTTACTAAACTTTAAATATATCCTGCGATCCTGCATACATATCTCTTTTGCTGACTGTACATAAGCATATCAACGAGCAATTGCTTGTCGCCGTTGTGCACTCGCGTTGCTCGCCTACTCGTTTCTAGTTACTAGCTCGTTTCTACTCTCTTCTCGCTAATCGCCGACAGTAGGACAAAGTGCCTAAGGTCGTGATGAATGTGATGATAGGGCGTGGTCTGGTGAGATGGTTACGGCTATAGCCGGTCCGGTTACGGCAGGTCTCGCCTCGTGGGTGTCGTAAAAGTTGATTTATGAGAAGATCATTGTAATAGGCGGTCATTGTAACGGTCTATTTGTTAGTCTCTGATTACCTGAGAAAATTAGCAAGTGGATGATACAATAGTTTTGTATCATCTACTTACCCTAATCCTAAGCCTAACTTTAATATTATAAATGCGAATGTAAGTTTGTTTGTTTGTTTGTTACCTTTCACGCCTAAACCACTGAACCGATCATCCTGAAATTTTGCATATACGTTGTCAGGGGTACAGAAACGGACGTAGGGTCCCTTTCATCCCGAAAAAAAGGACTGTTCCCGAGGAAAACAAAAATAATATTCTTATGATAAAAGATGGCGCCACGTGTCTTTCCAATCATGATTGAATTAGGTATATTATTATAGAAACTTCGGTAGTGTGTTAAGATTTTTAAATTTTTTATTTAAGTACTAAATACATTTTGTGAGTCTAGAGTGTCGACAGATCGCTTTTTCATCCTCCTAACTATAATTCCCCGAACAACCCGAATTGATTGTCAAATTCTAAATTAACGCAAGCGAAGCCGCGGGCAAAAGCTAGTGTAACTATAAATTGTTTAATTTATTTTCAGTATGTAATTTCAGATCTATAACTTCCGTCAAGGCCAGGTCCACAATACTAAAACTCTAAGCAAAAAGAAAAAAAAAGGAAATGAGCAACATAATCCCAAATATTTTAGTTCTCAAATAATATAAAGCTAGGAGTATATGAGCGTGTCTCGCCTAGCGGCTCACAGACTCACAGTATATAGGGGCTTTGATGACGTATAAATTTGTGCGCCTCGCAAGGGATTTGCTGTGGCCAGCCAACCGCAAATAGCGCATTATTGGTAGTATTCTGTGTTTGTGAAATATGTGCTGTGGCGACCTATTTTATAATGTTAACATGGTCATAGATATGTTAGTTCGTGTAATATCGTTTGGCTAGCCCTGATTTGATTATAGTTTGTGCAGGTATTTATAATGTAGTGTTACAATTATGCAGTGTTATTTTTCGCGTAATCCTACTAATATTATAAATGTGAAAGTGTGGATGTTTGGATGTTTGTTACTCAATCACGCAAAAACGGCTGAACTGATTTGGATGAAATTTGGCACATACTCGTAGATAGACCATGACTTGTATTAAAACATAGGATACCTACTTACTATCCCGATATTTCATCGGGATCGAGACTTATGCGGGTGAAACCGCGGGGCGCAGCTAGTATTAAATAATGAAAAGACCTTTGTTTGTTCGAACTTTCCAGTAAAGGTTTGAAGCCTTTATGAACAACTTGAATAAACTCAATGATAATAGTTTTTTTTTTTTATTTCTTACACCGACTAAGCTTTAGTTTGCAAACAGCTTTACACTATTAATAAAAAATGCAAACAGCTTAACACTATTAATAAAAAAATAGACCTACTAAGTAAAACTTACGACCCAGTGGGTCCCCCTTAATGGCAAACGACATCGTGGTAGGCCCAGACGGAGATGGTGGGATGAAAGAAAAAGAAAGAAAAATATTTTATTTGGGACACGCACAGGAAATACAAAGAGTAAAAATAATAATAAAAAAGGAGCTGGACTCCTTTAATAAAGATTGGTCCTTGGAAGCTCTGGACAGAGAGAGATGGAAAAAGAGTAGGGAGACCTTTGTCCAGCGGTGAGACATTAATGACTAATAATAAAATAAAGTTAAACTACTATCAAAATAACATTTACGAAAAACCAATAACATAAATTCCAACTGCAACTTCCATTATACATAAAATAAGTGCCTAACCTTTCTACAAAATTAAAACAACTCCAGCGTAAAATACATAACATTATCTTTTAAAACACTTTGAACTACATCTTCGTATCGAAAAGAGCTTTTAACTACGAAGGGTGTGGTATTAAACAGGCTTTGCCTTGTCACCGTGCTCGAGGCACTAGCCGAAGTGCGACGGTGGAATCTAAGCTTTATTTATGTTACTAATTTTATATTAACGGTCTTCTCGTTTCTTGTAGACTTGAAAATTGTTTAATTATAAACAAGGTTTAAGGGGCGTGATTTTTGTTACGAAAAGTGCTTCTACTCCTTTTAATTACCTTTTCTAGTTACTAAAAAAGTTATGAAAATATCTGTACGTGTTTCTAAGAATTTTGACTCAGTTTCGGGTATGACTGTTATAAGATTTTTTGAAGATATTTTGTATAGCCACTTTATTTTTGGTTCTACAGATAAAACGTTCATAATATTGGAAAAAGTTTGAATGCTAATTCCCGTAATTAAAAACGTTAAAAATCTAGTCGTTATCTCATCACAGTGATATTCAATGTCGAAAACTTGTCCAAAATGTAAGTGACTTAGAGGTTCCTTTCACAGATTGAAACTGAGATTAAAATGCCATCGTTCTTAAAAATACGGGTATTGCTCTCCAGAACCTCAGATTAGAAAGCGATTGTTCTTAAAAATACGGGTATTGCCTCTCAGAAACAGAGATTAGAATGCGATCGTTTTTAAAAATACAGGTATTGCACCTCAGAAACTGAGATTAGAATGCGATCGTTCTTAAAAATACGGGTATTGCCCCTCAGAAACAGATTAGAATGCGATCGTTCTTAAAAATACAGGAATTGCACCTCAGAGGGGCAATTCCCATATTTTTATCTTAATCGAAACATGACAATGTTTCAATAGTATGGTCAGTCACTTTTGTTTGATTTGTTATATAAACTAATATTATAAAGAGAAAAGATTAGATTTTTTGGATGTTTGTAGTCAGAAAGATGAAGCTAGTTGCCCATTTCAAAGCGTAATAGGTACCTATGGAGAAGAACGGGCAAGAAACTCCATGGACACTCTTTTAAATCAAAATGTGGTTACAAAATATTTGTTACTTTACTCATGTTGAAATTATGCATGTGAGAACGACGCAGAAAGTTAAAAGCATCCGTAATAAAAAGACAAAGACAAAAAGCATTAATTTTAAATTAAATTAAAATAAGCCATAGCGGCTAAGAGATGACTAGCCCCTCATGAACATGACGCATGACTTAGAACGCACACAATTAGTAACAGTTATTGTTCATGTCAATTTATTGTTACACAGAGTCTGTTTTTTATTTTTTGTGTAGGAAATCATCAAATGACCTATCCCGCTCTGGGCGGAGCGGAAGGGCGTGTCAGACTCTTACTGACTAAAACCCACCCGTGTTCCTTCAGTTGCCTGTGCGCCAGGGCCACGGTAACTCTTTCGAACAATCCGCGACCCCAGCAGGCATCGGCCCTATCGGACCCCGTCAATTATGCTGACATCTCTTTGAGGCGCGCGTGGAACCTTCGGTCCTTACCGGACGGCGAGCTGCCCGTTGCTCGCCGTCCGCAAGGTTAGACAGCGTCTTACTAAATCATTGAAAGAAAACAGATTTATTGGGAGTCGCACTTTTTGTCCTCAAAATAACAGTATTTTGGGTTGCATTTAAATACAGAAACTCACGCCTTCTCCCCATGGCGGTACGAAGAAACTACAGAACCACCTGCTACGATTCTTACATACTCCTTTTGCTTCGTCTACGTTCAAACAACTGCAGGGTAATTACGTAACACACTAACAGTAAGAACGGGTTTCATTTTGACAGTTCAAACATTCATTGCGTTATTTACGTTGTTGAGTAGACAAGTTTTTCAAACATTTTAAGCAATGGATTAGCAATAGGCTTCAAAATTATTCAGATTGTGATAGATAGTCTATTACGTAATTAGGGTGCTGGTCACATACGCACGCCGGTTGCGAGTACTACGCACCTGACCTTTCTGAAAGATATCACCAAGGTCATTAAATGTCGTGGGTTGCATTTAAAGCATAATTAATGATAATTTAATACTTCCAGTGTAACATACCAATTGATACTGACATCAAGCAGAAGCCTCTGATACTGTTATGATACGATGTCATATACTTACATAACCAGTTACTCTATAAATAATATATAATTTACATAGTTACTCGTCGATGTCAGAACCATCCGTTTTATTTACCGACAGATTCACCGTTCAATACTGTTACATAAAAACGTTTAAAAATAAAACAAGTCTGTTTCATATAACTTTGTTTGCGTATACTATGAGATGACGCATACTAGAAAAACATTTCCATACTGTCTTGGTAATAAATCTTATGAGTGAATAAACGAGATACAAGTAGTTTTTTTTTGTCTAGTACCATTTCTAGCCAAAAAAATTATAGTTGTATCTCTTTCATATTCATGTACTAGCTTCTGCCCGCGGCTTCGTCCGCGTGGACATGGGACAAAAAGTAGCCTATTTCCTTCCCCAGGATGCCCTCAAACTCAAACTCAAAACATTTATTTCAATGAAACCATTTACAGGTACTTTTGAATTGTCAAAGAGTCGGTCAGTTAGTCAGAAAGTTGAAGCTAGTTGGCCATTCCAAAACGTAGATCTCTATGGAGAAGAACGGGCAAGAAACTCCAAGGACACTCTTTTTAAATCAAGATATTACAAAATCCTGGGTACATTATTCTTGTTGCTTCTATATGTGAGAACAAAGTAAAAAAATATATATTAAGAAACAATTCAAAATATAACATTAAAAATAAAAATAAGCTGTGGCAGTTATGAAATGACCAGTCCCATCCGACGACGTCCGTTCACGAAGAAGACGCGTGGATCAACACCATCCAGCTCAACCATTTTGTAGGGAACTGAATCCCCTTTAGCATCCATCTATCTCCTTGCCAAATGTTATCGAAATTCGTTCATTGGTTTAGGCGTGAAAAGGTAACATACAGACAGAGTTACTTTCGAATTTATAATATTAGTATGGATTTCATGTGTGGAGTTTGGTATAATTTAAGTTTTTCTTAAGGGCCGATTATACATTTTAGGGTTAATTAGCGGGCCAAACTAAAAATTAAAAGTGTGTTACTCGTGGACCAGCGTGACGGAAAGGGATAGCTGACATTCGCCTGCGCCTGGTGTGCCACATAGGGGCAACGCGCCCCGGCAAGTTACACATAGATAAACCGCGCGCAATTTTAAATATAAATCGAATGCCGTCTGAAAATCGCGGGCCGTATTGAGATGCCTTGAGGGCCGGATGCGGCCCGCGGGCCGTATCTTTGACATGACTGCTCTAACAGTTCCACCCAAAATCGGAACACGTCCTAATTTGATATCGGTACCCTTTCCGTCTGTCAGTCATAACGGAATTGAATTGTGCCCTATCATGGCACATAATACCCGCTCATATACACGTGAAATTTTATTCATTTATTCAGTGGCCTTATAATATCTGTGGGTTACGTTTTGTTCAGACGGGGAGAGAGGCAATTGGATAGTTGCATCTCATCTCACTGATATAAGAGATGAAAAATGTAAGGAAAAACCTGAGGCTAAGTTTTCAGTATAAGTGTTTCCGGGTTCCAAGTAAACCTGTGAACTTTTAAGGTATATTTTTGGTTCTAATTTAAGAAATAATTGATATCTGTTACATCTTTGTCTAAGAATTTATAACAGAGAAGTTGATTAAATATTTCGTTGTATTCTCCGAAGAATCTTTATAATCAAATTAATAACTTTCCCCAATATCGCTCGCTATATACCTTGAAATTAAAACGAAAATTCGAGAAGCACGCTTTACTTGAAATATTAATAAACATAGTGGCTTTGTGTTACGATACCGCCAAAAATTACTTTCAGCGAAATGCTTGCAAAAAATAATAAAAAGGGATCAGGCAAAAAAACAATTAATTCACATTCTGTACAGTGTCGAATTAGCCGTCGGTTGCCGGGACGTATCGTCGTGTGGACCTGCCTTTATAACTCGTTTACTGAACAAAGGACTCGTACAAAATTACCTAAAAGAGACGAAAATTATGGAACATGGTAAATCGTCTATTTTTTACGATTGACTGTTATGTGGGGCGTAGTGGACTAGATATTTTGGCTCAAACATTTTGCACATAATATAATAAAATAGACAGTTCTCAAGTAGAACTGGATAAAACGACGACGGAACTAAAATACTGGAAGAGATGATCGTAGACGAAGCAGGATCTTGACGAAATGGTGGTCGAGAGTATAAATATATGTCGGAAATACGTTAAATTAATCATTTGACTTTGACTAATCAGGACGCCAGCGCAACCAGGTGGCGGTCAACAGAGTCTATAACATAACGTTTGACCAGGGTAAAAGCAGAGTTTGTTGTTAGCGGCTAAGCATTGAACACGTTTAGAAACTGTCGCGCGTTCCGTATAGTTGTGCCGTGTACCTACAGTGTGTGATTCGCTAGTGTGATTAATTTGTTCTTAAATTATAATTTGATTTGAACTGTAAACGATTTTTCTAATGCGCAATAAAAAACACTTTCGACAGTACGCTCACAGTACTTAAAATATAGCTGATGTAGCGGCATCTATAAACGCCACATGCGAGCTATGCGTCAGACTGACGTCACGCAAAATCTTGCATCGCGCAAGCAGAGTTTACCGCGCAACTAACATATATACAACATCCCGACATCAACCGTTGGGCAGTTGCCCACCAGACACGACACCCGTCTGGTCGGAGGATCCTCCCTTTTCTATAGAGTATGAGTGAACTGTACACCCTGTTCCTCATACCTCTGTAGCTGATAATAACGAGAGAGACATACCTTCTCCGACGTATATATATTTTTTTTTTTTACTTTCTTTTTTATTCTTTCTAATATGAGAGAAGGGAAATAGGTCACTCTGCAGCAAGATGTTTTGAAACACGTACAACTAAATGCGTATTTAAAGCCTGATTTACAAGGTGCGATTTAATTTCCTGAAGCAATTATAAGTTTTAGTAATGCATATGTTGAAGTAGCAATAAAAGTTGCACCGTCACATCAGTATTTAGACGACGCAAGTCATTTGTTGCTACAGTTGCATCGAGTAAATGGAGCTTGAGAATATTCAAGCAAGTTGCGTTGTATAGTATTTGTCTATCCCTATGGAAAAGGAGGCTTAATATGTAGATACCTTTATACGCCTATTTCTAGACCGCAGTAAATATCAAGCAAAAAAGATTCCCTCAGCTCAGAACTCGGATTCTAAATCCTAAATATGATAATACATTCGTTGCCGAAACAGATCGTTAACATTATGCTCTCGAAAACCACACTAGTTCAAAGTAATGTTTTGTTTAAGGCCCCAGTCCTCCCTAGTGGGATATTAAGTGAATTTTGCGTTTTACTGTAATTTATATGTGCGTGTATTTTGTATTAAAAAGTTTTAGGCTCTGAGTTTGGCCGCCATATTGAAATTGTATTTATGCTCAGTACGCGAGGGTCGTTGATGTTATTTTTAATCAATTAGCGTGTTTATTTGCGAATATTGATCCAGTTTTATAAATAAGTTTATTTATTTTCTCTCACAATGGTTTTGTAGCACTTAACAGTTTAAACTATATAAATTGACATTGTGAGAGCTGGTGTCTGGTGTCAATTTAGAAAAAAACTGTGTTATAGATCGCAAATTACAAAGCATTACCCAAATTCGAGCATTATTTTAATCATAATGCCGGTATTTTTTTCATTTTTCCTGACCAAAAGACGAATATAGAAATTTAGAGATCAAAGGTAGCAAATAAAATACATCGTCTAAAATAAACTTACTCCGGTTACCAAGAAACCATCAAAGAAAACCATTCCTAAGAATATCACAAACAAATCCTAATAAAAAGAAACAGAAAGTAACAATATTAAAAATAAAACAAAACAAAATTCTTTTTAACATCTCAACAATCTTGTAGCTGCCGTTCCTCCATTCATCCGATTCTCCTTTCCTACATTTCCTTATAGTTTCTCCATTCCTAGTGCATCCAAGATTAATTCTCCGAATCATTGGTCAATTTTACACTACACTGGACTTCAAGAAGATGTTTCCATTACCCCGCTATAAATTTGCAATTCTAATTTGCCTGCATCGCCCTCTGTCTGTAAAAATGTATTCGTTTCGCCTGAGAGTTATTTAAGACCTCATTGCGTTTGAAGTAGGGAATTATAGTTTTGAAGACGCTTGAAAGTATTGTAAAATTTTATGAGTTTCTTGTGTTTGCTTTTGCGTGACTAGCTTCTCACAACAATTTCGTCAGAGTGAAGTTTTTTAACACAAAACGAGTCTTACGACTGGCAATAATGTGAAATAACTTATGTAATCGCATCAGTACTTTCTTTTACAAATACAAACAAACAATTGTACCTCTTCAAAATATTAGTTTAGATTCTGATAACGTAATGTTGTATACAGGGGATACTCTAGAAGAGAAGACAGTACTATTAAAAGATATGTCAAGAAAATGGTCAACAACATCTGTTTATGATCACATAACAGCATTCTACGACTACTTTATAGTATTGTTTCTCTCAAGTGTTAAGAAACGAAAATGTGATGAGATGGATTAAAATAATGACATGACTTTTCAGAAGAAAACAAGTAAACACTGAGAAATATATGAAAGCAAAAATATGTACCTACTGCAGCACTGGCTCCCAAATCAATTGGAATATGAGCAGAAGGATTATTTTAGGACAAAAAAGAAAATACCTTTTAGTATCTACAAAATGTGTTAAAAACTAGAAGACTTAATGCGAGTTTTACATTGGTGACTATAGCCACACGATTTCCGCCGCAGGGCGACAATCGACTCTAAATGGCAATTCGGCTGGGCCGCAGGTGACTAAAATCGCAAGTTACAAAGTAGAGTAGGTTTCGACTTTTGTCGTGCGGCGATAGGTCGCATGCGGCGAGTGATTGAAATCGACCGTGAAAATGCTCAATCGCAGGCCATCGCCCGCCGCATGAAGGTCGACATTTTGATGCAAAATTAATTAGTCACCGGCAATTTTTATCGACCTGCGTAAATGGGGTGGCGATTCGGCTGTGCGATTTGGTAAGCGACCACTCGCACGGCGAAAATCGACCTTGTGTAAATCTCCCATTAGAAGGATCAATAAAAGAGAGCGTGTTTAGGCCCGCTTGTACGACAAATCAGTAAATGTGCTTGTCTGGTCATTTTCGAACGACTGACAGAAACAGAAGGATTTTTTCAATTGCTTTAGCGGTAAACGTATTTATTGATTTGTGGTGCAAGCAGGCCTCTGTAAACGTTACTAAGCGTTACGTTTTCTTATGCGTTATTTCTTTCACTGTCACTTAACTGTCAAACTAGAAGTGCAAGAAAGAGACGGAGCATGTCTAAGTCAAAGCACGTGCTAAGAGATTAACGTATAGAGATTTCGACCTACAGTGCTGTCTTAAACTGTATTTTCGATCAAAAATGTAGAATGTTTTCTGAATAAAAATATGCTCAAAAGTAATACAATAGCACGAAAAACAATATTTTCTTCGAAGAGCTACAACAGTTAGTACCAATGCGATGTAAATTGGAACTGCTTTAAGCCGCGCCTCAGCGTAATGTATTCCGAATAATTTACGTAATCAGATGTATTATTGCACAGGCTGGGTCGGAATATTGCCACAAAGATGGTTATTGAATGTGGTGGAAAGAATGTTGAAAACAGGTTATATTGAGAACTTCTATACTCTATACAAATACAAATAAATAAAAATGAAGTGTGTTTGCAATTTCAAAATAACAGCTTTTTACTAAATGCATATGTAAGTATTTATTCATTTAAATATTCTTTATTGTACACCACAAAATACAAATACAGACATACATAAACTCACGCCTTCTTCCCACGGGGGTAGGCAGAAACTACAGAACGCCACCTGCTACGATCCTTACGTATTCCATTTGCCTGGTTTACGTTCATACATCTGGTCATACACACGCCGCGCCGGTTGCGAGTACTACGCACCTGATCTTTCTGAAGAACATCACCAATAAGGTCACTATGTATCTTCCTAGGGCGTCCTCTCCCGGCATTTTCACTCACATCTGTCTCGTAAATACCTTTTGTTAGTCGCCCTCCATTCATCCTCTCAACATGACCAAATCATAGCACACCCTTTAAAATTTGTGTCACTACATCTTCTTTTAACCGCACCGTTGTCTTATCACATCATTCTTCAGCCTAAAAATAAATTAAACTACAAAATATACAAAGGGCAGCCTTATTGCTTTACTTACAACAAATTACCTGTTTTTTTTAAATTTTGTCTGTCTGTTTATTCCGACTAATCTCCGAAACGGCTGCACCTCTTTTGACGAAACTTTCACTGGCAGGTAGATGATGTTATAAGGAGTAACATAGGCTTTTATTACCACGTTCCCTAGGCACAATTTTCGACATTTACGCGGGCGAAGCCGTTGGCAGCAGCCAGTTATAAGCCTGTAACTGTGTGTCACTCTCACTGAAGGTCGAAGGTTCTCTTTTCTCAACAGAAAAATAACGAGCATTGGGTTTTGAGTTTTTTGACACTTTATGACTGTTACTATCACGCCTGTATACTCCGAAGGGTTAAGCAGAGGCGTACATATAGTACACCCCCATCGCGCCAGTTGCCTTTAAGTTCCATGCAATAGGGGGCGAGCCTATTGCCTTCAATCGTTATTTCATAGCAATTAATAAATGTTTAACGCATGCTTTTAGTGACCACCTATACTCACGGTCAAATAATAAGGGTTGATGACGCAAATCCCTGTAACTTGAAAATTTATAATTGTACATGCATGAAACTAACTTTATAATACAGAGAATTTTAATATCATATGGAATAAAACCTTGAATGAACTACAAAGTAATTTAAAAAAGTTAAAATTAGAGCAACCTTGAATGTGGAAATACATTCAATTCGCAGTTTCTTTACTTTTGCTGGTTTTCCACTTTTATTTTCAATCTGTCAAATCAAAATGATAAAAAGCGATCATTGTCATCTTTCACCATCATTATTGAATTACTATCACTTCGCTAACACCAGAAGAATGCACAAGTATCGTCGTTGCGTTAGAAGAATGCAAAAGTCAGCAAAGTACAGCAAGAACAATAGGCGTGTTACTTTCTACAGTGCAGCGATTCGTCCAACGTTTCCGAGACTGAACAGAACATAACTAGACCAGGAATCGGCAGACCGAGATGTACTACGGCTCCAGAGGATCGATTTATTGTTACGACCATGCTCCGAAATCGGCACCTCACGACAGTTGAAGCAGCAAACAAATTCGGGAGATCCGTAGAAACGACGCAAGTTGCGGACTGTAAGGCGGCGGCTCCTTGAAGCAAATTTGACCCCACATAGACCCGCAAATGGTCCAAAACTTGAAAGGGAACATCGGGTAGCAAGATTACGTTACGCCCGCGAACACGCAAAATGAGGAGACGAAGAATGGGCAAGAGTAATGTTTTCTGACGAGTCCAGATTTATGCTGTATGCACATGATGGGCGGCGAAGAGTCTACCGACGGCTAGGGGAACGTTTTATTCCAGCTTGTTTTGACGAAAAAGTGCCGTTTGGCGGTGGATTTGTTATGGCTTGGGCTGAAATGGCAGAGAAACGTACGGAGTTAGTATTGATAGAAAATGGTACGCTAGCTAGTACAAAATAATATGTGGAACAAATTCTTAATGAGCACGTTTGTCCATATTTAATTAATATGGGTGAAAATTCAATACTCATGCATGACAACGCCAGGCCACATACAGCTCAAATTGTAAATTATTATTATTTGTGTGTATTTTCAGGACGTTGGCATCAATCGCATGGACTGGCCCGCGAGAGTTCCGGACCTGAATCTAATTGAACATGCTTGGGAAGAGCTTAAGATGCGTGTAAAAAATCGAAAAACTGCTTCAGCTACACTTCGAGACCTGAAACATGCGTTAGTGGGAGAATGGACCAATATCCCGCAACATCGCATGAGAAACTTAAAAAAACAGCATGCCCAATTGCCTGGCAGTTATAAGAAGAGCCCGTGGGGACAATACATAGCATTAATTTTGTTCTAAATTTCGTTTTTGTGTTGTATGTGTGGTAGTATCACCCATTACTTTTTCAACGTAAAGATTATTGTTATTTTGTTTTTTTATGTAATTTTGACAATTAAACTAATATTATTTCCAATATTTGGTGTTGTTTTATTAACTAGTAAATTATCTACAACATACTGGTTCATTCATGCCGCTACCTCTATTATTTTAAGAGTAATTTTAGTTTTTCGTACTGAACCGCATTCTTTGTCCACGAGTGTATAGTTGTAATATCTTGATTTAAAAAGAGTGTCCTTGGAGTTTCTTGCCCGTTCTTCTCCATAGAGATCTACGTTTTGGAATGGGCAACTAGCTTCAACTTTCTGACTAACTGACCGACTCTTTGACAATTCAAAAGTGCCTGTAAATGGTTTAATTGAAATAAATGCTTTGAGTTTGAGTTTGAGAGTTTTATAAGCGTGATTTACTCGTAGATGACCAAAAACTGTGTTAAAAAAAGTACAAGTCTCTTAGATTAGCAACCAACCATCTCGTATTGTAAATGAAATGCTTACTTTGAAATATCCAAAAACCGAATTAATATTTTATCTCAAAACCACGCCCTACACTTTTCATTCACCCTCCATCACCTCAAAATGAAAATTAAACCATAATCCAGTAATTTTTTTCACTACCGTATAAATTGGCTATTTAATTTGAAATTCACATATTATATTATTTCTCGTAACGGTGGATCCCACCCTGTATTAATTTTCAGGGAACACAGTATTATGCGAGGTCTGCGCTTAACGATTACATACATATTTATGTAGCTTTATAAATATTTATAGAGAGGTGTCGCCCGTGATCAGTTTCATGTGGTTTACTTCGTTATAATCGGTATTATTAAAGGCTTTAGAGGGTTGTAATATTTGGTGATAGTTGCTCAATTTGAAGGGTTAATTTTGTTGGTATAGGACAGTGTAAAAAAAATAGGAAATTGTGGTCATTATCAACCTTTGGTCCGATGCGGATGGATTTGTTATCGCACGGGTTGGTCTTCGAGGTTATTGCTTAACCGCTTGCCAAAGTTAGTCCGTGGATGAGTGACCTTCCATTACATACAGAGACCCCTCCGTGTCTCGAAAAGCACCTTAAGCATTTGGTCCCAGCTGTCATTCGTTGATCTTTGACAGTCGTTACGGGTAGTCAGAAGCCCGAAAGTCTGACAACCAGTCTTACCAAGGCTTATCTTATTACCCAGTCACTGGGTTATGGAGGTCGGATAGGTAGTCGCTCCATGTAGAATACTGGTATTCAGCTGCATTCGGTTAGACTGGTAGCTGACCCCAACATAGTTGGAAGAAGGCTAGGCAGATACTGATGAGATTGTTGTAATATAAGCAAACAGAGTGGTACTCCTGGGTACTTGTTAAATATAGGTACAAAAGTTTTATTAGCATATAAAATTTTATTTCGACGGTTATCCAATACACACGACCAGTTTGGACACTTTTTGCAAAATTCCGTCTTCAGTCCGGCTGACTTAAATGACAAAATAATATAAGTATTAAAAAAACTGACAAAAACTGAAATAATTACTTAAGTAATGATGTTATTGAATAGCTCCAGTCTGCCCGATTTACACGATGCAAGTTTATTGCCTATGGCATACAATAAAAATCAAGCAACAACTGACTAGCATCATCTTAACACTTTCAACTGTTATTAAATAGCTTCGGTCTGCCCGATTTACACGATGCAAGTTTATTGCCTATGTCATCCAATAAAAATCAAGCAACAAATGACTTGCATCATCTTAACGCTTTAACTGTTATTAAATAGCTTCAGTCTGCCCGATTTACACGATGCAAATTTATTGCCTACGGCACACAGTAAAAATCAAGCAACAAATGACTTGCATCGTCTTAACACTTTTACTGTTATTGAATAGCTTCAGTCTTCCCGATTTACACGATGCAAGTTTATTGCCTATGTCATCCAATAAAAATCAAGCAACAAATGACTAGCATCATCTTAACACTTTAACTGTTATTAAATAGCTTCAGTCTGCCCGATTTACACGATGCAAGTTTATTGCCTATGGCATACAATAAAAATCAAGCAACAAATGACTTGCATCGTCTTAACACTTTGAATAGCTTCAGTCTGCCCGATTTACACGATGCAAGTTTATTGCCTATGGCATACAATAAAAATCAAGCAACAAAAGACTTGCATCGTCTTAACACTTTAACTGTTATTGAATAGCTTCAGTCTGCCCGATTTACACGATGCAAGTTTATTGCCTATAGCACAAAGTAAAAATCAAGAAACAAATGACTTGCATCGTCTTAACACTGTTCACTGTTATGGTTGCTTCAATTTTATGGTAGGTGTGTAGCAAGAAGCCGAAGGAAAGAGAGCATTAGGCCGGTCACCGACACGATGGTCTGAACAAGTTAAAGAAAATTCGTTCTCAAGCAAAGGAGATTGACCGAAATCATAATCACTTTATAATGAAAGAGTATGGCCATAAAAATATACTCACAAATTATAAAATATTTTTTGAACTTTTCTTAGTTAATTTGATTAAAATCGTATGTGGGGTTAATATTTTGTATTTAATTCGTTATTTATTGAATATTATTGCATACGTTTCTAGTGGCGTATCTTAGTGAAAGCAGTGTTGTCAATTTTAAGAACCTTCCCATACTCGAACATAACGAAAGTATAAGGGCAGACGCTGAGTTTAAAAAATAATTTCAACTATGACATTTTTCCTCGTTATTAATATTTTTATTACTAATAAAGATAATTACAATAATATCATTTTTAATTAAGTAAAATCTTTAAAATAATATTATTTTACTAATTAAAAATCTTTCTGTAGTTGACAAATCACTCATGGTCAGGGTGATTTAGATTAACTGTTGGTAACACTATCACGGTCAATGTGAAAGGTGGACTGTCAAAAGTGTGTCAGCAGCTGATGATGGCGACTTTGGACCGGAGTCGATGGAGGCAGATTGTCCGCTCAAAGGGGTCCAGTGACCACGATCCTAAGTAATGAGCAGAGATCGGATATTCGGATGCATATTTACCTAAAGTTAATTTTTAGTTATGAAAGTATTGAAACGTCATCTTGGTTTTTCTTTTTGTAAAAAAGAATCCGGTACGCCAGAAACACCGGAAATGCTTAACTAAGCGGATGTAAAGATACTTCTAAAAAATTACTTATTTAAAATTTTAAAATCCCGGGATTCTTGGATTGCATAACTATTCAGATGCATATTTATATAAAATTAATGTTTAACCCCCGATGCAAATATGTGTATGCAGGGTGTAAGAGGAGGGTTGGTGTGTGTTATTTAAAGTTAAGATTTTTTCGATACACAAGCACATTTCTTATTCCTTATAAATGACAAATGATAAATGACCTTATTACTGTAAGTAGGCTTGTAAACACTTTTACACGTCAATCATATTTTTTAAACTAGATGAGGTCGGCTTTCCTATCTGACTACTCTGAGAAGAAAGGCCGAAACAAACTCAGAGGTCACAGTCTCTTTTAAAGTCCAGACATAATCTTGGTCGGGTCATGCGAAGATCATGCAGATTGGTATCTGAAATGGTATTTTGAGGAAAGAACCATACAGATTGAGTGGACTTATCCAGTCAGTGCACGCATTTGTCAGTAATCGTGCAGCTCGACTCAGGAAGTCAGGACTTAAGGACCTCAACGATTCGATGAACAATACCAAAGAAAGGACATTTGGGTAGGTCGCAAAAATTACTCAAACTGCCAGAACATGATTAAAATTAAATGAGATATAAAAAAAAGCAATGACCCACATAGTCCTCACATTCACAATAATTAAAATAACTTACTACTAAGTAAATACTCATCTCATTGTCATCATACTTATTAGCCAACATCGCAACTTTAGGTAAATATGAATCCGAATATTCGATCTCTAGTAATGAGGGACCGATTGAAGAAGAAGATATAACAGGAAATTAAATTTCACCATGTATATCAGGCTTTATGCAACGGAAATGGTTGTACAGGTACTAATTATTGAATTTTGAAATAGAAGACCACACAAAAGAAAAATTATCTGATATCTTTCCATTATATCTATATTATTATGAAAGTTCACTATAAAGGTATATTAGTCCTTTTGTCAATGTACCATTAGCTTTGCTTTTTAGTAACGTGAATATAATAGAAGCGTTCGTGAGAATAAATACCACATAAAGTGTCAAGTTTGTGGTCGTGCGCCCGACACTAAGTGGAGTCAGAATGTTGGAAAGCATTTTATCTATGAAAACGGGTGATGTGCTACGGTCTGGGGGGATATCGATCGGATGATGAGGAACTATTTACGTTATCTTCTTATTAGAAAAGGTGAAAGGGATAAAAGTACCTGCAAAGGATTTGGGAGAGGCCTCTGCCCTACAGCGGGACTGCATAAGCCAGTAAAACACTGTTTATTGCTGTTTCAGGCGGATGCACCAAGGTAGGCCGCGAAATTCAAATTTTTCTTACGTTTTTTTTGCAATTTGCTGGTCAGTATCAGGTTGTATGTTGATCTAAATATGATTCGCGGCCGTATGAAATATGACTTCACAGAATTATAATCTCTCTTATTATTAAATCTCTCTTATTATTATATATATATCTCTCTCTCTCTCTCTCTGTTCTTTTTTCAATGAGGTACGAATATGTCAATTATGTTAAACTTGCGGTCTGTCATATGAACTACTTAAATATCCATATTTTCTGAGCAGTGTCCCAAGGTCAACCAACCAATGATAAGACATGACTCTTTAATGGCAATCCGTAGGGGACCGAATGCACTAGGAATGTATTCAGATTTCAGGTAAAGATTTTGGCATTTAAGATCGTACGTATTTCAAAAAAAAAAATTGTCCATCTGTTTTGTAAACGCGTCGGCAAACATGTTGCGTGTTGGTATTACGAGTATGTTAGGTTAACTTTGCCAGTAACAAATTGTAGATAGGTATCATAGCTACGTATGGAAATAAAGAAAAGGTTTAGCTTTGATAGTAAACAATATATTAAAATATGTTTTATTTTTGTTGCACATTACAGTCGTAGTAGAATGTGCGACTGTTTTTTATTTTCAACTCCATGTGAAATAGCTTAACTTATTTCAAGTGTTTATCTTGAGTAAAAGTTACGATTGATAAGAAAAACAATCTGTTTTTTGCTTAATAAACTAGGTCTAACCCCAGCTTACCGCACAGCACATACACCACGAACAAAACAAATAGTATCTACCGAAAAATCTATCTTTATTTACAAAAATATTTCTCTACAAGCCATGTTTGTTCAACCTCGGAGGCAGATCTACCACTAAGAATACTAAGTCACGTACCAAACATATTTACAAGGAATATCGTGGCAAGTTCTCAGTTTTAGTGCTGTAACTTATGTGCTAACTTGTGATAACTTCTAAACTGATATAGGAACGAAAGGAAGTTATTGTGTAACTGTAACTTGAAAGAATTAACTGTCGCTGGGATAAAAACATGTTTCCTTCTATCCAACTGACAGTTGCCAGGGCATATAAAAGCATCAAAGCGTGAGCGTGTCTCATCCATAGCATAAACATAATCAGCCTATAATGTTCCCAGTGCTGGGACACAGGCCTCCTCTCGGTGAGAGGGAGTGGGCCGTAATTCACCACGTGGGCCCAGTGCGGGTTGGTGCATATCATGTCTTTGAATTTTTAGTTCTACAATATGCCGCTTTCCTCAAGATATTTTTCTTCACTGTTTTGAGAGCAGTGGTGATGAAATTAAATACACTAAGTAAAGTGCCTGCCTGGTTTCGAACTCACTGCCCACCACTGGGCCGCCACTGCCCACCACTGGGCCACCACTGCCACCACTGGGCCACCACTGCTCACCACTGGGCCACCACTACTCACCACTTGGCCACCACTGCTCACCACCGGGCCAACACTGCTCAGCCATTATGTGTCTCATTCGGACTTCCATACTATCCATACTAATATTATAAATGTGAAAGTAACATTGCCTGTCTGGTTGGTCTATCTGTCTGTCTATCTGTTACCTTTTCAGGTCTTAACGACTGAATAAGTTTTGATGAAATTCGGCACACAGGTAGACCATGACCTTGGTTAGGACATAGAACTCTTTATCCCGGTAGTATGTTCCCGTGGATAGTTTCTGACCTCCAAAAGCTAGTCTTCTACACATTTGAAAGAAAAAAACAGGTTTGGCAAAGTCAACCAAAAGGTGTTTCTACGTAATAAATATATTTACATAGTAAGCTAGCTGTACGAATAATTATTACTCTTTAATCAGCCTATCGGACTGAACAAAGGTGGAGTTTTAAGGCTCGTTCACACTGGCGCGACGCGACGCCCGACACAAAGGCACCGCGTGTCGCGCGGCAAGCGGCGCCTTTGCGTAGCGCTGTCGCTTCGCGCCTGTCTGTGGGAGCCTTAAATAAAGGAAAGAAACGAGCATAGACAATTATTGTATTGGCAATTTCAGATTTCACCATCATGTAGTGTTTTATTGCTGTTTATAGTTTCATTAAAAAAAAGTAAAAGACATGTGTTTTTCAAGCTAGCAACCATTTGAAAAAACAAAAAGTAGACCAAAATATCAGAGTAGTAATTCTTCCCCACATCATTTCAGATCTCACTTAAAAACAGTCAGCTCAAAACCTAATTATCCCACATAGTATATTCAGTATTTATCCGCCCCAGGTAAAAGGACCTCTTTGTAATACTAAGTCATATCTCATCATAAAATGTATTCGTCAAGTGAACACAAAGCCTAACCCTTTAACCACAGTATAAATATAAACCAGAAGCACAACTACAGCCCTTTACAGAACACAATTACAGTTCGTCCACAGCTATTTCACCTCTGACAGCAACCGAAGCAGCAAATCAACAGAAACCTTATAGTAACGAGAATAAAGACCGCTGTGATTTTGACAGTTATGCAAAATCAAAAGTAATATGACTGTGAAAGGAATGTAGGGTATTTCGGTATATTAACCTAAATTGATATGATAGAAAAATTTGGAAAACTGAGGAGCCTGTCACAAAATCGAGGTAACCAGTTGTTTTGATGCGACAGCCTCAGAATTGCTCCATTATTTTTTTTGTCTTATGTCCGAAACGGCTTTTTGAAAACGAGACTGTTTTATTGTGGTGTGTGTGCCATGCCACGCTCAAGCAACACACGTCTTCAAACAGCGACTGCGGGCAAAACAAATGAAAGAAGTTGTTTAAATCATGGTATGAGTCACCGCGATGCGACTTGTGGAGCGACGGGCGGTCACTTGACGTAAGTCACATGGCAAGTCGCGTCGCCCGAGGTCGTGAACTGGACCTTAAAGGTCCCCGAAACGATCAGTTGCAATCAATTATAATTGTATTAATATTGTCTATTGCTTCGTTTTGAATTTGGTACACAATCAATTTACGCATTAATATATATGCATTGACAATTGCAATTGATCGTTTCGGGGACCCTTTATGCTTTGTGTATCTGCGTGAGTGCGTGAATTCAGACGTTTGTTCGTAGTCGATCTACTGCTTTATATGCACTGTGCTAGGCCTGAGGCAGTTCTAAAAACATCAATCCCGGGTATCCTAACCCTATTTCGTACTATCCGAGGGTATGTTACTTTTGTTTTGACGTTTTATCTAGAGTTCCAATGCTATCTCTGTTTTATGTTAGATTTTGTGAATGTTGTAACTTTCTTTTTTTAGTAGGATCCTAGAGGGTAAAGTTTTAGTACGAAGATTTGGTTAAGTGTGTAGGTATGTATCTTGTTTTATTTCGTTAAAACCAACTCTTGGTTACCCAAAATAATAACAAGAATAATAAGTATGAAGGGACTTGGCCCTCATCAGTGATATTTATTGGATCCATTATCTAAATTCCGAAGTTGCACTTTGTAGGTAGGCGTGGATTGGCGCGCGAAGAAAATAGAGGCATTCGTTATAGCACAATCACTTTATTTAAATCGGTAATCCTTTATAAAATATTCACCACAAAATAGGTAGCACAATTAGGACACTCCACCGAACACGTAGCACGCCTGTGCGATCCCGACCAAGTCTTAAATCATACTGCCAGCACGGTGCTGTAGCTTAGAACAAAAGTAAGGGAATCATAACCGACCAGTTTAAGTAGGCTTCTGATTTTGGAGTTACACTACACAATTCTATAGATTTTTAATTTACTAGTAGAGTAATATCAAAGATGATTTTACTTATTGGTAGATGACGCCGTTCTCAAAATGTTCATGGGTTTCGTCTAAACCATAGACTACATAGAGATACTATATATAAACAGGTCTAAATACAATATGTTCCATTATAATCAGATTTTCTTAAAATAACAATATTTTTTTTTACAAATAAATATATTTAAGTAGTTGAGACAGCTTTTACATTTATTGTGTTAATATACAACGTTTGTTTAAATGGACAAAATCTTCTAATAAAGCAACGCAAATTTTTGAAACTGTCTTAAATTTAAATGGAAATAAAGGAACGCAACTCGCGTACTTGTCAAATATGTTGTAATTTTTTTCCGAATAGAAGACAATAAAAATTAATGGTTGTGATTCGATTAATTTGTGGATTATTCTTGACGACTTTGCTTGTATGGACATTTAGGATTCTGTTTCTAACCGTTGAACTGGAAAAGTGTTGATACCGACAACTTCGCTTTATCTGAACGACCCCTGCACCAAAATCTGGACTATTTACTTGTTTGTGAAAGCACCGATATTGTGTTCTATAAAAATATGAACGTGAGCAGTGTTGTGTGCTGAACTGTAATAATTCAGGAGTTAGCCTTCAAATATTGTAAAAAAATATTGAAGAAGAAATAAAGTAGGTATTTGACATTGGATCTAGTGTTTTATTTTTAGTTCATAAAAAACTGTTACCTAACTAAAACGGAAGGAAATAGGACAGGGCCTACTGCAGATTGGAAGCTATTATACCTATATGAAGCAATATTTATATACGTATAGCTAGTAGCTATACGTACCTATATATTGCTTCATGAAGTGTTGATTTTGCTTGTTGCAAGAGGGCGCCATGAAATATTCGAGTGACGTCTCTATCTCCCTATATAAAATGTACTCTGTGACTGCCAGCAAATCGTCGCGTCAATGCGCACTAGCGCTCGGTGTTGTGTCGTATCATCGGATGTGACGTAGCTAACACAGATAATTCATGTTCGCGACACTCTAAACTAACAGCGACATCTAGGAAATCTAACTTACACTATTATAAATATTGAAGCGCCGTCAAGTAAAAAAACTTTTTTATAAAAAGTAAACAACCGACTTCCAAAAAAGCACTAAAAAGTGAAAAATTACTTTGATTTCGAAAGTCGGTGTTTTTGGATCTGTATTTTAGTATTTTGCTACCGGTTTCCGAAATTAAAGTTACTTTTCACTTAGTAGTGTTTCTTTAAGTCGGTTATTTTTATTGTAAAAATGTTTTTATTTTTCTATTTTAGTTAAGGTACCTACCCCACACCAATTTGTATACCACTACTTTCTATATATAAAACAGTGACAGGAAGTATATTACGTCATCAAGATACACTAAGTGGATTAAATACGTGTTATCGAAGCTAACTGAAAAACTACCCAAGCAAAGGTAATCAAATTTATACGGGACCACCGCGCAGGCTTCCTCTACCAAATACAAAAAGATTTTCAAAATCGGTTCACAATTGACGAAAACATCGATGAACATACTGTAGCGGCATCTACTACGCCACATGCGAGCTACGCGTCAGACTGACGTCACGCAAAATCCTGCATCGCGCAAGCAGAGTTTACCGCGCAACTAGCATATATACAACATCCCGACATCAATCGCTGGGCAGTTGCCCACCAGAGACAACACCCGTCTGGTCGGAGGATCCTCCCTTTTCCATGGAGGTTTCAGTGAACTTTACACCCTGTTCCTCATACCTCTATAATACATTTTTTTTTAAAATACAATTACACGAACTTATACCCTCCTCATTTTTTGAAGTCGGTTAAAAGCTACTACTGTCACTTATTTGACAGTATTTAGTAAGTCCTGCATTACTTTATGTAGGTTTAAATAAATGAACATGAATAGAATAGAATACTCTTTCTTATGTACACCATAAAAATTACAGATATAATTGTAGGAAGTTTACATAGGGTGATACAATGAACAATAATATTAGGTACACATAACCCCAATCCCATACATTTTCCAGTCATGTCACCATTTTATTTTTAGCGGACAAAAATATCCACTTACCTACAAAACTACTCCTACGATCTAAACCCCATGAGTTGTAGTTACTAGTTTTGCTCGAGTCATTGGATCACTTATTCATATACCAACCATGTACCCACTAGATTGGTTCATCTGAAGTCACAGCATTTTGCTGAGCAACGACCTGTTCTGGCACAGATGCGACGCACGGCTTAATTGTTCATAATATTGTTGTCTTTTTGTAAAAAGTAGTTATTTTTCCACTCTGCTATAGGCATTTTTTTTTGTTTTGATCGTTTGTTTGTTGTCATTTGCGATTGTCGCAACACAGAGAAATGTGTATTGTCTTTGGTCCCTGGCCCTAACATCAAGCAATGGACAAAATTGTCAAACTTTTATTTCTTGGATACGAGGCTTTTGGCTCCTTTTTATGTCTGTATGAAAAATGTAATTTATTTGTAATGTGCGTTTTGTTTGAGCAGAATAAAGAATTTTTCTTTTTTTTTCTTAGTCTCTTTCTTTTTATGTACAATAAATACAAATATCCCTATAAATTCCTAAAGTGAGTACTTCACGAAAGTCTACATTTAGCAAGACACAATTCTAGATCTAATAGTCTTTACATAGGGTATCAAGTAACAAATTGTTAGTAATTTGTCTTTGGGACCTACATTATTCAGTTTCAATTGAATTTCTCGATTTAGGTACCTACTCTAGGGGTTTGTCTAGTACATAGGGTCAATATGTACCTACCCTTTTACCTTCATATATTATCTATCCTCTCTAGCCTCTCTAGCTTAAATATCTTTGCTCACTTTATTCTGTACGACAGCAGAATGCTGAAATATTTTACATGTCAAATATTGTGTGCCGTGTGCCGATGTAGATATAGATAACTTGTTGTTACACTCTCTGCTTTAAGCGCCTTCAAACCCGTATCTTTAAATTTGTTGTGTATGAATTCGATTTACTTAGTTATTTTTTTACGGTGGTGACCGACGTGAGTTCTTGTTCAAAATCTTCAAAATCCATGACGCAGAGTATACGTTTCGAAATTACGAACTAATTATGCTATCGCAAATCTGATTTCACTGTAACAGCGGATTGTGGATTACGACCCACTCCCTCACACGGAAGGAAGCCTATTTGCCCAGCAGCCGGAAATTATAGGCTGATTTTGAAGGTTTTATTCAAAAAGAAACATTTACTTATAACAAAATATTAGATTCGTCTCAAAACACATCAAAAACAGATGTCACAAAATAAATTAATGTAGCAAAATAAAGCATAACAAAATTAATACACGTCAGCAGGCCGGCTGCACACGTAAGCTCGATACGTCGCGCGTTTACATAATTATTAACGCATTACTCCGGCTCATTTGTCACCCGCCTAATCCCACCTTAGCCGCACCTGTGTTCAGACGGCTCGGATAAGTCAAAAACAATTTTGTTTTAATGCCAACGTCATGAGGGGATCAATGATGTACCTAATGGAAGGTACAGGATAATAATGATGTAGATATGGTTGGATTTGGCAATCATTGAATCAATTACTTCGATCGAGATCACATTAAGCTTTGAATTTGCTTACTGAATTTTCTGTTCTGGCCTTGGTTGCTATTTCTCCATAGATAATGACCTATTAAGATATATTATCTATACTATCTATACATATAAAAAAATCGTAGCCAAGTCAAAACTGTACATTGTTTTTTTTTCACCAACAGAGGTTTGAGTACTAGAAAAGTCAAAAACGGCAACTAAACTTCCCATAAATTTTGTAGGAAATGAGACTGAGATGAGAAAGAACACAATATACTAGTGCATGACAACAGTCGAATTGTTCCATTACTTCACTGCTAGGCTGAATATGGAACGAATATAGCAGATAGTTACAGGTTTAACCTTTTAAATTATTATAGAAAGAAAGAAAGAAAAATATTTTATTTGGGACACATCAATTATTAGATTTATCGTATATAATCATTTGAATTCAGAACTAAGTAGGTACTTTATTGTGTTGTTACGTCAAAACAAAACAACAATAAAGTACTTAATGACACACATTATAGATAACTGAGGTCATCGGAAAACTTAAGACTAGAGATGCATTCCACGAGATTTTATGAGGTCTTTTACAATTCAAGCAGTATGGTTATGAAATGCCTTGCCCGTGTCGATAAGGCGTGCTCAATCTTTGTCCTCTTTTAAAATTCTGGTTACAAAACACTTCCTCTCTCCTTAAACATCATCATTACATTTAGTTTCCTTGCTCTTGTTTCTTGTTTATTATTGGATGGATAAGAGGATGGATTTGTGAGATGGAGCAGCAAGGGCAGCTATAAATGGATCTTCGATGGTAAAACAGTAAGTTGTAGTCTCATTTCCTATGAAATGTACGGGAAAAGTTTTTTGCGATTTCTGAATTTACTAGTACTCAAACCTCAGTTGATCCAATAGACGCTGGTTCAGGCCATGGTACGGAGCGAGAGGGAATGGGAAGCCGTCACCTCCTTCTGCGAAGCAGTAATGCTCGCGAAGGAGGAGGCGGAGCGCGAGAGGGAGAAGCAATCGCTGCGCCCTCGCGCCCCTAGTCGCCGCAGGAGGAGACACCCTGGGCGTCGGGAGTCGATTGCCGAATCCCGGCCTCCGTAGGTGCGGGCTTGCGAACGGAGAGCAATGGGCAGCTCGCCGTCCGGTAAGGACCAGGACGGGTCGACGGCGCGTCGTGTTCCACGCGCGCCTCAAAGAGAGGTCAGCACAATTGACGGGGTCGCAGATTGTTCGAAAAGTTACCGTGGCCCTGGCGCACAGGCAACTGCAGGAACACGGGTGGGTTTTAGTCAGCAAGAGTCTGACAAGCCCTTCCGCTCCGCCCAGAACGGGATAGGTCATTTGATGATGTCCCATCCAAAAAAAAAAAAGTTGATCCAATAGAGGTTTTAGATTTTTACCTGAAACATGATCGATTGGCATAAAAAAAAATATTTGTGTAAATTGCCCATTTTCCTCCTGACTGTATGATTTTTTCAAAATCTGTGAATGTAAATCAAAATTTCTCAAAAAGTTAAAGAAAAGCTTTTAAGACCGTTTTCCTGTAGCTATAACGGTTAAGGTAGCTGCCCTTGCAGCCCCATCTCAAAAACGACCCTGTATATTATATGTAGATAAGTATAATATGTTTTAGGTATGTATGTATTTATTGTATATGTAAATGCTACACCACTGACTACATTCATTATTGTCTCTCTTTCTCCCTTTAATCCATCCAAAGTTTGTCTGTAACAGATCGCTTTTAGCGATAAGACCGCCCATTGTGTCACCCTATGTAAATTGTCTACATTTATATCTGTAATTTTTATGGTGTACATAATAAAGAGTATTCTATTGTATTCTATTCCATTAATTTGAAGAAAGCAAAATTATGTTTGATTCGAAGCACAGTCTAAAGCATTTTTATTATTATATCCGCGGTTGTCAGAAATGGTGATGAAGCGTGGACCTACACGAAATAATCTCATCAGTTTACACAATTCGTTTCAGGGAGTGGTCACTCCAGCCAAATGGCTCGAAAATGGCCGTAACAGCCACTCACAATTTGTTGACGTCTGAAAAATCTGAAAGTAGAACTGACCTTATTGTATACCAGATTTATGTCAAGAAGATAAACAGAAAAGTGTCCTGCTGTCTGCTTGTAACACTAGATTAATTAAGGCATGTTTGCTTAAAAAATTGTCAAACACTGTTGCCGATTTTCTTGGCACAAAATTCTCTAAACTAGACTAAAAATCACCAAAATGTTGTTTATTCTTGTCAAACGACGCATCCCATTCTGAAATTAACTAAAGTGACACAACTAAAATATAGTTTGACAGCACTAATGCTATTTAGTTACTCAATTTAGTGAAAATAGCAATTTTGCTATTCTGAATTTGCCGTTTTTCACCAAATTTTTTATGGTCTAACTAAATCACATTACATTTTTAATCGCGGTTAAAAAGTGTGAAATAAAATTAGTTGTCATGAACTAAAAACAAAGCACATTTCTTTACTAGTTCTTGAAAGTTTTAATGAGCTTGTGGGCTTGAAAATCATTATGGAAGCTTATGTGATTGTAGCTGTTGTCGATTCACGACATAACAAGCAGACAGACTCTGACAAATTCAAGATGTCCTTGATAGAGCTTTCCTACGGTAACGAGAATACCGAGGATTTTCAATTTATTGAACGAAAAACCGGATTATCTTTTCTTGAGATCACATTTTTACAAGTAAATTAATTTTCAATTTTATTTTTCTTTCTATTTTTCAGGATGAAAAGTATTTCATCATTGATAGCAGACGAAGTCCCTGGCATCAGATATTAAGGTCATATTTTCTAATGAATTTTTAAGGACTAACACTATGCAATACTAGCATGATACATATTGCACGATTTCACCACACAACACACACACCCGTGTCACAACACTTTTAATTTATTAGAACTGACACACACTTCCCTATTTTTTTTTTTATTATTCTAGCGTATGGCACTCGTGGGTTACAACTGAAAATTTGCGTCAGGTGGTACACCTTGTGTTGTCATCTGACATTATGCTGAGCTGAGGCTTTTTTGGCATTATAATCTTTGCCTTCCGTTTCTTTTTTAGTTTTAAGGTGTATTTTAGTTGCTGCAATGCCAATAAACGTATTTTTCTTTCTTTCTTTACTTGTAAGTAATTGAGCTGTCATCATAAAACACATTGTCAGATAAACACTCAATCAACATTCACCTCATATTTTTTTTTTATAATTTATACTATTATAACTTATAAATCAAATACTTATACGGTACTTCATCAATTGAACAATCAAATCCAAGATTCTTACTTATTTCAAACTTAATTAATCCAACAAATTGTAGCAGCAATTAACGTTAACGAACTCCAATATGTTTGAGATAAGTTAAGGATCTATTACAGCTGAAGTTAGTAATCTTAACTTAACTTAACTAAGTTTCACAATCAGAGTTTCGTTCAAGAAGTATTTATCACGAGGATTTCATTAACTATCCAAACTAACATTTAGGAGTCAACAGTTTATTTAATATATTTGACAGAGCCTTAAATATAATTTTGTAGTTTTCGTCTAGCGGTTCGTAGAAGGTTTTCAACAGCATTTAAAGTCTAAGTAACAAGTGATGATATTTATGTAGGTAAAGAAAGAAAGCAAAAAAATTTGTTTGTCACAGAAACACATGCATAAAAAAGATAAGTAGCTCTATTAATAAAGAAAAACCAAAACAAAATAGGTCTATAATCACGAGCACAAAACAGAAATAGTCGAAAGCTGCACGTCATGACTGTGACAAGAAGTCTTCCACTCAGCATGATGCTGTGCTACGGGGGACCCACAGCACAGCGCTGGTTTTCAGTGGTTACCCAAAAAAGACGTACGGAAACCAAGTCAGGTTTAAAGAATGGTACAAAATAAAATAAAAATAAAACAGTAAACACTAAGAATACAAAGCAACCACATACACAACCAATTATATTATTAAATATCATTAAAAAAAAAGATATATATCTATAGCCATTGCTGTGCGTGCATAAATAAATAATGAACCCACCCATAATACACAATGTACATCAGTGTAGTTATTAGGTAGGTATACGTCTAGAGCTTTCTAGGGCGGTCAGCCACAAACCCTACTGACAATTTAACCTTTCCAAACTTGCATTAAATATTCTCGGTAAGCTTGTCCTGACTTGAAAATAGTACACCGTAGCTTCAAAACCCACTTACATAAGCTTTATTGAGTACGTACATATATTAAAGTATGTATCAACAGAAAGCCGCTTAGATACTTCCGCCTTCCGGTCATATATTATATATACATACAAACATACATACATAATTAGTCTATAATATGTTCCCACTGCTGGGACACAGGCCTCCACTCTTTGAGAGCGAATGGGCTGTAATCTACCACGCGGGCCCAGTGCGGGTTGGTAGATGTCACATGTCTTCGAATTTTTGGTTCTAGGACATGCCGGTTTCTTCACGATGTTTTCCTTCACCGTTTTGAGAGCAGTGGTGATGAAATTATTTACACAAAGTAAAGCGCCTGCTCGGTTTCGAACCAACGACCTACGACTCGTAAGTCGGGGCCGATACCACTGGGCCACCACTGCTCTAATTCTCTATATATTATATATGTGACTTATTAATTTATTTAACCATTTATGTACACACATATAAACAGACAGAAAAAAAGGAACAGAAAAATACGTACAAAGGTGATGCTTATTTCTAAAGAAATCTCTTCCAGCATACCTGCAATAGGAGAGTATATTAAAGAGATGTAGACAACGTGTGTAAGAGTAGAAGGGAAAACAAAATACATAATATCGAAAATAATTTTCCAATTCAAATATATAAACATACAATATAAAAATATACTTACATACATACATACTTCTAAAATAAATATCACTAAAATATATCAAAATATTATTATGTGCCTTATGTGTCTGTGTGATGCATAGTGATGTGTGTGTGTGTGTGTCCATTGACGATTAGCATCTTTCTGGCCTTTCCCAATTATGTTAGGGTCAGCTTCCAGTCTAACCGGATGCAGAATACCAGAATTTAACATGGATCGACTGCCTATTTTACCTCTCCAATCCAGTTACTGGGTAATATTGTACCAACTGGTAAAAAAAAGATGTTTATTTCAATTGCAAAGTGCATTTACATACAAGATTTGGAGATCACCTTTTAAGAAAAAAAAAATGTTTGAGTTAGGAGACTCCGCTCGTCCACTTAGCATCAACAATTTTTGCAGTTGAGTGTAAAAGTACAAAAATAAAATAAAGCAAAAATAAGTACGTTAGATTTAAAAGAGAAAAAGGCAAAGATGCGCGTACTTGTGTGATGTGTGTGAGTAAGGAGTGTGCTAGTGTGAGGGGGTGTAGTTTGTAGAGTGTAAGAGTTAAAATTAGTACAGATGTAACATAGGGTGTAAGTTTAAGTGTCAGTGTAAGTTAGGGTAAGACAGGTTGTCTGGTTGTCCATTGACGATACTATATAAAATTTTACTTTCCCATGGATTTGTAACATAACAATGGATCAACAGAATAAAAATCAAAACAACAATATCACCATAATAAAGACATTAAATTTTCACACCAAATCGGCGTCAGGAAATTCAGAATTTTTTACAAAAAAGAGCTTGCACGAGTGAGTCCGATTTCCCAAATCTATTGAACAATCCGATATTTTAATCGGACAGTACCAACTCGATCGTTTATTCGATACCGTTCAAATCGCATCAGGGTCCGAAAATAAAATGGACAATATTAACTGCCTACATCCGATTGAAATTAAAATGCTATTTTAAGGTTTTTTTTTTCATTCAATTGAATGCTGTTTACTTGTCAATAAACTATGTAACATGTGGGTTGTTTTAAGTGCTGAATAATTGGACGAAACAATTCAAAATTATTCAATTATTCATCCTGTAGGTCTCCAGATACCTACTGCTCATTCGAAAGAAGAGAATCTATCGAGCGATAACTGCATTGTACATGCTTGAAAATTGGGGCAATGACCGCACAGTCAACAGTCTAAAGTCATCGTGTGATAGCCAGAGTCTTTACTAAAATATTTCAACTTCATAAAACTTGAGCCTACTCCTCATCCGAGTCCATGTGTTTATTGTATACAAGTATGAGTCCCCTGATATAAATGTGCGCATTGTGTGTTATTGTTGTTTATTTTATTTCTTACTAGTTTTCGCCCGCGGCTTCGCTCGCGTTAATTTAGACTTTGACTATCAATTCGGGTTATAATTCAATCATGATTCGAAAGACACGTGGCGCCATCTATTATGATAAGGACGGTATTGTTGTTTTCCTCGGGAACAGTACTTTTTTGCGGGATGAAAGATAGCCTATGTCCGTTTCTGTACCTCTGACAACGTATATGCAAAATTTCAGCATGATCGGTTCAGTGGCTTAGGCGTGAAAAGGTAACAAACAAACAAACAAACAAACTTGGTTAGGAAGTTAAGATTTTAATGTTTATTTTTAATTTTCGTATGCTGCACTGGTTGACGTCATCACGTCAGCACCGGCTATCGCTGAAAACCAGCGCTGGGGCTCTGTCTCGCATAGGGTCGTAGCATTATGCAGAGCGATTGCCATTTTGCGTGAATGTGACGCATATTTTCCCCCAACTCGTTTTTTTTTGTGTTTGTGTGTTTTTTCTTTGCGTCATGTTTACCGCAAATAAATGTATTTTGTTTTTCTTTCTTTTTCTTTTTACCATTTTTTTTATTAACATACATTTGGCAAGTTTTGTGTTTATATTAAAGGGATAGGTAGCAATTATCCTTTAAAACATTTCTGTTTCTTTTTAAATATATATATTGTACTCTCCTTCGCTATTGTAATTGCTGCATATATGCAACGTTATAACGTTCCAACACATTTTGCCTTTGGTATAACGCTCAGAAACACTTATTTGGCTATGCAGTTCAGTCGACTACAGTGTATAGCGAGCAAAAAACATACCTATCTAGATATAAAGGAAATACTTGAACAAAAACATACATGCTCGCTGATAACCGCTCAAATATTCATACCGACGAGTTATTTACTAAATGAGAAGAGTGCAAACGCTTTTATAATCTCGCGAGTCAACACTAAAAACACATAATACTTAAATTTTCATACCAATTAAATGGGCCCGAGGTTCCGTATAAAATGAAATTTGGCAAAACGCTCCGCGTGTCGGAACGAGATCGACCTGCCGTGTAAATTTATGAGATAAGTTTGGATTTTGTGACCCCTTTCAACCGCCCCTCTCCGCCCGTTGCCATGACAACCCCTCCAGGGAACCCACCAGTTTTACGCCGATTGGATTGTCCTCCGCGAAACACGAAACCACACTTTTTTCACATTTCCTATACATCTCTCGTACTATTTATTACCTAATATATCTCTAAAATTCAATTTCACCAAAAAAATTCTGCGGTAAATGTGGGAAATTACAATTTTTATAATACATACCCGAAACAAGGTACCTACCATCATTTAGACAAAAAATGAGCGTTATTATTAATCTTAAGGCCGTAGTTTATACAGACCGTAATAAAGGCAAGCTCATATCGTGAGTGACATTTAAGCCAGAGCCCAGGATTTTATTAAAACTCCTTACGGGACCCACCTTTATTCATCCAGGATTCCTTAAAAAAAGTAGAGCGAAAGGAACGTTATAAACGTCTGCTTATTGGCGTTACTTGTGAGAATGAAAATGGTGGACCAAATTCGGAATTCAAAATAAAATTCTTGCCAGTCAGTCTTTTTATATAATTTCGTTCATAGAAACGGAACGCAAATTATTCAAACGTTTCGAATTTCGGATGTAATCTACGGAATTCTTAATGTATTTGAGTCCCAAGGAACCGTTGTTTTCTCAAAGAGAATGAATGCACTGCGTTGTAGGTTTGTATGATTATACTATAATTATTTAGAAAAATAAACTTTGTCATGATCAGAGATCGGATATTCGGATGCATATTTACCTAAAGTTAATTTATGCCATGAAAGTAGGGAAGCGGCTTCTTAAAATATTTTCTTTGTAAAAAAAAAACAAGGATGCCAGGAACACCGAGAATGCATAACTAGTCTGGTGTATAGTATGAAAACGACTTCTAAAGAATATTTATTTAAAAAGAAAAACACGGTATTCTTGGATTCCATAACTAGTCAGATGCATATTTATTTAAAATTAATGTTTAACACCCGAAGCAAATATGTGTTTGTAGGGTGTAAGAGGAGGGGTGCCGGGTGGTGTGTGTTAGTTAAAGTTAAGATATTTTCGATACAAAAGCGCATTCCATATTAGCCAACATCTCAAGTTTAGGTGAATATGCATCCGAATATCCGATCTCTAGTCATGATCCAATCTGTAAATTACTTTAATGTAACAACATGTTGTTTCGGCTTCAAATAAAACAATCATGGCGGGAGTCTCGTAGCATGTTTCGTAGCCCCGTAGCAAGTTCGTAGCCTTGTAGCCAGTTTTGTAGAGTTGAGTTGGGAAGCACATTTCTGACTTGTAAGCGTTGGTATAAGTTCGCTACATAATTATTACTAGATGATCAGCTGATATTCATTCCCGAGACAATTTTCTTTTCTAATTAATTTCATTGTGGTCCTGAAAACTCAACGCATTAGGGCTTCCTCCTGTACAATGTATATTTAAAATTACTTGCATATAGGGAGTATGTAAGTAATTGCTATTTTTTACACTTTTTTATCCGTTTTTTTTAGTGGAACGGAACGCAATCTTAAGACGCGTCGTCTTCGACTATGCCAGAAGTGACATAAGAATCCACGTGAATAAACATGTATTCTTACTAAACTGCTAGAAAAGTAAGTAAGTGTAGTTTCTGCTTGAATAAAGCACAAAAATATTTTTTTTTTTCATTCAAAAATAAATATGTTTGTTGCGAAACCGATTCACCCTGACCCCCTACTAGCTAAAAACTATATTACGGTGAAATACCATAACATCAAAATTTAATTATTGTATGCAAGTTTAATTTTAATGTAGTATACACATAAGCCTTCCGTAATCAATTTCCTAAATAATGTTGAAAACCGCATCAAAATCCGTTGCGTAGTTTAAAAGAACAACACGGTAACACAGACTGACACAAAAAGCGACGTAAAATTACAATATGTATGTATAGTTAAAACACCTTAAAAGTATTAAAAAAAATACTTATACCAAAAGGGCCTCAGCTCATCGTAAAATCAGATTTTAACAGTTGATACTGACGTCGCATTTTCAGCTGCAGCTCACGAGGGCGAGTTTTCATCCAATATTTACTTTGAGCGTGTACCATAATTTCATCTTCTGATCTTTATTCACACTCTGCGCATAACTATTAACTTCTTGAGAATGTTACATTTTGCTTCTTCCTACCTTTGGCCCGTATTATTTGAGTACTTTCTTCTTCCGTTCCCTCTTATCAACTGTCAAGCTATCATTCACTCTCTTGTTATTGCTTAGGTCACCATTCCTATTAAATCGTCAAACTTCGGCCGAGTTCGGTGTTCTTCGGAATTTTATACTCATGAATTTCTCAAAGGGTTTTTAATTACAAGATGTCTGACATCTGTGTTAGTAATTAACTTTTTTTTAACGTCGCTATGTTAAGGGATCATTTTACATTGCAGCTACTTTAAAGAAGCATCATTATTATTCATTTTCTCAAGGGATTTTTAAAGATGGCGTCTTTGGGTCTGGGTCGAATCAGAAATGAGTAAGTCTTAAAGTGGCACCGGTGACTGAAAAGTTGTGTGGAAATCGGTCGTCATGGGAATGTGATGCGAAGGTATGAGAAAAATGTAGTGAGAAAAGTTTTAGAAGCAAAGAAACGATCGATGGACTGTGAGAAAGATTATAAAGCTAGAAAGGGGGTGGCTACCAAGACGACAAATATATTAGAGAATGGAAGAAAAATAAATGTTGTGCCCACTACAAATAAATTGGCATAATAGCAAGAGAATGATAACAATGCTTTTAGTTATTCGGATTGTTTAATAATTTTCAAGGGCAAATTAGTTGGATTGGGTGATTACACAAACTGGGTGAAATAAAAGGTTCCCTATGCATTTGCATAGAATTTTAAGACATAATATAACATTGGCATAACGAAATTCAGCATAATAATCATTTCGCATAAATGTTTTGCCATAAATTAACATAACCTAACCTAACCGTTTCATTATGCCAAAGTATTATTATGCCACAGTATCATTATGCTAATAAAATTTATGCGAAAACGGTTATACCAAAATATATTAGTACAAAACAAAATATGCAAATAGAAGGGATCCCGAAATAAAATGGGGTCATAGTTTCAGGACAGGAAAAGTCAGAAGATCCGTCCGCCGCGCTGACCGAAAACTAGCATATTATGCAAAATCTATATTTTATTTTATAATGTCAGATATCTGACAGGACCTACCTAAGTTCAGGAGTTGCCAAGAATTGAGTTGAATGGCATGCAATTGGAGAGGCCTATGTCCAGCAGTGGACTGCTGTAGGCTGATGATGATGACCAACAATACTTGATCACATTGCATATTTACCGTCCATAAGATTTAGGGTAGGTACATCTACATGATGATGATCAGAATGAATAGTTTATCTGAACGAATTATAGATGTAAGTTAGTGAATAATGTAAAATATTCTCATAAATTCAAATCTCAGACTTATTTCTACAGCTGAAACTTTCCATTTTGTCCGAACTCCGGCCTCCACATTCCGATAATGTGGACTGAAATCAACTCAAGTGTCTGAAGTAAGGCCAGGCCCAAATGCCAAAAGTGTCAAGTGCCAATTACAGAAAACGTTTATACCGTCACGGTGAATTTGTTTTTATCTTTATGCCGCCTTTCGCCAATTCGGACGGAATTAGAATGCTGGGTTGTTTTTTACAGTTGAGTTTTGAGCATAAAAGGAAGTGCAAAATTGGATTGAAGTGCAGAATTATTAGAACAAGTAAACATCGTGAGGAAATTACTATATTTTGTCCATTAAATGTTGATTGATTCGATGCTTATCTTAGAACGAATGATTGTAGATTTTTCTTTAACGTTGCCCACTAAACATAAAAAATATTGTTACATAAAAATGTAATTGTGAAATCATACTAAAAGACCGCTTCTAACAGAGCATAAGCTTAACTAGATTTTCAAGATTACCACAGAAATGAATACTGTTTAAAACTCTAATTACCTTTGCAAATCATACAAGAATCTCACAGCGTGAGACTTAAATCCAGCCATAAAACGCTCACTTGGAACCGCCGTAAACCGGTTTCGTACCAGTATAAACTGGATAAAACCGGTATTCTGCCCGCAGACACGACAATATTAAGATGGCGTTAGGAATATGAACGCCTACATCACAGTTTGAGTGAGTAAATATTTGATGACAGATATATTGCTATTTTGATGGAGGTATAATTGACTCATGCTTTCGTATATAAACAATGTCTACATGTAAGGGGAAAACGGTGAATTTCAAAAGAAAACCATTTCTTGAATAATAACTAGCGTCATTACTAACTGACGCACTGTATCCTGTATCTAACAAAAATATCGATGTATCCTCCGTGATTAATTTCGTAGAAACACCAGCAACACGATAGAAAACAAAAAAGAATCACCAATTCTTCGAAAACCACCCAATATTACACAATTGTTACTAGCACAGTTCTTTCAATATACTAAAGGCTAGGCTAGCCTGCAAAAACTAAAAATTCAAGTGCAGTTATATTCCCAGCCGCAGAGGGCCAACGTTCCCGGAAAATAGATACCCACGATTGCGTACCACCCAGTAAATGGAACAAAAATATTTTTGTTAGTTTTTCTCCTCCGAGGTCGCCTCTAGAAATTTGATTCGTAGACGGTACTAGAATATAGAATTTTCTTTGAACAAGTTACCTTTTTTGCGAAGGAAAAATGGTTTTAAAATTAACGTCGAGAATACGAGATAGTCGTGTCTCTTTTTTTTCTTTTTGTGTCGTTTATTTTTCGAATAGACTCGTCGGTGAGTGCAGTTTTCTTTTTTTTTGGTTTAAACTTTTATCAGCGTTACAAATTTAATTTTTATTGGTTTTGTTTTTGTCTGTGGTTGAGTATTTTGTGATACCTATGTTTTAAATGTTTATTTATTTTCTACACTTTGTGAAAATGTTCTTCATTTATGTTTTAGCTTCAGTTTTGTGACTTAAATGGTGATATTTTTAAGTCTTATTTAAGCGGAGTCGTCACCTAACATTTTTAGTAAGCATATAATTTTCAAAACCTTTTCATTCATAAAAGATATTCGGCCTAAATCTAAGTTACCAGCTCATTGCTTACGACCCAGCCCATTCATCCCTTTAAGTTACGAAAGATAAGCAGACTACACAAGTAAAATATTAAAGGGAAAACATAGTTATTGGTAAGTCATCCCATTTTACGATTCAACCCTTAAATGTCGCGTAAGGATAAAAACGTGCGATCGTAAAATAGTGTTTAAAGATTGCTTTTTATTGTGTTTGTGTAGTGTACATAATAGTCTAGATATAGATCTAGGTAAAACGTGACTTTTTTACTTGAACTTCGCTGAATCGAGCGTCTGGAAGCCATAAAAAGTTTGTTTTATGTAGTCAAGTGAGTGTCGCCGAAAGTAGTCGAGCACGATTCGGGGTCGCGTATTTTTTAAATAGTTTGAGAAATTGAACAAAATCTATTCGACATTTTAATTAATTTTTTTTTTTTTTTTTCAGTATATTATTTACATATATTGGACACCATTGAACTTTTCAGAAACCTTGTGCAAAGAAAGAATGAAACAAAAAAGGTAAGAGCAAAAAGCGCTGGAACTGCCAGCAAGATGCCATTGGATAGGCGTAACCGACGAAAAAAAAAGCTACTGACAACCATTAATAAAACACATTCTGATTTTAAATTCCGCATTTAAAAACTCTCTCAATTCTTAAACAAACATAAACAAAAACCATGTAAATATGAAAAAACACGAGCAAAATATTAATTTAGCTTCAGTATTGCGGTCCCTTAGGCTAAGGAAACATAGCCATGGTGCCAAAGTATAATTTTATTATCATTTTATGCTAAAATGCATGGTTGTTCTCAGATGGTGTAGGATTTTATAGGATATTCCTTTTCCACAAAATTATTTCGCTGACTTCTGATAGCATTTTGTAATATAAATGGTCGATACGCATGGTGGTTTTATTAAGGGGTCTACCCTTTATAGCAGAACTTTTTATGTCAGAATATTATTTTGCATAACAGCGCATAGCATAAACTTCATTTCGCAGAAAATCGTTTGGCATACACTCATTTATAATACATTAAAAACGCATAATTTTGTAAGTCAGAATCATCTTTAGGCATAAATTTGATATCCATAATAATTCAAAGTAGAACCATCATATTGCAGAAAGTTCACTGTCAGAATCGTCTTTTGGCATAAATTACATATCCATAATAATTAAAAAGTAGAACCATCATATTGCAGAAAGTTCACTGTCAGAATCGTCTTTTGGCATACATACATTTCATATCGATAATCATTAAAAGGTAGAACTATCATATCTCAGAAAGTTTACAGTTAGAATCATCTTTTGGCATACATTTCATATCCATAATAATTGAAAGACTCATCTATCACATTACGGAAAATTCATAGTTAGAATAATTTTGTATGAAGCATGAGATAAGCATGCAAACATGCAAACAAGCTTACACCATGCATGCATCAAGCATGTAGCATGCAAATATGCAAAAAAGCACACACCATGCATGCATGCATCAAGAATGTAGAATACAAACATGCAAAAAAGCACACACCATGCATGCAGCATGCAAGCAAGCATGCAGCATGCAAGCAAACATGCTTCATGCAAGCAAGCATGCAACATGCAGCAGGCATGGTTTCTGTCACGGCTCCGGCGCTGCGGGGCTCCGGCGGTCCCACGCAAGCTTCTCGTCGCAGACGGTTGTAACGCTCACCACAGCGGCTTCGGCTTGCTGGCCGGCTTCGCCGGCCAGCCTCAGCCGCGGCGGCGGGCGTTAAAACCACCTGCTCCTCAGCTCGCGGGCCGCCTCGCCCCTCCGCGCCTACGCGGGCTTAAATTACACTCTAGGGGTAGGGCAGACAAGACTACGTGCAGTCGGTTTTGCAGCGATTCGGTTCTGTCACTTCACTAACTTTTGTAGTACAACATATTGACTTTTTAAGACAATATTTTAATTTTAATTTAAGGTAAAGAATATGATTACATTTTATAGAAATGACAATAATTATGCGTAATAAAATTATTCCAAATGATATTCTGCCATCTTCTTAATATGCCAAGTGAAATTATTCCAAATAATCGTCGCTCTAAATAAACGTTATGTGAAACGAAATTATGCGAAATTAAGCTTTGCCAAAAGTAATTATGCCAAATAAAATTCTGCCATCTTAAAAGTATGCCTTTGTAAATTCGGACATATAAACATTCGGCCAAACAATAATTATATTAAATGATTTTTATGCCATATATATATTCGTTTAAAGAAGATTATGCCAAGTGGGTTATGCCAAATAAATTTCGGAGCATCAAAATTCTGCCAGATAGAGGGAACCCTTTATTAAGCTCTTGAAGGGTTCGAATGTAGGGCATATGGTGGGTAATGTGAAAAACATATTTTGTATCAAAAAGAGTAGTGAATTTTTGGATTATTTATTTACCATTGCGTGTTGCTTTTCGCCATAAATTGCTTTCATATATAATATATGAAAGCATTTTTTTTTTGGATTAGTAATAGGCTTCAAAACTATTCAG
This sequence comes from Dryobotodes eremita, assembly GCA_917490735.1. NCBI lineage: Eukaryota > Metazoa > Arthropoda > Insecta > Lepidoptera > Noctuidae > Dryobotodes > Dryobotodes eremita. The sequence goes on from OU823257.1 coordinate 19,456,443, forward strand.
ATTGTAAATCAAAATGTATTCAAAATTATTCAAAGTAAATGCAGTAAATATTTAACGTTAGCCATTTAAAAAAATAACTAGACAGTGTTGAAATCAACACTTATCAACTTTATCAAAGACTCATACCAGCACCCTAATTACGTAACACACTATCTATCACAATCTGAATAATTTTGAAGCCTACTGCTAATCCATAGCTTCTTAGGTTCGAAAAATTTGTCTGCTCAACAACGTAAGTAACGCAATGAATGTTGTTGAACTGTGATGTGTGTGTGTTGATGAAACCCATTCCTACTGTTAGTGTGTTACGTAATTACCCCGCTGGACATGAAAATAAGAAATATGTCGGTAGTTAGGGTCTGCCACCTGGCACGGAGAAATCCGAAGAAAGGTCCACCAATATTGCTTGTAATATTATCAGTGATAGAAAAACTGAAGAACAGTGAGGCTACTCAATACTATATTTGTCAACAGACCTCTTAATAAAATCATCATCTACCTAGCCTTCTCACAACTATGCTGATAAGCTTCCAGTACAATCAGATGCAGCAGATTTTTTTTTTTGTACAAACACTTTTACACGTCAATCATATTTTTTAAACTATATGAGGGCGGCGTTTGCTATCTGACTATTCTGCGAAGAAAGGCCGAAACAAACTCAGAGTTCACAGTCTCTTTTAAAGTCCAGACATAATTACAACAGACAAATTCATTTGTACAGACATCTTATTAAAAAAGAGTTGAAACTGCAATTTAATTTTTTAAAGAAACCCAGTTAGTACCTAGGCACTTCAATCATACACTCTAAACTAAGTTCTAAATCTCAAGCACCCATAATCTTTTCACTTTAAGAGTGGAGTGCCCAACACGTCGCCGATAGACAACGGGCTCAATGAAGTACACTCCATTCTAAGTGCCATTTACCCTTTAAGAGCACAAAGACTTAAGACTTTTTTTTTATTAATTTGCTTATGACGATGAGTTGACAATTACGACGATAAGTTACAATGACATGAGTGTTTACTTGTAAAGTATTATGTTATTTTAATTATTGTGAATGTGAGGACTATGTGGGTAATTGCTTTCTTTTCTTTTTCCTCATTTAATTTTAATCATGATCTGGCAGTTTGAGTAATTTATTCGGCCTACCCAAATGTCCTTTCTTTGGTATTGTTCGTCGAATCGTTGAGCTCCTTAAGTCCTGACTTCCTGAGTCGAGCTGCACGATTACTGACAAATGCTTGCACTGACTGGACATGTCCACTCAATCTGTGTGGTTGTTTCCTCAAAATATCATTTCAGATACCAATCTGCATGATCTTCGCATGACCTGACCAAGATTATGTCTGGATTTTAAAAGAGATTGTGACCTCTGAGTTTGTTTCGGCCTTTCTTCTCAGAGTAGTCAGATAGTAAACGCCGACCTCATCTAGTTTAAAAAATATGATTGACGTGTAAAAGTGTTTGTACAAACCTACTTACAGAAATAAAATCATTTATCATTTCAGTTGGCTAGAAAGGGGGTATTATCGAGATAACAACTAATAGAGAAGTATGGAAAAAAAGACATGTTGAATTGAGCCTAAATAAATTGGTATAAGAGCAGGAGAATGATAATTATAATGCTCCTAAGTAATATCACACTGACTTATTTGTTTTTTGAGGATTAAGTAGTATAGTTGACCTCGTTATTAGTGTACCACTTTTGACAACAATTCTCATTAATTTTATATTTTACTTTATCAGCAGTCCACCGCTGGACATAGGCCTCTCCAATTGCACGCCATTTAGCTCGATTCTCGGCAAGTTTCACCCAGATGCTACCAGCCACCCTGCGAAGATCGTCGCTCCACCTAGCCTGAGGGCGTCCTACGTTACGTTTGCCGATTCGCGGTCTCCACTCAAGAACACGTTATTTTACTTGCATTTTATTTATTATTTAACTAATTTTATATTATAAAAAATCTAACCTTCGCTAACGTTGAAACCATCTAACTGTCACATATACAAATAGATTTTTATGAAGTGCAAGTGACATTTAATCTGAGTGTCTTAAAGTATAGAGGTATGAGGAACAGGGTGTAAAGTTCACTCATACCTCTATAGGAAAGGGAGGACCCTCAGACCAAACGGGTGTCGTGTCTGGTGGGCAACTGTTCGACGTCGTTTGATGTCGGGACGTTGTACATATGCTAGTGGCGCTGTAAACTCTGCTTGCGCGATGCAGGATATTGGGTGACGTCAGTGTGACGCGTAGCTCGCCTGTGGCGATGTAGATACCGCTACAAAAGCAATTACGAGGTCACATAATATTTATTTTGGTCTATGACTTTCATGAAGGCTCGAGTTGTAAGAAAATAAATAATGCTGTAATAAAGAAATCTGTATGCTTGATTATTGTTATGAAATGCCTCTTATGTCAGCAAAAATTTCATGGTGATGTCTTAGTAAAAACTGTGTACCTACTTTGCCATGCCTCGCATGTGCAATGATTTTACCAATTTCTATCGAAAAATTGCTCTAAACCGGAAAAATGTTGGTTCAGATCACGCAGAAAAACTTTGCCACTGAAACTTACAAAATCAAATTGAACTTAAACTATTACCGACAACACTTTAAAAAATATCTACCTCTGATCGTTTCAGAGGATGGAAATGACACACCAGAAATGGAAGATATTTTAACTAAAGATAACTCCATCGATCTGCATGTAATAATATCCCTTTACAAAAGTGTGTCACACAACCCACGATCTGAGCTTCCTCGCTTCTCGACCTTTTTCGGGCCATTTCATGTCATTTACTCTCTTTGATCAGAATTCACTTGATTTACTCCTGAATATTACATTATATTACGGTTTACAGTTAGATTTTGGGTTTTTATAGGAATGTGGTTTTTCGTTTTTGCTTTTAGTAGTTTTAGAATAGTTCCTATACGAACCTTTTTTTGCTATGAACGTTTCTGCATTAAGAGAGAGGTTTTCGACCTCAAAATATTTTTTTTTGCATAGTATGATACTGCAAGTACAGTCGCCAGTACATCAAGTTACGACAAACTCTCAGATTTTCTCATTCAATTTTCAACTTCACCATCAAAATTGTAAGGTTTAAAGTCGTTTGGAGAAATTGGTTAGTTTGGTGTAGCTTGACCTGCTAGCGAGTGAACATAATATGGCCCCGTCGCTATACATCAATCTACATTGCGAAGTTTTCAAATCAGTATCAACACTTTTCTTATTGTCATTATCATACAAATATTTCAATGCGCGTAGTCAGTCCTCAAATTTGTTTTAACAATTCCCATGTTACTCAATACTCAATTCTTTATTGCATTCCATATGTATGACATAGATGGTCTAACAAGGTTATAGATCAATATGGACCCTGTCGGGCACAGCAAAATTAGGAGAGAGGAAGAGGGCTAAGCAGCAATTCGCGCAATTAAATATTATTAAAATTTATTGGATGAGTTTAATTGGGTGTATAATTATGTATATGTGTATATATATATATATATATATATATATATATATATATATATATTATCAGGTTTATGTATAGTATATTAGTTATTTTTATTTTATGTATTGCACACGAATAATGTAGGTAATTATTATGAAATAACCTATCTAATATGCTACCTGACTGGAACGTGCACAATTTTTAGCAAGTATATAAAATATAATTGGTACAGCATGGTAAAATCGAGCTATTAGGCTCCACTCCAAACTGCGGGTGAAACGTTATTACCGTTTATGCACACCCAGCCTTATTTTGAAGCTCTACACTGAAGCCAAAGTGAATGTAGGCAAGATTATTTTGTACACTCTTTTTTTCTTATAAAATTCGACGTTATTAATGAATAACAAAAGAAAGAAACATGTTAATGAATAAGATCATTAATTTCCATTGTTAACTTATTTACTTTCAAACAAGATAATATTTGCATAATATATAATAAATAATAATATAAACATGTTTATAAAATGTGTGCTGTCAGTCTTTTGGACACTTTTCCTGTTGACAGCGATGCGGACGAATTATTTGTTGCCCTATGATTCTTTCCCCTCCTTTTTTACTTATCAACAATTAAGATACTAAGGAGGAAATTCCAACAGAATCATTAACATATTTCTTCTTTTTAAATGTTAAGAAATCTTTTATTGAGTAGTTTCCTAAAATAAAGATACTGAAAAAAAAAAACTGAGCTATAACTTCTGTCCACACTGGCAAGTTTGCACTCCACACAACTATTTTGTTTCAGTAAATAATACATTGTAATCATCTACAACCAAACACATGTACTCATAACAAAACATCCCCAAAGATAGCCAACCAAAAGAATGGATCAGAAGATTGATATCTCTTTGATTACGAGCACTGCACTCAATCCTAGTCACGCAATACCAACATTACACACACACACACACACGCTTCGGAAATCGTCGGAAAACCTCGGCAATACTCGGAGAGCTATCGGTAATTTTCGCCAGCTGCTGATCGAATAACGTTCGACGATATTGGGGCCGTAATGAGCTTTGACCCGAATTTTAATTACATTTCCTAATCTGAACTTTGAAGGCTCGATTTACTTGCTCATTTTTGTTTTGGATATATTTTGTAAAGTAAATTGATTGCACACGTAGGTAAACGTGCAATGTTTAATTTGATGTTTACACAGCGTGTAAGTATCAGAAAAAGGGAAAAATAAGTTAAGTTTTGTATGGAACAGTTGATTATTTTTCCGCGATTACAATGTTAGTTCCTTTATGACCCTTTAAATATAATTATTCTTCTGCCATACATATTTTTTCTGGATTTACGTAGAGTAATGTTGCTGATGTTACGCTGAATAGTATGATTTTAATGACTGAATCTGTAAAACAAAGTCAATAGGACTGAATATCAGTTTTGGTTCAAAAACATTCAAAAGTAACTAGGTACAAAAGCAGACCATGCTGACCAGTGTTAATTCTTTGAAAATCGTAAACATCAATGAAAATCGTTGAGCTCCTTAAGTTCCGAGTGGAGCTGCACCATTACTGACAAATGCGTGCACTGACTGGACAGGTCCACTCAAACTGTGTGGTTCTTTCCTCAAAAGACCTTTTCTAACACCAATCTACGTGGTCTTCACATGATCTGACCAAGATTATGCCTGAACTTTAAACGAGACTGTGACCTCTGAGTTTGTTTCGGCATTTCTTGTCAGAGTATTCAGATAGGAAACGCCGATCTCATCTAGTTAAAAAAATTTGATTGACGTGTAAAAGTGTTTGTACAAAACTACTTACAGAAATAAAATCATTTATCATTTATAAGATTTTATTTGTAGCCATAACAAAACCGATGTAAGTTGGCCAACATGGGCTATTGTGTGCGAAACTTGTTTGCACTTACACATTTTTGCTTCAAGCTAGTATTTCTCCATATTCATGCGTAATGTTTTCAACCTAAATAGTTCTCAAAAGAACAATGGCGAGGCGCCATACATTTTAACATGCCTAAACGCCATCATCAGCATCATTAGCAGCTTTGTTCCACCCACAACTCAGTACCTAGGCCTCCTCTAAACGGAGGTGGCCTATGTAACATGCTACTAAAGTGTGGCATGCTTCCCTGGTCTGTGCGAGTCGCATTCAGTACTCCAATTGCGTAACACACTTTCTTTCTCTATCCGAACGATTCTGAAAGAAATTCCGAAATGAAAGGCCTTGTAATTGTAAGTGAGTTACGCAATGACCCCGCTGCCTGGTCTTCCCCTCTACGCCATAACAAGCCTCAAATATTACAAATATTATCCTATGAATCAAATACCGTATAATATTATTTGCGCCCTTCATAGTCACGATCCATATGCTTTAATTACCCTTTGAAATTCAAATTTGAATGATTCCATTCAAAATTAGTGTCGACATACAAATCTCGCATACATTCATAATGTCGTTTGATTAATATTATGAATAGTTGGGGTTTAGAGAGAATTATTACTTAAATTATTGTTTCAGAATGGATGAAACTACAGCTGATTTTGATCCAGGGCTTCAATATAAATATAATATACCCAAATGTCCTTTCTTTGGTATTGTTCGTCGAATCGTTGAGCTCCTTAAGTCCTGACTTCCTGAGTCAAGCTGCACGATTACTGACAAATGCGTGCACTGACTGGACAGGTCCACTCAATCTGTGTGGTTCTTTCCTCAAAAGACCATTTCAGATACCAATCTGCATGGTCTTCGCATGACCTGACCAAGATTATGTCTGGACTTTAAAAAAGACTGTGACCTCTGAGTTTGTTTCGGCCTTTCTTCTCAGAGTAGTCAGATAGGAAACGCCGACCTCATCTAGTTTAAAAAAACATGATTGACGTGTAAAAGTGTTTGTACAAACCTACTTACAGAAATAAAATCATTTATCATTATAAATTATGATCAAAATCGAAACTTTAAAAAGATTCGAGTAGGTTGCTAAATATTACGGTAAACGTCCTCGTACATTGACCGATTATGATAACAAGTTAGAGGTATCACTGTTCCAGAGTGAGAGAGTTAGAACTACACAAGATGAATATCAACATTCCATTTTCGTAACGAGCAAAGATGGTTTTACTACTTTTATATACAGCCCCAGGTACATACACTTTTTTTGTTTGTTTGAGCGCGCTAATCTCTGGAACTATCAGTCGGATTTGTAACATTCTTTTTGCATTTGACAGCCCGATTCATGAGGAAGGTTACAATTAGGCTATTTAATATCACTCTACGATCCTTAGAATTCTAAGAGGAAATGAAGTAATAGCGCGAGTGAGCGATGCGACGCGACGGGGTGGATTGGGAGAATAAGAAATTTTACGCGTACGAAGTCGCGGGTGGAAGCTAGTGCACACATAAACTCAAGCCTTCTTCCCATGGGGGCATAGGCAAAAACTACAGAACGCCATCTGCTACGATTGTTATATACTCGTTTTGCTTAGTTTACGTTCATACATCTGGTCGCTGCTTGCGAGTACTACGCACCTGACCTTTCTGAAAAACATCACCAATACGGTCACTATACGTCCTTCTAGGGCATCCGCGCCCGGCGTTTCCACTCACATCTGCCTTTTAACTTTTGTTGCTCGCCTTTCAGATATTTTTGTAAACAAACCTAAGTTATTTAGGAACAACTTTGAACCTTTAACTGTTCAGTAAACAGCGCACAATTCAAACTTCATTACACCTATAAATAGGATTAGATACCCGAAAAATAAACTTTTTTAATCACACAAAATGAGAGGGAGCATAAAAGTCGCTCACGCAAATGTAACATCGTTAGAGGCTTTAGCGAACTTTAAATTTTTTAATTAAAAGTCCAAGCTTTCATTATTAAAATGCTTACTTTTAGGTCTTCAATTCGAGTATTTGAATTATAATGTTTGTAATACGTGTATGATTTTTTGTCGACATTTTTTAAGGTTTTTAGGGTTCCGTACCCAAAGGGTAAAACGGGACCCTAAGACTCCGCTGTCTGTCCGTCTGTCACCAGGCTGTATCTCATGAACCGTGATAATTAGACAGTTGAAATTTTCACTGATGATGTATTTCTGTTGCCGCTATAACAAAAAATACTAAAAAACAGAATATAATAAATATTTAAGGGGGCTCCCATACAACAGACATGATTTTTTTGCAGTTTTTATAGATAATGGTACGGAACCCTTCGTGCGCGAGTCCGACTCGCACTCGGCCGTTTTTTTATCCAGCCTTGTGTTCGGTATTGTGTGCTGTATCCTGAAAGAGTTATTTATTGGTATTAGCAATAATGTTTACGTCATCTGTATACATCAAATTATGTTATTTAATATTTCCGTTTATAAAACAGTGTGTCGTTGTGTGGTAGGTATCCGAAGCAAGGTGGGGTTTCTGTATGTAAAGATGGTCACCCATCCATGGACCGACCGCGGCAAGTGTAGCTTAACCTAATCGATCGACCCGTGCAGCTGTTATTACTTAGCCACGAGCCCCTCCCCCTTGGATTTGTATTACCCTGCCTATTAATTGCAAGTCCGCTGTTATTGTCACATAGGTACATCAGACAAAAGGCTATTTATTGAATAATCCTTTGACATGGAAAATGTATATGATGTCTAAATATATAAATAAAAGGATACTCTAGGCTAGATAGATCAGCAATCTTTGCAAGGTGGCTGGCAATTGAAAAATGAGATTGATCAAAACCGTGTCACTACAGTCCACTATGGACAGCAATCTGCTAAAGGCTGTTGACGATTCTGCATGTTTAGCCCATCTTTCTAGCATTATAAACTCAAACTCAAAGCACTTTTGAATTTTCAAGGGGTCGGTCCGTCAGAAAGATTTAGCAAGGCCCCCATTCCAAAGCGTAGTCGGTAGGTACCTTTGGAGAAGAACGGGTAAGAAATTACACGGACACTCATTTAAATCAAAATATTGTTACAAAAACTTAGTTACATCATTCATGTTGAAATTATACATGTGAGACCGATGTAGAAAGATGTGCACGTTAAATGCGTCCGTAATAAAAAAGATAAAAACAAAAAAACCCATTCAGAAATTAAAATAAGCCCTGGCAGCTAAGAAATGAGCAGTCCCTACTGACGGCGCCCATTCAAGAACATGACGTATGGATCAGCACCATTCTGCTCAACCATTTTGAAGGGAACTTAATGATCCAACTCATACGCCACCACCAGCGAGACATTTGAGTGAGCATGACATACTCTCAGCCGCCAGGACACATTCAAGTCAATGGAAGACGTACCCAGTAAATGGTATGGCTTTATAGTAGGTACATAGTGCTCACACATAATAATCTCATTTTTGAACAAAATACCACAGCCTAACATCGTAACACCAGACCATTTGTCACAGCAATAACTAACGATTGCTTATGACCAAAGTGATATAAATGAATAACGCTCAGTGATTAATCGAGAGGAAAACTGTTTTAATTAAAAATAACTGTGATATCCAATCCCGGAGTTTTCATTAAAAGGAATGGAATTAATCTTGAAAAGTCGTGTTTCCTAAGTCGGATTTAGATGTTGTCTCTTTCGCACATCCGTTTTGAGGGTTGATATAAATGATCGGTCGGAATTGGGTTCATCTTATGTGTATCTAAAGAGGGCATCGGTGTTGCCCAGTAATTGGGTTGTGGAGATCAGTTGGTTGTCGCTTCAATGTAAATACTAATATTTGGCTGGTTTTGGTTAGATGGAATTTGACCCCAATATGTTTGAGGGCTGCCTAGAGTATTCAAAGGCTAGGTTAAACGATTTGTATAAAAATGCTTTTGTTTCAAAGTTCAGGCGATTTTATTTTCGATGAGGCGTTTGTATTGGTGTTACTTCTCCCTTTATAGCTAAAGATTCTGAATGGGTTAGTATCCTGGCCAAAAAAAGCAAATATTTTTTACTCAAGTATGTAGGTATATGGTACTTTTCCACTTGAAATGTCTTAAATACTCAGCGCAGATTTTACCCTAACCCACACCACGTCCCAAGCAACAGACACAACATGTCCACGAACGCGGAAAAAGTAAAAAAATATATATTCCGGTCCAATAGCGGACTTAATTCCGCCCACCGCAACACTAATTACGGTAAAAGGGCAAATCTCTAAGGTAAGGATAATCCTTCCTTGTACGTACTTCGTTTTAATAAATTCTGCGTATTTTACGTATATTTTAATTAAACATTCTCACGTTGTAACCCTTGGGTGTTCGCACCTCGGGCACGGAATGATAAATTATTGTGAAGACGCACTTCTATATTAAGTTTTTTTTACTCCGTATTTTTTTTTCCTTTTTGTTGAGTTAGGGATTCCGTTTGGGGAATTAATTGAGTTGTGTTTTCAGAATTGGAAAAATATATGGTTTAACAGTGAACTTACTTAACTTAGGGGTAAACGAGTAGGTTGTCCTAATTGAGTTTTTGTATGAAACAGTTTTTTTTAAGTCGTACATTCATGATTCGATTGATAAAATTTATTCAGATAATGATATTAGGACGCCTTAGCACGACTATGTTATAGTTTTTATTATCCAGGGTAGCAGGTACATCGACGTAAATCTGGTTACCATGGATTCAGTATATGATTCTGGACCCACTCAGTGGAAATTTTGCATCGGTTATTAAAAAAAAAACTGCTGTTCCATACTTTTTCACCGCGTAGGTATTGCGTTTTTGTAGGAAACCGCAGATTTCTTTTTTAATAACTGCCGAAATATTCCTAGTGTAGGGGGTCTAGAATCGTGTGCTGAATTCATGGTTTCAGTTCGCACGTTGATGTCTCTGCCAGCCTGTATACTTTGTGGCATAAAAGGGAGGAGGCTTATACTTAACAGTGGGCGGAATAAGGCTGCCAATGACGATGATAATTATGATGATATACTTTGTATTGAAAATGATGAGCTGTTTATTTTCCAGTCTCATCATCAATTTACTGTTTTTTATTAACATTTCTAGGAATTCAAATTATGGATGCACTTTTTTTTTTCATGGAAATCTATCTTTTTTTAAAGTAAAAGATTTTTATTTAGAAACTGTTATATTTTTGTTACATACATACATTCACGCCTTCTTCCCGTGGGGGTAGGCAGAAACTACCGAACGCCATATATATATATATTTGTTACATATTTCCTTCAATTTCCATAGATTTCATAGTGGTAGCAAGTGAACTAATTAAGTCCGCTTCGCAGGTCGAATACGTACGTAGTTACTGTGTGTTTCTATTGGCTGTTTCTTAGTAAAAGTACGGGCGGAATACATGTTGATTTGCTAGACTTAATATACGCGATTTGATTACACAGGACGGCACTATCCCTGGGGTTATTAGCTTCATAGGCAAACTATGTCGTAATGGTGTGAGTAACACTAGCATGTCTACTTTTAGAAGTGAATTTATCTTTAGTTGTCTTACTATTCAGTAAACTATATAATACCTATATATTTTTTGTTTTTTGGTTGGGAAATCATCCAATTACCTCTCCCGCTCTTGGTGGAGCGGAAGGGCGTGTCAGACTCTTACTGACTAAAACCCACCCGTGTTCCTTCAGTTGCCTGTGCGCCAGGGCCACGGTAATTCTTTCAAACAATCCGCGACCCCTGCAGGCATCGGCCCTATCGGACCCCGTCAATTATGCTGAAATCTCTTTGAGGCGCGCGTGGAGCACATCGCGCCGTCGACCCGGGCTTGGTCCTTACCGGACGGCGAGCTGCCTATTGTTCTCCGTCCGCAAGCCCGCGCCTACGGTGGCCGGGAGTCGGCTATCGACTCGCGACGCCCAGGGTGTCGCCTCTTGCGATGACAAGGGACATGAAGGCGCAACGATTGCCTCTCCCTCACGCGCTCGGCCTCCTCCTTCGCGAGCATTACTGCTTCGCAGAAAGAGGTGACGGCTTCCCAATCTATGCTGTACTGAGATTTAGATCACATTACATATACATAAACTCCCGCCTTTTTCTCCTGTCATGTGTTCAAAATGTGTCTATGGTAAATTAAAAAATAGTTTCAATGTGATTTATATACGTAGCTACTGTGTTTCTAACAAAGAGTAAGACATTATTATCTAACCTAAATAGTGTGTGATTTTCGCACCTCGTTTTGTTAACAAATAATGTAAAGAAAAATATACAGTTAAGTAGGTATTTTCTCGTCCAATCTTCAGCATCGACTGAAACGGGCGTAGTGGTGGTTTTTGACGGTAAACCTACGTGTAACGGACGCCGAGCATTATACTCAAGACTGTGTGAAAGACTGCAAAATATAGAATAGAAATAGTTTATAGCGATTTAAGTATGATTTTATTAGAATATAAGTAGGGAAATATTAAAATAAGTTTTACATTGACCAGATGTATGAATGTAAACGAGGCAGTAGGAGTAGGTATGTAAGGATCGTAGCAAGTGGCGTTCTGTAGTTTCTGCCTACCCCCATGGGAAGAAGGCGTGAGTTTATGTATGTATGTGTGTAAGTTTTACATTAAGAAATTGAAGCTCTACAAGCTGAAATAATTAAATTTTGTGCAACGGCTCTCGTTGAGGTAAAGTTTTGCCGTACTTAAGGTACGTGTCCTTTTTACGCGCTGCGCTGTGATTGTCTGGAGCATTTTTAATTGATTTCCAAGAAACGATTAATCGGTTCTTGGAATTGCCCTAACACTGCGATAGCCACCACATAGCGTCCGTAATTTACCGTCGATTGCCGTCACTGAAGCGTCATTTATGAAAGTAAGTTTGTTTGTTTTCCTAGAGAGAGTTTTTGACCCCATAAAGTAATTCCCTGGTGCCGTCATTTTGATGACGGATCTCATTGCGGCCTTTATGTGGCCAAATCTCTTCTAGGAAACAGTAGTTTAAGAGCCTGGTAAAATAATAGTCCTTATTCGGTCCATTGGCAGAAGCTATCCTTATGGATTACCAACCCTTTAAAAAAGTATTTAAAGAAAAGAAAATGAAAGCAAATAGGTTTATTTGCGGTAAACATGACGCAGAGAAAAACACACAAATACAAAAAAAAAATTGCGGGAAATATGCGTCACATTCGCGCAAAACGGCAATCGCTCAGCATAATGCTACGACCCTATGCGAGACAGAGCCCCAGCGCTGGTTTTCAGCGACAGTCGTCGTTGACGTGATGACGTCAACCGGAGCAATGCAGTGTAAAAGTTTAAGGATAGTTTATTTCTCATAAGAACTTCAATAATGATTCACTTATAATGAAATACAAAGTCCTTACATCTAAATACCAGTATCATAATATTTGCCTGTGGGGTGTTGGCGACGTTACAGGGTACATACATGTTTCTTAACTTTTGCTTTAAATATATTGTATTTTGGTATTTTACTCAAAACACACAGTCAGATCACAAATCCTTTGCCCATTGTTCTATCTACGAGATCACAAGAACCTACACATAGCCCGGGGGCTATTTATTCGCTGTTTTTGTACGGATTGCCTTTCTACTGATCCCGCTTTATAAATATATTCTGTTTTATATCATTCTGTTTGACTTGACCTAAGAAAATTTAATGACACTCAAATCCACCCACGCCTCGCCCCTTTACCGAAGTAACCTTTAAACTTCAGCAAAAATAACAAACTAATAAAACGTTCTGTTTTTATTTAAATGATTATTTTCAAAACTTTCATTCAACCTACCGAAGGTTTTTTGAAAATTCTACAATTCCCTTTAATATGTTGGCATGTATTTAATCAAACTTCCAATTATACCCATTTTGAGCTCCTAAAAATATTATTGAACACTCTAATATAAGGATTGCGCCTCTTTTTTTGAACTTCAAATAATTTCTATTTTCGTGTCCTAAAAATACTAGATAGCCAAGTAACTGCGACCAACTTGGATGTAGCGAAGTTGGTCACAGTTCTAACGTTGTTTTTTGTTCTGGGGTGGAAAATCCTCATGAATGCCCTCGGCCCTGGAGCGGGCAGAAGGGTCTGTCAGACTCTTACTGACTAAAATACACCCCGGTGTTCCCTTTCCATACTTGCACCAGAGATCATGGGAACTTGTGTGCCTTCCATGATCCCCGGCTAGTGCGGGCCCGCCACCGCGTGCCTCCTCAAGTCCGCGGGGGGTGTGTAATGTAAGACTACCCCCGTGACATCCAATAGGGGCGCGCGCAGTTCCAATCTAACCTAACCCGTTTTTTCGGGGTACCCTAGCTTAGTCACTGCGACCAACTGTGAGAAAAGGCAAGAAAGATAAAAAGAGGCTCAATTATTTAAAATAGTGTGTAACATTAGAAACGAAAAATAAAATTGAGGTTCATTAATTTAAAAAAGAGTCACCAGACTGTGTAGAATGTGGAGTAGTTGAAGATGTGCATCATGTTTTGATGGAGTGTGTGCGGAATGAAGCTTTCCGATTTAGCTTACTTGGTCCAACAAATAAGTATGATATTGGAGAGTGTAATGCTATCCTGACTTGTCCTCTATCAGAACAAGCTGGCAATGTACAAACTGGCATTTTTAAGCTATTGCATAGCTTTTATCGCGGGCTTTGAGCGCGGCGACCGGATCAAGAAATTCCGTAACGAAAATAAAACCTAACACCCCCACTCCGCCTACCATGTAGCTCGGCCGAGCGTTCGCTTAACGTGTATGTATATGGTACGACTGTACTTGAATTAATATCAAAGAAAAAAAAATACTGCATAAATACTGCATAAATAAATAATTATAATTGCATAAGTTGATAAAAAATGCTATGTAATAACTTTACCGCGGCAGTCCCCGAGTGCCACACATGTTTTTTTTTTTAAAGTAAGTGCTGTTTTTAGGATTAGTTGATTGTGCTGATGTTACAGGGTGACGTTATCGCTGAGCGATAAAGCCCTTAAAAATAAGAAAAGAATAAGCATAAGAAGGCCAATAAATTTTTAGAGGATCACTTCAATATTTCCCTTTAATTTTGTCGTAATATTTGAATGGGAGAAATTATTAGAGAAAGTTAGCGAGTAAAGAACGTTTTGCCGACACACAAGTGTAAGTAAACCGGGTTTTGTGTAAACATTAACATTTTAATTAATGAGTGAAACTAAGCTGTTTATGGAGCTGAGTTACAGTGTTTATGGGCGTACACTCGGAAGCAAAAGTGTGTATGAATATAAATAATTTATTTAAAAGAAACAGGTTTTAAGAGTTTGGTTTCCCTATTTATAAAAACATTGTATACTTATATATAGAACACTTTCGTAGATCATATTAAAATATAAAATCAATACCAAAAACATTCAAATCTTTGAAAATTACTGCACATACTTTTTCTCATACTCATATAAAATGTTGTCAAAACTTTTAATAAAATAAAACAATTTTAACATATTGTTTGTTTTGTTATTGTTGTTATGCGTTTACTTTAAGTTTGAAATATATTGATATTTCAAACTTAAAGTAAACGCATAACACGTTTTTCTTGAATAAAAACTTATTTTCGTTCTAATAAACGCCGGCGTTCTATACTGTGGAATGAAAGTCATGGCTTAGTAATAAAAGTATACATTATTAGACCGTGACTCAGTATGGCCATTACTCAGTAGATACTCGTAAGGGTTGGTCTTTCAATGGTTTTGGAAGTCTGAAGGATTTTGTCTTATTGGTTTGTTTCAAACTTGGAACGTTAACTAGAATCAATTCTATTTTTTTGTAAATTTTTACGATCAAAAGTGCCTTTTATGTGCCTATTTGAAATAAATGATTTGACTTTGACTTTGGAAGAATAAAATAGAACAGTTCTTTATGTGCACAGAAAGTAGGTACAAGTTACAGATGTTAAGTTTAAAATGATCCTTATGCTAACTACCTTAACTAAGGCATGCAAACAGTTTAAGCTATACTAAAAAATACTCACTTATTATATATTATTAAACACATTCAATCAAATCAATACAAGTTTGCCATGTCTTAATGAAATTCAGTTAATAATTTGAAATAGGCAATACAATACACAATGCCAATTTTAATAAAATGGGATTATAAATTCGTCAAGTTCGAGGTCAATACAGTTAAATTAAAATATAAACGATTTATTATAAACATACTAGTACACAACAAGATTGATTAACAACTATGATTTATACAATTAGTTGGTAAACCAAAGCACACCTTAATTTTTTGTGGGTTCTGTTAGAGCTGTCTTTAATGTCTCATTGTGAACCATGTTACAACTAAATAGATCATGATTGCTTATTTATTTCGATCAGTAAATCTCACATAAATAAAAATAGGTACCAAGTTTCGCTTCTTTTCTAACATAACAAGATTTTTTATCAGGAATTTGTTAGTAGTTGCCCGGAGTCAGTATTTGTGCCCGCTAAATGGTAATAGGTTCGTCCTTATTATACATGGGAATAAAAAATAACTGGCGAAATGTGGGCGTGGGTGTCTCCTTTATTATCTAAAAAAAAAAAAAACTTCTAACGCCTCATGTGGCAATCAACTAGTGATTAGTTACAATTAATAGTTATCTAGATTACAAAAGAAACGTAGTTCACATTATAAAATAACTCTATCACATTTAATTTAAGTCGAAACCACTTTTCTGCCCGACTGTACATTGCAACCGGTAGTTTACGTGCTAAAGCAGTTGCCGTAAAACTCGCTCATAAGGTTACAAGGCAACGGTTAATATACGGGTTAATGGAAATTAACCACTTTCGAGCTGGCTGTTATTATATGGGTTATAATAGAAGTTAATAGTTCTGGAGTTAAGTGTTTGTTTTGATTTAATTTGGAGAAATAAAACTTATTTAAAAGGTTATAATGCTAAGAATAATAAATCATTCATTTGTATAAAACATGGTATACAATGGTGTTAAAATATAATTATAATAGCACATACTCGTAGCATGCAAAATTTCCGGGTTTTTTAAAATCTTACAACGCACATCAACATTTTTTATCCATAAATTATTTTAAACTATAGAAGCTACATGCATTCATCCACTTATAAAACTTTATCTTAAATAGAAATAGAAGAAAAAAAATAATTTAAAAAAAAATTTAAAAATATAATAATAAAAGTAATAGAATAGATATAATAATAGTAATAGAATCGGAAGTGCCGTACTACAGGTATGTGCCCTACCCAGTTCTCGAAAATGGAAATATCACATTGTACTGGGATCGATCCATCATCACTGACAGGACTATTGTTGCCAATAAGCCTGATATAGTGGTGGTGCATCGATTAGAGCGGCGCGCAATGATTGTTGACATAACGGTCCCACACGACGGGAACCTCGTGAAAGCCAAGAAAGATAAACAAATCAAATATCTTGACTTGGCTCGCGAGGTTGTCGACATGTGGGATGTGGACTCAGCGATCATTGTACCGATAGTCGTGACAGCCAATGGATTAATAGCCAAGAGCCTCGACCAACACCTGAGGAGGCTCTTGTTGAGCAGCTGGATCAAGGGCTTGATTCAGAAGGCAGTACTTCTGGACACGGCCCGCATTGTTAGGAGGTTTCTCTCTCTGGAGCCCTCACCGCCGGTAGCTTGGACCCTGTTCCCGAAACCGGTGGGCCACTATTTTTTATATTTTTAAATGTTTTTATATTTCTTATATTCTAATATTTAAAAATATAATTTATATGTATACCTATATATATATGAAATAAAGTAATAGAATTTAATGTTTTGAATTGGCTAGGTATCTTGTTATAGATTTTAATACCCATTCCAACGGTATTCCGGAGGCAACGAGTTTTATAAGTTTTATTTTTACTTTTAACAATTTAATTTGCAACTTTACTTTTAGATATTTATTTTTATTTTCTTAAGATTATTAAATTTAAGCTAAATACAAAACCTTGTACGGGCATTGCATATTTACCCTTAAGGTCTCAGAACACTATATTAACACTAGTTAGTATAAGTGTACGACAACGATTTGAAAGATCGGAGCTTTCTAATACAGGCATTGTTTGCCTAAAAGGAGGCTCCGAAAACGTTTAAATGTAATATAATTTTCAATTTGTCACAATAAACTATTTTGTACTTTTTGTATTTTTGTATACGCACGCACATTGCTAGGCAGTTTTTGTTGCATTTGGCAAGTCTTGGTAAATCAATCAGCACTAATTTATATGTATATCGTCTATTCCGAGGATTGACATAATTTGCTGTCTTAAATAATTCTTTATTCTTAATTTAATTTATCCGCAATGTGTTTTGCATATGACCGTACCCTTAATTTAATTCTTGTATTAGCAAGGATTTTTTGAAACCTTGGCCATTCTTCTCCATACGAATCTACCTTTTGGAAGGGGCAACTAGAATCAATTCTATTTTCTTGTAATTTTTGACGTAAAAATGCGCTTTTTATGTGCCTGTTTGGAATAAATGATTTGACTTTGACTTTGGTATTGCACTTTATACCCAAGTATATATTTATTATTTATTTATTAAACTTATACACACTATCTTTACAGGATGACCCCAATACAATAGTGGATTGCAAACACACACCAGATAAATTGAAAAATAACTTAAGGCTAATACTTAAAAAACTAAACTTTAAAAATATGCAGAAAGCACACTAAACTCTAATAAAACACAATCTAAAGTCGGACTACAGAATATATATATATATTCTTTGATATATATTTTTATACAAATAGCAATCGCATTCAAAGCGTTTCGTATTCCGAAAGCACTTTTCAACGGAGCTGACATAAGCTTATGTTAGTCCCACACATATTTGACTTTTCGATCATCGTTGTCACTGATAGAAAGTCACTTTGTCTGGGCCCTTAGGGTAAAATAAAGAAATTAGAAAGAAACACTTATGATAAAAGAAACCGGCCAAGTGCGAGTTGGACTCGTACACGAACGGTTCCGTACCACTGTACAATATTTAACACTACATAATTTAAAAAAAATCATTTGTCTTGTATAGAGACCCTCTTTAATTTTTAACTTTATTGTATTTTTATTGTTTGCTGTTACAGCGGCAATAGAAATACACATTCTGTGAAAATTTCAACTAGCTCGACTAAAAGTATGGAATATCAGTTTTTTTTTTTTGTAAATGGATATCATTCAAATTTTGTATACCTTCTAAGTATACCATGTAGTATAATTTAATGTGGTAAGGTTCGCGCTACCCTGTATAACAAAATATTCCCATGTATAAAAAAAATACACTCATTCAATGCATTAAATACTCAATTAACTGCATATTTAATCCCAAACAACACTCTTCCTAAAAGCTGAAAGCATTGTTCATACAATGCATTCAGGTTTTGGGAAGAGTGTTAGTGTTGTGTGTTTTAGTATGCAATTATGACGTCACGGTCATCCCTGACGTCATAATTGCTACCGTGACATTTGTGATGAACTTTATATTTATAATATAATTTATTTTAAGCATTGTTCTCATGTTAGTGACGTTATCTTTTCTTAGAATACATGGCCTTAACTCTAAACAGAATATCCTTGTAATCGCAGCACGCTATATTCAACAATAGGAGATAATACATTTTACATGTTCAAAAGCTTCATAGTAAATGTAATGAAGCGAAAGCATCCCGGTAGTGAAGCGATAGTGGTAATAGAGTGTGAATTGACACGCACACTCCATTTAGCACTCATTGTAAATATTATATCGCCCAATCTTCTTCTTCGTGTCGCTGGCACAACTTTTCTCAAATTTTTTGACCCAAAACTTCGCCACTTCCACGGCGTCATCGGTGGCAGCGCAGTGGTCACTTTGACTGCAAGTTTTAGGACACAGAGGGCAACATAGAAGGTGGAGCATAGTTTGCGACATAGCTCCACATTCACATCCAGCTGCCGTTCCATCGAGGTAGCCTCACTTTACCAGGTTGGAGTTATACTCGTATCTTCCCAATTGTGTCCAATTAAGCCCAGTATACAAAATCTTAATATCTGGCTGTACTTAAGTTTTCCGTGCAAGCCACGCTTGCTCAAGGGCAAACACCTCTATACATATGAATATAGTTTCAGTGATTCTTTATCTTAAGACACTGTGACCAAGATTTAAGAAAGCACAACTAACTATGATTGAATATATGATTGAATATGAACTATAATTTTAAAAGATAAATCCTCATTAGAACAGTTTCAAATCCTTAAGCGATAGAGTGACTGTTCTCATAACTAAAATCCTAACTATATATATATATTATATTTATATTTTATATATTTATATATTTTATTATTTTTCCTTTTTTTTATATTATAAATGCGAAAGTAGGTTATTTGAATGTTTGTTACCTTTTCACGCCTAAACCACTGAACCGATCATCCTGAAATTTTGCATATATATTGTCAGGTGTACAGACACGGACATAGGGTACCTTTGGTCCTGAAAGAAAGTACTGTTCCCGAGGAAAACAACAATAACGTTCTTATGATAATAGATGGCGCCACGTGTATTCCGATCATGATTGAATTATAACCCGAATTGATACTCAAAGTCTAAATCAACGCGAGCGAAGCCGCGGGCAAAAGCTAGTAATATCATAAAAAGAAAAGATTTGAATTTTGTATGTTTGTTTGTTCCGCTTTCACGCTAAAACGGCTGAACGGATTTGGATGAAATTTGATACATGGGTAAACCATGACCTGGATTAGGATATCGGATACATTTTATCCCGATATTTCCACAGGATAGGGACTTATGCGGGTGAAACCATGGGGCGTAGCTGGTATTAAATATATCTGTAGGTACTTATGATGACATCAATGGGTAAAAATAAAATCAGGGAAAGGCACCAACTGTATCACGTATTACCATATCGGAAGCATTAACTGTATGATCAGTATAAGTCCTAAATAAAAGTCAAATGAAATCTTAAAATGTATATACGTTTTTAGTTGATACAAAATACAAAATTGTTGAGCAGGATGGTGCTGATCCACGCGTCATGTTCGTGAACCGGTGCCGTCAGTTGAGACTGGTCTGGACTGGCTTATTTTTATTATTAATCTTATATTTTGAATTGTTTCTTAATATTGTTTTTTTCATTGTTCTCACATATAGAAGCAACAAGAATCCAGGATTTTGTAATATCTTGATTTAAAAAGAGTGTCTTTGGAGTTTCTTGCCTGTTCTTCTCCATAGAGATCTACATTTTGGAATGGGCAACTAGCTTCAACTTTCTGACCGACTGACCGACTCTTTGACAGTTCAAAAGTGCCCGTAAATGGTTTAATTGAAATAAATGCTTCGAGTTTGAGTTTGATACTCAATAGTCAATTATTTATTGCATTCCATATGTCGAGACGTGTGTGTGTTTGTTCCGTTTGTTGTTGTTTTTGCGTATGATGATTGGACGAGGTTACCTGGAAAATATCTTCTGATATTTTCCTTTCCGAAAGGTCAACAGAAAGTGTAGGTACACAAAATTGTAACATAATTTAGTAATAGGGAAAATATTTCACTCTATTTTGGCGAAGCAATTTCAATACCTTGTTATCATAGGTAAAATAAATTAATCTTCTGAAAAGGTTCTATGAAAAAGTTCCGAAATAAATAGGTAAACTTAGGAAGATACTTACTATAACTGGAGTAGACCTTTCATAATAGGAAAATACTCTTTCAGACTGTACACAATTTATTGAATCAGGTTAATATTATGTACTTTCATACACAAGAAAATTTCACTATATTTACACACTATGATTTTTAAATAAAAGGCAGAATTTACAATATCACTATTGGCATAGAATGGTTGGGATTAGTTAAAGGGATCTATGAAGAGCAATGTGCAGAACCAAAGTCTTCTTGTCTGGTTTCAGCACGTACTAATGAGAATAATTCATTATCTGGAAAAAATATAGGTAGTAACGGAAGCCCCGTTCCACCTTTTTTTTGCAGTACCATACCTACATACCAGAGCGTACATACTCAGATTGTCGTGCTACGGTATACCTACTTCATCTGCTTACCCTATTCCCAACTATGTTCGGACTGGCGTCAACCCTAACCGGATGCAGCCAGTCTTACTAAGGGCTATCGTATTACCCAGTAACTGGATTGTGAAGGTCAGATAGGCAGTCGCTCCATATAAAATACTAGCTGCCTAGCTGCGCGAAACGGTTTCACCCGCGTAAGTCTCAATTCCGTAAAAAATATTAGGATAAAAAGCATTCCATGTTATATCCAGTTCATGGTCTACCCATGTGCCAAATTTCATCCAAATCCGTTTAGCCGTTTTAGCGTGAAAGCGTAACAAACAAACATACAAAAATTAAAATCTTTTCTCTTTATAATATTAATTTAAGCTGGTATAATTCAGCCGCATATAGCTACTCCTGGAGAATATTTTAATTCCTCCAAAACAGTGCTAAGATACAGGAAAACACAACAACGTTTCCTGACTTTGACAACAGCTAATCTCTCTAATACTACTTAGGGAAAATTTCACCAAACTTTTATACCTAGAATAAGTCTTATCCTTTTTTTTTTCGGTGGGAAATCATCAAATGACCTCTTCAGCTCTGGGCGGAGCGGAAGGGCTTGTCAGACTCTTACTGACTAAAACCCACCCGTGTTCCTTCAGTTGCCTGTGCGCCAGGGCCACGGTAACTCTTTCGAACAATCCGTGACCCCGGCAGGATAAGTCTAATCCTGAGCATACATTTTGAATTTTTTGACAGCTTTTCCACACTAGAATTGTCAGACGTCAATTTTATTCCACGGATAAAAGATGCCTGACTTTGGTAAAATCAGCCGTTATTAGACAAAGTAAGTATAACAGATAATACAAAACAGTACACAAAAGCATTTTTCCTCCACAAAATAATTACTGGCAAAAGATGAAACGCTCACAGTAGGCTATTTACCGAGGCCAGTCATAATCGTTTCCACTTCCCGCAGTCATTATCTTTTGAGTAAATTGATGCTTAATGTCTATCATTTTGTGAAGATGTGAGGCTTGAATATAACTGTAAGTACATGGGAATTGATCTGTTGAATATGACGACCTTGAGGAAATAAATATGTCATGTAATCAGGAATTTTGTAGACTGTAGATTTGTAGACCTCTTTATGTTTTGTTGAGTGCCTGTTACTTGTTGACAGGCCTACACTGTCCTCCCTTACCTATCTATACTGTAATTTGGAACATTGTAAAAGCCCCTTACTTTTAAAGCGTAACCGTGGAGTTTCTTGCCGGCTCTTCTCCATAGGAAACAACCAATTGGAACTGTGCACCTAGCTTCTGACGTTTCATAAGTGTCCGTGTAGGTTTATGTGAAATAAAATATTTTGATTTGAATTGAAAAAACTGAGCCTTTTTTTATTAATGCCGTGAGGATTCAGCAAAAAATAAAGCTACTTAAAAATAGGCACATTTTATAACAACTAACTTGTTTGCATAAAAACTGAGGGTTCAACAATTAGATATTTGGTCGCAGCCTTGCAGCATCTTTCTTCTAAGTCCTTATCAGTCCAGTTGAAAACCAGCGTCAGGCACTAATTGTCTGGCATTTATGCAGAACTGGGCCTATTTGGCGCAGCCATGAGGCACACAATACTGTGTTTTAAGTCTTTTTACTATTTTTTTGTTTTCGTGTGAATCTTGTCTGCCTTAACCTGGGTCAAATAAATTTATATTCTTTCTTTCTTTCTTTCTATTACCTGTAACGGTTTCCACATTTTTCTTTTGGTTGAGTACATCAAAGCCCACTATTACTGCAGTCGTCCACTATAATTGAGCAATTAGCAATATTTCCTTTATCTCATTTCATGTCAATTAACATGTTTATAACAATATTAATTAACTAAGATTCCGCTAACAAACAAAATATTTCACCCATTTTATTTAGGGTTACCGAATACAAATGCGCAAGCTTCACAGGCTTTTGTAGCCGTAATTTAGGAGTAACTACAAAATAGTGGTTTAATTGCTGCCTTCCCCCTGAATACGGGGGGGAAGGGGCAAATGCTGGTGCTGAGTTTTGAATTAAGCCTAATAGTGCATAATGTTTTAGAAGCTTCCGCAAAGAATGAAAGCCTTGACGGGTTTATGGGCCAGGGGTGGGAAATTACCGGTCATAATTTTCGTTATTGTGAGTTAAGACAATGCTTTTGGTTGCTTGTACTTTTTCATTTATTTAATTAAATGAAAAATATTTTAGTGCTTCTACTTCATGATTTATATCCGTACTTACTAAGTAACATGTTATTAAATTAGCTCATATCTATTTTATATTTTCGAGATCAGTGCAGAAGGTAGTTAGGGTCGCGTTACATTATGGTTATAGTCCATGTATCTATCGTAATGTCTGCTACAACCGACATTAGTTTCGTACCGGACTACCATTACTGTCAATACTATTTTTATCGAATTATCGCTGAATCCTCCAAATAATATTCCCGGAACAATAAATTCTTCGAGCCAAAAAAAACCCTTAATATCTGCGACCAATCAACGAAAAATTGTATTTCTTACTGCGGATCGATGCCAATCAAATTGACATTAGGAAAAACCGGTCCTGTTCCAACTGTAATAAATAATATAGTAACATTCTCTCTAATTACATCCACAGAGTTACCCTTGAAAGTTTACTAAAAACACCAATTATTTATAAGTTAGCTTTGGGTTAATAACACCCTTTTTGACTCACACATCGATCGCTTTCAAAATGTACAGTCATTTTATGGTTTTTACCTTTGAATTACTTATGGCATTGACAAGTAAGTGGTTTTGTTATTTTTCATAGAAGCGTTATTATCATAATTATTCGGTTTGTATTGGGTTTCCTTATTGGCGCCCAGATGGGACAGTAGTATTTACTTTTGTTTGACTACCCTCAATTGTAGCTTCTTATAATTATATGTTCAAAACATGTCATCAGTACTTCAAGGTTGTTTGTTACTCGATTAATTGCAGTCTAATTAAAGAGGAAGTGATATTGAAGGACTACAAAGTGCCTTATTTAGTGGACACGTATTCTGATTTATTTTTACGGTACGCATCTGAGAATTAGGCTGGACAAGAGCAGTCTGACTAAGTTTCTAACCTTTTAGTTTTTTAATAAATCTAACAAGATTGCTGAAGCTTATGCTTAAATATTGATTTATCTACTTATTACATAAAACCACGTGTAAGTCTAGTGAGCAAAATTATTTGATGAGTAAACAGGATGAGGTAGACTCAACTTAAACGGTAAAAGTAACTATCAATTAGTGATATAATGTGAGCCGGGTTTTTGTGTTGACATGTCGGCTAATGTTTACACAATGTTAGGTTTAATAATTTAGTTGGCTCATGAAAGTAATTTTGTTGATAGTATGTAAGTAAACAATACTATAACAACAACGTTTATAGCATGTTGATAGTATGTAATAATTTACTGTCACAATGTTTCCGAAATTATCAATCATTTTGACGTACTAATAATGATTATAATAGTGTATTTAGTTAAACGGACACAGGATTTCGGATTTTAAGTGGTCACGGGAATCCGCTTGGTGCAAGAAGCACAGGACCGGTCGATGTGGCGGCTCTTTGAGGAAGCCTATGTCCAGCAGTGAACGTTTTTTGGCTGAAATAATGATGATGACCCAAGATTTAACTTTTTATCATAGACAGAAAGAAAGAATAATGTTTAATTGTCACAGAAACATGCGCATATAAAAAAGCGTGTGCGGTCGGGGGACTCCGTCAGGAACGAAGTTCCCTACGTGACACTCGCCCGCACACGCAAAACTAAAAAAAAACCTCAAACATTTATTTCAATTAAACCATTTACAGGCACTTTTGAATTGTCAAAGAGTCGGTCAGTTAGTCAGAAAGTCGAAGCTAGTTGCCCATTCCAAAACGTAGATCTCTATGGAGAAGAACGGGCAAGAAACTCCAAGGACACTCTTTTTAAATCAAGATATTACAAAATCCTGGGTACATTATTCTTGTTGCTTCTATATGCGAGAACAATGAAAAAAAATATATTAAGAACCAATTCAAAATATAAGATTAATAATAAAAATAAACCGTGGCAGTTAAGAGATGACCAGTCTCAACTGACGGCGCACTCACACTCGTATATAATAAAAAGAGACAGAGAGAGAGAGACGTGACGATTTCTATCAGTCAACTCCTACCGCAAGCCGCGTTAAAGAACTTCGTTCCAAAAAGACAAGTTAGCTCGAATACTTAGTAATGATGACGACGTCATGTTTATGACAAGGAATGCTTCTAACCACTTTACAATGCCACACAACTTGAGAGATAGATATCTTAAAAGGGTCGAAGGCCAAAACTGTAGCCGATTTGTTTCAGGACTTACCATCCAAGCATTGCTAATATTATAATTATGTATATACAGGGTCAAATTAAATTAGGTAGTGAAACTCCGAATCTGTGACGGGTATCGATATTTGAACACGATAAAACAAAAAAAAAAAGATTTAACGTTCTCTTTTTTGGGGTCAACGACCGATGGCAGTGTGATTACTTGAAGTATGAATTGAGAAAATTTGTTTTTTTATCGTGTTTAGATATCGATACCGATCACGTCTACGAAGTTTCGCTAGCTAATATAATTTGACTCTGTATGTATATTTTTGGAAATATTACGCTTATCTGCCTGGGTGTTAATTGAAAAAATAATGATCTTCTATTTTCCAATAGGGGTAGACAGCAACTACAAAACGTTAGGTACTACAATCCCTATTAAATATGTATGCTACACATAAACAAGAATTAAATCCACCCTAGATCACATTTATGCCACTTACTACGTTATGACGGGTACAAAGAGAATACTTAATAGGGTTTGTCATAGTTATAAGTTTTAAGGTATGTACGGCTCTTTACCCTTTGGCCACGACGTACACGCTCAAGCGACACGCGTCCTGTGACAGCAACTGCGGCGAAAACAAATGAAAGTAGTTGTTTAGAGCGTCACATGGGTGAAGTGACTTTTGGAGCGACGGTTTGGCGTATATTATTCGCGGGACGGAAACAGGTGACGAGCGTTTTGGCGCGCAAGTGAATCAAATGTACACGCCTGGCGCACAGGCAACTGAAGGAACACGGGTGGGTTTTAGTCAGTAAGCGTCTGACACGCCCTCCCGCTCCGCTCAGAGCGAGAGAGGTCATTTGATGATGACCTACCCAAAAAAAAGCGTGGCACTCACGACTGCAGTGTGGGTGCGCGAACAAGTCGTCGTCGCCTCTGACGGGTCGTGGCATGACATGGCGTCGCGTGCGTGTGTAGCTTGACACAAATCGTGTCGCAAGTTCGCATCAACCGAGGACGTGAACAGAGGCCTTTGGGAATTGTAAGACCTACTTAGAACTTAGAAGTTGTTATTCTATGTTTTAGTCTTGACAGGATGTTGTTAAACAAGTTTAAATTACTAAGCTTGTTCACTTTGGAGTACCTAGAATGATAATGTTAGTAAAAGTGCTCTTTGTAAAACTGTCTTTCATGATTCATGGAAGACAATTTTTGTTTTTGTCCCCAATTTGTTGTTTTGCAGTTTGAATATGGATTCTGATAAATGAAGTTGTGTGCGTTAGTAACGAAGTTCCTTTCGTGATACTCGCCCGCACTCACACCCTCGTATATAATAAAAAGAGACAGAGAGAGAGAGAAAGTCGCATGGAGGGGACATGACGCTTTTTCAATACGTGACGATTTCGATCAGTCAACTCCTACCGCAAGCCACGTTAAGAGGGCCCTTCCCGGTCCATCTATCGTCAACGCGAGCATGATTGAAAAGCTTGTTGTTTCATCCAAGGCAATGTTTAAAAAAGGAAGCAAGAGTGAGAACACGATAACATCGACTGAAAATTGACGTGCAAAGATTTCACAAAACTTGTTCCAGGAAATACGTGTTTTTGTAAAGCCTTATAAGTTTTTGGAAAACATGTTTGTCATTTAGAATCTCCATTACATGTGCAAGGTTTTTATGAACATGTTTTCTTAAATTTTATAATTACTGAGTACGTTATGAACGGCCAAAGTTTAGGTAAAATTTGTCCAAAAAAGCAGATTTTTGGAGGCTTATACTGTCTTTGTTATTCCAAATTTAGATTTTTTGCTTACATAAAAACCTAGATAAAGTGTACAAGATACCTATTGGTTCAAAAATTTCAATGAAAGATGTGTGACAACGCCATAATCACGTACGAGCGTTTGTATCAAAAATATGACGGGTTGGCCGCTCTTAAGAAACTTCGATCCAATAACAAGAAATTGCAAATGTGGCATACATAACAACTTAACATCAAGGAAAACATGTTTATGTCTATTTATTTATTTGCTAACATGTAAAATACTAGTTAGTAGGCATGCATTAAAATTTCATGACACAGTATTAAGAAATGCACCCTGTAAGGGCACCGCAAATTTTTTGTATCAATTTATTACATTATACTATACATTAATCAGTAATTTATTACATTTTATTTTTAATTAATTATTATCAATTAATTATATTTATTATTATCCTTTATTTCATATATATACATATAAATTATATTTTTAAATATTAGAATATAAAAATATAAAAACATTTAAAAATATACAAAATAGTGGCCCATCGGTATCGGGAACAGGGTCCAAGCTACCGGCGGTCAGGGCTCCAGAGAGAGAAACCTCCTAACAATGCGGGCCGTGTCCAAAAGTACCGCCTTCTGAATCAAGCCCTTGATCCAGCTACCCAACGAGAGCCTCCTCAGGTGTTGGTCGAGGCTCTTGGCTATTAGTCCATTGGCTGTAACGACTATCGGTACAATGATCGCTGAGTCCACATCCCACATGTCGACAACCTCGCGAGCCAAGTCAAGATATTTGATTTGTTTATCTTTCTCGGCTTTCACGAGGTTCCCGTCGTGTGGGACCGTTATGTCAACAATCATTGCACGCCGCTCTAATCGATCCACCACCACTATATCAGGCTTATTGGCAACAATAGTCCTGTCAGTGATGATGGATCGATCCCAGTACAATGTGATATTTCCATTTTCGAGAACTGGGTCGGGCACATACCTGTAGTACGGCACTTCCGGTTCTACAAGGCTGTATTTGAGAGCAAGTTGCTGATGGATAATCCTGGCTACAAGGTTGTGTCTATGCAAGTATTCTCCGTTAGCTAGACTAGAACATCCGGAGATAATGTGTCTGATTGATTCACCTGGACGGTGGCATGCCCGACAAATGTCAACCGTGCCGTCTTTCACAATAAATCTCCGGTAGTTGTTTGTCATCATAACTTCGTCCATAATTGCACAGACAAAACCTTCGGTTTCTCCAAAGAGATCACCGAAACGCAACCAGGCTACGGACGCTAGTTGATCTATATCGGGTCCATGTAGGGCCCGAAAAAAGCGTCCGTGAAGCTCCTTACTCTGCCATACTTCCATGCGATCATTAGTGTCAAGCACTACTGGCTTGTGCCAGTTCTCTTTAGCCAAGGAGAGCGGGGTGAGGCCCTTGTCCACTTTGACCACATCTCGATGCATCCCCACGTCGGCCTCTAAGAAATATTCCCTGAGACTGCATATCTCGCGATTGTGGAGGTTTTTAGCATTTAAAAAGCCTCGACCTCCACATTTTCGCGGGATATACAGCCTCATTACCGATGACCGTGGATGATGCATTCGATTTGCAGTCAGCAGTGTACGGACCTTCCTATCTAGGG
Source organism: Dryobotodes eremita (assembly GCA_917490735.1). Classification (NCBI taxonomy): domain Eukaryota; kingdom Metazoa; phylum Arthropoda; class Insecta; order Lepidoptera; family Noctuidae; genus Dryobotodes; species Dryobotodes eremita. Next base: position 19,485,611 of record OU823257.1, read on the forward strand.
CGTCGAGTTCGGTCTGAGTCCATTTAAGTATGCCAAAAGAGTACATCAAAACCAGCATGACCCAACCGTTAAAGGCGCGTACCTTGTTTCCGCCTGATAGAAGACTATTAAATACTTTTTTCAGGCGGCCAAAGAAACGTTCCTTTAACGATTGCTTCATGTCAGTATCATTGATGCCTAATGCTTCCGACATACCCAAATACTTATAGGTTTCGGATGCAGAGAGGGTTCTAAGGTTTAAAGAATCCGAGAGTTGGGTTCCGACGGATTCCACAATCTCCCCTCGCTTTACATGCATGACCGCACATTTGTCTACACCAAATTCCATTCTGATGGCGCTACTGAAAATTTCAGTTACTTTCAGTAGCTCCATCAGTTGCAAATTGTTGGAGGCAAAGAGTTTTAGGTCATCCATGTAAAGGAGGTGAGATATAACCTGACCACCTCTCCTCAGCCGATAGCCTAGACCTGAATCTTCCAGCAGTGTGCTAAGAGGATTCAAGGCTAAGCAGAACCAAAGCGGACTCAAACTATCACCCTGAAATATGCCGCGCTCGATCCTTATTGGTTCGCTATTCCTCTGGATATTTCGACATCCTGGATAGTGAAGGACCGTTCTCCATTGCCCCATACATGACATCAGGAAGGTGCGCAGAGTTGCATCTACTTTATACAACTCCAGCACCCTCATAAGCCATGTATGTGGCACCGAGTCATAGGCCTTCTTGTAATCTATCCAACATGTCGAGAGATCCTTTCGGGAACGACGAACTTGTTGGCTAATGGCCATATCAATGAGGAGTAGCTCCTTAGTACCACGGGACCCGTTCCTACATCCATTTTGAGAATGAGACATGATAGAGTTGGTGTCTATATGTTTGTTGATTTTAGCTCTCAAAATGGATGTAAGAACTTTATAGACCGTCGGTAAACACGTGATCGGTCTATAATTTTTGGGTTCCGCAGTGCTACCTGATTTATGGAGCAGGTGGGTAACTCCTGTTGTTAGGAACTTGGGTAGCGAACCAGACTCCAAAGCAGTCTGGTACTGAGCCGCCAAGCGAGCGTGCGACCCAACGAACCATTTGATCCAAAAGTTTTGCAGTCCGTCCGGCCCTGGAGACTTCCAGTTAGGCAGCGGACGGACTGCACGAGTTACATCTTGGGGGCAGATGGTAATAGCCCCCATTTCTGGTATTGGATCGCAAGCTCGCTCAACTCTCCGAGCCCAATCGCCTTCGGTGTGACTGACAGGCACTGACCAGATATTGCGCCAGAAAGAACACATGGCATCATCATCTGGTAGGCACGTGTCAGCCACATCTTGATCCGGTCGCTCCCAACCCCTATAAACCCACCTTTGATCGCGTTGGAAAGTACGATTCTGAGTGTATCGTTCCACTCGCCGCTTATACCTACGAATACGGTTTGCCCATGCATACACTTTCTGCTTCAGGAAGTCGATGCGCTCTGTGACACATGACATATAATCCTGAGGGCTGATATCAGTCCCTGCGAACGCGCGTCTCACAAAGCGCATCACTCTAGGGCGAGTATTGCCCTCCCTGAAGCAGATTAGTTTGCCGATGAGCGCTCTGGCCCCACCAATACGGCGTTCAATTCTGCACTGCCAAGCTGGTACGGCTGGTTTCGGTCGTGTAGCTCTAGAATCAGTAGAAAATTTGACGTGAGCTACACGACATGCCGCTACAGCCGCGCAGTACAGAATCGAATGAGTATCGGTGAGGTCTACGCAGTCATCAAAATAATTTGATAACTGCGTATCCAGGACCGCCACCAGCGCCCTATTTTTATTATGCATGGGCAAACGAGGTAAGCGTGGTCTAAGTTCGGGCGATATGAACCGATATTCTCGAATCGCATCCTCCAAAGCACTCCTCAATTCCTCATTGCACTGGGTACTTACGTTTGTAGCCCTGTCATCACTCTCCTCGTCTACTTGACTCGTGTTAGACTGTGGTAGTATTACAACAGTCTGAGACGAGGGGGCGATGTCATGACTACTCTGCATTTCATTTCGCAGGCGATCAAGTACAGTGTCATCCAACATATAATTACGTTGGATGACCCGCACCTGATCCGACAGTCGTTGTGCCGAAACGTTGATAGCTGGCTCAAGCACCTGAAAAAGAGAGAGCATCCGGACACGGTACGCGGTCAGATTGTTTCCCCCCTCTGTAGCCCCATAGTATGAGCGCATGACGTTTTCATTGATGGATCGTGTCCATCTCATGCGCTGCACACTTCCGCCGGGAGCTGGGACCCTGTCAGAGGCCAGTGGGCCTCGAGGTCCTAAGCCGTCCGGCGGCCGGTGTTCTCCACGTCGACGAACAGGTGGTGGCGTCGTAGGCGGGGAGAAATACTCGTCGCTCGAGCTCGACGCAACTACCGCAGCCGGTGTCGTCACAGCGCTCACAGTGAGGCTGGGTACCGGCGGCGGCGAGGCGGAGCTGAGCGAAGAGTCCGGAGGTGGTGGGCGTGCTCGTAGTGCGGCCGATCTTGTCAACATACTCGTATCTTCATTTTTCTATTTTGTTATTCTGATTGTTTTATCGGAGGTGACAACTGTCATGTCACCTCCGATTCGGCAGTTTTTTATCAAATCTTTTACATTATGGTGAATATTATATACTTTTTTGGTTTATTACTGATTTTCGGGTTTTATATTTGGTTTTAAAATGGAAAACTATTGCAAGAATGGGTAAAATTTATTTTCACTATTGATATTAACAAGAATTGAAAAACCAGACGTTTTGTTGACACGGTGTTGCCATTATTTATTATTATTATTAATTAATTCATTTTAGTCATAAAGGTAATATAGTACTTAGAGTAATTTATTATTTCACATTTATGAAAAGCATATTATTACAAGGTCGATCGATACCCAATTTGTCAGTTTTAAATTCCTCAGCGGTTTATTAGCCTTTCTGATGTTAGGGTCGCGAACAGATATTTTTTGATCGGTTACTGGCATCAGGTTCACCCTTAATACCGGGTATTTACATTACAAAGAACTTACAACATAACTGGCAAAACACACAAAATGTCTGCCTATCCCTTCGGGGTCTACAGTAATACTAGCCTCTGCCCGCGATTCCGTTCGCGTGAAATTTCTTGTTCCCCCGAACCAACGAGTCGCATCGCATCGCCCGTCCACGCTATTACTTCGTTTTCGCTTAGCGTTCTTTCTGACTATTTTTTCTTTTTGTTCGGCTCTTAGGAGTCGGAGAATGCGTTATATGTTAAATAGCCTAATATCTTCCTCAATAATTGGGCTATCTGATGCCTGTTTTTTGTTCAAATCTTACAGTTAGGTCCAGAGATTTGCACGTTCAAACTAACAAGCAAACTCTTCAGCTTTTATTATAAAATAAATATTGACTCAAATAAATCAAATTCAACATACACTTATGACTAATCCAACCCCTCTTATAAACCTTAGTGCACACATGTCTAAACACAAATTTTAATTATTAATACAAAATATACTAAGGTGCTTCGCGAAGCTAAGGTAAGATGCCTGCTTTAATTTCCGGGCTGCGTCCTGGCGTACTTTAATCTCGGCGCCATCTTGTATATTTCGTCTGTTTGTATTCGCTACAGTGTATTTACGGCTTTAGTTTTGTTTGTTTTTCTTGTTAGCCGATTGGAAAGTTTTTAATTTAAGCTTAGTGCCCAATAAGGCCGGAAGTTGTTGATGTAGCGCAATTAGCGGAATGGTAAGACTGTTTGGTTATTTTAGTGATTTGATTAAATTATTAATTATTGATTAGTTATTTTAGTTATTTTTATTTTATTTTAATGTACCACCCACTCTGTGTTTTGGGTCTCATAAAAATTACTAAAGTTCTTTAAATGCTCCTTCAAACAGACGCGAGGCACCGCTCATCGCGCGACAGGCGGCGCCTATGTGTCATGTCGCGTGTCGCGCCTGTTTGAAGGAGCCTTCACTCTTAAGAGTCCCAAGGTCGCGATATCGAGCGAGGCATAATACATAATCATTGTGTCTCATTACGCACGATTCAAGAGGTTAGTGTCTGGAGTATGGGCACTGAACATTTCCTTGCGGTATAAGAAATTGATCACCGTATTTATAAAAAATGGATATAAATAACATGGAAAAAATTATATTATAGCATTTTGATGATATCGTATTGTACAATGTAGTTATTATAAGTATTATGGAGCATAAGTTATTATTTTAAATTGCAAAAAAAAAATGTTTAGTTGTGGTACCTACCCACATACATTCGTATAACACCACTTGATATGTAAATAACCGTGACAGTAAAAAATATAACATCATCAGTATAAACTAAGTGAAACAAATACGCATTATTAGGGATAACTCAAAAACTACTGGTCAGTACTTGATCAAATTTAAATGGGACCACATGTGAAGCACCAGCTTTCAAATAAAAAAAGAATCATCCAAATCGGTTCACCCAGAAAAAAGTTCTGAGCTAATACACACAAAAAAAAAAATACAGTCGAATTGAGAACCTCCTCCTTTTTTTGAAGTCGTTTAAAAATAAGGATAAATTATATTGTGTATCTGCTAAGAGACGTTTGCCAAGGTTTTACACTCGGTATCCTTAGATTTCTAAAACCAAATAAATCTAGAATATATATAGTCCTCCAGACCGTATTTCGGCCATGGCGGCCAATCTCAACGGAAGCTAGCCTCCGGCGCGGGAGATATTATAGTGCACAAGTGTGTGCGCAGACACAGGTGCACTCTCTCTTCCCTCACTCTCATAGTCCGATGGGATGGCAATCCGACACGACCGGAGAGAGATCAGGCGCAGGACCAACAGCTTTACATGCTTTCCGAGGCACGGGGCTATCACACCGCCAACTTCCAAACTCCGGGCTGTTACTAAGAAATTCCTTATGGAAAAACCTAATAACACTGCCCGACCTGAGAATCGAACCCAAGACCCAATTCTCAGCAGTCGCGCTTTCAACCACGAAACCAACGCAATCAAGAAAACTCCGGACCTCAAGTGCATTCACCCCATACACACCTTTAACAGCGTATAATCCCCTCGATACAAAGGCTGTAGGACAAATAAGCAGCATACAAAGGTAAATCTCAATCAAACGTTACAAAACAAGCTTAGTACACGAACAAAGGAGGACTTGTTAAAAATGAGCGTAAAAAACATCGGGCCCCGCAGGCCTTTCATTTGTGCCTTTTGTTTGCACAGCTAGCTTCTTCATTAAACGTTAGGGGTGACAATATTAGCTTGTGTACTACAGTGCTTGATATTACTAACATTTTCAAAGGGGTTTCCGATACTGACAATGTGAGTGGTAGTCGTAGGAGTTATGCCACTTCATGTCGTGATAAAATACTTAAAATGATTTGATGAGGGCGAATTTCACCAATGGAACTGAACGCGTCCACCACATCTAAACTGCGTTCGAGAACACTGACTGAACGTGGTTTAGATTTCCTGATCGAGTTAGTTTTATTGATGAAATTCGCCCTTAAGAAGGCGTACAACAGTACACAAGCACCATCTCCTTTAAAAATATATTATCTAGTGACTGAGAAGGAATTATGAATAACGACTCAATAAGGACATTTGGAAAGTGTGTCTAGAATTTTCTAATACCTTTTATGAAGTTTCATAATTGAGACACGAAGCAACAAAATTCGATCTAAAGAAAATCGGCCTCATTCCTCTAGATCGTATTTTGTTGCTTCGTGTCTCAATAAGCAACTTTATAAAAGGTATTAGAAAATTCTAGACACACTGAAGGTCCTTACAAGCCGTTATTCTTAATTCCTTCTCAGTCACGACATAATATTTTTTTAAAGGAGTGGCGCTAGTTTACCGTTGTATGCCCTCGTATAATGACAAAATTCCTAGATATTATCCAATATCTTAAATAAGTAAAGAAAAATACTGCGTGTGTAAATATACATAAAGAGTGTTCTATGTAATGCTGTACATACCACATTCCAAGTTGTTCCGAGGCCGATCATCACCACAAAAGCTTCTTCATTATTCGTCTGGGGTGAAAATATTAGCTGGTGCCCCACAGTACAGTACAGTTGGACTGTTTTGGTGAAGAGTGATTCTCAAAGGGATTTTTCATACGTAGAAAATGTGAATGGTTATTGTAGCATTTGTCATGATGCGATAGAGAGAGAGAGAAAGATTTATATTCGAAAATGTAAGATACCTACCTAATAAAATTCATTCTGTATATTACAACTTACTATTTTTATGAATCTTTTAGGATTCTGTTACAAAGTGAATATTAAAGATTTTATATTAATACCTACTACACTTTAAATAATGTCTCTACTATTCTCATATTTTAAGCTGAAGAAAACATAATTCAAAAATAAGCCTTTAATACCTCATAACTCAGTGTAACGCTACACGTTTAACCCTCCAAAAACCGCTACAGAACTAGGCCTATCAAATCTAACTTTAGCTTTAAATCTCTACCGAATAACACAAAACAAGCGGGTAAATTCAGGAATACGCACCTAATTACCCTTCTTATTCGGCAAAGAAACCTCAAAGATTTAACCCGACACAGGTAAACCACCAACACGTTTTAAGGGCTGTTACTCGACAAAATTGGAATTGAAACTGAGCATTGGCCCAACCAAGTGTGTCTGAGCGCACCGTAGCATTGAAACGTAGAAATTATGTCGACATCACCCTTTAATTTCGCCGACAAAAGGTGTCATTATTTTTTAATTAAATTAGACGAGGTTTTGTGTGGTAATGGTGTACTGCTTTTAGTTGGAAGTGGGATATTTTGGTTTAGTACAAACGTGCTTAGATACGGTAATTAGTAAATTTCTGTTACTAAGCTAAAAGCGGGAGAAAGTGGAAGTGTTGCCTGTGAATCTGATTTTAATCGGAATTAGCTTGCTTCGGAATTCTTGGAGCAAATAGGTACATACTAAGTTGATGACTTAGTGTGACTTCGGTCAAGTGACTGTGTTCTTTTGGCATTAAGTTATGTAAATCAAGAGAAACGTGAAATCATGGTATATTCACAAGAACTTATGTAAATATTTATATTCAATATCATGTAATTTTATTATATTTAGGTACGAATTTCCGCACGTGTTTTGTTGCTCGATTCGATTTAGCATCAAAAACCTTACAAACTAATTAGCTTGTTATACTGTGAGTTTGCGAGTAGGACAAACCGACGTTTGCCCTACTCGCAAAAGTGGGCTCACAAAACATAATCATTTTGAATTGAATACTACCCACGTAGATCATCTTCATATATTTTACACGTGTTCTATGAACAAAGGCCGAAAGATCACTTATTTTGTGGGGCATTTATTTGTATTTAGAATTTAGAAGGTGAGTATTATATATCGATTGTCAATTATCTTTGTTCTATTTTTAAAACTATAGGTAGTTTGAATAGAACTTAAAATAGAACAAATAAACGCAAGGCAACAACGCAACGCCAGATTCAACGTAATTAGGAGGGCTAAAACGACACTATAGGCCATAGTGCTGTTTTAGCCCTCCTAATTGCGTTATTACTTTTGACCTCCCATTGTCAACACTGTAATTTAAAACATTGTAAAAGCCCCTTATTTTTAAAAGAGTAACCATGGAGTTTCTTGCCGGCTCTTCTCCAAAGGAAACAACCAATTGGAACCGTGCACCTAGCATCTGACGTTTCATAAGTGCCCATGTTGGTTTATGTGAAATAAAATATTTTGATTTTGATTTTGACCACAATTCCCACTAAATTGAAACTTCACTAGGGTTGAAACTATCTAACTATCACCTATACAAATAGACCTTGTTGTTTTAAAACGTGCAAGCCACATTCAACCTTAGGGTGATAAAACTGTTACCAGGTCGCCCATACGTCACTGTTATAAATAACTATACACTAAATAACTATACTATAGTATAAATAAATAACTTTAATATACAATAAATAAATAACTATATCAGGCAGGGACATCGCCACGCAAACTAAAACCATGAATTCAGAACATGATTCCAGACCATTTTTTTTTTTTGGCTGGCAATTCTTCAAATGACCTTTCCCGCCCTGGGCGGAGCGGAAGGGCGTGTCAGACTCTTACTGACTAAAACCCACCCGTGTTCCTTCAGTTGCTTGTGCGCCAGGGCCACGGTAACTCTTTCGAACAATCCGCGACCCCGGCAGGCATCGGCCCTACCGGACCCCGTCAATTATGCTGACATCTCGTTGAGGCGCGCGTGGAACACGACGCGCCGTCGACCCGATCCTGGCCGTTACCGGACGGCGAGCTGCCGATTGCTCGCCGTCATGATTCTAGACCTCTAGCGTAGAATCTTTTTGTCGATTATCAAATGATAAAAAAGCTGTTTCATAACAAAGTGCATTACCGACGCGGTCAAAATGTATGGCAGAGTAATTTTTTTTATTAATAACCGACGAAAATTGTTGAATAATGTACTGAGTCCATGGTAACAGGTTGTGCGTCAATATCCCTGCCACCCTGTATTTTCTTAACACAATATTAATTAGCAACACAGGATGTTACCCATACTGCGGATATGACGTTAGCCTTAGCTCTTTGATAAAGGCTGATTTAATTTAGATATGAGTTACTCATGTGCATATGCCCACGTATGCACTTATGTGGAGTGATTTTTATTCGTAGGCTCAAATTCTCAGGATCTCATAGTACTATGTAAAAGTAATGTCCATGTTGTCATTTACATAAATTTCATAGTTTTATGCCTTAATTATGTGCCTATTGATGGTACCACACTGCACTTCAATCAACTCGGCCTACCGCAGTCCACTGCTGGACACAGGCCTCTCCCAGGCTGCGCCATAACACCTTGTCCTCCGTCTTCCGCATCCAGTCTGTCCCGGTCACTTTCTTAAGGTCGTCGGTCCATCTAACTGGGGGGCGTCCCTTTACTACGCTTGCCGATACGCGGTCTCCACTCCAGGAGTCGTCTGTACTGCACTTAGCTTCAGCAATTTCTACCGCTGTTCATTTATTTTCTTTTTCTCTGAACGACTATACTTTGGTGACCTCTAGGGAGCTTAGTTTTCTGTGAATTTAGTTTTAAATAAGTAGTAAACATAATAATTAGAAAGTATTAAGATTTATATGGAGACTTAACTGTCGCATTAAGGCAACCTGTAATGATAGATTTAAGGTGTTATAATAAAAAAAATAAAGAACCCCATTAATGCATTAGAAGTTACCAAATATCGAAATTTGTCAGCAGTTTTCCAAACAATACCTACATTTCTTAGTAAATACAGGTAGTTGTCACCCCACCGCGGTAAATTATCTAATTAATGTTAAAATATTTTCAGCTTCACCAGAGCAAGCCTGTTAAATACCGTCGAATTTACGGTAAAACCTGTATTTGAATTGTGCAAGTCCACCGTGAAATATTTAATATCGGCGATTTCAGCGGACAATAAACGATTTTTAAAATTGTGCTAGCAAATTTCGATTTTAGAGTTTGGTATAGGTAAGTTTTTAATTGGTGAATACAATAATTATGAAGCTATTAGTTTGGTAAATTACTTCTGAGCGTAAACGTTTAGAGAAACAATCAAAAATTATTTTACCAGCTGTTAATAACAAGCTAGGTAAAGAAGGGCTCCTGGTTAAATAATAACATCCGCATGCGTCGATTGAAGGTTAAGCTACGCTTGCCGAGTCCAGTCCGTGGATGGGTGACCATACTTAACATATCGAGACCCATCCATGCCTCGGGAAAGCACGTCAAGCCATTCGTCCCGAGTATCATTCGTATATTTTTGACATCCGGCTAATCAGAAGCCCGAAAATCTGACAACCAGTCTTACCAAGGGGTATCGTGTAACCCAGTAACTGGGTTTTTGAAGTCGGACAGGCAGTCGCTTCATATAAAGCACTGATAATCAGCAGCATCCGGTTAGACTGGAAGCCGACTCCAATGCAGTTGAGAAAAGGCTATGCAGATTGATTGATTGATTAAAAAGTAGGAAGATCCTTTCAGGCTACGATTATCTAGAGAATGTAGGCAAAGACGATTTGTGAGTTCAGACTACCTAATTCCAGGTAAGTAATTAAGGTGAATCCTCAACTGTAGCCCACCAAATTCAAATTTTCTTTGCAACAGCTCTGTTTTACGTCGTATGTTGTTCAAAATGCAATTCGCGACTGTAGAAATGATATCTGAATAATAATCATCAATTTCATATCAATCATCAAACTTTGGAAATTTGTTCCACCTAAGAATTTTTCAGAATATTTCATATGAAAATTTATAGGTGGAACAAATTTCCAAAGTTTGACGATTGATATGAAATTGATGATTATTATTCAGTAAATATATCATTTCTACAGTCGCAAATCGCATTTTGATCAATAAACGACCTAAAACAGAGCTGCAGTTTGCAAAAAAACCAAAGAAAATTTTAATTTCGCGGGCTACAGCTGAGGATTCACCTTAAAATTTTAATTTTACTTTCCCGTTGGTGTCTAGATTACCTTTAGAAAGATCATACTGACATAGGTATTGAACTACGGCTCTGTCTCGCATAGGATCACAGAATTATGCTGAGCGACGGCCGTTTTGGGTGAATTTGTCGCATATTTTCCCCCAACTTCTTTTTGTTTTGAGTTTTTTCTTTGCGTCATGTTTTACCGCAAATAAAAGTATTTTCGTTCTTTATTTTTCTTTGACTGTTTCTGAAACGTGTAAGCAAGTAACATGCTAGCCCTGAGTTAACACAATGGTATAAAACATTGTATTCAACATGTTGTGTCAACTGATTTTGTTTATTGTTCACACTTAAAACAACAACATGTTGTGTCAACTGATTTTGTTACTTAAAACAAGTTGTGAATACTGGTTGTAGACAAAAACTTTTAGAAAACCTGTCGAATATATCGAAAATGTAAACAAAATAGCTGAGAAAACATGTATGACACAATGTCAATACTAATGTTTCTGACAAGTATTTTAAAAGAATTGTTGAATACAAGTATCTCAAATTGTAGATACTTAAGTGAGTGTAGACGTGGGGAAGATCCATAGTTGCCATACGAGCGTAAGCATATCAGCCTATAACGTTCCCACTGCTGGGACACAGGCCTCCTCTTTGTGAGAGGGTGTGGACCATAATCCATCACGCTGGACCAGTGCGAGTTGGTAGATGTTACATGTCTTCGATTATTACAACTGGGCCACCACTGTCTATTTGTATAATACAAAGTCTTCATACAGATGTCCTTCGCTCAATAATTTAAAGGACTCACCAAGAACCTTTCGGCATATAGGTCGATATACACGTAATTACCAGCTTTTATGTTTTTGAAATATTCACTTAAATTATACCACTTCAAAGAAGGACGGAAATATTAAACAGGAAATTGTGTTAGTAGTAAATAAGTAAAATATGTGTCAACAATATTGTGTGCCGTGAGAAAGAGGTCATTGACAAATGTTTTTACTTGACTACGGTGCAAACAAGGTTTAATTTCTGTGAGTTGATATCATTATTGTTAAATGATAAATGATTTTATTTCTGTAACTAGGTTTGTACAACAGGGCTTGTTGCAAGTAATAACAGCCACACGGGGCAATCGATCAGGTTAAGCTGCGCTTGCCGTGGTTTGTCCGTGGATGGGTGACCCTTTTTACATATCAAGACCTCTCCGTGGCTCGGAAAGCACTTTAAGCTGTTGGTCCCGGTTGGTCATTCTTGGATCTTTGACAGTCGTTACGTGACGTCAGAAACCTGAATGTCAGACAACTAATCTTACCAAGGGGTACCGTATTACCCAGTAACCGGGTTGTGGAGGTCAGATAGGCAGTCGCTCCATGTAAAATACTCGTATTCAGCTGCATCCGGTTAGACTGGAAGCCAACACCAAAATAGTTGGGAAAAAGCTAGGCAAATTGAAGTAGGTTTGTACAAACACTTGTACACATCAAACATATATTCTTTTATTTTTTTTTAACTAAATAACTTTATTTAAAATTAAAATGATATGTTTTAAAACTAGGCGAGTTCGGTGTTTTCTATCCGACTACTCTGAGAAGATAGACTGAAACAAACTCAGATATCAAGTCCAGACATAATTTTGGGTAGATTGTGTGAGGATCATGTAAATTAGTGTCTGAAATAGTCGTTAGATATTGACACTACACTTAGTAGGCAATATTGATTAGGTACATAATATTCTACTCTCAGTTCTTCTATTATTAATAATTATGATTTAAAGAGACCCATTAATTGAGGTTTTCATTTAGTAAGTTTCGGTGCCCGACCAGCTGATTAGGCGCAACTGCTAAGCGTTTATCTTTCAGCGTTACCGGTCGTGGGGTCGATTTCCCACGGCGGCGTTTTGTGAGTGTTTGTGCATGTGTGACTTGTAATTGTAATTTTATAGTTTTTTTTAGCATTTCATTTATCACTAGCTGCTGCCAGCGGCTTCGCCCGCGTGTTTTTCGGAAATTATTCCACGGAAACCTGCTACCCGGACAAATAGCCTATGTTACTCGTTATAACAAAGCTATCTGCCAGTGAAAGTCCCGTCAAAATCGGTCCAGCCGTTTCGGAGATTAGGCGGAACAAACAGACAGACAAACAGACCGACCAAAAAATTTAAAAATTGTTTTTTTGTTATAAGTAACTTTCATATGCATTTAGTAAAAATTTGTTATTTTGACATTACAAACAGACACTTCAATTTTATATATTTGTATAAATGTATAGATAACATAACGTCACGCCTTTAATAACTGAAGGGTTAGGCAGAAGGGCACCTGTATTTGACCCACATTTCGCTAGTTATGTTTAATTATTGCGATCAACCGGGCACAAATCCAGACTCCGGGTTGCTACTGAAAAAATCCAGATTTATTTTTGGTTAATTAGGTCCTTTCCAATTAATTTAAATAGATAGATTTAATATTCAATTAATATTTTATAAACTTATTAGTACTTCTCGTGTATTTCATTAAGCAATTCGTTACTTATTACGATCTGTCAAATAACGTTTCATTTATAAATTAATTAATATGATTGCCGTCCATTATAATTAAAATATAACTAATTTATAGTAAGCCTCGTTAAGTACGCGTAGCTAGGTGTGTATTTGTTTTAGTATTTTGAATCAATATGACGTCATCATTATAATATCAACCAGTAATTAGCTACTGCTGAATATGGGCATAAAACTTGGGGTATATTAACATCACGCCTGTAATCCCCGAGGAGTTAGGCAGAGGTGTACCTATAGTACACCCACATTTCGCCAGTTATGTTTAAGTCCCATGTAATAGGGGCGAGCCTATTGCTATCAACCGGGCATAAATCCAGACTCCAGACTGCTGTTGAGAAATTTCTGATGAAAAACCTAATAACACTGCCCAAACTGGGAAAGGAACCCAATGTTATTTAAATCGACGAAAAAGTCGGCAAAGGATAGATACAGGAAACACAACTCTAAAAGTCCTTTGAAATGAATCACGTTTGAATACACTATCCGAAACGAGCGTGTTCACGATTATTTTACCGAACGTTATGAATCCAATAATAAATTCTAATTCACCTCTACTGGAAACACAGAATGGAAAAACAGCACCTGGTTCTAAAAAGTTGCAGGCGTTCGCTGGAAAATGTGCCATTCTCTGTTAGTTTGAATAAAATCAAACATAAACTTCCAACAGTTTGTTAGAGCTTTCCATTATATTCTTGTTGTAAGAGTGTTTTTGTTTTTATTAAAGTTTTTGTTTGGCGACCTAAAATTAAATTCCTGTACGCTTTGTGTCTACCAAGCGTGGTATGGAAACGAAAATAATGGCATGATTGCGAATTTATAGTTTTTTTTTTTGTTGTGTGTGTGGATTTAGTTTGATCGCTGCAAAATCTGTCAAGCATGTATAGTTTCTAACAAGTCTTGACTAGTGATAGCATACAATTCAAAGCTCAAGATTTTTTATTTTTTTTATTGACAGCACATACTATCCAAATCTTTACTTACATCCAAAGCGCTATCACAAAACACAGGAAGTGATTCGATGACCCATGCAAATATGTAAACATGTGAGCACCTCAGGCCTACACTGTCCTCCCATTATCAACACTGTAATTTGAAACATTGTAAAAGCCCCTTATTTTTAAAAGAGTAACCGTGGAGTTTCTTGCCGGCTCTTCTCCATAGGAAACAACCAATAGGAACCGTGCACCTAGCTTCTGACGTTTCATAATTGCCCTTGTAGGTTTTATGTGAAATAAAATATAAATTATGATTTTGATTTAGAAATGTTGAAAAGAGTTGATTTAGTCTATGTTAGATCACTTAAAATAAGATCTTTTATCTATCACATAATTCATTTATCTGTCATTGCTCCATTTTTTATTCTTTTTCCCTATTGTGGTATAGTAATTTTATTATATGTGCATCGTCTTCACATATATAATTATATAATTAATGTATACAAAATATTATAAAACATTATAAAAGAGTAACGGTGGAGTTTCTTGCCCATTCTTCTCCATATGAAACTAGCTTTTGGAAGGGGCGGCTAGAATCAATTCTATTTTATAATGTAAATGTTGACGTTCAAAAGTGCCTTTTACGTGCCTATTTGAAATAAATGATGACTTTGACTTTTAAATAGAATGACTTTTAAATAGAAGAGATATAATACTCTTTATTATGTAGTGCAGTATAATTCCTGCAAGTAGATACTTTTTGTTGTCATTTCGATTAAATTCTTTTTACGAGTCATTCGGTCAGCTTTTTTACTTTTTCGTTTTTTTTGAAATATTCAAAAAATTGACAATTGTTCTGTACATTGTCAAGAAGAAAAAAATGCAACGCATTCTGTCGTTGGAATTCCTATTGTGTGGATATTTTATTCAATAATATTTAATCTTTCTTCGAAAGTTAGTTTCAAATTTTAACCACCACTATATGTGAGTAGCCAGCGGATACGGTCCCTGGAATTTCTCGTCCCTTTTTTCTTTGGTGAGTAATCCCTTTATAGGTTCCGTATTCTTGTTACTTGTGCCTTCTTCTTTAATCTAAGAAGATTTCCTTTTTCTTAGATTGTTTGAAAGGCCACCTTTTTTTGGCCTTACCCTGCCATTTATTGTTCGCCTGTCTTCTTCCTTCGTCTGCCGGCCGCAGAAGTCCGAGCGAGCTTGCGGAGAGAAGCGCAGGATCGTTGCCGAGCAAGGTCGACGACACAGGTGCCTAACGGACACATCAGGTGCTAAATAAGACATTTGTGTGGCGCAATAACGCCCAACCATCATATAATAGAAGTGTTCTGTGTTATACCGTCGTGTGACATTTTAATTTTAAGTTGCTTTCCTAAATTCTCAATATCAGATCTTATTCTCTTTAAAATTTATATTAACGAAATTATGTAAAGAAAAACCTTAATTTTGAGCTTATTTGTGTTAAATAATTTATAGAGCGGCACGAATTTCGTACGATTGCAATCGAATTTAAATTCGTCTATATACTTAAATTCCTAAAAATTTGGAAACATCCATAAGTTTTTTCTCCAAAAATCTTCTTGTGATATATTTTTTTTGGTAGCCTTATACAATTTCCAACGACTAATTATTTAAATTTTTTGACTTATTTCTTAATTATTTCGGTTCTTCTTTTTATTAATAAATTTTACGTGTACCAGCTGCGTGAGTTTGATTTTTTAGCTAGCTCACGTCGGGGTTCGAGTCCCCGGCGTGTTAGCAGCCAGCTCTACGCTGCAGTAGGTACACATAATAATTCCAGATATAAATGAATACATTTTACATATGGTGTCATAATGGGCGGTCTTATCGCTAAAAGATAGGAGCATAAATCATAAATGATGTTATTTCTGTAAGTAGGTTTGTGCAAACACTTTTACAAGTCAATCATATTTTAAAACTAGATGAGGTCGGCGTTTCCTATCTGACTACTCTGTGAAGAAAAGCCGAAACAAACTCAGAGGTCACAGTCTCTTTTAAAGTCCAGACATAATCTTGGTCAGATCATGTGAAGACCATGTAGATTGATTTCTAAAATGGTCTTTTGAGGCAAAACCACACAGATTAAGTGGACCTGTCCAGTCAGTGCACGCATTTGTCAGTAATCGTGCAGCTCAACTCAGAATTTAAGGAGCTCAACGTCATAGATAGAGTATCTTATGTTTTTTATACTACCTATTATACCATTCCGTAATCCAAATATTATCCATTAACTCGCTAGCCCCACGTCTATAATGCTAACTAAATTGTGCGTATCCATTCAAACGTACAACTTCTTGTTTATTAGTAAGGTTTTTTGG